>QUZD01000024.1:0-693574 GCA_003693505.1 Pseudonectria foliicola | reverse complement strand
GTTTTGGAGGGTTTTGGAGGGGCAGACCAGACGGAAGTGGATGCGACGAAAAATTCAGAGGGACAAGAAAATTTAGATCCAAGAGAAATGAGGAAAAACGTGCTTGGCACAGTGGATGAGACAAGACGAGGACGCTGGGTAGCTGCGTAGTAGCTGTGGCCCAGTGTTAGGATGAGTGGGTAAGCCGGAGTCTTGTTCTTGGGCTGCTTGCACCGCCCATTTCATTGCCCACTTGGGGCCCAATCCGAGCCCACAGGGAAGCCCACAGGGAAGCCCACCGGGAGTCATCCGGAAGAGCCACAGGAGTTGAGTTTTTGCCAGTTGACGGTTCACGATGGAGCCTGGCCATTCGAGTTTGGGGCGAGGACGGAGCAAGGACGGAGCGAGGACGGAGCTGGGAGGAGTGAGTGAGAGCAAGGGGGGGGAGGGGAAGCAAAGGGTCCTTTGTGTGCAGATAGATATCCACGACGGGCTTATGGATGGCCTGCAAGTGCTGAGTGGCTGGATAATAATGCAACTTGGTGGTCTACGGAGTACGGGTAACAGTTTGCTGTACGAATACATGGCAATCTGTAAGCTGGCTGCCAGGCTATCCCAAGCAGGCAGCTGCTGGAAGAGAGGCCGCCGGGGAGCTGTAAGCTAGCATGTGTAACCTGTACTGTGATTCGTGTTGCCTCCTGTTGGTAGGTAGGTAGGCAGGTAGGCTTAGATATGTACCTAGGTAGGTAGGTATGTAAGGAGTACTATGTGTTGCTCCACTGCGGCTTGGAGCATCGTCACATCATGTTGGGGACCAGCCAGGCACAGGTACAGGCACAGGTACAGGCACAGGTACAGGCACAGACAGGTACGGAGTACAGACAGCACAGTTGCAGGAACTGGCGCCGATGCAGATGCAGATGCAGATGCAGATGCAGATGTACCGAGTACAGTAGACTCATCAGACTCTGTCGCCGATTCAGACTGACACAGGCTGTGACAGACCGGTATGTGCTATGTAAGGTAGGTTGCAGACTACCTACAGGCTGACGCAGACACTGACGCAAAACCTCCCCCGCTCTGTTCTGTAATGTGATTGCGCTGTGCCATGCTGCGATATCTTGTGTATTGTGCGCCATGGATGACGACCACCGCCATCACCACTCACCAATACTGACCTCAATGGACACAACCACCGTGACCAGCAAGTACTGCCTCTTCGGGCGTGGTCTACATGTATGTACTATGTACTGTAAGTTATTAGGCAGTATGCGCGACTGCCTAGCCCCCCATTGGGACTATTCTCGTGCGTTGCTCGTATCTACTGTACGTACGGATTACAGATTACAGATTACAGATTACAGTACTGCGTATTAGACAAGACATGTGTACGCACACCCGTCAGTCCGTCTGTCCACCTGTCCGCCTGTCTGTTTCGCGATGGATTTCCATGGACAGATGTAGAATGGAGCTGCCTGGCTCGTCTATCCGTACATCTCCTCACACGTACGACATCCATTCCTCATTCCTTGCTCACCCACTAGGCCAACCTCACCGCTCTCCTGTCCCGCTTCTACTTGATACCAGCTGGCTGCCCTCATCGTCGTCATCGTACGGTACGGTACGGTACGGTCGACACTCGCCCGTATAACCCAAACAGATTAATCTGTATCGTCAAAGTCATTCAACACATGCGCATACATCCCACACCCCCACCATTGGCTTCCTCCCTCCTCCTCCCTCCTCTTCATTTACCCGTTATCTGTCAACCGGCCGGCCAGTCAGTCAGTCAATCAATCGAGTCCGTCGGCGTGAGACGCACACATCCATCCAACTCCAGCCACACCAGCCAAAGCACTGCACACGGCCAAGCCGCCAATAACCCTTGACACGCTTGCGCTCTTGATCAAACATTGAACCCCCCCGAAAGCTACACTTTGTTGTGGTTGTATGTAATTGCTGTGCATACATTGCGGCATCAGCCAACCAATCATCCCAGCACAGCCGGTGCTATCCCATCCCACTATTGATTCCCATCCCCCCCCTCCTCCTCTCAGCCAACGTGCCTGCGTGCCCCACCGGATTCGCTACCTACCTACCTTACCTACTGTACCTTGTGTACGGAGCACGTTGTTCCCGGCTCCCCGGCGTACATGGGACTGTACATTTATTTGGTGCCTGCATAGAAACCTCCTCACCCGACCAACCAGCAGAAAAGCCGGCCTGTCTGGATCCATCCACTAGACCACTCTGTACAGGTGCCCTAGTTTCCCTGGTTTCCCTGGCTTCCCTGGTCTCTCCTTGGCCTGCCCTGGGTTTTGACTGCACTACTCTTCACTGCGTGCGTGCGTGCGTGCGTGTGTAGCGTGTAGCGTGTAGCGTTGCTGCGGCTATTGCTGGCCCTGTCATTGAGAGTCGTTGCACCTTGCAGCCTCGATCCACGCCCGCCATTGGCCCCCGGCTGTCCTAAGCTTCTCCGCTTTCGGCCTGTCGCTCACCTCCCGGCCTGAACAAATCACGGCCTCGAGTCGAGTCACAGGTTCACCTTGGAAGCCCCCCCCCCCCCGGCTTCTCCCGTGACGCCGTAGTAGCCGCGTGGACTCGACCGACGTTTTGTGCGGCTGTATTGCGTGTGCTCTGCCTGCTGTGCTCGCTGCTCCGTGTCAGCCAGAAGGAAGCGAGAATTGCAGAAAGAAATCCGTCAAGTCGCGACGGGAAGCAGTCAGCAAGCAAGAGTGTCAGTCCAAAAGAGGAAACTCACCCGTGAAGCCACCAACCCAACAGGCTTCCTTTTTCTTTTTCTTCTTCTTCTCCCCCTTGCCCTTCCCTCCCGTGTCTCTGTCTCTGTCCCCGGTTTCTCTCAAGTCTTCCCAAGCACAGTTGTCAAAAGGCGCCGATCGCCAGCCAGCTCCGAACACATCCCAGCCTAGCCTCGGGGCCCGGATCACCACCATCGACGACCCAACTTGGAGGTTTTTCTCCTGAGCACATGGGCCTGGGCCGTATTACAGTACCATAGTACAGTACGGGGTACAGATTACTTACTTACACCGGCATCTGCCTTCACCGCACGGCAAACCACGCCTGATTTCCTGGCACGGATCCCCATTCCCCAGCGCCTTAGCGTCTCCGGCTGTCCGCCCTGTCCCTGTCCCTGTCTCCGGGGCTCCATACCCCCAAAGGCTCCATATCCATAGTTGGTGCAGCCAGCTACCTACGTGCCTACCTATTGTACCTGCGTGCTACAGTACAGATTACAGCGGCCGCGAAGCCTTGCTACAGTCAACTTAGCCTCCTCCACTCGGCCGTCCGCGGTGACGCAACAAGGCCTCGACACTTGATGACTCCCTCTGTCTCGCGATCGATCGACCGACACCTCTCTCTCCCTTCGGCTCCTGGCTCCTTGCTCCTTGCTCCTTGATCCTCTGTGTTTCTCCAATACCCCACAGACGGCATTGTTCACCACGCAAGGAGAATTTTTTCCTTCATTTCCAGCGATCCCTTGACCAGTCTGTCGCATTATATCCCACCTGATCCGCACTTGCTCCATTCACTGCTTGCCTCGACAGCGTACGATACAATACTTGGGTACCTACTGTAGGTACCTTACTGTAGCATCACAGCACAGCACAGCGCACCGCAGCAGCAGCAGCAGCAATCGATCCTCCTTCCCTCTCCCGTTTGGGAAACGAATCCCTCGCGCCATTCTTAATATCCTCCTCGCGCCCATCCTCACTCTTCTCTACTTGTTCCCCTCGCCCTCTCTTTCATCTCTTTTTACCTCTTTCACCTCTTCGACTCCTCTCCTCCATAACTTATCCACTCGCTCTCTTCGCCAACCACGAGCCCCCCTCGCTCCCTGTGCTCCCTCTCAGCCGCCCAATCGCCCCTTGTACGCATGCACCTGGGACGGCACTATTTGCCCAACCAACATCAATTCGCCACCGCGACAACTATCACCCCTGTGAACATCACGCAAGTACGCCTCGACAGGGAACAAGGAAAATTTTTCTAGATATTTCCCCCTCTTGTTCCAGCCGTGGGAGTCCCCGTTGCATTCTGAGGACGTCTAAGCGCTGTTGTTGGCTCTGTGGATAAGGGCTTCGTGCAGTCTTCATCTTTGGCCTCGACTGCCTCGTCTACCGCTACTGTACCGACACACTCACACGGCGCCCTGCCTAGTGCCCATTGCTCCCACGCTCGGGAAACCGCCCGAAGCTCATCACCCATCAACCAAGCACGCCAGTCTCGGTCGGACCTGGTGTGCTTCTATTCAACCCTTTCTGCACACCCACTTGCGCTAGTGCGGGACGGTTTTGGAACGCTCAGACCTTATCAATCTTGCGATCTCGCTCCGTATTCCCGTCGCTACTGTATAAACCCCCCAAAGCACCCAACTCTCTCCCGCAAGGTTCTACAGCCCTCCTACCACGCAACATGCATCACCACCGAAGGAGATCAGGCCATGGCCTTTCCAACACTTCCATGACAGACGTCCGAAAATCCGTCACTGCGACCGACCCGACCAAGCACACCAAACGACCCGTCATTACTCGGAGGCAAACCCCCCAGAAGTTCGTGCGAGGTCAACGTGACCGCGAACGAGAATGGACCGAGTCGTGGGAAGATGAGAGGGAGAGTTTCCCTCAGTTTTGGTGCGTACTTTTATACCTTGCGTTGTGGCTATCCTTGGCTCTTCCTCGGGCTGTGGTTACGTCCATTTCCATACTGCGTGCGGGCCAGCTCGGACAATGAAACGGAAATCAAGGCTAACAGTATTGTTTGTTCCAGTATGACTTGCGAAAAGCAATTCATCCCGCACGACGACATGCATCTCTACTGCTCTGACGAGTAAGTGCAAGCCCCCATTTCTCATCAGTCTGCAGAAGCACACCATCTACTCCTCAAAGCTTATTAATTGCGTACACCCGGATGCTAACCATTGCCTACACAGTTGTCGAAGGGTTGACCAGACATCATCGCAACCGGCATCGTCGGTTCGATCGTACGCGTCATCTGGAGCACACGGCCACTCTTCCTACTATGCGGCTGAACCCAAGGACATTGTACCTCGCGCATCACCCTCGAGGCCTAGCTCGATGCATCTGACGTCGCCGCCGGCGACCCCGGGCGACTCCGGATACGGTGCCCTCTACGCATCTTCGGCCGTGTCGGCACTCCGATCGCTTGCCGTGCGTCCTCCGAGTCCGCCGTCGCCCACGGGCAGCTCCGCCAACTTGTGGCCCTTTAGCCGCAGCGCTGCGACAAGCCCAAACAGCTCGTATACGCGCCCGTCAGCCAACTACTTTTCGTCGACGTATGACGGTGGCTACTACGCGTACGACTCCTATCTAGCATCGGGGGGCATGGAGCGACCTCTTCCACTGCGGCGCCCGGGCACCTTTTCGCGCCCCAAGAGCATCGAGCTCGTGACGCCAATGGTTGGCCGATAGGTGGGAGGGATCAAGGCTGCGTGTCCTTGATTCTTGCGGGTGCGGGTGCGGGCCTCATCGCTGTCGCTGGCTGGTCTGGTGCAACACCAGAAGCCAAGACAAGGCAAGGCAAGACAGGACAGGACAGCCCATCATGGCCCCCTGGTTCCCCCGCCCTTGTCGATCACGATTGTGGGGTTGCAAGGGTAACCCCAAGCCACCCTGGCTGTCGTGGCCATCATTCGCCGCCATTCGCAGCCCTCTGCCCCCTTCCATCTCGAAGCAGCGCCCTGGAATCACAGCACTCGGCGCCCTGTTCCTCGTTTTCCGCTCTCCTCCTGTTTTGCATCTCGGACACACCCCGAAGGCGCTCAAAAGTTGCTCTCATTTGATTTTCTCCTTTCCCGCCATTTTGGAGTTTGGGTTACGACCATTATCGCACCATCAATCGCCATCCTCGCTTTCTGCCCCCCCCCTCCTTCGTCTTCCCCATCTCCCTCTTCCTCATCACCGCCACCGCTGTTTACGTACCTCGTGTTTTACATACGCTTGTTTAGCACCCATGTTACCCCGTTCGCTGCCGATCTCCGGGCCCACCATTCAAGCGTTGCACAAAGTCTGGGGTCGATGATGGGTTGTCTGTTTTCACAAACCTGGCAGTGATCTGCTATTGCTGGCTTCCCTCATTCCTGGCTTGTGTCACGTTTGCGCGCGTTACTGTGCTGGAACTGGCATCTATTGTCACGGATCACGGCACTGCATTGTGTTGCATTGCGTTGCATTGTACTGTACCGCTCTTGCAAGCCCTGGGACAAGTGCATCACCTCGCGGCGGTATGACGAACGGTAACCTGGCGTTGGGTATTGCGGCAGGAGTGTATTAATCGTGTTCGTTGGTCAAGGTCATTTGTTCTTCTGTTGTATTGGCCCCCTTCCCCCTTTCAACATCAGTCCTGTCATCGGCTCACTTCATGTCTCAACACACACATGTCTACTCTTTTCCCACCTACGTCACTTGTCACTTGTCGAAATGATTACGACTGTTTTTGCTATACTCCATTCCGCTTCTTACACTCTTCTCATCTCGTTGTTACTCTCATGTCATTAGACGCATATAATACTGGCACGGAAAGCATATAAATACATATACCACAAATAGCATGTTTGCACGGATTTAGGATATACAAGATGGCATCTTGAACCAAGGCATCTCGGGCTGCATTTACAAGATAGTACTAGGTAGTTATACAACAATATAGTCAAATCACACCAATTCTTGTGCGAGCCTCGCGTCGGAAACAGACCATTCTAGCTGGGGGGTTCGTGTCCAATGCCTGGTTGATCCTCTTCGCCATCCGCACTTTGAAGTTCCCTTTTACATAGTACTGTACACGTTGGCAGTCAGAATGCCGGAGATTTTGCTCCCCCGTCAGCTCTAGCGCGGCCTCTCTGCCTGCCGGGGCCTCACAGGTCGCTGCGCGGGGACAATGGTTGCTGGCTTTGGGCCCTCCCTCCTCTTGGCCGGGGTGGTGATGTCTCTGTGCTGACTGCAATATGGTGTTGCACGGGGCTATAGCGAAAAGACCAAGGTCCCACGGAATCCCGCAATATGATGGCATCAACCACTGGATGGCTTCTGACAGTAGCGTCTATACAGAAGATTGCACAGCGGTGTACTACGTAGAATCTATTCAGAGTTCCTCACCGTACGGCTACTGTGAGTATCATGCCCACTGCACATGCCCTGCCTACCACCGTTCTAATTATACATCATTAGTCTTGCGTTGAGGTAGACTGCGGAAGCGAGATTCAGTCTACCAGTTGTACATACCCCTTGCTCTGTTCCCAATTTGGGAAAAGGGGTATTTGGTGTTTAGTTGGCCCTCTCTCGAGCGAGTCGGCTGGAACGGATCCTCCAGGACTGCACAAATGTCCTGGAGGTGAGATGTTATGAGTTGCATAAGTCCAATATCCCTTTTGTTGAGAATGCTACCCTGTGAGTTTGCATATCGAATCATGGTTTACCGCCAAGTTTCTTGATGCTCATCAAATGCTCATACTGTCCATCAGCAGTACTCCGAGCTCCTTGTCGCCCACTACGCACTCTAGCAAGCTCATATTACCTTTGCTCCCAGCTAAAACATGCGCCAATCAAGGTAGGATTACTTGGGAAGTACACTTCGAGAGGATGGGGAGAGGCTTCCCAAGCCTGAATCGGACTCTTCGTCATGGCCCACCCTCGTCGCAGACATGCTTGGCCTGCTGAAATAATCGCTAGAGGATTCTGTGGTATGCCCAATTCCTGGGGTCGATAGGTACTGGCCCGTTCGGCCTTGCCTCCTCCCCAGCCGGCAGTGCCTCTTGATCCGCGACATGAGGGAGCCGTTGCTTGAAGCCCGTCTTGTGACCTGGTGCGACTCTGTGCTCTGGCTTTCTGGGTCTTGCGAGTAGCTCATGGACCGGTCATCGCGAGTGTGAGCAAGCTCTGCAGTGCCCATGTTCACAGGCTTGGGGGACTCGACGCCATCGTCAGCGTGGAGTATGAAGCTAAAGACGTCGACTTTTGGCTGCTGTACTTCTTCCGGGGAGCAGACTCCCTTTTCTGACATATCCTCGGGCATTTCGTCCGAGACTGTTGGTGGAATATATTTACGCCTTGGCTCCTCGACTGCGATGCTGGTCGCCTCTTGCGCTTGTTGGGGAGGAATTGGGCTAGGATAGCGTACTTGCGTCCCATGAGTCTCTCGAAACAGACGAATAGACTTGTAAAAGGTCGACGTAAACTGTCTCCGTTGCTTCATGGTTCTCAATCGAAACGTCGTCATCGCAAGATCGTAGATGATGGACTAGTCCGCCTCTCGGTCAGAAAAGTCGGCAACCAAGAGGCTTAAGGAAGCAAGCATCTCGTTACTTACCCACGTAACGGTCGGGTCTAGAAACACTCTGCCGCCCTCTCGGCGCCGCGACGATAGCCCGAGCTCGCAGATGGCTTCGACGCTCGCCCACTCTTCGCTCACGGCCAGGTACTCGCGCTCTCTGGTCGTTGCATCGTCCTCGCTGGCTGGATAGAACTGCGGATCGTACCCGCTATGGAAGAAATGTATAAAGACAGGCTCTGTGTTCACGAACCACGTCTCACCGAGGTCTGCAAACATGCGTTAGTATGCTCCGTTCCCACCCGTGGCCCAGAGTTGTCGAGGCTTGAACTCACCCGACCCGCGGATGTAGATGATCTTGGCGCTCTGCCCGTACATCAACGTGGAGAGAATGTCCGTTCCGTGAGCATGGTTCTCTGATCTATCGCCAGCCAGTGAGCCCAAGACGACCTTGCCCTTGATACCATGCTTCTCTGCAAATGCTTTGCTGTTCCAGATTGGCGCTCCCTCCTGGCGCGCAATTCCATAGCCGCATACTAATATGTCCAACGGCGGCGTCCTTGGCCCGAGACCCTTGTCAATTTCAAATACCGATGGCAAGGCCACAACATCGGGTCTTGTGAATGACAAGTCTTGGTGAAAATCAAGACGAGGTAGTGTGGTTTTTATAGTATCCTCCTTGACCATCTGGTTGGGAGAGCCTCCCGCAGGCGTCTTTGTTGGTGCATCACTTGGTGGCGTAGGACGATGCCGGAAAGATAGAGGAGGCGGGCCAACTTCCGGATTCAAAGGCCGAGTATTGGCCGATTCATGTGGCATAACGTATGGATCAGGTCCCCTGTTCTCTGACATTGGGTCTACGTAGGAAGACATCGTTCGAGCTGTACCAACATCTGGGTAATGGGGCGGTCTATATGGCCAGACATTTGGACCAGGCCTCGACTCTCCCGGCGTTGGCAACGTGAAGGCCTGATGTCCCGGGGGTTGATATCTGTGGACGGGATGCGGTTTCGATGGATACGGAGGTGGAGGGGGGATGTACCTCTTATCGTATCCTTTCCCTCGTCTCGATTGAAGGTAGTCTTTGCTATCGTCGGTCATGTTGCTTTCCTCCTCACTAGAACGAGAACTCTAGCAAATTGGGGGTTAGAGCGTATTCCCAAGAATAGTCTGGATTACATACCCCTTGTTCAGTCTCTGCCCGAATAATCCTCTCAATACCCTCGGTGATCTCCCGCGTCCATGTGTCTTTTGCAGCGTCGCTCTTCGAATCGGAACTGGTGCTCTTCCTGGAGTCACTGTCGCCCATCGATGTCCACTCCAGGAGCAGACGGTCTACAAGCTTTTCAGGTTCCAGGAACCGGGAGGCCCTCTGCTTCCGAGCGCCGTACGTCCTGTCCGGGATGTCTACCTCTAGATCGAGACTGGCCGAGGATTCCGCACTATCCCGCTCGCTGCCTTCATCGATGGTATGCATTCCGCGGTGAAACCAACCTGTCTCGTTGTTTTCTCGAAACACGAGCCTATATAGAAACGTGGCAGCGTCGCCATTAAGATGGAAGTTCTTTCTGAAGTTTGCCACCTGTAAGGATGGTTCTCTTCGGAAGGGGGTATCTGGTGGATGTCTCGGCATGTCAGGCTCCTTCTCACATCCAGTGCGACTACTAAGCACGGTGCCACCATCGGTTGCTTCTTCTACTATGAGGGAAGTGTTTTCGTTGTCACCATCGTCTTTCAGAGCCATGTCTGGCCGTCCGATCCCGGGCTGTTGAGTCGACACATCTCCGTGGGTCTTATCAATGTCCTTGCGACGAGGGAGGGCCGAGTTGACGCTGTTGTATACATCCGACGCACTCACTGGGCCTGGATGTAGTCTGTTCGAGCGCGTCGGTGGACTTGGAGGCTCAGGGGGCGGCGAATCGGACGGTGGTAGCGAAAGAGGTCCGTTGAGACTGAGGGTCGCCTGGCCAGCCTCAACAAGGCTTATGGCCTGTCTCCTCAATCCACACTCTCGCGCTTCATAAGCAACCGCTCCGGGTCTACTGCAATTAGCATTGTATTGGTCCTGTGAATCGCATCAACGGCACATGCCTCTCTGGGGACTTGGCTAGTATGGCCAGAGACAGAACAGATATCTGCAACGCAATGGCAGATCTGTTACTGTCAATCTCTGAGATGAGAGACTCGGCCAGAAGCCCCCATTTGAGTTTCCTGACGATGCTCCGGTCGGCAATCATGCGTGCAATCTTTTCGTGGGTTGCGGTGACGTTTTTAATTACCTGCCGCAGGTCGCGGAAGAACGAAGACTTGATGAAATTCTTGCCGGTAGTGACGACTTCGTGGATGTGTTCAAGAGCCGTCACCAATCTGGATAACTCGATGGCCACCCTGTTCATATCGCGCGGCGCATGGCGAACCGACTTGGCCACAGTGAAGAGGGCGCTCGCAAGGCTTGTGCCCGCCGTGGCGATTCCCGCGACGCCTGCGAGGATGGAGAGCGGATCCATTGCGAATAGCTGCTTTTGCGGCCGAGCTTTCGAGGAGAAACAACAACAGCTCTGGCACCCAACAAGGAGCAGGGCCGCTTAATAGTACATGAGCAGCTCATGTTGGCTGCGCCACCAGCTCTTCAGCTAGGCGAATCGACAGGCCAACTAACCGGTGCTGTATTCCAGCTCTGCAGCATCACTGACGGACATTGACATGCAGTCGGTCTGACGTGCAGACGCCAGGCAACAACTCGCATGCCATGCATCCTACGCTGGGGAACAAGGCTCCGACAATCCTTGTTTCTACACGGCCCGGCCGAGGCGGATCTCTTCAGCCTCAACTGACAGCGTGTGGCACATTGTACTGCCATTGCTGTCTCCGAGTGTTGGCATCACGATGGTGGTTCAAAGGGATGCCGGAACCTGACATGTGATGTCTCATCGGCCAGGCATCGTAATTGAGAGGGGATGGAGAAGAGCAGCAGGAGCCAAAGTGAAGTTGAGGCCACTCAAATGTATTGCATCAAGGCCACTGACTGATGTTTATCAAGACTCGCTCGGAGAGTGGTCTGGTTTGGTTGTGTTTACCAAGTAACACTGCTCGCCAAGCAAGGGTTTTGTTCGTAAACGGCACGGGTCCAATTGATTCCCTCGTTCGCTCGAGCAGCCGCCAAATAACCGGCTTCCATCCGCTCATACAGTAAAGATACAAAGAGGACATTGACCGAGCCGGCACCACCCGGTGCCAGTTCGGCCCTGCTCGCCCAAGTCTCCAATCCCTTCGTTCCATATCACCGTCCCCAACCAGTCTCCTGCTCTTCTAAATGCCAATGATTTTTCCTCCTCTCTTCCTTTCTCATAAGTCTCCCTTCTCAATCCCCCTCTCGTCAGGGGGCACCTGTTAGACAAATCATTCATAATATCCCACCGACCTTTGAGCCGCCAGAACCCCGACCATAGACGAAGTTGCAGTCATTGAACCAGCTTTGTGTGAGAGACACAGCTGTAACCAGTACTGCCGGCATCCGGGCACGTAGGTGGGCAGAAGAAACAAAAAGAAGGCAATGCCAAATCAAAACAAAACAACATCCAACTCCGGAAAAGGCCCAATGCCATGTGGGCTTTTGATTCGGTCGTCATGCGATAAGGATAATAAGCGCCCTCGTTAGCTTCAGTGCGGCCTTGAGCTCGCCATCTCTCCGTACCGTCCACGGTTTTTCGTCGTGTCATAGGCCTGAAGCACACGGGTCTGACTCTCATCGGCCTGCGAAAAGGCGTAACCTCGCTGCTTACGCATGCGCTGGACTTGCCGGACTTTGCGAATCGCCTTCTGGAACTGTTCCATTCTGCATAAACATGTCAGTACAAAAGAGCACATTTCTCGGCGTAGAGAATGCATGGGCTTACCTGGGTCTGTAGTCCTGGATGTTGTACTTCTGGATCTCCTGGATGTGATGATAGGTCTGAGGCTTGTACATGCGCTTCGCAAACTTCCAAACAAAGTCTCGAAGAAGACACATGATGGCCAAAACAATCGTCTGCAGCCAGAAGACGGGACTCGAGTACAGCCTTGGAATCACGCCCTCGTATTCCCTAGATACCTTGACCTTGGGGGCGATCATGCCGTAACCGGCAACGAAAACATACCAGACTGCCATGCTTCCTGGAATCGATAGCACGTGGTACTTGGTCCAATTGCTCGTCACCAGCGCTGCCTTGCCGAGGACGGTGAGTAGGACGGCGCCATACAGGGCAGTGCCCCAGACCCAATGGCCAGCTATCTTGCCGTCACCCTGAATCAGGTCATCCAACCAGAAGAGCTGGGCCCAGATGTAGAGCACAAGGGAGTGGTAGAGGGCGTTGATGATCCATTGAGCGAACACCTTGAGTTTGAAGAACTGGTTCTGCTGTCCCATCATGTACAGCTGGGGATAGCGGTCTAGGAGGCGGGCGGAGATGAATTGATCCAGGATACCAAGCGCAAGTGGTGGCAGAACGGTATAAAAGACGTTGTAGAACGAGAGCGTCCAAGACTCATAGATGACCTGGCCGGAGAAGACGTTTTGGAATGTGTACTAGTCGCTGTCAGTCTGGGGGTTACTCTGCGTGGACAAGCAGGAAGACGCAAGCTTACCCAAAATTGCGTCAAGTAGAGAGTAATGTTCTTGTAGAATGAGAAGAGGATGGTCTTGCTCACGCGCTGGTAGCTCCAGGCTCCGTGGACGAGCAGCAGCTTGCGGAGATATCGGAACTGAGCAATGGCAACATCGGCACTTCGCGCGGCCTGCAGACCCTCCACACCGCTGATGCCGACACCAATGTGCGCTGCCTGGATCATGGATACGTCGTTTGCTCCATCGCCGATAGCGAGCAGAATCGACTGTTTCTGATACTTCTTGACCAGCTTGACAACGAGGGCTTTCTGCAGAGGGGAGACACGGCAGCAGATGACGGCCTTGCACATGACGGCAAGGTCAAGGAAGAGCTTTTCCAGATCCTTCTCTAGGGCATAGGTGAGTGATTTTCCGTCAATGACCAAAGCCAGCGTCTCCGTCTCGATTGTGCCGTCGCCTTGGGTGCGGATCGCGTCCATTTTCTTCTGAATGTTGTCACGCGTAGCTGCTGCGGTTTCCTCGTTTACAATGAGCAGCATCATGTCCTCGCTGAGCAGCTTGCAACTCATACCGATGTTGATGGCTGTTTCCTGACGATCACCAGTCAAGACCCAGACCTTGATGTTGGCCTGCTGCAAGGTATGGATTGTCTCGGGAACGCCGTCCTGTAGTCGATCCTCAATGGCGGTGGCACCCAAAAGGAAGAAGTCGTGCTCGATGAGTTCCGAAGCCTTGTCAACCTCGTCGGCACGGTTTCCGCCCACCGTCATCTGAGCCGTGTCAAAAATCTTGATCCATTCTTGGAATTCGTTCTCGGGAATTTCACGCATCGCCAGGCAAAGGGTTCGTAGTCCCTCCGAGGCGTACTCCTCCAGGTGACGCAAGGTGACATCGACATGTGGGTTCTGGTCGTTGAGTCGTTCAAGAATCACAGTGTCCGCACCCTTGCAGTAGCAACGAATTTTACCATCGGGGCATCGGTAAATGGTAGACATGCGCTTTCTGGTAGAGTTGAATTCGCACACTGCGAGAAGCTCGTATTCAAGTTCTTGCCCGTTTGCCTCAATGATGACCGACTTTGGCTTTCTCGCCACAAATTTGTATCCGAGGTCAAGGGCACCAGCAACCAATGCGCCCTCGTCGGGCGAGGCAGCTTGGTACTTGATGCCGCCCTTCTCATCGACCTCGGGGATGACAGTGTGACAAGTCGCTAGAAGAGACAGGAAGTGATCAATCACTGGCGCGGTCTCGTGTCCATTCTTGAGGTTCGACTTCATGGTGCTGAATTCGTGGACACCAAGTTCCGTTCCATCGTCTTGCTGCATTGCGCGTCGGTCTTCGGAAACATTGTCGGCATACTGGATTCCAGCAATGGAGCTCTCCTTGAATTCCATCATGTTGCAAGTCAGGGTGCCAGTCTTGTCGGAAAAGACATATTCAACCATGCCCAATTCTTCGACCAAGCTAGAGGTTCGGCAGGTTGCTGGCGTGTCCGTCTTGTCGTAATACATGTCGAGGTCGTCGTTGATGAGGATACCGTGCCAATATTTGACCATCTCCACAGTGACAAAGAGGGAGATGGGTACCAATGCCGAGAACAAGACCCAGTAGGTAACCAGGTCCCTCAAGATCGTCTTGACGACCTTTCCCGCCGAGTCAATCTTATCCAGGTACAGGTACCCCAAGGAGTCGCCCTGCGTGTTACGCATGATGAGATCACCGACGGTACAGATGACACTGAGACATAGCAGAATACCAACAAGGACCAGAACAAGCCAGTTGAGCTGCCTCTCGACCTTGGTCCGTTTGATCGGGGTGGCCGTCGCGTTGCGCATCAGTTTGGTCTCGTGTCCGGTAAAGACCACGGCGCCATGAATCCAGGGCGTGTTTCTAAGCACTGCACCTCGAAGCAGAAGCTGTTCTGGGTTCAACGGAAGCTCCCTTTCTCCACCCCCCGACTGCATGGTCAAGGTCGCCTCGTATGTGTAGAGACTGCTGTTGGGCTGCTCAGACTTGATACGCCCAGTCAGTCGACTGAGTTCGCTGGAGGAAACCAGGGTCGATGTCTCGGGCAGAGCCTGCTTGATCTTCAAGTTGGTCTCGCCGTCCAGGTTGGCTGTTTCGATATAACACAAACCCTCGGGCTCGGAACTTGCCAGCAGCACCAGATCAGCAGGGAAAGGCTCTTCGGATTCCACCCGTACAATGTCGCCCACCGCGAGATCGATCCATTTCGCTTCGGCAAAGGAGGAGCCCCGTAGCACACGCGCCTTGGAGGTATTGAGAGCATTGTCGGCTTGTTTCCTCCTGTAATCTTCGACCAGCTCCTTTCCGGCGGAGATGAGAAGAACGATGAGAAGGGGTGCGATCGTGGTGTATCGGTTCGTGGGCGAGAGGCCGGGGATCTGCTGCAAAGCCGCCGTAAACAGGAAGAAGACGTTGGCAAACTTGGAGAACTGCTCCATGAGGAATTTAGGGAGGAACGTCGCGATGTTGTACTTTGCAGTCGAGATGTGGTTGTCGACATATTTGTTAGCGGCATTGGCCGGCGGGTTGTTGAGGTAGATGAGCCTGGGACCGAGGGTTGAGGGGTCGGGCTTGCTTCTCCCAAAGCCAAATTTGAAGTTGCCCAAGTCGAAGCGGCTGCCCTGAGACTGCTGGGCTGCCGTCCCGGCTTCGCCAACCGAATCCCCTCGCTCGTGGCCCGGCTGAGTCAAGGGCAAATCCATCTCCGAGTAGCCCTGGCCCATGCCCAGCTTGCTCTTCACCCGCCCCAAGAAACCTCCGCCATGACCAAGCACGCTGTTTCGTCTACGCGCGTTGCTGCGCGCCGATTCGTGCTGGCCCCCGCCGGCTCCTTGGTGGTAAATTGAGTCGCCTTCGGCTGGGTAGTCGTCGAAGTCGTCGGCATAGCGCTGGTAGTTGTCAAGCTCGGAGGTCTGGCTGTATTGGTTGTGGTTGTAGGGCCGGGAGCCTGGTGCGCCGAGGCCACCAGGAGTTCGGGAGGCGGCGGCATGGGTGGGATCTTGGGCGCCAACAAAGTCGTCATACGATATTGAGGGACGGCCCTCCTGATCCTGGGTGTGGAATCGCATCAAGTCGTCGTCGTTGATAGCGGAGCGCTGTCCGCCATTGTAGACGGGTTGGTCGTTGTCAAGATCGAGCAAGAGGTCATCGTGATTATTAGAGGCTCCCCCATGGAAACCTCCAGGCGGTCTTCCTGCCATGCCGGAGCACAAGCAGCGATGGGAGGCAATTAGCGTGGCAACGGAGCGGCAGTCAGCATACGGAACCGAGGCGCAGAGTCGTCGTTGGCGTTGTTGTTGTTGTTGTTATCGTCGTCGTCGTCGCCGTCGTCGTCGTTGGTAGTGGAAGAGAGAGGCTGTCGCTGCTGTTGTGGAGAGGGCTGCTTTCGAGCGCAAGCTGACAGACGGCGAGAAGTTGAATCGAATCGAGGGTCCGGGCTAGCGCAGCTCCACCGGAAAGAAAGAGCGTTGGCGAGTACGAAGATGGCTCGATCGCGGTGGTTGACGAAGGCGCCCGTCCAATTGTGGATGGATTGAGGATGAGGATGGTTGCGAAACGGCTGCACAGCCTCCTTTCTGAGCGTCGAAAGCTCAGGCTGAGGGAGGAATGGCTTGGCTGTATGGGAGTAGTCTAGGTAGGCGGGCAGACTACAGGCAGTAGGTATTGTACCTACAGTAATAGCAACAGGTACTCCGGCTGACGCTAGCAAGGGGGGGCGGGATCCGACGCCTACAACCTGGGCTCTGTAGCAGTGCTGAGCCCACTGTATTATTCAGAGGCTGAGGCCTAGCTGGCGACGCTTGGGGCGCTGGTGTGGTCCATTTTCAGGCCTTGATTGGCCTTGGCCCCTGGACTACCCAGGTACTTACAGAGGCTGACCAAACAAAACAGGCTAAGTCAGCAGTCGAATTCGAGGACACGTACAGTACAACCAGATGACGACTGCCACTACCCGTGGACCTACCTCACATACAACAGTGCAGTTGGCTCTGAGTAAGGTAGTACAGTATAAGCAAGCAGCAAGACTAATTTGTATCTCACTGGCGACATGAACCCCAGGAAATACGAGAGATGAAAGGGGGTGTGGGTTCTCTCGTATCTCACAGCATAGAGCTCGGACAATACATTCACATTCGCAAGCAACCAAGGACATCAGCGCGCGCACGCAGCAAGGAAGATACCCCGGGTTCGCCCGTACTGGTGATGATGATTATCATGGCCTCTCCACACTGAAAGGGGGTCCGTCGTTGGTTTGCGGCTATTCGTGGCCTCTAAGCCACCAGCCACCACACCCGCCACGCAAGCGCAAACATGTTTAGCGAAACGGTGGAAATTCGTCAACGGGGTCCGCAGCCAACATATAGTACATACATAGGTACCTAGGTAAGTACTTACTTACCTGGGTAGGTACCTAGGTAGGCAGGATACCTGGGAAGGATACCTTTCCTACGTACCACTACTCCATGGCGATGCCAAGCTGTCTGTGGCTTGTACATTCATAGCTTGACTTACATGGTAGCATGGCCTGGGAATTCGTATCGAGCAACTGCGGGGGTTTCGATCGGATCAGATCGGGCTATGTATGGCGTGGTGTAGTGTACTTCAACGTCCAGGCGATGGTCTGAATACTGAGAATGAGCCTCGGGCGTGGCGAGCCTCGCTTTCATTCAGACCGACAAGGCGGCACAAGTAGCCGACTCTTGTACTTACGTTTCGTTTCGTTTCGTTGCATTCTATTCTCATTCATTTCATTTCGTCTCCCCAATCGCAATTCATCACAGGACAGCCTTGAAGCTCCCGCCCAGAACCTCCTCCTCAATCCACTTGCCAACCTGCTTATTGACATCCTCGGCCGCCTGCGTCAGCGCCCAGTGGGACGCCTTGACCTCGCCCCGTCTCAACCGCGAAAAGTACTTGTCCATGTTGGCCGACATGCTCGGCGGCAGGGCCGAGTCCTCCGACGCCGAGATGAACAGCGCCGGCTCCTCGATGCGCGGCTGCCCCCGCTTCGCCAGCGCCGCCTCCTCCTCCGCCGCGACCTCCCGCCACCGGTACCAGTTGAGCGGCCCGCGCATCTCGGGGGCTTGGCGCCGGGCGTACTCGGCCGTATAGTACTCCAGCTCCTCCTCGTTCAGCAGCGACGGCGGACCCAGCAGCGGCAGCACGTCAAAGACGACGCCGTCGTGCGTGTTGAAGCCAATCTCGCCCGCCGGCCCCCGGCCGCCAAACATGCTCCGGAAGAACTGGCGCAGCTTGTCGGCGCCCTGGATGCGCTCCTGGACCTCGGGTCCCGCAAACTGGAGCTGGTACCGGAAGTTGACCAGGTGGCCGTTGTCGATGAGCGTCTTGAGCGGCACGTAGCTGGGCGACGGTGCCATAAAGGGCGTGCACACGGAAAAGACGCCCTTGATGAGCTCTGGGTACAGCTGCGCCGCCCTCCAGACCGTCGCACCTCCCCAGTCGTGGCCTCCGAGAATGATCTGGCCCTCCTCGCCAACAAACTTGCGCGCAAGCTCCCTGATGTCGGCCGCCGTGTTGTTGGGAGTGTACTCGGCTACCGACTCGGGGGCGTCGGTCCCTCCGTAGCCCAGCATGTCCGGGACGATGACACGGAGACCCCGGGACATAAAGTACGGCACTTGGTTCCGCCATCCGAAACTGTGGTCCGGGAAGCCGTGGACCAGGACCACTGTAGCGATGGGCTCCCCTTCGGGCTGGCCCAGCATGTATCTGTATGTCTTGCCGCGGATCTGCGCCGTCTCGTACTTGACCCGGGCATCGTTCGGCACCAGCTTGTCGGGAGCCATGATGGGCGACGTATGTAGTGCCTAGTTATGAGCTGCTGAGGCTGTAAGAGATATCGCAAGTGGCCTGTTGTCGGGTAGCAAGGGAGGCTTTATATAGCCTTTGCCTGGTCTGGTCAACGTAATCTACTCCGCTTGTCCAAGCAAAGGACCGCGATTTCCGAGCTACATCGTTATGGTATGACAGCTCCACCTCGTCCCGAGGTATCAATGCGACTCTCCACAATTTATCGCAAGAAGGCGACGGATCATCCTCAACATTGCACATTCAATCTGTACCTCCCACATACGGTTTAAGCAGACATTGGAATCGCAATGGTGCCAATTAGTCCGAGGTTCGATTTTGTATTGTTTATTTTTGGCACGCCAGTTCTGGACGGTAGAGTGCGTGCGCTCCAGCCTCAAAGCTCGGCCATACAGTGTCAAGCACATCCATTAGTTACACATCAAGCAGTTGACAGAAAGTCTGCTAACTCATAACAGATCGTCCCTCGAAAAACCGATCGCCAGATCAATAAATGACCATGTCCTCGTCCGCCTCCTCAAGCACATCCGCAGCTTCATCATGCTGGCTGTGATGGGGGTGGTGCTGGTCATGACCTTGCTGTTCTCCCTCCGGCGGCTTTTCGGCGTTTCCCGAGCCACTCGCGTCTTGTGCGGGCTTCTCAGACTGGTTCGTTTCGGACTTCTCCTCTTCCCTGGTCAACACTGGAGGAGGGTCGCCCGATGGGACCGACTCGCGGCGCTGACCGCTTTCTCTCTCATGTTGTTCCTTGCGCTTTCTAAATGCTGCGGCTTCCCGATCGATAATGGTCTTGACGTCCCGGACTTGGTCCGCAATCTCATCCTCTTGGTCCTGTGTAGGCTTCCAAGGCAGGTAGTACTGACATTGTCAATGAGCGAGCTGCAAAATGAGGAGTGTTGGGCAAAGGGGAGGCAGCTTACTATGCGAGGCTCCGACCGCGTCCGTAGAAAACGGGCCATTGCAAGCATTTTGCTATGTTTGTTGCGCATCTAACACACCATGCCAGCGTAAGCGTCACTATACCAGGAAGGCTCCAGTCGCCGATATCGTGTCGCCTTACCACTTGCTCGTCAAAGACGATTTGCTCCGCCATGCGCACTCGGCGCAGACGCGAGAGCTTCTCCGCCCTCTGCCGGTCATCTTCTGCATGCTGCTTCTGCATGCGCTCCTGCTGCCGCCGCTCAATCTCCATGCGCCGCTTCTGCTGAGTATTGCTGTTCGTCTGGCTAAGCGTGTTGAGCAGTCCGCCAAAAAGGCGCTTCCCCCGCGTGCGCTCTTCCTGCGTCGCGGGCTTGCGGCGATCCTGGTCCATGTGTTGCTGAGACTCGTGCCGATCGCGATGCTCGGAGAGGGAGTCTCGCCGTGACCCTCGGTCGGCAGTCACCTGGCTGTGACCTTCATGCTTGGTTCGCTTCAAAGGGTCGTCGCTCTCGTCAACGGACGCTTTCCTTTTGAGCCCGTGCTGTTCATTCTCGATGAGGTCTATCGGTTTGGCATCGGCTTCTGACTTGGAAACGTCCAGTGGACGAGCGCTACTCGGCAGTTAGCCATAGATTCAGAGGTTCAGCGGCGCAGAGGACATACTCGTCAACAGTGGCCATTTGATATTTCCACACTTCCAAGATTAGCTCCTCTGTCGCATCTTGAGACACAGCCGCCTGTTATTTCTGTGCAGGCACCCGTTGCACAAAGGGCGAGTAACAGGCCAAGAACAAGTAGAGGGACGACGTAGCTGTGTCGAGGCTGAGTGTAGTGGGACGAGGCGTCACGCTGAGATGCGGTCATGGCCGTTGGAAAGTGGCTCTCCCACCACCAGCCACATCCGCCCCGCCACATTGTGGCGCTCTGATTGGCTGTCTTGCTGATCGCCTCTCGAAGCATAGCGAAAGCCAGCGCAAGGCTGAGAAATCCACACGAGCTATCTATCCTCCATCGGCCAGCATCTTGGCCCTGACTTTCTCTCCTTCTTTCCTCACAACGACACGCTCTCCTGTTGACTTGACCGACCGTACTGCCCGCCATGTCTCGCCATCACCCGTACGTTCATCCAGTGCCCTGATATACTGACTCCATCAAACCTGAGCATCTCCTAACTTTTCTGCAGCGATCTCGTCATGTGCCGAAAGCAGTCTGGCATCGCCATCGGACGCCTCTGCGACAAGTGCGACGGCAAATGCCCCGTCTGCGATTCCTACGTACGACCCACGACCCTTGTCCGCATCTGCGACGAGTGCAGTTTCGGCAACTACCAGAACAAGTGCGTCGTCTGCGGCGGCGAGGGCATCTCGGACGCCTTCTACTGCTTCGAGTGCACCCGACTTGAAAAGGACCGCGACGGCTGTCCAAAGATTATAAATCTGGGAAGTTCCAGAACGGATGTATGTGGCCACAGTCTCCAGCCCCTGTACGTGGAAGAATGGCATGCTAACAGCTCGTCCAACAGTTATTTTACCAAAAGAAAACAAATCGGACAACGAATTATTAGCCCATTTGTGGCCCGGGTTGGGCCTTGCTTCGATTCTTTACATCATGTCTGCAAGAGGAAGATGGGACTGCTATCGTGTCTCTGGCGTTCACGGCGCTGTTGGGTTGGCTGATCAATGTTACGAGCTTCGGAATCTAGACGCAAGCTGCGGGAAAAGACAAATGCGACTGATACCTTTGTAATCTTTTCTCAACATTGCGACCTCCATTACTTCAAAAGTCCCTTGATAAAGTGCCCTTCGGAGGTCGGGGGGTTTTTTTTTAATCCGAAGCCGCCACCCGTAGAAAAGGGAAGAGAGTTCTTCAGCACACCCTTCAATGAGCAAAGTAAAACAAAATGCAGTTACGGATGTCTTCTTGATTTGGGCTGGGCTATCAACTTTGCCTCCTTTCCCTGCAGATGTACAACTGCTGAATACTACCAATTACAAAACGCAATCCCGTCCAAAACTCCTCATGACGCATGTGGAAAAAAAGGTGACTATGATACACGATCGTGCTGTAATGTCAAATGTAGGAAACTTTAACCCCCATTCCTGCCGTAGACCTAAGCTTGTTCCACGACATTGCAAGTAGCCTCTGCACCCGCTCTCGGATGCGTCCGTTTGAAAGCATGAGGACGATACCCATGATGAACGCCAGAAACCTGACGAGAAGTATGGGATTTGCATTGAGCGAGGCACCAAGGTGCTCAATGATGCTACGCAGCCGCGTAATGATCATTGAGGCACGAGCAGTCAATGTCGGGCTCTTGGAGACGGCCTTACCGTTGGGGCGTACGCCTGAGGCGTGATTCGGCCGCGGCGAGACGGCAGATTGCGTCCGGGCATGTCGAATGGTACTGGGTGCCGCACTTCTCGGGGGCTCGTCGACACCGTAGTCCACCTCACTGCCATCGTGCCGCGCACTCTCCTCTTCCATTCTCTTCTGCTCCCTCCGCTCGTTCTCGGCTCGTAGCCTCTTGACTTCTTCAATCTCCTGCCGCAGCTGTTCCTCCTGCCTTTGACGTTCCTCTTTTTCGAGACGTTCTTGTTCCATCTGCTCCTCTTGAAGGCTCTGCAGGGCCTGGAGGAAGGCCTCACGACGCTCTTCGTCGAGGACGGAGCTCACGCTGATGAATTCGCGAGCATAATCCCATTCATTGTTGCGCAACAGCACATGAAGGGTATAGAGCTCGAGGATCTTGACTCGGGCGTTGAGATCGCGAGGGGTGTTGGCGCCGCTCGTTCCCTTGGCCGGCGAGCGGTAGCGATTCGACATGCGCGGTCCGGGCGGCGATGATTCTGCGAGCCGGCCAGAAATGTCGAGATTGGGAGTACTCGAGGCGGCCAGATATGCCTCGAGTTTCTTCTGGTTGAGAATCTGGTCGCGGGCGTGTGCCAGTAGAATGGTCGCGCTGCTTTGGTCAGCAAACAAAGGGTTCTCGGGGTCTCAGGTGTTGCATTCCAGACTTACAGGTTGATGACCACATCCGAGTCAACATCGCCCTCGACCCCGTGATAGCCGTTTCTCACTACCTCGTCCCAGATGTGACCGTCACGGATCTTTGTGCAAAGGGCACGCCACTCTTGGTTGCCAAAGGCGTCCTTGCCTTCCTCCGGGTCAAGCTCGATGATGGCGTTGAGGATGGTCAGGTAGAGGCTCCAGACCTTGACGCGAGTAGCTTTGGAGGCGCGTGCAACAGGTGCAGGCTCGCTCTCGTCGGCATGCTCGGGCGTGGTGATGAGCGGGAGCAGCGTGGTGAGAGCCTCGGGTAGGCGGCGGGTGAGGAAGAGGGTCGAGGCCTGGCGGTATGTCTTTGATATTTGAGAAGGATGGCGGGAAGCGGTGATGGAGGCGATGGGGCTGAGGGAAGAAGAGAGCATGCTGTGCGACATGGAGGAAGCAGGGGAGATGGAAGCCGTGACGGAGGGATTGAGGCCGCCGTTGTGGGAGTGGAAGGCCATAGCGGCGACGTGATGTTACAGCTCAAAATTGAGATGGGGGCAAGGAAGCTCCGCTGGAGCTCTTGAGGCGGTGCATCGACAGCAGCCGACAGCGGCGGGAGATTGGAGGGAGGCCGGGGAGGAATTGAGCAGACGCAGACGGAAAGCAACAAGCCAATTGGCAATGACAATGGCAATGGCAATGGCAATGGCAATGGCAATGGCAATGGCAATGGCAATGGCAATGGGCGCGAGTGCCAGATGGATGTCTGGGGCCCTATCAGAGCTGGGGTGCGGGCGCTGGATTGGGATGTGCTGTGTTGTGTTGTGTTGTGCTGCACCGTGTTGTGTTGTGTTGTGTTGTTGAAGCCGAGTCCACGCTGGAGTGAGTGGTGGTGACTTGTTGGTGAGGCACGCAGCAGCAGCAGCAGCAGCAGCAGCAAGCAACGCAGCAACGGCCTGATTGGCCTGGTACGTACCGAGCTTTCGGGTGGTGTGGCATGTGGCTCCATCTCATCCCATCGTCAGCCTCGGCACATCATCGTCAGCTGCTACTATGTACTACTTTACCTAACAGTCCTAACCTACTACAGTATGTGTATGTAGACTACGGGGTAGACGGCCGTCCATGCTGCTTTTTCTTCATTACAGGGGGAGCCGAGGCCGGCATATCGGTGAGCTGGCCGATCATGGGCTTGCCATACAGTAGCTGCTACCGGGTACCTGCATCCACGCCATCTGCTCGGCCAGTATCCAAGTAGCCCGCTAACCTCCGCCATCCGTGCTTCCGTCAGAGCTTCCGTCAGAGCTCTCAAGTTACCTGCCTTACCTAGGTAGGTAGGTAGCCTATGTAGTCTACAGATTACAGTAGGTGCGTGTAATGGTTTTCTAGACCCATCCGCATCTTGCCAATCTCCTCCCCGTCATAACAACAACTGCTACATTAACAAGGAGGCTTTACATTTCCGTACCGTAAATCAATTCATCTCGACCTGGCAAGACCGCGTTTCAGCCGCGGCCCAGTCGCGCGTCAATGCCACCATTCCCTACCTACCTAGGTACCTAGCCAAACATAGTAAGTGCATCCGGTTTGCTGGCCTGCTAGCCCGTAGTTTTGCTTTCCTGTCATGCCAGACCGATCAGTTAGTCGATACGGAGTACAGCTCGTCCGATAAGCTACAGCCATGGCCATGATGGGCCGAGCTGCCAAGTACAAAGCAGCTTTTTGGAGGCTCGTCACGAAACCGCTTCGCTAAGTCAAAGACTTTGAACTTTGGACCTGGCTTTCAAAAAATCTGCCATGCGCTTTCGTAGGCGATGAACATCCCAATGTCGGTTTGGTTTGTGACAGGCTTCCTGTGGATCTCTTTGTACTATGCAACGCCAACTTGGTCAGTAGTAAAATTACACCAACGAGAACCCCATGGCTCCCAAGAAATCGCCCGCCCGTCAATAAGCGCCCATGATGCTGTCTCCAAAATAGTATACATATCCTTACAAGTGCGGAACAACCATTGCAGAACCAATACCAGCTTGGTTATACCCCCTTCCGGCGCGGCGACCTGCGCAGATACGACTCATCCCACGCTTCCGCCTCATCCCTGGTCAGAATGATACTGTCCTCCCTTTCCCTTTCCATTATCGATCCCTCTGTATCCACAAGCTGCTCTTCACTGATCCATCCGGCCTCCAAGGCAAATCGCACCACGTCAGCAGCACTTGCAAAACATGGCATGCTCATTTTGGCCTTTGGATTCAGATACGTCCACATCTCCTTGGTCTCTCTCTTGAACCTCGTCACCTCTTTTTGGTCTCCCGAAAAGTGGTTGACCAGATACTCGTATAGGTACGCCAGCCACAGTACGTTAGTGTAGGGCGCATAAGCCGTCCATGATATAGGCCCGTTGACGCCCTCTTCGTAAGGGACGTCATGGGCTTTGGGCGGAAGACACGTACGGTCAGCTCGGAGCATGAAAGAGCGCATCTGGCGGTAAACTTGGCACTGAGGCGCGTGCGTGCTGGTGAAGATGCTGAGATCCTTTTCCAAGTCTAGAGCCACTGGTTCTGCACCATCCACGTCCAAGTCTTCGGCTCGTGAGAGGCCGTAGTCCAGGATGGTAATGTCTAATCCTGAAAACCCAAAGAAGCCTGCTGATCGCGTGTTCATCGGTTGGGGCGGCCTGATCTGCTTGATGCACAGGTTCCCCTCGTGAAGGTCCCGATGCTTTTCTCCTGTTAACAAAGCTATTTTGGACCCCCAGAAAGACATGACTTACCTCGAACATGGCCAAGTCTTCGGCTCTGGCCAGGGCAATCGCCTCTAGAAAGAATATGTCCCATAGCTGGCTTTCCGTCTCGAGCTTCCAATCCTCCAGCGCCTTTCCAGCATCTCCCAGTTCCACCACCAAGAATTGCGTGCCCTCGAGATACCGGCTCGGCGAGGGGTAGAACTGGGCTCGATCCGGGTCTTGCCGCTTCAGGCGCTTTTGGAAGGTTTGATGCGTTTCGAGCAACTCGCGCGTCGATTTTCCCTGCACAGTGTACCTTTCCTTGTACACGACGAACCCAGGAATATCGGCCAGCCACTCGGAAATTTGCAGCTCTCCTTGCACATCCTCGTCGGAATGGGGCTCCTCATCAACTAAGCCAGAGCGGACCTGCGCTTTTGTTTGGGCTTTTATGGGCGATTGAAGGCGGATGACTTTGATGATGCTGGTCCCGCGGCCGTTGGTTACGCGGTAGACTTCTGCGTAGGATGCTTCGGCAATTTTCTCTATCTGGTCACCCGGAGGGCAAACGTCCTCCCACGTGAGGATACGTAGTGACGGTCCTGCAGCTATAGCTTCTTCTTGTTCATCTTTCATTTCGAGCGTAGCATTTTGAGTCTGCGTATCTGATGTAGCTTTGACTTGGTCTTCCACGTGCCTCGTCACAACGGGGTCTTCCTCATCATGCGTGATCTCTGCCGCGTTTCCGCCATTCTTGGCTGTCGACTTCGTCTTCTTGACTTTCCTCGCGGGCTTTTCGGGAATAGTCTCCTCTTCAATAGTAATTGAAGATATCTTTTCCGTCAAAGATGTTAGAGCATCGCTTGAAGGCTCCTTACTGGCGGATTTGGTCGTTTTCCTGTCATTTTGGGTCGTTGGCGCCGGAATTCCGGTTCTCCGTGTCGCCCTTCGCGTCGTGACCTCCTCCTCATTCTGGATGTTGATTGATGATATCTTCTTCGTCAGTGAATCCAAAGGATCGGTTGTCATGTTTGTCTTGGGATTGGTCCGGATTGGGCTTTGGGGCAGCTCGGCGAACAGGCGTTCAGCCTTTGATCGCTTGGACTGTTTCCCATATCTTCTTGCTGGCGCGGCTCGAGACATTTTGCTGGATTGTGAGGTGATGGTCTTGTATTTGCAGCTCCCCCCGTGGCGAGGTTGATGGAATCTTGAGGTACAGGTTATGTGACGATGGGTTGGCGGGGCAACGCCCGCAGAAGCTATGATATCTGCAATGGTTGGACCCTGCGGAACCAAGATAGGTACAAACTCGAGTAACGTAGATAGCGTTGTTACCAGGCCATGGATAAATGCACTGCCCAAAATACTACACTTCCCAATCTCTTATCAGAAAACTCTCGTGGTTTGCTCAATACGTGTACACCTCGAGTAGATGCCGGGCATGTGAACTGTTATCATGTATTATTCGACCTGTACCGGGTAGACCTAGTATGAAGCGACGTTCTGGGGCATGATTCTTCACCAGAAGTTGGTAACGTATAAGGAAGTAGGAGGCATGGGTGGTATCTCTCCACGTCAATCATATTTATGGGCCGTTTTTATTCCAAACTGTTTCCTATGATGGTACATACTCCTTATTTGTTAAACATCAAGGCTCGCCCATATCCCATACGATGTAACCTGTAGGCGATTGATTGCTTGCCCCAGATTGTCGGGTCGGTGCACCCCACTTTACCCGTCCCGATTCAGCAGGAGCTCCCCATCTCCAATTTTCTGCCTCCTGCGGAGTGGCCACATCTGGGATCACTTCTACAGACAGCAGACAGCAGCTCTCCTCCTCCTCCTCCTCCTCCTCCTCCTCGCTCCATCATCAGCTCCCACCGCCTCCCGCTGCCTCCCAACGTCATGGCCGACTTTATCAGGAACGCCTTTGGCGGCGCAAAGTCTCAGGTGCCCGTCCCTCAGGGTACTGACTCTGGTGAGTTTACTTGTCCCTCATCTACCTGCTGTCGCGCCATTGCACGCGCACACAGCCGCCATCCTCCCTCAAAGCCAATGCCAATGCCAATGCCGCTGCCACACCTCCATCGCGATGCTAACAGCTCCGCCTCTCACCGCAGACTTTGCCGACTTCGCCGATCCCGCCAGTGCTGCTCCCGAGCCTATCCCCTCCGCAGTTACTGTGGAGGCCGCCGCCGCCTCTCCCACGACAGTCCCCTTCACCAAGTGGTACAATGTCCACGAGCGACACTCTCTTTCCGAGTTCAAGGCTGAGGGTGTCATCATCGCCATTGCGTGCGTCATCTTCCTGGTGCATATCATTGGCGCTCGTGCCAACCGCAGCAAGGCTCGCGCCTGGATGCGCGCCAACGCACCGGTTCTCAAGAGCGAGTTTGCCCTCGTCGGCTTTGGCGGCGTGGCCGCCATGAACAACGAGGTCAACTCCGACTCCCTCATCAAGGAGAAGTCGCTCTTCGAGTTTGCTACCTACGCCACCGGCCGACAGAACACAGCCTTTATGGATGTGAAGCTCACTCTCACCAAGAAGTTTAACCCCATCGTCAGCGTCTTTGAGACCCTGATTGGCTTCTTCATGGACTCCGTTGACGCGCCCAAGGACGTCCTGGACGCCTTCATCTACCCATTCGATGGTAAGGAGAGCCTCACGGTCCCTGGTGCCCCCGGCTCCGATGAGATCCGTGCCAAGGACCCCAAGAGCCATTACGATGGCTTTGTCTGGGCCATTGTGAACAAGGGTTCCATGAAGACCCTCCGCGAAGAGCGATATGACCTGTCCATCACCTCCACCAAGGAGAGCCCCAAGCTGCCCAACTGGCTCGCCGTCATGAGCGAGAGCGCCGAGATTACTGACGCACTCCTCACCCCGGAGCTTGTCGATGCCATCAAGTCCGCCGGTGATGCGTTCGAGTACCTTATCATCTCCGATCAGCCCACCGAGAAGCCCCGAACCCTTGCCGAGAACACCTCCGCCAAACGTCTCTTCCTCCGCTACCGCCTCCCTTCAGGCGACGACTACGACGCCACCATCCCCCTTTTCACGTACTTTGTGCGCCTCCCCGACCACCTCGTCAGCGTTGCCCGCTTCCGTCCCGAAGTTCTGCGCAAGGTGCGCAACACCCGTGAGGCCATGACTGCTTCTCTCAAGAAGTCGATCGAGGACGAGAAATTTGAGGAGCGCCAGATTGAGAAGGAGAAGGCCCGAAAGGCCAAGCGTGACGCTGAACTCAAGGGCCTCGATGCCAAGGCTCAGAAGAAGTACCTCGAAAAGGAGAAGGAGAAGGAGATGCGCAAGTCGCAGAAGAAGCAGACCATGCGCGGCTAGTCCAACCGTCCAAAAATTCGGGAGAGTTAGTTGTGCATGCTTGGAACTGGGTCAGGATAGGAACTTGGGGGAGCGGCGGGAGCTTTTTGGCAGCGTGAGCGTGGGGGGGAACGCTGGGTATTGTAAAACATCCAAGGTTGGAATCAGTGTATCAATAATTGAAATCTGTGGCTAGCCCATTGGAGGAGAAGCCCAGATGCAAGTACTTTCGCGCATCTAGATGCTTGGGCGTGGTTGGTAGTATCTCAAAACGAAACTCTACTGCGAACGAGTATTTCCAGTTACTGTTTCCATCCTTCGTCGTACAATGTGTCGGAGTGGTAAACCGCGGGCACATCGGGACTATACCTTTCCACTCTGTTTTCTACTACACTGGCCGAGGACAACCGGGGGCGTTGATTTAAAAATGGCTGCTCTTCGACAACTCGTACTTTTGTACTATAATCACTTTTACCTAGGAACTAGGCCCAATTATGAACCAGCTTCAAGCTTGTTTCGACGCTTCCTTGCAAATCACGAATCAACGCCCTCCTTTCTTCTTCTTTTGAGCCGAGGCCAACAGTCTGATGCCCGTCCGAGCCTCGAATTGGGACGGCCACACGAGCCATACCCATACTATACACACTCAGTCTTGCAGGGCCATTGCACAACACCGCCTACACCCTGCTTCTGACTATCCTACACCGCCTTTCTCGGTTGGTGGATGGAGCACGCCCCCTAAGCAATTGTTGCCAATTTTGGGGAGTGTTCCGGCGACGCAGCCCAAACTGTGCTACCAGATGCGAAGCAATGGATTGGGATCGCCATGCACATGCTCCTCAAGACAACAGCATCAATGCATCCATCTGACACGAGGTCGGAAGCAGCTGTTCCAGGCTGCTGCGTTTGGGTTGAGGCTCGACACGGAGCGGTGGCTAGCGCCAGGGACGGAAACCCGAAGCCGCTGACTCGTTGAGTCTCGAGCAATCCCTTGCTGAGAGCCTTGCTTGGCCTTTTGTATCATCTTCATGCCCCTAGGCTTGGCAAGCGGGCCTTTGAGATCAGAAGCCCTTACTTCACGGCCCCATCCACATGGCATTGCCGGCACCGCTCATACTATCCGGGCTTGGTCCAAATCCATATCCGAACAGCGAGGAGAAGTCGTCCATGACCGGGGGAACGGAGGGGAAGGCCGGATCCATGCCGATGAACGGGCTCGGCGTAGGTATCGACGACGGCATGCCTGGACCTTGCCTACTGCCAGGCTGCGCGTTTCCGTTTCCGTTGCCGTTGCCGTTCCCGTTGCTGTTGGCTCGCCAAAACGCCGAGAGGTTCGGGGGCAGGGGCATGCTGGCTTCGGGCGAAGTCTCGTGCGTCATGTCCAGCGGTGGGCCATCATTCTTCCAGAGCAGCTCCCACTTCTTGAAGCGCGAGTAATCGGATTCGCGGCCGGAGGAGTCGGCCGTGGCGTCGAGTCTTGAGATGGCCCGCTCAAAAACTTCAATCAGAGATACCTCGGAGCGCGCCGACTCGCCGCCTGCGGACATTTCCTTGATCATGGACATGCCGGCCCGCAAGGCGTCGCGTAGCCTGTCCGTCTTCTTCTGGAGGCACTGGGTGATGATGACCAACAGCGCAGCGCGACAAGAGCTGAACTCGGTGTAGGACGCTCGTGCCAGGCCGATTGTGTTTTGCAGTAGCTGGCACGTGTCGATGATTGCCAGAGCTGCTTCGACACAGTCGGCCACGAGAATCGCCCGGGGATTCGCCTTGTGTGGGGTTGGCGGTCGCTGGTTCGAGTCGGCTGGGGAGCTGGATGTGCTCGTTGTTCCCCGGACCACCTCCCTCGGGAAGATGAAGGGACGCCCTGCGTAGATGCGAACGAGGCAGTACTCGAGCTTGAGGTGCATGTCGGCGCGAGCAATAGGCGTGTGGATGTTAGCCTCTTTGCGGAAAGCAGTCTCTGGAAGCGACTCCAGCCATTTCCGGAGTTCTTCTTTGATGTCAATCACTCGTTGCAGACCCTCTGAGACCTCAGACTTTGGTGATCTCCTCAACACGGATCTGTTGATCCACGGTTAGATGGAATAAGCATACATGGGGTTCGCCAGGCTCGCTTACATCTCGTGGGCAATCTTGGCCAGGGCCTGGTTTAGCTTGAGTGTTGCGAGCATATGTTCGACATTGGTTGGGTTAGACGACGGCATGAGGTCTGGCCGGTCAACAGGCATGTCGGCGTCGACATCCCTAGCCGAGAGTGAAGTTGGTCTTCCATGGTAGATACCCACGCGCCTAAAAACGTTAGATTGGCCCAAGCTAAGTATTGATAGGAGGGGACTGTACTTTTCGGTGGTATAGGCGGTCCACCAGACACGGTTCCTGGTCTCGCGAACGAAGGGGTCCAAGCCCTCGAAAGGGTACTTCCGGTGCATGCCGTTTTGAATGGCAAGCTTCACGGCAAGGTTCAGGTAAATGTAAGATAGGCCCGAGGCATCGAGAGGGAGCGTGTAGATGCCAATGAGAAGGATGGCCTGAACACTCTCGAGTGAGGAAACGGTGATGACGTCGGGAACAAGCTTGCAGGCCTGTTGGTAGAACACTACGCCGAGGGCATCTTCGGAAAAGGGGCTCTTTTCACCCATGGCTTTTTCGTAATCGCTGTTTCGCCCTGGACGCGAGTCGAGATAGGCATATTGTGTGCCAATGGCTAGGATGATCCAAATCATGCAGACGGTTCCGACTTCGCGGCGAGACAAAGCAGCCGGGTTCTGGTAGATGAGATCGAGCTGATCGGCAAGCCAGCCTCGCTCAACGTAAAAGTAGTTGGTTTCGGCATGTTTGTAGAAGGCCTGGACGAGGAATTCGGCGACGTAGCGTGGAGGTAGCGCAGCTAGAGAATTCATCGTGTTTGAAGTTGACTGAAGCTCCTCTGGGCGATAGTATTCCTTGAAAGCCAATGCCCCACCAGAGACGTCCTAGAGGACTGCGGTTAGAAAAGAGGGACAACAGCTGGGGCTAGGTGAGCGGCCGGCATACCGTTCTGCCAGGTTCCGGCACACACTGCTCGATCCATTGCTTTATTCGCATGGAGAAGTTCCAGTGGGAGAATTCGCCGGAATAGTCTGCAAGATATTGGCATAATCAGTACGTTGCCGCATGTCAAGCTAGACCTATCAAGGTAGACCTATCAAGGTAGACCTTGAGGTAGACTCACGAGTGGTGTTGTTATCCAGTGGTTGTACGGTAAAGTTTTCGTCATCAACTCCCAAGTAGTCTGAGCCTGGAGAGGCTATTACAGGGCCTTGGCGGATTTTGCTAAGAGCCTCTGGGGCCGTCTTGTTATCAACAGACTCGGCCAAAACGCGCAGTGTTTCGAGGTCAAAGGGTATGTTGCCGGCATAGTGGGAGATGATCTTCTCCATGTAGGCGATGCGCTGCGTAAGCTCAGCAGTGCTCGCGCTAGAGCGGGCTCTGAAAGGTGGATTAGTAAATGCGCCTCCTGCGATGGGGAGAGCAGAAGGTGAAGAAGCAAAAGAGCACTCACCGGCCGGAACCATCACCGGACTCGCCGTCTCTGGCGGTCGGCCCTAGGAATTCGCATTGCCGGCGCAGGCGAGTACATCGTCGGCAGGGAACACCACCGTCGCACTTTTCCTTTTGGCGTCGACATCCATCGCAGCTGAAGAAGGGTTAGTATTGATTGGATTGGCACGTTAATGAGGGGAGAGAATGGGGGTCATGATGGAACAGGAAGCGACGGAAATTGAAGAGAAAGCGAATCGAAAGGGCTTGAGTGATAAGAATGAAGAACAGAGGAGAGTTGAAAAAGCTGTGTAGAGCTGGGAAGGAGTAAGGGAGACAGTGACTCACGCTCGTAGGGCGCGCTTGCGCTCACGTTCAGCCTCGCGGCGTTGCCTGCTCTTCTGCAGGTTCTGCAGGTCCTGTTGCTGCTGGGGATCCATTCAGAGGGTTTGCCCGCAGGGCCGACCGTCGACCGGCGGGCGATGAGCGGCCTCGAGCGCGGGTGGGATGAAGAGAGCAGCCGGAGCGCAGGCGCGGAAGCCCGGCGATCCCTGGCGAGAGGGCGGCGCTCGTGGGCAACGACGAGGACGAAGACGAGGACGAGGACGGGGCGACAACGATGCGATGGTGGTGGTGGTGATGGTGATGATGATGATGATGAGATCACAGAAGAAAGGCGGGTCGGTAAGAGGCGACCGCTATCGCGATGAGACGGATAAGACGGATGAGACGAAGCTTGAGAGGCTGATGAGGGGATTCGCGGCTGAGCTTGGATTCACGGCTGGGGGTTTGGTGCCGATTTGCGGCTCAACACCGGGGGAGACGGAGCGGCGACAAGTGGCGACAGGCAGCGTCAAGCTCGGCGACGGCGGCGGCAGCGGCAGCGGCAACGGCAACGGCAACGGAGAACAAATGCAGCAGGCAGTGCAGTGCAGAGAGTCGCAGCAGCAGCAGCAGCAGCAGCAGAAGCAGCAACAGCGGAAGCGGGAAGCCGGGAGCGGGTGCAGCAGTAGATGGAGGCGGAGGTGGAGGCGGCAGCGGAAGTGACAGCGGAAGGCCTCAATTGATGCAAGTAGAACAAGGTTGGCAGCGGCGGAGAGTCCAGTTAGTGGGCGGGCAGTGGACAGTTGACGGTTGACGGTAGACGGTACAGATCGACGCTGGGTAAGGTTTTGCTTTGCTGGAGGCGGAGGGCGTCTCGGAATTGTAGTGCAGATCAGACAGAGGAGAGCAAAGAGCAGGGCAATTGATCTCCAACCGTCTGGGCCGACGACGGGAACAGCGTCAGGAGCGGGATGCGATGAGGACGGAGCACGGAGCACGGAGTAAGTTGGATGGATGGCCTACAGATGACTGATACTAGGTGATATCCGGCTGGGAAAGGTCTAGAATAGAAAGTGATTCCTGGCAAGGCTGTGGGGCTACCAACGGGCAGGGCTTGAGAGGTGAGACAGACAAGTAGAGGCACTCATCTACATACTACAGTACCTAGGTACCTGCCAGGCACCTACCTACCTTACCTACCTACAGGTATATACGCGGGGATCGCGGCTACAGCTAGGGACGGCGCTACGGAGTACGGAGACAGATGCAGGATACTGAAAACCTAGCATGAGCAGGTTGGCAGGGTCGTAGTGTTCTCTTCGGAACTCCTCGGACTACGGGTAAAGATTGCATCAGCATCGGCGGTTCGCCAGAGTGTGCAGACTCTCTCTCTCTCTCTCTCTCTCTCCCGCGTGAGATGAGATGCGGCAGGGCGCAATGCAACGGGAACCGCCTGGTTGGGCCATCGGTCGGCTGACCAGCAGCTGGGGTTGCGCTGGCGGGGTAGAACAGCGACTAGTATCTGTACAGATTACTGCCGCTCACCCACTGTCGGGTACAGTAATCTGTACGTACAAGTGAAAAGAGTTGAGAGCGCTAGTCTGGATCGGACGGAGAGCCTCTCCAAGCTTTGGATCACCGGCGGAATAGTGACGGAGCCATAGGGTGACGGGGCGATGGGGTGGCACTGCAAGTGGATGGAGCTCGGAGGGCATGGATGGCTCTGGCTCTGGCTCTGGCTCTGGCTCTGGCTCTGGCTCTGCATGAGGCACGCAGCTATCCCCATGTTCCCGCAGGCCTGATGTGCCTGTGCTTTGCGCTTGCTGTGCTTGCTGGTAGCCATGATGGCAATGGAACCCAGAGCTGAAGTTGTCCAAGCACACTCAGCGCAGCTGAAGCCACTCGCTCTACTGCCCGGGGGGGGAGGCGAACAGGGGGAGCATGCGATAATGCAATAGTACATGTGTGCGTGCTAGGGACTCATGGCTCCCCGGGCCATGGCACGAGCGGCCAACGCCGCCCTCTTACCATCTTCCTTTCTTCGATGGATCTCTTGGTCTTCAGCCATCATGCTTTTTTCTGGCGTGGGGCAGCGCAGCGCAGAGCAGCGTTATTACAGTATATAGAGCGGGGCCGGGCGGGGCGGGGATCATGGAGTGAGCACTGATCACAAGCAAGTTGGGCAGGTACCCTGATGTTCTGGAAACGTGATGCGCTGCCATGCCATCCATCTGCTGCCAATCTAGAGCCAAGGAACAGCAGTCTGGCAGTCAAATCTCTCACAATCCAGCAATGCACGCTCACAGGTGGCTGATCGGACTTTGATACACGTCTACCTGTGCCGGGGTCCTCCACTCGTACACCATTCCTGCATTTGCTACTGCACTTACAGTCGCAATCGCAGTCGTAGTCGCAGTCGTGGTTGGAGTGCGTTCCTGGCTCTTCGGCAGTTGGCTCGCTCCCAAGTCACTGTATATCCTGTCCGATCCCATCATCACAAAAGCTCCCCGGCGGCTGCGTTGGCGTGGTGTCACAGTGCTCATCGTCCTCGCCGTCGCCGTTGCCATCTTCAGAATCACCAACGCCATCAGCTTCGCCATGCGCTTCTTCCCGGCCTCCCTCTCACGCGCCTCCAGCACAGGAAGCCAGGATCTGAGATGCAAGAACCGCAAGGCCCTGGCCAGGGAACAGCTCCCCGACGCCGTGAAACGCTGAAACGCCATCGCCCCCCCCCCTCCCAGCAGTCTTGCGGCATCCAGATGCGGGTAGCTATAGTAGCTGCCCGTCCGTCGTCTTATGGTCCCAGAGCCTGCTCTAGCCGATATAGCCAAACAAACAAGGCTCTTCCTCGCGGAGTTCGGCCTGCGCCGCGGGGCCAAGCTCGCGCATCCATGGCTGACTGGCCTGGGTTTCGGCATCGCAGATTCCGATCCACCCTGATGCGATGCAGCAATCCATCCGAATCCTTTCGTTGCGTGCCTGCTTGCATGCAGATATAATGCAGGTGCTCAGGTAGCCAGCATGCCATGCTGTGCTATGCCCACCGCCAACGCGACACTGGGAGGCGTCCTCGAGAATCCATAGTCTTGTCTAGGCATACATGCTCACACCCATACTCACGCTCGCGCTCACTCACACATCCAGCGAGATGCTAGAGTACTTAGTGCAACGGCTGAAAGTAAAGGAAAAAGCAACGACACACACTCCACCTTGTTGGGGTGCATGATTATCCATACTCTCATACTCGTCTCCTGCTGGAGCGCTTCCCTTGTCCTGTCAACCCCTGTGCTTGTATGTACAGATACTGTAATCTGTACATGGTACACGATACGGATCACCATGCCAGATGGGCTCCGGCCGTTGCTTCTTCTGCACTCCAACGAGAGCACGTGGCACTCCCCGAGTCAAGATCTGGGGACCGCAATGCTTCGTCCAACCAGTTCCATCATGTGATGCCCTGCCAGCATATGAGTGACACGCAACTGCGGCCGAGTGGCGCTGGCTATCAACGGAGAGCATGCGTGTTGGGGCCGACGACTGCTCGCCCCAAAGGTGAGACAAGCGAGATAGGACCTCCACGTCAAACTCAACCGCTCTTGGCGCCTTCTTTGGGCCTTTGTCCCGGGCCATTCACATCGTCATGGTCGTATGCTAATTGGATTGGATGGGATGCGAACCACGTATGCGATGCGATGAGCAAGCATGAATGCCGCTGCACCACCACCGAAACCACCACCACCACCTCCTCCAGACCGGCTGTACCCACAGACCCCCTTGCTCCCCTTGTCTACATTAAGTGAGTCGCTGCCATTACCAATTGAAACTAATTGACACACTGGCATCTTCCGAGGCTCGACCAATGCCAACCCTACAATGCGCAAGTAACTTCACGGCAGCATCAAGTTGTATCGTAACTGTACTTTGAATTTTCCAGCCCTCTCTAGGACGCCCACCGTAGAACGATATCCCAGTCATTGACTCCCATCTGTTCCCACGAGGGTATTACCAATATATAGCAAAACAGTTTTCATCATCATCCCATGGTTTGATCCCCTTCCAATCAGGAGTATTTACAAAAGCAACGCTAGCGAACAAAGACGTATGAGTTCCCCTTTCCACAAAGGTTCCTCGGTTTACTGGGATCCCAGCACCTTGTCGAAAGCGTTGACGAGGATGGGGATGTGAGACTCGTCAAAGATGAGCATGGGGCGGAGGCGGACAGTCGCCTTGCCGCAGGTGCCAATGTTGACACCGATCTGGCGCATGGAGCGGACGAGGCCGGCGGGGTCCTTGGTGTCGAAGGCGATAAAGGTACTGTATTGGCGCCGTCAGTCAGCATGTCTTGTCTCACTTTTGTGATGAAGAGAAAGTAGGTATCATGGGATCACTCACCCCTGGTTCTTGCCACGGAGGTTCAGGATGTGGTCGGGGTACTTGGCGGCAAGGCGCTCAATCTCGGCGTAGAGGGCGGCACCAACGCGGGCGGTCTGCGCAACGAGGTCCTTGTCGAGGATCTCCTTGATGACAGCCTTGCTCATAATGACACGGGCAGGGTCGCCGATCCAGCTGATTCTCGAGTTAGCGCATCCAAACATGTGAAGGGAAGCAATGAAGAGACTACATACGTGTTGAACTGGCGGTAAGCCTGGTCAGGGACGAGCTTCTCGTCACCGAAAAAGTAGCCGGCGGTCTGGGCCTTCTTGGAGAAGGTGACCATGTCGGGGGGAGAAGACAGCTGCCAGTGGTCGTGACCCCAGAAGGAGCCGGTGGCACCGAAGCCGGTCTGAACCTCGTCGGCAATCAGAGCAACGTTGTGCTTCTTGGTGATGTCGCGGAGGCCCTGGAAGAAGGCGGGGGAGGCGTGGTTGTCACCGCCCTCGGACTGGATGGGCTCGACGATGAGGCCGGCGACGGGGCAGTGCCAGGAGGTGATGATGTTCTCAACCTCCTTGAGGCAGCGCTGCTCCTCCTCGGTGTTCTCGGCAGTGTGGTTCTCGAGGGGGTACTTGAGCTGGGGGAAGGGGGCCTGGGGCCAGTTGAAGCTGGGGATATCGAGCTTGTGGACGGCCTTGGAGCGGGTGGTCGAGAGGGAGCCGAAGCCACGGCCGTGGAAGGAGTTGCGGAAGCTCATGATGGCGAGCTCGGGGGAGCCGGGCTTGGCGTTGTTGAGGCAGGAGGCGGTCTCCTCCTCGGACCAGGCGACGCCCTCACCACGCTCGCGGCGGCGGTAGAGCATAAAGGCGGCCTTGTAGGCGAGCTCGTTGGCCTCGGAGCCGGACTGGGCCGTGAAGATGCGGTCCAGGCCCTTGGGGGCAATGCGCATAAGGCCGTCGGCAAGGATGCCGTTCCACTCGCGGCAGGGGAAGTTGCCGATGGCGGGACGGTTGACGAGGGCGGAGATCATCTCGGGGGACTTGGCGGCCTCGATGAGGGTCTCGTTGTTGTAGCCCACGGGGATGGAAGCAATCTGAGCGTAGCTGGAATGGCTGTGTTAGTCGCTGCCCTGTTGGTTCCAGAGTGAAGAAGGAACATACACATCGAGGTATCGGTTGCCGTCAACGTCGACAATGCTACAAGAAAGGGCTTGGTTAGTCGTGCTGTGCTTCTCCCCCACGTAGCGTCTTCCGGAATCACTAACTAGTTGCCATTGCTGTTGTTGTAGTCGACGACGAAGTGGACAGCACGGGCGTCGAAGGTCTTGTCGAGCTTCTGGGAGGTGGCCTTGGAGACGGGACCAGGGATCTCCGTCTTGACGGGGGACTCGTCAAAGGCGGGCATTATGGCGGGCAGGAGAAGGATGGGAGTGTATGGAAGTTGGTCTTGATCTTGGTCTTGATCACGAAGTGGCACAGATGAAGAAAGAGTGGGATGAAGCAGCCTGGAGAGGAAGAGGAGAAGGACAGAGGAGAGGAGGCTAGAGGGAGAGGCGGCGTGGACGGGGTGTTATTATAGAGGCAGGTAGGGCCGTGAGCCTCCCGAGGGCCCGCGGCTGGCGGCAACTGGCAACTGGCATTGGAACTGGTCATTGGCCTTGTGACCATTGGATTGGCTTGCTTGATTGCTTACTTGCTTGCTTGCTAACTTGCTTGCTTGCCCGCCCATCCATGGCGGAAACGGGACCGGAGTTGGAGGGACGAGGCGAGACAAAGATGGAACCGGCTCCAGAGCCGGAGGTTGACACTGGACGGCCCTAGTTGGCTCTCAGGCTCTGCTTGGTCCAATTACCTACTGTGCCATAGTATTGCGGCGCCGGCGCCACCACGCTCGGGGTGGTCTTTTGCGGGGGAGGTTCCATGGATTCCATTGCAGATGACGGAGTACAAGTAGTTACCACTGTGGCCTCAGCCAATCCCGCCCGCCACACCTACACCTACCTGCCTTCCAGTACACTCCGATGTGCCGAATTGCGGAGGTGCTCGTGTTGCAGGGCGCTATAGGATGCCACAGTGCACCAACCAAAGACCGCCCATTGGCCACCCAGCTGCAAAACTACCATGGAACTGTACCACTGTACCACTGTATCACTGTATGTTATAGGCACTAACGAGAGCCCCATGCCCCCTGTAACAAGCATCGGTTCCAGGCGGCATCCGATTCCCAGGCCCTATTGGCAGCCGCTACACAGTGGTTGTAGCGCCCGCGAGCACATGACCTCCGCCCATCCCTCTTCGCCCACCCCCGCTCCACTTGGGGCTTTTCCCCTTCCCTGACAGCCCGTCCAAGACTCCCCCCATCCACGCCATCTTCCCCACTACACTGGAACCTCAACTCGTCGTCAATCCCGGCCCGGCACTGGCCAAACCTAGCTCAGACCCAGACGCCGCGGACCGGCAATAGGCGAAACACCCGCGGAAACGGCATCGGAGGGGGGCAATTGCGACCACTGACCGCCGCGAACTCACCAAGGCGCCTGTTTCCCGGTCCTCTGGTTGGCTGGCTGGCTGGCTGGCCGAACCGGTTCCCTGGCCATGATGCCGCCGCAGTCTTTTTGCTGTACCGATACCAATTGCACCCGTGTGTGCAGCATCCACATGGACGACAAAGATGCCTGGGATGGGATGGCTTCCTTCGATCACTCTCGGTGTCATTGTCAGCATCCAAGGTGCCCAGGCGGCTAGGCTCAAAACTTTGCACAAGATAGCACATGCTCTCCATTGTCGTTTCAGTACCTAGAGACCCGGCCCGATGCCGTGCTTGCCAGCTCTGAGGAGTCACGGCCGTCAAGAATGAAAGACAGATATAATACGCAGTGGCTGCCATGCCGGCATAGAGGATCAGAGAAACGTAGTTGTTGAGCCGGCTTACACGTACATACCAACATACGTATCCTGTCTTGCAAGTCTTGCATTCCCGCAATGGCCCAGCCAACCTCCACGGTGAGCTCCCCTTGCAGACAACATCTGCAACAGCTCAGGAGCTTAATTCTAACTCGCTCGCGTATCCAGTTGTCCGATACTTCCCTCCTCAAGACGTCTTGCTACGTCAACGGCAAGTGGGTAGCCGCGCAGTCCGGCAAAGACTTCTCCGTCCAGAGTACGTCCCTTTTTCTGCCCGCTTGCGTCTATTGCCACAAGGAGGCTCACATTCATTCCCTCAGATCCCTCAACCACCCACGAGGTGGCCAGATGTCCCGAGTTTGATGCCCACGACACCGAAGCTGCCATTGTCGCCGCCAATGCCGCCTTCAGTACCTACCGCAAGACGCCGGCGCGGCAAAGGGCCCGCTACCTTCGCCGCTGGTATGACTTGATGATGGAAAATGCTGATGACCTCGCCCGCATCATCACGCTTGAGAACGGCAAGGCCTTTTCCGAAGCCAAGGGCGAGGTGACCTATGCTGCAAACTTCTTTGAGTGGTTCTCTGAGGAGGCCCCTCGTATCTACGGCGAGACCATTGAGGCTAGCAACCCGTCTTGCCGCCTCATGACCCTGAAGCACCCCGTTGGCGTATGCGGCCTCATTGCTCCCTGGAACTTCCCTGCCGCCATGATTACGCGCAAGGTTGGCCCGGCCCTTGCTGCTGGCTGCACCGTGGTCGTAAAAGCCCCGGCTGAGGCGCCCCTGACGGCCCTGGCCCTGGCCGAGCTGGCCCACCGCGCCGGCATCCCGGAGGGCGTCGTCAACATCATTACAGCTCTTGACAACACCGTAGATGTCGGCAAGGTCTTGACGACGCACCCCGCCATCAAAAAGGTATCGTTTACCGGTTCGACGCCTGTCGGCCGTATCCTGATGAATCAGTCATCCTCGACGATTAAGAAACTTTCTTTTGAACTCGGAGGAAACGCTCCTTTTATTGTTTTTGAGGATGCCAATCTTGATACTGCAGTGCGCGGCCTCATGGCATCCAAGTTTCGCAACTCGGGCCAGACTTGCGTTTGCGCCAACCGCATTCTCGTCCACCGAAGCGTCTATGACGAATTCATTCAGAAAGTTCTGGATGTCGTCAAGACATTTGTCGTGGGCGACGGTTTTGGAGAAAAGACTACCCACGGACCGCTTATCCATGGTCGTGCCGTGGCCAAGGTGCAGGAACACGTCCAAGATGCTCTCTCCAAGGGTGCACGACTGGTTCACGGTGGCGAGGCGCTACCTCACCTGGGTCCCAACTTCTACGCCCTCACAATGCTAGCGGATATGAAGCCGGGCACGAAGATCTGTAGCGAGGAGACTTTTGGTCCCGTCGGTGCCTTTTTCGTGTTCGACACGGAACAAGAGGCCATTGACATTGCCAACGACACAGATGTTGGGCTTGGAGGGTACTTTTTCAGCAAAGATACCAACCGATGCTGGCGAGTGGCCGAGGCCCTTGACGTAGGCATGGTAGGGGTGAATACTGGTACGCTGCCCCCTTTCCCCGCCTGACTGGCCGGCATCTCTCTTGGGCAAAGAGCTGACATTCGTTTCTTAGGAGTGTTGAGTGATCCCGCTGCGCCATTTGGCGGCGTGAAGCAGAGCGGATTTGGCCGAGAGGGAAGCAAGTACGGCATCGACGAGTTTACGGTGACCAAGATGGTCATGGCGGGAATTGAGGATTAAATCGCGGCTGGATTGCGTTATGCTTAGTTTTGACTGGAGGAGAAAATACCCCATGTTTTGAGGCGTAGAGGAGAAATGGATAGAGTTGATGGATGATGCATCAGGACCAAGCAAATGGCTAATTCATCGTGGTCGTTGTGACAGGCAGCAAAGAACAAGCGTGGGAGTACTACCCAAGTTACCTACCTAGGTACCTACCTAGGTAGGTCTCTAGGTAGGTACCTAAGGGATGCAAGTAGGTCGCCGTTACTGACGGCACTACCGTGCTCATCATGTGGGTCATGAAACTGCCCAAAGTGACTGTACAGATGAGAATAACCATATATTCAACTCTATAATCGGTCAAAGCCATTCCGCCCCTGGGGCGGGAGATGAGGCCATCATACATCCCCCAAGTCCACTGCCGGTTCCTTGCCCGTGGTGTTGGCGCCCTGCTCTGCCTGATCCATGTAAGTACAGATTGCACCCTTGTTCCGCCCCGCCGCCTGCCCGCCCGCAGGAGGGTGCCGGCCCATCGAGATCGGATCTGTGCAGCAACCGCGGCACTGGGCAGAGATGCACATTCTGGATTGGCAGGATTGGTTCCGGCAAAGAGAGAGAGGCTCCAGGCTCCAGGCTCAGGCTCCAGGCTCCAGGAACCAGGGATTGGGTTCCGCTGGGCGGACATTGAATCCCGTCCGGTCCGGTCCCGGATCTGGGTTATCTGAATCGGCAAAGCCACACCCGCGGGCGCCACGACCGGGAGTCGTTGCCGGTCCCACTTTTACCTACACACACACTCTCTCTCTCTCTCTCTCTCTCTCTGGGACACGGGACGGATAGCGATTTACAACTCCCAACTGCAAAGTTGCCCGCGGATATGGTTCGGGTTCCTGATTACAGTGTGGCATCTGGTGCAGGGTTGGACTAGATGTTCGTGCATGAATGAATGTATGCCAGGCCGGGAAACCACACCTCCTTCCTCATTACTCCATGTGTCTTGGCGACATGGCATGTCTTGTTTAGGGCGGAGAGACACCGGCGAGACAAGGTGTCTTGGAGCTCTTCAAGGCGAGGTAAAGCAGACTCCTGCCATATGTCAAAAGTGATTTACGTTTGATCATGGGACCTAGCAGTGTCAGGCTCGTAGAGCAGGGAACGCGATATTGAGTTTCTGTTGAGTCGAGACGGTAGGCTGGAAAAGGTCTGTGTTGCAGTTGTATCTCACTGCATAGATGCGGCTGAACGAGTGTAACAAGACGAAATGTGAACCTGGATAATCAAACATAATCAAACATGGTATCTGGGCAGCTGCATGGACACTAGCTTAATGTACGTCGTACGTACATACGCTGTGCAGGTCGCTGCAACTCTCCCTTAGGAACTTGGGCAAGCAGGTGTGCGGCCCATGCACTTGGGAGGGAACCATCCGTTGTGGGCAAGGATGGCGTCTTTCTGGCCAGACTATTCTAAACCAATATCTGCTTTCGAGGTCCTAGCCCGCAAGTCACTTCCCGTGCCACGGCCTCGCGTCCATTCCGCCGGGTATTTGTTGGGCGAGACCGGGACCTCCGGGCACGGGAGCGGGAAGCGGGAAGCGGGAAGCGGGAAGCGGGAAGCGGGCCCCGGCGTCGGGATGCCGCAACTGCAGGGCTGGTGCTTTGCAGCTCCGGCTTGGGCAGGGATTTGCATCAAAGGACGATGACGGGAACAGTCGCGTTGGCTCCGCTCCGGGAGGAGATGGCCGTAGCCGGGGCACGGTAGTATAATGTCAGAAATGGCATACTGGATTCGTTCGATACGTATCATGGAGAGTTCCCCCCAACTACCCTCACTGTCCATCTCCCGCCAACAGCCCCTCAACCCTCTTGACCTTTTCTTCCGTCGTCTGCTTCTTGTCTGTTCTACACCCCCGTGACACATTAGTATGCCCGCTCTTGGAAAGTTGGGGGAACAAGCAGAGAGGCATAGTAGACGTAGACTGACCGGCTGCCGATACGCATAGACGACTGGATCCTCACCACGCCTCGCTGGTGCACCGCAGAATGCACCTTACCAATCGCCGTCATGACGTCGTCCCATGAGCCTTCTATACGAAAGGAAAAGAGGCCACGGCCTCGCTGTCAGCCCGGCTGCGATGCCCGACTCTCATTCTCGGGGAGTCCAGGGGGGGGGGAGCAAAATTGACTCACCAACCGTCGTACCCGCCGAGTGCAGCGTATACTTGAGGCCGCTCGCCTTGAGCACCTTTTGCACCTCGGCAATCTCTGCGGCCACGGATACGGAGCCTGTGCCGATCTAGACATGCGCTGTCAGTCACCATCTCCGGCCCGTGATGCACCCTCAATGGAAGGATGTGTATCCTGAGTGGCTGCTCACCGGGAGGAGGCAAAAGTCGGCGTAACAGGCCTCGGGCGTAGAAATGCTCTTGTAGTCCATGGTGCGATGCGCTGCGCAATATGCTGTATGGATTGATAGTGCGGTTCGGTAGGTTTTCAAGTCGTCTTCTTGAAAAGGGCCTGCAGATGTTCAAAGTGAGTGAGAGCCCACTCGTGTTCTGGACGCCTGGTTACGTATTGGAGTTGCACTGCGGAACCTCCATTAGCTAATTATACGTCAACCACCAAACTTCCATCGGCATCCATGAGTCGCATCAGTACCGCATCGAGCGATTCCAGAGAAGCGCAAGAGAATGTCAGACTCTTTTCATCTTGGCAGTCCAGAATGCACACGGTATGAGTCATTGCACCTTTGGAGCGGACACGAGATGATGATTGATACGGCTTTCGCGTCATGGAGCTAGCCATCAATGTGACTCTAATCTAGAATATAGGATTGTCTACTCTAATCGTTCCCGAAAAGCACTCTCATGCATCTTGTCGTTTCCCGATGCGCTTTTCGTGCACATCTTTCGTCTTCAATGTGTAAAAGGGGAACCATCTTCCCTAGCAACCCCGAGCCAAGTCACCCATCCATCCATCCATAACGCCGCGCTACCGAAAAAGCAATGCCTACCGCCAAATTGTAATGAAAAAGGAGCGATGATGTTGAGAATGAGTAATGTGGTTTCGGCATCAGAGATGCCTATCGCTGAACTGCGACCAGCCAATCTTTACAGCAGAAGCATCGCTCCGGCAATAAAGGCCAGCAGTGCGCCAGTGTTGAGGCTCCTGCTGCTTCGGCTTCCCAGAGACTTGTCGTCAGTCTCAGACTCCTCGACCTTTTCGCGCCCCGAGGGGCTCGAGACGGAGTTCATGGTGTCGGCAGCCTTGAGCACGTCGCCCTCCTCGAAGAAGTCGACGAGGACAAAGTTGGGCACGGTACCCCACTCCTTGCGGCACTGCTGGAGATGCTTGCCCAGGTTGCCGTCCTCGGAGGTGGCAGGGCTGTTGACGGTGCCAATGGTCTCGACGTCCGGCACGAACATGCCGGCGGCGAGCGTCTGGTACTTGAAGTGGTTGACTAGGCTCAGGTAGTTCTTGGACAGGGCGCTGGAGGCGCTCTGGAGGCGGGACGGGCGGTGCAGGGAGCAGTTGAAGCCGTCGATGCTGGTGACTTCAAAGGCCGTCTCAAAGACGTACTGGAACTCGGGCATCAGGTAGGGGTGCTTGGTGGTGGCCTTGATGTTGGTGGCAAAGGAGACGAGGCGGGCGTTGTCGTCAATCATGGACTGGAGCGTGGGCCACTCGCCCGTGGCCCCCTCGGTAGCCGGCTTGTAGGCAATGTCTGCGAGGCCCGAGTTCTTGAAGACGGATCCGAGCTCGTCGGCGCTGGCCTCGTCCGAGTTGACGAGGAGGACGGTGACGACGTCGTTGGGGTTGGCCTTCATCCAGTCGTTGATGGACGAGAGCCAGGTCTGGAGAGGCCCGCCATCGAGGAGGTCGCAGGTGGTGTGGCACAGCTGGAGCGTCGAGTTCTCCTTGTGGACCTGGGCCTGGAGCAGCCGGAGGCCGGCGTCGAGGGCGCGGGTGGCGTTGAGGTTCTGGTTCCCGGCGGCGGAGATGCCGTTGCCGCCGCGGAGAAAGGAGCTGCCGTGGGCGCCCATGTGGGTGACGTTGTTATACTTGCGGCCGCACAGGTCGGGCGAGTTGTTGCATGCCGTCGAGTTTTTGCTGCCGGAGCCGGAGCCGGAGCCGGGGCCGGAATCGGTAGCTTGTGGGAGGGCGGCGCCGGGAAGGGCCATGAAGGCGGCGGCGGCAACGGCCGATCGGAGAAGCCAGGAAACCATGATGGCGAGCGTCGTTGCGAGTGTCTTGTATCTACTTGTCTTGTCTTATCTTGTCTTGTTTTGTTCGTGCCGTGTGTAGGAATACGAGACGACACAGGGCCAAGAGATGTACAAGTGAGGCGTTGCTGGATGTCCTGGCTGGGTAAACGATAATATAGTGGGAGGAATGCCCTTGACAACAGAATGCAGAAGAGGGAACGAATCTACAAGGAGAGGATCACGGCTTGATAAAGAAGAGGAAGAAGAGCAAAGACGGACATAGCACATAGCACATAGCACATAAACACACGGCCTCGTCATCCCAGGCAAAAGACGGGCGGTTGGGATGGTGCTTGTGGCGGCACTGGCTCCGTGCTGCGCCTCGGAATCGTCAGCACTGTGGACCCCCTGAAACGCCCCCTATTCTCTTCCCCGTGTAATCTGTATGTATGTACTGCAATCTGTATACAGATTGTATTCTGCGCTTCTTTGTCTGGTGGAGATGGGGAAGGATTGGCAGACAATTGTCAAGGAAAAGATGCCGATCTGCTCGTTGCGGCGGGGCGGGGATCGTCGTCGTCTTGCCAAGAGGTTTACCACACATGGCAATACTACAGTATATTGTATATGTCATGAGGTTGGCTGGCCAGCGAGCCTCCCGCAAATCCCAACCCCAACCTCCCCAGAAATCCAACACACGAGGCCATCTCCGTGGAGAAGAAGCGCAAGAATGCCGATCCGAGCGCTACTGGCTGGTTGCTGCTTTGGTGACGCAGATGGCATGTCAACCTCACGCTCTTCTGATGCGCCTCGTATACTTGGTGCATCCCATCAACCCCACGCACCATCTCCGTTGCCTTGTTCTTCTTCGTCTCCTAGCGTTGGTCCGTGTTTGTGCCCATGGCTACCAGAGTTGTTGCATTGTGAGGCGTGCATATGTCGCATGCTCGGTTCATTCATGTACATGGTAAACGTCCATCAGCAATAGGGCTATCAATCATTGACCATCAATCATTCATTTGACAGTAATATAACCTGTAGGTGTGGCTGGTGGTTTAATCAGTCGGGCCAGGGCAACTCGATATTGCCACCGGAAGCAATCAATGACGGCGGAAGAAAGCCGACTGGTAATGTTCAGCCCATCCCATTCGACCTCTACCGAGGTGGTAACGAAATTCATGGAATCAAAGACAGACACTGCGGAGTGAATGAAGAACCGTGGCATCAACCTTGAGTTGAGCTCTTCAGTTCTGCCCCAGTACAGATTGCAGATTGCAGATTACTGTCACGAAACAGTCAAGTTGGTGGTTCCAGGGTCCATCTACAGTAGTCTCAGGGCCCCAGAAAACAATACGAAACAGGCTGTGCAAGCGCCTTCTCGTGTGCTATTTTTATGCATCCAACTCATTGGCTGGCAGCAGCAGCAGCAGCAACAACAACAACAACAACGACATCCGTCAGGCATCCTCACCACTTGTCAATAACGGCCTAAACCAGGCAGCTTTGATGCTTTCTCAGCCCAGATGATACTCACGAAATTATCATCGCCGCACTTCAGCCCCCAACAAACTATCCCGAGAGCTGAAAAGAGCTGAGAGGGACTGGGTTGTGATTTGATACAACTCTGCCCACCATCCTGGCTAATACACAAGACAATGCCGTGTCCAGAACCAATCGAGAGGCATCCTCGGCTGCAAAACTCGTTCTGAGATAGTCTTACTGCATGACCACCTGCATTCTCCTCCACGCCGGCCATCAGATGACCCCTCTCTCTCTCTCTCTCTCTCTCTCTCTCTCTCTCTCTGCATCCAGTCAGCTCCATATCATACCATCACACCACCATGCCGCTCGCCCTCGAGCCTCGAGCCGAAGTCATGCTCGCCGAGATAAAGAGAGCGAGCCTCTTCTTCGTGGGCAGCTGAAGCCTTGTTCTTCTCCTTGTTCTTCTGCCTCTCCCAGTACAGTAGCATCCCCTCATCGTCAACTCGGAGACTCTTCCCTCTCCACCGTTGCCACCCAATGTTCTGCCCCATCTGCTGCCAGCGCCGCCGCGCTCTTCCTGCGGGAAGCACAAGACCCGACGCCTGCGAAAACTGCATGCACGCCTACTCTGGTCAGCAATCTCAGGTCAACATCGCCTACTGCAAGTGGTGTGGCCGCTACCGGGACAGGTGCCCAGAGCATGCGTATAATCCGACGTATGCTGATGGTAGGTCAAGGAGAGATGGAGTCTTGTCGTCTCGTTGCTGACCTGGATGTATAGTCTTTGGCGGCTGAACAGGTGTTATATGAACTGGCGAATTGATACCATGCTGTAGAGGGCCCTGCTCAGTACAATACATCGACACTGCATGGAGCGGTTGAATTTAAAGATGAAGACGTGAGCCTCTGCTCTTGTTCACCACGTAACTTCGGCCGGCAAAGCGTTGCATCAGTGTACCCTTTCCCATCGTTTTCAATAGCGTATGCTTTATCTGATTCGTGTCTCTATTTATCGTACTGTTGCTATCTTATTCCCATTGTTGCTTGCCAAACCTTCAACACGGGTGTTGTGACAAAGCTATACTTGCAAAGCAAACCTCGGCTCAATTTTGTCGTTCAACCCGAGGATCCAATACACCCCCTTCCATCCTGCTCGGCTCCTCTCCGACTGACTCCAGACTATTCCGGGTCATCTGCGTAGTCACTCTTGGCCGCGCCAGCCACCTTCTCCATTTCCTTGAGCTGCTTCTGCCCCTCCTCCGTCGTCGCGTCGATGATCTGCTCCTCAAGGCTGAGGACGTTCGCCTGTACGGACAGTGCCTGGTTAGCTTCCATCCTTTATAAAGCTCACGGGAATGGGGTCAAGACGGTCAGCAAGACTTACCTCGCCAAACAGCGCCACCAGCTCTTCCGCATCCTCAACCTTCATCTCCCCAAGCACCTTGTTCACCTCGTCCAGCTTGCCCGACTCCAGCGCCTTCTTCATCTCCGGCTTGAACCCATCAAAGACCTCCCGGCATCGCTGCTCCTCCGGGTCCTTGCTGTCCGCCGGTGGCACCTTGATCTGAATCACCGTTCCTGGCTCCACGGCGTGTAATTGGATCTGCTCCACGCCTTCAGAAGCCCCCTCCTTGGCCCGCTCCGCAATAATCTCGCGCGAGCGCGTCCGGATCCTCATGTAAGTGTCCTGCACATCCTTGTAAAACATCTCCTGCGCTTGGTGGCCCTTGGTCGTGACCCGCTTGAAGAACAATCCCACCCCGTCCTTGCCCAGCGAGCGGCAGTACTGTAGAAGTAGAGCCTGGTGCACGTACTGCCTGGAGAGCTCGTCCTTGTTCTCGAGCGCTGCGTCAAAGGCCAGCACCATCAGGCCGTCCTGCTCCCGCTCCGCGAGGATCTGCGGGTTCTGCGACAGAAACTGGAGGCTGGAGCTGTAGTCGTTGGCCCGGATCTGGCCAAACTTCTTGGCCGCAGGCGATGCCTCCATTTCATCGTCTTCGTTGATCTCGGCAACCTGCTTGTCCTTTGTGTTGCCCGCCCCGGACGCGAAACTGGGGTTCAGGAGCTCGACCTCGGCCGACTCCTGCTTCTTCTCGGCCGGCGCCGCCTTGTTGACGTGCGAGCTGTCGAATCCGGTGTGGATCCCCTCGCTGGTAATCTTCTTGCCTTCCTCCTTCTCCAGCTCGCCCAGCTTGGCGATGAGCTCGTTCTGGAGGGCCTTGACCTTGTTCTCGTGCTCCTGGATCTCCTCCACCATGGCGTCGTAGCGGTTCGCCGGCTTCTTCTCGTCGAGCGACTTGTTGACCTGGTCGAGCAGCGTCGCCATCATCTTTGAGTACGAGGGGAGCTCCTTCTCGTCGCTGTGCACTCCCTCGGGCCGCGGCGGCGGCGTGTCGTCCTTGGGATTCCCGGCCGACTCCATGACGGCCTGGAAGGCCACCTCGGCCGGGTTGCGGGTTGCCGCCTCCGAGGCGTGGGCCCGTAGCGAGGCCAGCAGCCACGAGATGCGCTTCATCAGGCCATCGTTGATGATTCGTTCGTACTTGATCGTCTCAATCTGGTGCTTTCGCTGCTGGCGCTCCTGGTGAATCTGGTTCTGCTTGGCGCGAATAAAGGATCGCTTATCGACGTTGGGGTGGACTTCGATGTCGGAGTCGTCGCTGAGCTCCAGGGCATCCTATGCAGAGCCAAGTCAGCTACGAGTCTTCTCCTAAATGGGCGGACCAACGTCGAGGACAGCTGCTCACCCATTTACTATAATCGACCGGCATCGTGGTCGCGACCAGCAAATGTAGCTGGGTATCGGCCGTTGTTGAAAGGATTAATAAAGCCTCCCAGTTACCCTGGCAGTAAACGACGGTGTATGACCTGCCCTCGATCAGCTGAGAGCTTTTGGTTTCGGTTGATCACGGTGCAAGTCAGGAAACCCTCAAGGCTGGAAGATTCTGGATGCTGCCAACCAGCAATGGCGGGGTTCTGAGCTGAGCTGCCGCAATCAACCCCACAATGAGGCTCAACGATCGAAATGCCACTGCTGCAGCCACAGATGTCCAGCCACAATACGCACAGCGTACAATACCTGATATCAAGAGAATCGCTTCTTTACAGTACCTAGAGTAGGTAGATATGTACGAAGTAGACCTCAAATGATGCAAACTCCCTTCACGCTACGAGCGAATGCTTGCAAAAATAAGAATATGAGGCGGTATACCTCTTCGGACGTTCCTCTCGCCCTTCATTGCATTCGTTCAAACTCCTTCGCTAATGATCTACTATTATACATGCATGTAGCTGACGAAGAGGGACGACGAGCTCGCATCTTTTCGCCCTCTTCCCTAATCTCTCACCCTCTCTTGTGTTGTCTTTAACCTCCCTGGTCATGATAATGTGTTTCCTTTGCTAGTATAAATTCATGACATACCCTTCATGAAGTCGTCGAGATCAAAGCTCTCTTCGTACTGTTTGTTGTCCCATAGTTCGCCCAAATCATCCAGCCAAGCCTTCTTACCCGGCTGGCGCAAAACGTCTCCTGTTTCTAGATCCACCATGTCTTCTTCACGTCCCTCCATGTTATTTTGTGGCTTGTCAGAGATCAAACTGGGCCCAGAGTCACCAAGATTGAACAAGTCCAGGATTTGATCTGTATCCATGGTCGAGAGACCCGCGTTTTGTTGGTTCACCACTGTAGACGCAACATCAATCTTGAACCGCTGAAGGCTGAGAATCTTCTCCTCAAGCGTCCCTCGGGTAATGAGGCGGTAGACGTTGACAACCTTCTTCTGGCCAATTCGGTGAGCGCGATCCATGGCCTGAAGGTCCTTCTGGGGATTCCAGTCGTGCTCAACAAAGATGACAGTGTCAGCTCCAGTCAGGTTGAGACCCAAACCACCCACGCTGGTGGTCAGCAGCAGCACGTCATACGACGGATCGCTGTTGAACTTGTTGACAATATCTTGGCGTTTGTTGGCCTCAACGGAGCCATCGAGTCTCAGGTGCGACACTGAAGGAAGCAGCTCTTTGAGTACCTTGTTCTGGACCATGTCCAGCATCTCCTTCATCTGACAGAAGATGAGAGCGCGATGAGGCTTGATGGGCTGGTACAGAGGATCGTTCGAGTCGCCGCCTTCCACGCCAATGCCACAGTCCACCAAGAGATCTCTTAGTGCGGTCAATTTGGGTGCGTGGTGAGGATCATCAAGCGAGGTACCCTGCTTCTGTAGAATCTTCTGGGTATCCTCGTACATGGTATTGCCCGGCTTCATGACAAGAGCGGGCGAGTTGCACAGCTTGCGCATGTACTGCAAGGCCTGGAAAATGTGCTGCTTCGCTTCCTTGTCCTCTCGGCCTGCTTGGTCCTGTATCTTCTTGCCCTGCTTCTTGGTGAAGTCCTCGAAAAGCTTCTTCTGGAGGTCGCTCATATCGCAGTAGTAGTTTTGCAGAATCTTGGGCGGAAGATCGTTAAGAACCTCTTCCTTGAGACGGCGCAAGAGGAACGGCAGGACTTGCTTGTGCAGAGCCTCGATTGCGAGGGCACCGGCTTCTTGCTCCTTGGACGAGGCCTTGCTGAATCGACTTGCAGCGATTGGCTTGGCAAACCGATCCAAGAAGACCTTTTCGGCACCCAAGAAGCCCGGCATGAGAAAGTCGAACAAGGACCAGAGCTCCAGGACATTGTTCTGGATAGGTGTGCCCGTGAGGATAAGACGGTGGTTGCTGGCAAGTCTCTTGACAGCCTGAGTAATCTTAGCCTTCGGGTTTTTGATTAAGTGACCCTCGTCCAGCACAACGTAGTTCCAGTTGTATGCCTCGAGAATGTCTGAGTCGTTGCGGCAAACATCGTAGGATGTGACGACAATATCGGTCTCGCCAAGCTTGTCCTTCATTACCTTGCGCTCCGCCGGCGGACCGACGTATGCAGTCACACTGAGGAATGGGGCATACGTCTTGATTTCCTGCTGCCAATGTCCGGATAGTGTTGGCGGGCAAACAATCATCGACGGCAGCCTCCTGACATCAGGGGCCTGGGTCTTTGCAAACTCTTCTGCTCGCTGGTGGTGGTCGCTTGCCACGATGCAGAGTGTTTGAAGCGTTTTGCCAAGTCCCATGTCATCACAGAGAATACCGTGGAGGTGATACTTATTGAGAAAGTGCAGCCAGTTAACACCTTCTTGCTGGTAGGATCGCAGCTCGGCCTTGATGGCGACGGGGATCTGGAAGGGCTCGACCTTTTTCGGGTCAAGCAGCTGAGCGATGAATGTTCTCTCGCGATCCCTGCCCTTGTACATTTCCTCGGAGAGTCCCGGGGGATCCGGAATACCCGCTTCCAAAGGCACCAGCTTGACCAGTGTTGCAAATGACGTCGTAGCAATAAGACGGATCTCGTTATCGGAATCGCTCATTCGTCCCAGAACAGGCACAATCAAGAAGATGACATATGGCAGGATGGCGTCGCCCATGACGGCAATGAGATGGTAGATGGCTTCAATGGCGCCTTGTCGGAAGTTGAGATCCAATGGGTTGCTGATGGAGGGAAGGACCTTTTCAACTAGCGCCGTCATACCCTCCACGGTAATGACACTGCATATGGTAGCCAGGCACTTGGCGGCCATGTAGCGGAACACCGAAAGCTCTGAGTGAAGAGCCTTGATGACAAGAGGCATCAGCTCCACCACGAATGGGTAGAGTGCTTTGTCAAGAGTGGGAGTCATGGTCCTGATAACAGACATGGCGTCAACAATCTCCTGCCCAGTAGTCTGCTCAGGATCTCTGGCATCAGCTGGAAGGTCGCCAGAGAACGCATGCACCAGCGGCTGCTCCATGAAGGTTTTGAGGCTGGGCACAATCTCCAGCAACTTTTCTCCATAGGTTCGCGACAGAATCTCCAGCGCCTCCTTTGCACCGCGTCGCGTGATTCGGGCGGCCTTGGCCTCCCGAGCCCACTTGGCCGCGTCTGCGTGGTCGACTCTGTCTTCTTCCTTCTGCATCGAGAGTACGCAATCGGTCTTACTGGCATGGACCGGAAATTCCGGCGTTTCGGCAACCTCTACGCAGGAGAACTTGACCAAGTTGGCGACAACCTTGTCAGCCGGGCCTCTTCTTCCCTTCTCGGTGAACAGCTGCACAAGCCTGGCAATTGTTTCAGCCGAGCGGGTCTGAAGCTGCTGGTTTTCTTCCGTCTTGATTGAATCCATGATGCCCTTGATCAGGGGACTGGGCTTCTTGGGCAGCGCGTTGATTGAAACCAAGGCGCAAGCTGCTGCCGCTTTGATCCTGACATCCCGGGCGATCTTGATAACCTTGGCCTCTTCGATAGCCTTGACGGTATCGTCGCGAGCCTCGCCAAGCTGCTGGCTTGCGATGAGCCGCTGGCCAGGAGGCATAGCCTTCTTGAGTTTCTCGTAGTCGTCGCCCACGCACTTTTCGGCCGTGAGAATAGAAAAGGCACTGGGCCCTGCGTCCGCTTCTCCCTGCACCAGGACTGGCAAGACTGGCAATCTGCTGTGGGATACCTTGCCGTGATCGCGGAACATGTGAATAAGCTGCTGGCACTGGGTCCTGACACGCTGAACGAACGTGACTAGGTCACGATAGGAAGTGGGACGGTCAGACTCAACCATCCGCTGGAGGTTGTCAAGATAGCGAGACGAATCAACCTGGCCCTTGCAGTTCTTGGCATATTCGTCAATGACAATGCAGGCGGTGAGCTGAGTAGAAGCGAATGCAGAGCTCAGTCCCGGGACAAGTAATGCGTCGTAGTCATCGAGATTCGAGGCCGGAACAGCAGACATGACGAGACCCATGGCCTTGGCTGCTGAAACTCGCGAGCGGATGAGCGCATCCATACCGACGAGGTCGACGTCACCCTGCATCATGTGACCGTCCACGTCGTGGGTTAAGCTGGTCGTAGGTGTGTCATCAACCTTTGTCGACTTTCGGCGGCGCTTGGGTGCCCGATCAGAGCCATCGGGTGACGAAGGCTTTCGCGATACGTGGTGGGTTGCACCAGGCATCGAGTAGGTTCCGCCCGACGGCTTCTGGAAGAGCGTCGCATTCATGGGGAGGGGGTTGCGCGAAACGCCAATAGGGTGTAACGTCAACTGCATCATGGGATCGATGTGGGCTGCAAACTCGTCGGCCAGGGTGGCAGGGTTCTCTGCAAGGCCTTTGATCAGCGCGCTCCATAGTTCCATTGTCATTCTGAGAGCTTCCTTGTCTCTCTCTACAAGGACGTTTTGGAATATCAATCTCAGAATTCGTCCATTTAGCCAGCCTTGCGCAGTGTCCGTGCCGAGCTTGGCAAAGGTTTGTAGAGCTTTCAGGACTGCGATGCGGACTGACGTAATGGTATGTCGCAGGAAGGGATACAGGCGGGGAACGAGCAGGGTAAATGAACGCTCCTCGTCCTGGGCAGCAGAGGTCTTCATCGCCTCTAGGACTTCGGGGAAGCCGCAAAGAGTAGCAAGAAGATCCATGATACGGCCGGTACTGGCGCTTAGGTCGTCACCGAGATTTGAGAGACTCTCCCATATGATGTTGACGAGTCCCTCAAGCTTTCCTGGTCGCATCATTACAAATTCCTTGGCCATCGGAATCAATGTTGCGGCGCTCACAGAGCGCACATCATCATCCAAATCACCGAGGCCCTTCATGACGGCGCGAATCACGCCGTCAATCATGTCCCCATCCTGGAGAAGGAGATCCTTGCGGACAGCAACAACGTATCGAAGACCAACCATTCCGCCGTGGCAGACGGCCCAGATGGGTCGGTCAAGTTTAAGATCCTCTTGCATGACCATGCGGTAGAGTATTTGATATGTGTTGTAGACGGATGGGGAGGGTAGGTGCTTTAGTACAGAACCCAAGGTCTGGCCGATCGTCTCCCGAATGGGAGCAACTGAAGTGTCGGAACTGTAATCCGTGAAACGATCAAGCATGAGCACGCAGCACAGGCGGCATGCAAGGTCATCGAGCCATCTTCGGTTGAGGCTGTCGTTGTCACCTCTGGATTTCGCTTGGAAGCGTCCAGCGCCACCACCATGAACACGTATCACCTCGCGTAGGCCCATGGCCGCTCCGTGGCGTGTTTCCCAGGAGGGGTCGAAAAGATCGATTTTCAAAAAGTCGCACAGCCTCTCGTATGGCCACTCGGCGCCTTCCAGGGGGTCATCGGTTTCGATTTCGGACTTGATGGGTATTACAGGTCCTTTGAATTCGGATACCACTTTGGTTTCCTCGTCGACATCGGCCGGGCGATCGAGGTTGAAGTACTCGTTCATTTTGCCGTTCTTCTTGGACTCGCCGTCGGCCGCCGGGGTATCATCTGCAAAGCCATCGGATCCTGCAGTTGTGGAGCGTCTTACCGAAAGATCGCCAAAGCCACTCTTTCCTAGTGATGCCTTCATGGCCTCTCGTTTTCGCTTTCGTTTCAGGACATTTAATTGCCTTGAGCTCAGTTGGGACTCCTCGGAATGGGGGTTGGCGTTTGAGACGCTGTCGGAGCGCGAAACACCATTGCCATTGCCATTGCTCGCCTCTTGGGGGGTCATGGGAGTAGTCCGGCTTTCTACCGGCACAGGCATCTCCTCGTCCTCGAATTTCCTTCCCAATAGGCCCAATCGGCCGATGAGGGTCTTCTTCTGGTGCGCCAGACGAGCTTGCGGATCTAGAGCTGCGAGACCATACTCGATGTTGCCACCTCGTAGTAATTCCCGTCCATGTTGCAGAATGGTTTGGACATCCAAGGACTCCAGCTTGAACAGTTCCTCACCCGATAGCTTGGAATGGTTGTCTTCGTCTTCCTCTTTGATGTGACCGTTCTCGGATGCAGCCTCCTCTTTCTTCGTTTCTTCCTTGGTATCTTCCTTGGGTGGTTGACTGAAGCCATCTTCGGAATTGGGATCGTAAATTGGGGCATTGTCGACAATCTTTCCAATGGCCTTTGCCGCAGTGCTTCTCGTTTCCCATTCTTTATGTCGCAGATAGGGTACAACACGTGATAGTAGGTTGAAAAGCTCTTCGGGGTGCTGCTTCTGCCAGTCGGCGAGCTGGTTGACGGCAGTATCGCGAATAAGTTTAGTACTACCTGTCTCCAGGATACTGTGTCTGAGTTAGCCAACGGTTGTTCATTGACACCGATACTGGTGGGTCCCAGGAACGGCCATGGCTCGAGAAGAGCCATCGTCTGCATGAAAGGGGAAAACGCATCAAAGGGGACAAGGAACGAGGAACATGGGGTGTCTCACGTGACTAATCTGTCGAGTCTATCAGGATGTTAGCTGAAGCGCATAGAGAGGAAGCGTTGTCGGTTGACGCGAGGAGTCATGTGGCTTACCTTGAAGCCATTTTGTCTTGAGATTGAACGGAAATACGACCAGTCGTCACAACATATCGAGCTCTATAATTATAGGGTTAGAGGCTGCATTATGCTATCGAACGGACGACTGGAATTGACGGCGCAGAAGACCAGATCATCTCTCACAAGCGTCGCGTTTTGGGCAGATGTTGCGCGACGCGATGCGGTGGGGCGCCGGGACGGAGCTGCATGTACCCGCAAGCAGACGACGAGGAAGAGGATGACGTCCATCAAACGGAGGCAGGCTGCCGATTGGCGAATCTGGGTTGGATTGAATGGGATTGGATGGGATTCTGGAGAAGTGAAGAGGGGGCTGGGGATAGGCAGAGACAGGCATGTTTAGATTGTGCGGGCTGACTGGTTGGATGGATGGATGGATGGATGAATGGAGTCGACTTACTTGCCCGAGTTGGTGATGTTGCGCAGCGCAAGGCCGCCAGATCCACGTCACGTCAACAAGGCGACGCAGCCGCGATGGGATGAATGGGCCTGTGGCCGCCTGTTTGGGCTGGCTCAGCCGTGGGTGTGGCACAGGAAAGTTAAGCGATGGCTGGTTATAGGGCGAACAGAATATGGTGATGCGATGCGACGAGTTGCGATACGATGCGATGCGATGCGATGCGATGTGATGCGATGTGATGCGACGGTGTAGTATTGACAGGGTCAATTGCGCGCGCACGCAATGATTGGCAGTAGCCTTCTCCTAGCTGGGCAGCGCAGAGTTGCCAATGGGAGGAAGAAAGCAAGAGATGACCCCGGCCTTTGGAGCGGTGTTGTGTTGGGCACGAGATATGTATATGTAATGTAGTACGAGGATCTGGGTAGGGTATCTCAACACAGCAGAAGCGTGCGCTCGTGTAGGTAAGGTATGTAAGTGCGGTCGGCGGGTGCAGGGCAGCACGTGCAGCGCAAAGCAGCGTCGCGCAGAGAGTTACGAATAAGACAGCGGTGATTGGAAAATGGAATGGGAGGGTGAGCAGATGGAATAGAGATAGAGGTCAGTGCGGGGGTGATTTTGAGAGTGGTGGCGGGTGATGGAGTTGTTGGCGGAGACGATGCAGCATCGAGAGGCGTTGGTGTTGGTGTTGGTGGTTGTGCTGGTGGTTGTGCTGGTGGTTGTGCTGGTGTCGATTGGTATTGCTGCTGCTTGGGTTGTTGGTGCAGGCGCAGGCGCAGTCGCAGTCGCAGTCGCAGTCGCAGTCGCAAGCGTGGCTGCAGTGGTCCGGCAAGGCGAGGCCAGGTCAGGTCAGTCCGGGAAAATCGGGGTGGAGGGCAGGCCTGGGCTTCTATATGTGAATGCCTGTATTTTTATACACGCGGCGCGGCTGCTCAACACAGCCAACGGTTTCCTCTGGCCTGCACTCGCTTAATTTCCCTACTGCCTTGTTAGCGTCATTTGGTTCGCCCATGTTGCCCATGTCGCCCAATGTCGCCCCGGCTGCTGACTCTCCCACTGGCCCGCGCCCCACTCCGCCTGCCAAAACCCGCCTTTTATTTTTTCTGCCCGGGAGCCATTCGACGCCTCCCACTACCTTAGCTCCTGCTGCTAAAGTGTGGCTGAATGAATGCCCGCCTTGCCCATACTGTCTGACTTGTCCTGAACTGCTCAGCCTTACCCATCACCTCGCCCATCCGCTCGCTGTGTCCTCTTCCCTTCCTGGGGCATTGGACCAATCGATAAACGCTTGTTCCCGATACCCAGTCTCAGTCTCAATGGCACTGTGGCAGCGTCTTCTCGTCTTCATTTGCTGGCTGGTCACGACTTGCGGTCACTTACTCAGCCGCCATCAGATCCAAGTAGGTAAGTGCCATGTGGCATGCAGACGCACCCAAGGATGCAACATGATGCCGTCTCTTCATCCTATTGCGGCGTCCATTTTGGCATCCCGCCCAGGTGAATTTTGCGCATTCATCATCTCTCCTTGTCTGCCCTTGCCTAGAATCGATCCCCGTAGCCAGGGGTCTGGGGGGGGGAAAGGAGCCGAACTGTCCGATAGACTTCAACGCCGCCTACCCTGTAATATCAATTGGAGAGAATCTGCGCAGCCTCTTGTGACCACGATGTCGGCAGCTGCAGGCCTTGGGTCTGGAAATAGTCACAATTTCTACCTACTCTATGCGAACAAAACATTTGCTGTGATAGCTCGTGCGTCCGGTTACCGGTTAACGCCATATCTGTGCTATCCGACTTGATTGCTGTCGCTGGTCGCCTAGTGTAGATAATCTACATTCCCAACCCCAGTAGAGACATGTGTGTGGTCCATCGACCGCCATTATGCACGAGCCACGAGCACCATCAGGTTGCCACATTGCACTGTAGTCGGCATCCGTATTATGTTACATGCCCATCCACATACGCACTCAAACAAGCAACAGTTCAAAACATACCTGAATACCAGCTCATGTCACAACCATGGCCGTGGATCAAGATGCAGTATCCGGGGTACGTACCTTCAGCAGCTCTTACCAACACGGACATTCCAACTGTCTGGATCTGTGCCATAGTGGGTCGACCCTATCACAGGCACAGCCAATCCTCGAGAACGCTCCTCAATCCGGGGAAGTGCCGCCATCAAAGCTGCATGACCCCTTCGGCTTAATCGGCAATGCCACGGTGCGCAAGTATGCACGTCTGCACGTCCGCACAAAAACGCACACAGAGTCTGGCCTCGCGATCCGAAAGCTACCGGAATCACCTCAACGATGCGGCCAACAAGCTACCTGCCCTGCCCGCTGTCTCACCTTGCTTGTTACCTGCCTAGGTAGCCGGGTGCCCTGCTGCCCGTAGTGTATCACAACGTGCCATGTAATCTGTACTATGCATGGTAAATGCATCGCCACCTCGTACTGCAGGTGAAGATGAAATGGGGCTACGGCTTGGCAGGGATGTGCTTACTGACAATGGCCAGCATCATCCAGCTAGGCCTGACCCTGTCTTCCGCAGCAACCGTAAAAGTTACGGATGGCCGAAGCGATCAGGCACAGAGATTCCGATGGTACAATGGAGGTGGAGCGTCTTGTTGCGCAGCACAAGACACAAGCTCGTTATGTGATGAGGTCGAGTAAGCTAGATCAACGCCATCAGAGTCGTCGTGCAAGGCACGAAACCAAACGACAGGTACGTGAACCAAGCTAGGTACCTACCTACGCAAGCACGCCATAAAAGTCTGCCCCAACCAATAAAGGCACGCACTTCCTAGGCGTTCCTGTGCTACTGGTATGTACAAAGTATGTGCCGTGTAGTGCATAGCACTTGGCCTGTTTGATTTGGATCGCCAACAAGGGTTGATGGGAGACAATGCTAAGCCAAGCTTTGACAGACAAGCAGAAGACCGCACGGACCACCCATACAGCTCAAGTTCAATTGGGGCTTGTGATGCTAACTTAGTGGCTGGGCTGGCAGTGGCTGGAAGTGGCAGTACATCTGTATTGTACATGGCACGCAGATACAACTCTTTGGCATCCTCAGGCAGCAAGCTTCCGCGAACCAGCGCCGCATCGACGCGACAGCCCACATCAGATCGCGCTGCTAAGCTCCGACGCGTCGCATCGCAACGCTACGCTCGCAACCACGAGGCAAGAAACCACAGAGTCGAGGCTGTGCCGTGTCTCGCAGACAACTTCTCTGGATCCTCGCATGCTGCGCACCAGCGCCGGCGCTGCCCATCATGTATATCAAGCAGATCATCATCCAGGGCTTCAAAAGGTAGGCCAACCGAACGGTGACCCCCCGTCCGCTGCGCGCACCTCGCTTTCAATTCCAGTGCTGACCCCTCGTTGCAGCTACAAGGAGCAGACCGTCATCGAGCCCTTCTCCTCCAAGACAAACGTCATTGTCGGCCGCAATGGATCGGGCAAGAGTAACTTCTTTGCTGCCATTCGCTTCGTCCTTAGCGATGCCTATACCCAGATGAGCCGCGAGGAGCGCCAGGGCCTCCTCCACGAAGGTTCCGGTTCTGCCGTCATGTCCGCCTACGTCGAGATCATCTTCGACAACAGCGACGACCGATTTCCCACCGGAAGCAAGGAAGTCGTTCTGCGTCGAACCATTGGCCTCAAAAAGGACGAATACTCCGTCGATCGAAAGGTCGTCACCAAAGCCGACGTCATGAACCTTCTGGAGGCTGCCGGCTTCTCGCGATCGAACCCCTACTACATTGTCCCCCAGGGACGCGTTACTGCCCTGACCAACATGAAGGAATCCGATCGCCTCAACCTATTAAAGGAGGTGGCGGGTACTCAGGTCTATGAAGCGCGCCGCGCCGAATCACTCAAGATCATGAACGAGACCAACAACAAGCGTGAAAAGATTGACGAGCTTCTCGAGTACATCAAGGAGAGACTGAGTGAGCTGGAGGAGGAGAAGGAAGAGCTCCGCGGATTTCAGGACAAGGACCGCGAGAGGCGGTGTCTTGAGTATGCCTACCACCATCGGGAACAAGTCACCATTCAGTCCGCCTTGGAGGATCTCGATAATGCCCGCCAGGACGGTCTCGACTCATCCGATAGCAACCGAGCAGAGTTTCTAGAAGGTGAAAAGGCCATCGCAAGGCTCGATGAGGAGATTCATAAACTGCAAAGGGAAATGGAGCTTTTGCAAATTGATCGACGTCAACTCGAAGAGGACCGTCGTGACAATGCCAAAGCATTAGCCAAAGTCGAAATGAAGACGAAGAACCTGAGGGAGGGCCAGTCTGCTCAGGAACAAGCACGAGCGCAGCATGCTGCGGACCTCGAATCTGTGCAGAACGAAATTGCGACCAAGGAGCAAGAGCTCTCCACCATTTTGCCCCAGTTCAACGACCACAAGGCCAGAGAGGACGAGATCAAACGTCAACTAGACTCAGACGAAGCTGCCAGAGCACGACTGTTCGCAAAGCAAAGCCGAGGCTCTAGATTCATGAACAAAACTGAGCGTGACACTTGGCTGAGGCAGGAAATCAACGAGTTGGAGGTGACCACTAGCACTCAGCGCGCAAACAAGATCGACGCCGACGAGGAGGTGGCGAGAGTGCTGCAATCCATCGCCCAGACCGAGACAGAGGTTGCTGCCTTGCGATCGCGCCTTGCCAACTGGAGTGGGGAGCGAACTGTCCTCGCCGATGAGGCTACCAGGGCTCGTGACGCCCTGGACAAGTTGAACGACGAGCGGAAGCTTGTCCGCCGCGAAGACGACAAGTTGAGTTCAGTCATATCCAACGCTCGACAAGAAAAGGAGGCCGCGGAGCGCGAGCTATCTCATACCATGGATGGCGCAACGGCACGTGGTCTGGCCACAATTCGACGCCTTAAGCAAGAGCGAGATATTCCTGGAGCCTACGGAACACTTGCGGACCTCCTCGAGGTCGGTGACGCTTACAGGCTACCCGTTGAGCAAATTGCTGGTGCCAGTCTCTTCCACTACGTAGTCGACAACGCAGAGACGGCCACTTATCTCGCAGACACCCTCTACCGTCAGCATGGAGGCAGAGTGACATTCATGCCTCTTGCCCAGCTGCGGCCTCGCCAGATGAACTTGCCCAAGTCTAATGATGCTGTGCCGCTGCTGAGCAAGATCACATTCGACTCAAAGTACGAAAAGGCTTTCCAGCAGGTTTTCGGCAAGGTCGTTGTCTGTCCCAACTTGACTGTGGCTGGGCAGTATGCGAGAAGCCACGGTGTTGACGGAATCACTGCGGAAGGTGACACGACAAACAAGAGGGGTGCCATGACGGGTGGTTATATCGATCCCCGAAAGTCACGGCTCCAAGCTGTCCAGGCCGTCAACAAGTGGCGCGAGGAATACGAGAGGCTGGTCGAGGAGTCCCATGAAATTCGCCGTCAGGTTGAGCTGAAAGACCAGGAGATCACTGCAGCCATGTCCGAAGTCCAAAAATGCGAACAGCGGCTACGACAGGCTGATGATGGCTTCGAGCCACTCAAGCATGAGCTGAGGAACAAGTCGGCGCATCTAGAAAATGAGAGAGGCCACCTCGACTCGGCCGTGAAGCGTAGGGATGCCGTCGAGAGAAACATGAACGGGTTCATGGAGGAGATTGCAGCCCACGCCGCTGAAATCGGAACAGATTTCAAAAAGAGCTTGACTTCGGCAGAGGAACGCCAACTGGAGGAGCTTGGCGCCTCTGCCCAGCAGCTACAGAAGCAGTGGAATGATACCAGCAAGACTCGTCGGGATTTGGAGCGACGAAAGCAGCTTCTCGAAGTCGATTTGCGTCAGAACCTGCAGATGAAGCTCGATCAGCTCAACAGTCAGGCATTTGAGAACTCGACTTCTGGATCATCGGCTGGCGGACTGCGTGAAGCACAGCGAGAACTCAAAAAGGCCCAGAACGCTCTCAAGGCTGTCGAGAGCAGTCTGCAGACGACAGAAGGCAAGATGGAGGAGTTACAGACCCGTCTTGAGCAAATCGGTACCGAAAAGGCCGAGCTGGAGCAACAGCAACTCGAGATCTCAACGAGGATCGAGAAGCAGCAAAAGAGAATGGACAAGAGCCTGCGAAGGAAGGCATTGCTAACGACGCAAGCCGCCGAATGTGCCAAGAACATTCGAGATTTGGGAGTTCTTCCGGAAGAGGCTTTTGACAAATACGAGAATATGGAGGCCAAGCTGGTGAGTTTTCCAAGGGAGGCGATTTTAAAGAAGCCCGAGCTAACTTGTTTGTGCACAGATCACGTCCAAGCTGAAGCGGGTAAACGAGGCTTTGAAGAAATACAAGCATGTCAACAAGAAAGCCTTTGAGCAGTACAACAGCTTCACAAACCAGCAGGACCAGCTAATGAAGCGCCGAAAGGAGCTTGATGCTTCCCAGGCATCCATCGAGGAGCTTGTGGAGCACCTGGATCGCCGGAAGGACGAGGCCATTGAGCGGACCTTCAAACAAGTCTCGAGAGAGTTTGCCAACATCTTTGCCAAGCTGGTGCCAGCCGGACATGGTCGGCTTGTCATTCAGCGACGCACCGATCGCCGGCAAGAGCCAGAAGAGTCAGACGAGGAGGCGCGCGGAAGCGTTGAGAACTACACTGGCGTAGGGATCAGTGTGTCGTTCAATTCAAAGCACCTTGACGAGCAGCAAAAGATTCAGCAGCTCAGTGGTGGGCAGAAGAGTAAGTACTTGCCCTTACCTATTAATGCCAGAGATGCGTTGGGCTAACTGGGGAATAGGTTTATGCGCTCTCTGCTTGATCTTTGCTCTGCAACAGACGGAGAGCAGTCCGATGGTCATCTTCGACGAGGTGGATGCCAATCTGGATGCCCAGTACCGCACAGCGGTGGCGGCACTGCTGGATTCCATCTCCAACGAGGCTGGAACGCAATTCATCTGCACGACCTTCCGGCCCGAAATTGTCCATGTCGCGGACAAGTGCTATGGAGTGACGTTTGTGAACAAGACGAGTTCCATCAACTGCGTAAGCACCGAGGACGCCCTCAATTTTGTCGAGGGCCAGGCGAAGCCGAATTAGACTTGGCCTTGGCTAAGACGGCTTGGGACGGCATCTTGACTTAGGAGGAGAGTGGCAACTGGCGTAGGTAGACAACTGGCGTTGGCGGTTTGGACGATTTATGCGGCAATGAAAGTCTTGTATTCCAGGGTGCTGCTCTGGTCATCATCAACATCATCATCATCATCATCATCGTGTTATTAAGGCTGGGGAGGTGGGAGAGAAGAAAGGGGAATGACCGCTTACTGGGCATGTATACCACCCGTTCTGTTTTATAACTGACTGATAATACGAAGGCGTAGCCAACACTTTGAAGCCATGAACATCCTTTCTCTTCCACACTCAAAGCGAATAAGGCGAGGACCATGTTCTTTCTTCTTTCAGCTGTCTCGAGTGACTGGCAATGGCAAGCCCGACTTATTCTTTGCAATGACAAGGTAGGCGTAACCACTGTCTTTACTGCTCTTATCAGGCAGCTTTGGGGAAATGCTTGAACTTTACTTTCTGACTTTGCATGCCAACACCGCAACTCTCGCTGCTGTATGATACAATTGGATTCTCTACTTGGCAATGGACATCAACGCCGACAACTTCTGGGAGCAGCTGCCCTCGATTCTCTTGATTATTGCTTGTTCCGAATATGTCTCGCTGAACTTTGAGTTCATCGACCCTAGCTACAAATTGATGCTCGATAATCCGAGCCGACCGTGTGACATCGGTCAGATGTATGGCAAGATTCGATCTGCTGCCGAATGCTGGGAGACAACTCGCCTTGGACTCACAGCAGTACACTGGAATGGCGGTAAGAAGAGTCTTGGATTATCTTGTTTGGTACTTATTCGTCCATCTCTTCGACTGTTGTGATAACCCTTCGTCGCCTAGAATCTTACACGACTTTCACCTTTAACATCTCTCTCAATCCCTTGATTGCAGAAGAAAATGACTACCAGCAAGAGCTCACAAAGTCAGTAAATCGAGGGCTAGCTCTATCGGAACATTCAGTTACTTGCCTGTCCAAGCACAACTACGATACAAACCAAGACTTTGGACGTGGGGTCCCTTTTCTATCGCGGAGAGAATTCAACAACGCTCGGATACGACTGCTTCTCGAACAGCCCTTGGACTACTATCCTTTCGACTTGAACAGTGCTCATGGGGGTTGCAGAGAGTTTGTGAGCGAAGTACGATCGGTTATTGATGGTTGGATGAAGACTGATCCACGTCGTGTTCGTCTCCAAACCCGAGAGGAGCAGTTGCAGTCTAGCTAACGGAATACAGGGAGACATGTTTAGACTCTTCCGCCCGGGCGTAGGAAAGTGGGAGCCATACACCAGAATGGTTGTAGACTCGATCGTTCACGATTGGTTCCCAGAATGCCGCGTTTGGAAAGACAAAGATTCATGGCAACTGATCATCATGCGTGCCAGTGGGCCTGCCGTCGGTTGCCCTCTATCCACGTTTCTGCACACAAGATCGATTGAACAGGGAGAAGTCTAACGTGTGATTGATAGACATCATGTGTGGCTGACAAGAGGAAGAAAGCGGCTATCGCAAAGCAGCTAGGTGAGCCGAGCAGAATGCCACTCCAGGACAAGACACGTACAGGGCCACTAACAAGATGATTTGAATAGGCCTGCTATGGGTCCTCGAAGGGCTTTCGGGCAATCGAGGCAACCTGGAGTCCATGAAGGAATTCCTGCCATGGGATTGCATTGGTCTGGTGCCTCAGCAGATCCCGGCCATGTTGGGACTCGAATCAATGTCGTGGGCTGTCGATATGCCAGTTCAATGGGACATGATCATTAACCGCCTTTCCCAGCACCAGCCTGTCATACTTCTTCACCAAGGGCTGACGGACCTTGTGTTTCTCTATTCCATCTTGGTTGACAAGCCTCCCAGCTCGCACCCAACCTTTACATCTCTCATCCATAACAAGCTTTTTCGTCATGTCATGAACACTATGACGATCAGGGTCCAGCTTTCAGATGAGGATTTGGATGTGCCTTTCGAAGAAGTGGACTTGGCGAGCTGCAGCCTGGAAGAAGCCTTCTGGAGTGTGGCGATAAATGACCATGCACGACTCACGATGAGCATGCCCTGGGTTCCCAATTGGAATCAGGAATCGAGGGACCAAGCCCACAGTGCTGGTCTCGAAAGTATGTACTAGTTGGAGTCCCAGTGTCTTATCGCACAAAGGCAAATAGGGCCAAAGTACTGACCTTTGGAACTAGGCTTCATGAACACAGTCGTGTTCCTTAACTTGATGTGTATGCGTTGGCAGGTGCTGAGGATGGTGAACAGAATAACAGGTCGGTCGGTCTCGGGCGAGAATTCGACGCGGTTGAGCGACACTTGGGACTGGAGCCCCGAAGGATCTGTCGTAGACGTGAATAGTACAGGACACGAGTATCATCTTCCCAACAAGGTTCAAAACACTTTCTGGAAAAGCTTCATCAACAGGTTGTCCCTTGGGAACGGAGATATCTTTCCCTTGGGATCCGTGGGCGAGATCCCAGGCTTTGACCCAGGACAAGCTGTCACCCCGCCTGGTTTGGTAGGAATAGGTCTTTAGGGCGACAAGAACACGGGGCTGGTAGAGAGACGTATCAGGAGGTTGATTTGGACGGAAGGACAAGCATATACATTAACACCACGAGGGCCAGTGTCAAGTGGGCATCCAGGGTATTCTGTACAGCAAACTATACATGGGTAATTGTACACGCAGCTCCAAGTGCTGCTCTAGGTAGTAATCTCTATCTGTCTGCCATCATGTTGCGCACATCCTGGTAGTACGTGTGGCGAAGATCCTTGCGTAGCTCCTCGCGCGTCAGCCACTTGAAGTCGCTGAACCCAAAGGGGTTGCCCTCGATGTTGGCCTGACCCGCCATGATTCTGCCCTTGAGCAAGAAGGTCTTGTGTCCCTTCTTTTCGACGGTGCCGTCGTCGTTGAGGCGAGGATGGCGAATGACGTGGGCAACAGGCACGCGACCGACAATCCAGGTGTTCATGTTGACACCGGCAGACTGGTCGAGGACTCGCTGCGCAGACTAGGAAAGGAGTTAGCGTCGCAGGATGACGTGAGAGGCGAGGGGAGGGCGAGTTTCTGCACTCGTAGATTCATACCTCGTGCAGGTTCTCGTGCTTGGCAATGATGCCCGAAGGAAACTGCCAGCCCTCCTTGCCCTTGACGACGAGATAGAGGGTGCGGTCGAGCTGGCGGTCGAGGCGGCGGACGTCGCCGGTGCGGTCGGCCTCGGTGAGGCGGTCAGCCGGGGGCTCGACGGGGACGACGTTCTCGGCGGGGATGAGCTCGGCGTCGTCACTGACGCGGACCTCTGCGTCCTTGAGGAGGGCGCTGACGATGCTCTTCTCGTCGCTGAGGGAGTCGCCGATGCGCAGCTCGTCGTCCCAGGCGCGGGAGCTCTTGCCGTTGTAGACGCCGAGCTCCTTGGCGACGGTGCCGCGGCGGTCCTTGACCTTTACGTTCCAGTCGAGGCGGCGGGCCGTGTCGGGCTTGAAGAAGATGTCGGTGATGAAGGGCGTGTTGAGGCGCTCCTCGAGACGCTTCTGGTAGAAGAAGAAGGCGTTCTCAAAGGGGTGCAGGCGGCGCGTCAGCAGCGGCGGGCGCGTGAGGATCATGCCGGAGCAGAGGTCGTAGGGGCCGGGAGCGGGCGCCGTGGATGGGGAGGGAGCGGCGGAGCCGGATACGGAGGAGGAGGATGGGATGGATGAGGAGGACGAGGCATCGGGAGTGGTTTCGGCGGCGGAGGAGTAGAGGCGGGCCGGGATCCTGGGGGCGAGTCGAAGAGAAGAGGAGGAGGAGAAGGCGCATCGGACGCAGAGGCCGGGAGAGGTGCCTTTGGATATAGGTCAGCTTTGCTGTTGTTGCTCTGGCAGTTCTTGCTGGCTGTTTCCATCACGCGCCGCCATCCCATTGATCGACGCACGCATCAATTCACCGGGAGGAGAGATGAGGAGAGGGCCAATTGGACACTTACTGGACACAGCAGCCTGCAGGGCGCGTCGTCCTCGACTCGAGGCACTCATGGCGGGCGGGCGTTTCTCGTTCGACGGCTTCCTTCGAGCAAGAAGAAACGAGAGGGGGGGGGGGGAGTGTTGGCTCTCCTTCTTCAGCTCGAACTTTTTCCACACGGGAGCCCTTTCTGGGACTGGAGGGATTCTCAATCGGAAGAGCTGGCTGGCCGCCTGGGTACGTACCCTGCCTTCCCACCAAGCAAAACCACCCTACCAAACAACCCCCCCCCCCCCGGACCGATCCTCCTCCCGTCCGCCGATGGTCTTTATGCCTCAGGCCTCCAGAACGATGGGGCCCTCCGTTTTTGACAAAACTCAACGGTCCGCCAGCCGTTTCCCGCTTTGCTTTCCTCTCTTCTTCTCCTTCTCTCCAAGGCACCATCTACCTTATCGTCAAGACCCGTTTCCACCTCCAGAACGTCCTGATCATTTACGAGTGCCGAGAGAGAATCCTTTCGAAAACGCAGTCTTTTTCGCTAGCATCGCCTGCACCTTTATCCCACCGGGCTCTGTTAGATAGATACTGCTGACAATCCACTGCCTGTCTTGCGTGATGTTGATGGATGTTCAAGTGCTACTGATGGATGGCTCAATCGGGACCATTTTGCACGCACACCAGGCCGCGATGTCCGACGTGAGTAGAGATTGAAATGTAATCAACTGTTTGGGATTTTTCCTTGCATCTGGTGTGGTGAGGCTGCCTTGTCAGTCAGGTCAGCACGGCGCCCCTAACTACATCCGTCCCTTGGAGTGTCATCCCGCTTCCAACCCAGACGGTTCCGAGCATTTGTTCGTGCCTGGTCTACCAATAAGCCCCCCGAAACAGAACTGGATTGGACTCGCGGAGCACGCACGTCCTTGGACACAACTTCGGCACCTGTGTGACGATTCGATTACTCCACACTTAATCCAGTTTGTCAAGCAGGCAAGAATGTGCTTCATTTCTCTCAACGCCAAGACCGCAATCGTGTGCCATATAACATCGGTGCCATATCCAGACACCAAGCCAACTACAAGATTCAACGCCGCCAGAGCTACCTATACTATGACTGTGTATGTACAAGACCAGCGTCAGGCCGCCTCTAGCCAAGGACCCGGCTCCGTGCTCTCAAAGAGTTCAAAAATAAAAATAAAAAAACTCCTACGCAGCAAACAATGGACCAATGAACCGCCTTCCATGATGGGAGCAAAAACGCGAAACAAACCAGACAGCCATGCCTGCCAAGATGTGTTGGGTATCAAACCATATGGACCGACCGAGAACACTCGGGTTATGCCAGTAAAACGCCTTGCTTATAGAGAGCACTGCACCCCGTTTTTTCAAGCCTGAAGCTCCGCCACAGCCTGGGCCACCTCTTTGCTAGCCTTCTTCTCCCATGATCGGCGGCGGGCCTCGTCGTTGATTGATGATGCACCCTTGACTTCGTCGTAGAGCTTCCTCGATATGTCGCGATTGATCATGGCGTACTGTTCCGTCGTCAACTTCTGAGCCCGCCAATGCGGTCTCAGAGCGCCCTTGACGATGTCGTTGATGCTCTTCTTCTCTTCCTGGGTCATGCTCCACCTTGTCGGACTTTGGTCCTCGCTGGGTGCCGATACCTGGCGGGGACGGCGCGGGCGAGGCTGGCGCAGTTCCAGCGGACGGGATTCCATCATCTTCTTGGGCGGCGACTCTGGGTCGCCATGGTCGTTGTTTATTCGGTGGGCATTGTTTATTCTACGATCGTTGCCGACTCTGTGCTCGTTGCTTCGGGTGGGCGAGTAGTTGGCCGGGCCATATCTCGGCTGGATATACGTGCTTAGCGATAGGGTTGGTGACGTTGGCCGACCATTTGCGCTGGGCAAGGGGGGCGGGGTCAGAGAGAGAGCACGAGGGCTGCTGAATGCGGAAGTGGTTGGTGAGAGGGCGGGCGAGGAGGCATCCGGCGGGTGCCGCCATCCATTGTGGGTAGCTGACGATTCGTCGTCCGACATGGCGCTGGGCTCGAGCTCCTTGAGCAACGACGACACGAGAGGCGGGTCGTTGCCATTCCGAACCAAGGCACCGTTTCGCGAGGACGAGGAGGGCCCGTTGGTAGGACGGGCTGCTGACGAGGGACCAGCAGCCGGTGACGACATGGAGCTTGAGCCCTCGCCGTTCTGGGTTGGTAGACGTCGGGTTCGGGGACGCTTGAGCTTACGCTCAGGCTCCTGCGCGGGCTCCCGTGGCGACGCAGTGACGGACCGCACCTTGCGCTTGCGGGTCGTGGGGTTGGGTGCGTCCGTCTCTCGGGCAATCTCGAGGGCCCCCCAAGCCCTCCTCTCGTCGCGGGTCTCGGGAATGGGCTCGGGATGGGGTAGAAGGCGCTGGCTGATGGCTGGTGGGATGTTGTTGGCAAATGCATCCCGCGCGCCGAGGCGGTTGGCAATGGCCATTCGCTGCTGCCAGCGGTCCAGCTCCCGCCGGCCGCGTTCCTGAAAGTGGCGATAGCGCTCCAAGTCCTCATCCTCCTCGTCGTGGTTGTCCAGATCCAGCTCGCTCATCTCGTAGAAGCGGTTGGAGAACTGACCCCAGGCACCCTGCCACTCGACGTTGCGGGCTTGGCGGCGAGCCCTCCTGAGGCGCTCCCGAGTCCGGACGTGGTAACCCCGGACATCTCGAGGATTCGGTCGGCGGACGTACTGGGGACGGCGGGGGGAGCGGTCGACGGCCTCTGAGGCCTCGGGGGGCTCCTGGGTGAGCTGGAACATGTGGGCACACTCCATGCAGTACCAGTCGCCGTCGGGGATGTAGTCGAGGCCGATGCAGTGGGTATGGTAAGCGGCATCGCAGCTGTCGCAGAGGAGGAGGACATCTTCGCGCTCAGCGGAGTTGCAGATGGGGCAAGGGTTGCCAGGCTCCTCCTCCTCTTCGGGATTCTCGCCAACCCATTGCTGGATGTCGAATTCGGCGACTTGCTTCTTGTCCTGGACGGCGTATTGGGAGATGGCAGTTCCTGCATAGAGGGTTAGCGAGTGCACGCATGGGATCCCGGTGGCAATGGGAAGAAGGGATGGGGGGTTGAGCTAGCGTACCGTCTAGGCCGTTGTATACACGGACCGTGTGGAAGGGTTCGCGGCAGATGGGGCAAGTGTTTGTTTTCTGGGCCCAGGAGCGAATGCAGGCATCATGGATGACATGGTTGCATCCGTCGAGGGCGGCGACAATGTTGAGGTAGTTTGCGTCGTCGTTGGGAGAGTTGATGGTGATGGTGTTGTTGGTGGTGGAGGTAGTGGAGGCTGTAGTTGTATCCGTAGCTGCTGCAGCAGTGGTGTCGGTGGTGTTAGCGGGTACCAGCTCAGCGTCAGCGTCAGCGTCAGCGTCAGCGTCGCCATTGTGCTCGCTCCCGCCTTTGCCTTTGCCTTTGCCCTCGCCTTTGCCTTCGTCGTTGCCTTGGCCTTGGCCTTGGCCTTGGACTTTGCTGCTGCAACGGATCGGGCCATCAGCAGCGCCCTCGCGATTGGGTTTATCGAGGCCGTCGAGGGTCGAGGGCCCCGGCAGAGGCTCCAGGCATATGATGCACTGCTCCTCCGGTTCAGACATGATGCCGATTTCGATGAGCCAGAGGGACGCTTGATGCAAACATGTAAAAGAGATGGAGATGGAGATTGAAATGGAGCTGGGGCTGGGGCTGGGGCGGGATCGGCTGAAGGAGGAGCGCGTTTGGCCTTTTGCTTTCTTGGAGCGGGTGGGTGGCACGTCTTTTTTTTGGGGGCTGGTGGCTGGCGGTAGTGTAGGAAGGTAGGTAGGTAGGTAGGTACCGTAGGCAGGTAGTGTACTCCGTACTCCGTACAGTAGTGCACAGCAGGTACTGCGTAGTGGCAGTGGTGGCAGTGGTGGCAGTGGTGGAGGTGGTGGAGGTGCCTGTATGTTTATATGTAGTTGCTGTAGTCCGTGGTGCTGTAGCGTACTGTAGGTACCTACTCCGTACTGGAGGCTGCACTCTGTAATGGAACCTATCGGAGATAGCTCGTAGGCACACAGGGTTGCAGGCAGCGTTCCGAGTTGTCTGGCCGTGGCTCTGGCTGTGGATGTGGGCTGCGGGCTGCTGCTGGATCACAGTAATGCATGTGCTATTGCTCTTGCTGCTACACACAACTACTGTACCGTAGCCAAGTCCAAATCCAAGTCCAAGTCCAAGTCCAAGTCCAAGTCCAAGTCCAAGGACCAAGTTGAGGAAGAAGAAGAGGAAGAAGAGAAGAAGAAGAGAGGGAAGAGAGTTCGAGGTTGGACGGATCATGGGTGGGCTCCCACTCCCACTTCCACTCCCACTCCCACTCCCAGGGGCGGTTTTCGCGCCTGTTAGGAGAAGGCCCCCTCTCTGGCGAATCAGCTGCCGGCGGTCCTCGGAGCTGCCACGTCCCTGGTGTCTTTTGGGCTCGTGGGCTCCTGGACAACCAAGTCACGAGAGGCGTGACCTCGGAGGCTGTCCTCCACCAGGCCGCCCACGAGTCGACCCGATGCCTATGATTGCTGGCCAGCTTATTACATACATACCATGGTGCATTTCCATTTCCATATCCATTCTCCTGCGCAACTCTTACGCTGCCCTACATACCCGGTTTCATCCAAGTGGCAAGCGCCAGGCGGGAATCGGGAAGCGGGAGACCCAGCTTGCTGGACATTGGCTGCGCTCGCACGAGTCATCCATCGTGCAGATGCCTGGTACTGTTACAATAGAATACCTACAGTACCTACCTTACCTACCTTACCTACCTTACCTACCTACCTAGGTACCTTACCTTTAGGTACCTTACCTTACCTCGGATACCTACCATGTAGAGTAGTCACTTGGACAAAACTCCCTTCGTGCAGTGTCTTTTCTTTGCCCTGCATCTGCACTCCCCATGTCCAGCTTCTTACTTTAGGCATGTGCATATCCTCTTCCCTTGCCTCTCCAAGTCCACAAGTACAGCACCTATCACAACCCCCTCCTCTCTTCAGCCCCAGCCCACTGTCTCACAAACCAGCAAGTCAAACTGATGGCGGCCAGCGTCAAGTCGCCTTGAGAGGCGAGGCGACTGTTAAGCCTTAGGAATGGCTCCTGCTTTGTCCATGCCCTGTCTGCCTGGCTACCTGGCTGCCTGGCTACTTGGCTACCTGGCTACCTAATTTGCCCTTGCTGGGTGAGGTCCCTTGACGAGCCCTGCTGTGGGGGCCATTCTGGGCCACTCGGCGGTTTCTCAACCCAAGTCGGAGTGGTGGTTGGGCAAAGACAAGTCAAAGGGAACAGAATCGTGGAGTAATCAAGGCATCGCGGTGTAAAAAGACTGCCCAGGTACCTACCTAACCATCCACCTACCTACCTAGCGATTGCAGTTGGACACTGAGAGGGGAGCTTTCTCATTCCTACTCATGAGAGCTTATCCGAGATCTTTTTCACGATGACTGCCATGGCTGCCTGCCACCCATGTCCCGACTTACATCTATATACCTGTCCGCCATCGGCGCCCAATGACGACAGCACAAATAAGCAGAAGCACGTCGCAGCCGCCAACGGCCATGGCGCACACTTTGAAGCAAGAATGTGCGACATCGAGGTATTCATTGCTACCCACCACTCAGTCAGACATGGACCGAGGATTGCGTTGACTGACCACCCCCCATCCTCCAAGGTTGGCGCCCACCTGAGACAACGAAAGTCGAGATAGTTGCCGGTACTGGAGCATGATGGAGTCTCGTGCCTGGCCAAGCACGCCATGACAGCCAGATACAGCCGACCAGCACGTATACATTCCCCTTTCTCTTGATGGCCCTGCTCCATCATTTGCTTTTCCTCCCAGCCACCTCGGACCCCTTGCCAACAGATATAGCCACGACACCATCTACGCACAATAGCATGCAGTAGCACGGACAGCTAATAATGATAAAGCATCAAACCCCGGCATTGCTCATATCAAGGTAGGCAAATCAGGGGCATTGGAAATTGAGCAGGCTCACACACGGAGTCGTAGGCTCGTAGCCAGATATGCCACACGCTCCAGAAACCTTCCACCCCACGTGGCTGCGATGCAACTCATCACCAGCAGGCATGGAGCGTGAGGCACGCCAGACGCTGCTGAGCTGTGCCGACCCGCCACCCTTTTCAAACAGATGGCTAGTTGCATCTAGATTTGTTCAGAGAAACACCCCAACTTGGGCTCTTGGTTCAACGTATGGATGAGCCGTATCCGTAAATGGCTGTTGGCGTGCATTGTTTGACTTGCTATTCTCAGTTGCTACTCGCCCAACTCTCTCCTTGTATTCGTAATCGCAACAGCGACAACGCCATACGGGTTGAGAGGTCTACCCACCACACATGACAATGCTCAGACTTGATATGTGCCAATTCGCCATTTTCTTCAAGTCTATACCTTGCTTTGGCGTTCCCTTTACCGCCCTGCCACCTTACAGCTCATGTGGAGCTTCCTGTCAAAGCTGAATAGTAGTCACAAGACTCAAACAAGCCCTCGCTTGCCCTTTTATTACTCACCACCTGGAGATGCACAGTATTTTACATTCGGTACCGCTCAACCCTACGCCTATCAGATGAGAATCCGCAGGCCCAGTGTTGTCAACTTGCTGGGCGGCCATGGGGACGATACACGACACGCGCCCAACCGACGTGGCAGTTCTCGATAGCTCACTGAAGCGCTTGCTTCTTCTGCACTCCGACTCGAGTGCCCCTGTCAGCACGGCCATGCCCTCGCCGCACCTGATTCGTATCGAACCACTCTATCCAAGCGCATCAGCGCATTTAGGCAGTGTGTTCAACGCCTTCGGCTCCGCAGCATTGCATCATGTATCCTCCGTCAAGGTGGGGTGCTGGAGACTACCCACAGAACCAAGGGCATCGGGACAAGACGCGCTTCTTTGGAGCGCACAGGGCTGGCTTGTTTACTCGCCTGACCTCATATGCTCGACTCGTTGACCACTTGCCCGCCGAGCACCGTAAGATCGAAGACCGTCCACGTACGTCATCCTGTCTTCTTCAAGGTAAGCAGTAGACGCTGCATTTCAGCTCCGGAGTGGTCCATGAAATTGGTATTTTAGAGAAATCTGAAGACGTGAGGCGAGATACACTCTCCCAGCAACAGTAACGGGAACAAGACCACGGCCATGGGTATATAGCCGTGTCACGCAAGTCGGCCACAGAGCAATGCTCTTTGCTCATGGTGGATGGGTCGGAGACCATGCAATATCCTTTTTTTTCATTGCTAATCGACCGGCCTCTATGACCGAAGATCGAACGTCGACGCCATTTTCGTCAACTCGTAGTGTAGGCACGAAAACCATGTCCCCCCCATACACCAGACCGAAAAGCAAAGCCGAACCTTCCTTCACCAATGTCCATTTCTTTAAACCTCAGCAATCTCCCTCAGTCGTCGCAGGGTGGATCGCATAGCGGCGGCAGCGGGGGTGCTGCAAAGATGGGTTAGCTCTCCGTCCAACGGTATTCAACTCGGACTAGGCAGCGATAGCTGCTTCCCGGTGCTCGGAAGGGGTACGCACGCAACGGTGTAAGCACCACCGGCGATGGTGCGCTTGCAGGAGCGGCAGTTCCAGATGCCGGTAGAGTGTCGTCGGACGGTGGTCTTGCCGCAGAAAGTGCAGGTGTACTTGGCGTGCTGGGTGACTTCCATCTTCTTGACCTGCTTTCGCAGGGAAGCACCGTAGCTGTGAGAGAGCGGTTAGTCCCATCGGCCATTACTGGGGGGCTGGCTGTCGAGTAGCCGGTTGCTGGTCGAGTTTCGGAGTCTCCTTTGCTCGAGGGCCGGCCACAACCGCAATTCAATATACTGCGAAGTCGTGGGCTCTCTTCCCGTTTAGAGCGCAGAAGAGTCTTGAGCGCGGTTGCTTATCATGGCCAATTCCCTCGAAGCAGAGGGACGAAATCGAGGTCGGGCGAGGGTATCGACGGGAGGATTCGTTGCACTTACCGAACACCGTACTTGCCGCTGATGAGGAGTTAGCAATGAATCATTCGCATCGTTGTCCAGGGCGATGGTATACGTACGTGACGCCGACCTTCTTCGTTCGCTTGGTCATCTTGATTGGTTATGTGAGGGACGTCTTGGGAGGGTGAAGACGGAAGATGGGCGAGCGGAGGGTGAAGATGCTCAACTGCGGTTGGGGGTGGACACCAAAAATGTGCCAGAAACTTGGAGTTGTGATTTTCCTTAGGGCAAGCACGTGAGGGGAAGCGAAAAGGCTCCACTGCCCACTCAGGAATATTTTTTTTCGTGGCAATACTTCGGCAATGCGACCTGCACTCTCCAGCCTGATTGCTGAGTCAGGATTTCCAGCCCAGCCCATCTGAAACTCCAAGATGAGACAATACTGATGTTGGTCCGCAGAATGAGATACACCTCACGTGCGATGGTATGCAAAGAAATCAATATTGCCCTTCAATGTCCATATTCCATTCTAGCACATGCATGTGCTCCCTGTAATGAGCATCACTCACTGTTGCCCGTATCAATTGTGGATTCATGATGTGGCATTGTCTCAATTGCAGCAGCAAGGCCAAGTAGGTTCTCAGTGAAGCAGTTTGTCCTTACTGTAGATGCCGATGCGGCTGATGGACGATAAGCCTCGGTTGGAAGGCGATGCGGCTGAGAACCTGGGCGAATGGGATCATGAATCCTTCTGCTCTGGGATGCGTGATATTGAGCTCACTAGGGAAACAGCCGTCAACAAGCAGCTCAAGACTCTATTGGATTGCCACAGCAGCCATTCCCCTGTTGAGCGTACAGTAGTGCGCGGGCGCGCCCGAGTGGGCCGCTTCCAAGCACATTGTATGGTGCCAGTCAGGACCTTGACAGGCATGTAAGGTAGAAGAGACAGTACGTAGGTACATGTTAAATAGGACGGGGGGTCTGGATGAGGCAGGTTGTTTTTTCCTGTCTTTCAAGACAAGCCAACTAACTCTCTGTTGCTGTTTCTTCCAGACTCTCTCTGGGCGCTGGAACAATCATCACCATGGCGCGAATCAAACGACACGGGCGCCAGTACGACTTGGTCGTTTTCGGAGCTACAGGTGAGCCAGCTGCGACTCTACCCAAGGTATTGTACCTGGGTACTTAGACGAGTACTAACCAGGTCCCAGGCTACACGGGGAAATGGACCGCCGAATACATCACGGCAAACCTCACCACCAAGCTCAGGTGGGCCGTGGCTGGGCGTTCAGAGTCGAAGCTGCGGGCTGTGGTGGAGGAGTGTAAGCGACAGAATCCCAATCGGCCACCGCCAGGTATGCCCACTCTGCTTCGTCGCCCCCTTGTCGAGTTGTCCTACTAACGGCCTTGACCAACGTGTAGCATATGAGCTATGTGAGCTGAATGACAAGGCGCTCGCCGCACTGGCGGAGAAGACGTGTGTCATGATTACGGTAGTTGGGCCTTACAGCATCTACGGCGAGCATGCCTTCAAAGCCTGTGCCGAGGCCGGGACACATTATGTCGACGCGACAGGCGAGGCTGCTTGGACCTACCGCATGATCAAGAAGTACGAGAAGACGGCCAAGGCCACAGGCGCGATGCTGATTCCTCAATGCGGCATCGAGTCGGCGGGTGCGGATCTCTGCACATGGGCCATGGCTAATAAGATCCGGACCGAGCTGGGCGTTCCCGTCAAGGATGTGACGGTCTCTCTCCACAAGCTCGAGTACGTTGTTCCGTGATCTGCCTTGCCGTACGACTCGTCTGACCTTGGTGTTTAGCTCTACTCCCTCTGGGGGCACTCTTGCCACTATCCTGAACATGTTTGATATGTATTCGACTCAAGAGCTCATGGCGGCGTGCAGCCCGTATGCTCAGTCCCCAGTTCCCCACCCGGAGCCGATGCGACGTGCAGATTCCATCCTGCAGCTCCTGTTTGGCGTGCGGACCATTCGCAATCTCGGACTGCTGACGACATCTGTAATGGCGTCGACTGATGTTGCTGTGGTGGAGCGTACCTGGGGCCTACTATCCGAGATACCGTCGCGAAAGCGTGAGTTTTACGGGCCCAACTTCGTATGGGCCGAGTACTTCAAGGTTCGAAACTGGCTTCACGGCATTCTGATCCACTGGCTCTTGACGATTGGCGTACTCTTTCTGGCCTTTATCCCGCCCCTGCGCAGCCTGATTAGAAAGTACATCTTCCAGCCTGGCGAGGGCGTGCCAAGGGAGGCAATGGAGCGGGAGGAGCTTGAGTACCGAGGGGTGGCTCATCCAGACTCTGTCAATGCAGACAAGAAGCAGGCCTATTGCAGAGCCTTTCACCGCGGGGGGATGTATTACTGTGAGTTTCCATCACCGCCGAGGGTGGCCCGGATGGACATGCTGACGGAAGACTATCAGTGACGGGAACTTTACTCTCCGAGGCTGCGATGACAATGCTGGAGGACGACCTTGAACTGGAGGGAGGGGTATACACGCCGGCGCTGCTGGGACAAGGTATGATTGACCGCATTAACAAGGGCGGCTTCCATCTCGAAGTCAAGATCCTGGACTGTTGAGTTGAGCAAGTTGCGTCGTATCCGGCTGATTACAGCATGAGATTCTGTACAATGGATATGGAGATGGAGATGGATTGATTGTGAGAAACGACGAGCATCTGCATGGGTCGAGATCCGGGTCGGTCTGGGTCTAGCTAGGCCTGCAAGTTGAAGAATGGCATGAGATGAGAGGTGAGACAATGCAAAGGGATCGTGATGACATGCTTTGATGCTGCTTCTGGGATTTTATTTTACTGTACTGTACTGTACTGTACTGTATCGTATTGCATCGTATTGCATCGTATTGCATCGTTTTGCATCGTGTTGTGTCGTGTTGTTATGTGTTGCTGAGCGGCGCATCCAACCTTGGCCTCTCTAATGGTAACTAACTGGCCGACAGCCCGAGGTGGCACAGTGACAAATGGCACGTTGAGCCAGGTGCCTTAGTTAGTGGCTGGACCCCCTGCAACGAAGCGTCGAAAGCCCCCGCAGTAGCTGTAGCTAGTGGGCCAGGCCGCTGCATAATTCCCAGATCTACCCAGCCCAGCCCAGGCTGGTGGACGTCATCATCAGTTAATGAAAGCTCTTCTGCCCGTGCATGCTACTCGACTGGATACATGCCTACCTACCTTACCTTAACTCACCTAGGTACTTACTACTGCATCGCAATCCAATTCATCCCGACACGCCGCCATCGAAATATCCTCGATAGCCACCTGCCTCTGCCGACGCCAGCGAGCTCGGAAGGACATGCGCGTTAGGCGAATTGATCTCATCGTGGCGCGCCGTTCCGTCCTGGTCTGAATCGCCGAGGAAAAAACAACACATATATCCATACCAACAACCACACCATCCACATCCACATCCACATCCACGTCCATATCCATATCCGGACTTCATGGATCAACAACCTCACAACTCCAGCTCGGCCATCGCTGACGACGAGCCAAGAGCAGGCGAGAACACGCCCTTGCTGTCCAATGCAGAAGCCCGCAAGGATAGGCGGTCCGTCACCTTCAACACCAACCCCGTCTCGCGGACGATCGAGCCGGAACGGTCCAGGCCGCACCATGGCGCCGGCAGCTCTCACATCTCCACAAGCGCCGGCGCCGGCAGCGGCAGCGGCAGCGGCAGCGTCAGCTTAGGCGGACCTCCCATGCTGTCGGCTCTCAACAGCAAGCTGCGGAGGCGCAACAGCCACGCCGGTGTGCCCGCCGTGGCCCATCTGGCCCTCGGGCCCAAGCTGGGGCCGCAGCGGAGCACCAAGAAGACGGAGAAGCTCAAGCTGCTGCCCAACCCGGACATTGAGGACGACGGCGACGACGAGGAGACGGGGCGAGACGTCTACTCACAATACACACGCATCAAGGACCCCACGGCCCGCCGAGACGCGGCGCGGCTGGGCAAGGCCGACCGGGACAGGCTCCCACGTGTAACGGCGTACTGCACCGCCAACCGGTACGAGATGGACGGCCTGATGCGCTTCCTCAAGGGCCGCGGCAAGTCGAGAGGCGCCGCCCCCAAGCTCATCGACGAGTGCATCTACACCCCCTACGACTACTCCAAGAGCACCCGCAACCGGCCCGACCCCGTCCAGACCTATGAGCGGCGCCACTCGACCGGCGGCGACCCCGTCGACGAGGGCCACGTCCGCGACGACCTGATGGAGTTCCGCAACCACGCCGCCGAGCGCGCGAGCAGCAACGGGTGGCCGGCACACGACGAGGGCCAGCCCGAGGGCGACGTGGGCGCGCTGACCAGCGAGGACCTCCTGGGGCCCGGTCTGGGTGACCAGGCCCAGGCGGCCGACGCCATCCCCGACTTTGATACGCAGGTCCACACCCCCGAGGTGTTCCTCTTCGACTACGGCGTCGTCGTCATCTGGGGTATGACGGAGTCGCAGGAGGCCAAGTTCCTCAAGGACATTGCCAAGTTTGAGACGGAGAAGCTGGCCCCCGACGATGTCGAGACGGAACACTTTAACTTTTATTATACCCGCGAGTACCAGGCTCGCATCTACAACGACTTCATCACCCTGCGTGACAAGAACCACTACATGACCAAGCTGGCCATCTCCCATGCCCTGGCGCAGAGTGTCAAGGTACGAGCCGCTGATCCATCTCCTTCCTACCCATGCCCGTCCTCTTGCTAACGAAACGACTCCCCGTGCAGACCTCGCTCTTTGAGGAGCTCATCGCGACCACGGTAGAAACCTGCAAGGACATACCGACGCAAATTGCCCTGACCGGCAAGATCTCCCTCAGCCGGTCCCAGATCAACATGCAGATTGGCGAGCTCTTCATCCTCCGCATCAACATCCACCTCAACGGCTCCGTCCTCGACACCCCCGAGCTCTTCTGGGTCGAGCCCCAACTAGAACCCGTCTACCAGGCCGTCCGCAGCTACCTCGAGATGGACCAGCGCGTGGGCCTGTTGACGGAGCGCCTCGACGTCATTGCCGACTTGCTCGCCGTGCTCAAGGATCAGCTGAGTCACGGCCACGATGAGATGCTCGAGTGGATTGGTGAGGCTCCCCATCTTGCGAGTACTCTTGCTTGACAGCGCGCTAACGGCTTCTGTTCCTCTCTCACAGTCATCTTTCTCATTGCCGCGGAAATTGTCGTGGCTGGCATCAACATTGTCGTGGATTTATACATTGGTGACTAGCCATGCCGACTCCAGGCTGCTTTGCGCCCACGCCGAGCGCCCATCTAGACGGAGAGGCAAACCCCAATGAAGCAAGCATATGGAGACTGAAATAAATGGAGGGTCCTTGTAAATATATTTTATTTGTAGATAGACGGCTTCACGGCAGAACTCGAAGGTGGTGCGCACGGCGTCTTACTTTTCTCGTCTTGTTCTGGTCTCTCTGTCTTTTTTTTTTTGCTCCAGGTGGTCTCTTTTTGATTCTGGGCAATACAAATGTCAATGCCCCTCGTGTAGTTCTGCAAAGGCTAGCATAACGCAAAGAGTAGGAAATTAAGAATCCCATTAATCCAACCCGCCAAATGAACGCCCCCCTTGTGTTGAAATGGAAACTAGACTACCGGTAGACCTTGCTTCATTCCTCAGCCTTATCTCGGGTCTCCTGAGTCTCCTGGTCCTCGGTGTCGTAGTTGCCCATCTCCACGTCCTCGTCCTGGGTCTCGGGCTTGGCGGAGCCGGCCTTGTTGTCCTTCTTTGGAGGTGGCGCATCATCCTTGGGCTCAGGCTCTGCAGAGTCCTTGGCCGTCACCAGCTCAAACTTGGCCTGGAACTTTTCCTTGTCCTCGTCCGATAGCTTCTTCCATCTGCTCGAGAGCTCCTCGTCGATATCTGGCTCGGCATCATCCTTGTCTTCCTTGTCTTCCTTGTCTTCCTTGTCTTCCTTGTCTTCCTTGTCTTCCTTGTCTTCCTTGTCTTCCTTGTCTTCCTTGTCTTCCTTGTCTTCCTTGTCTTCCTTGTCTTCCTTGTCTTCCTTGTCTTCCTTGTCTTCCTTGTCTTCCTTGTCTTCCTTTCCGACCTTCCCGTCCTTCCCGTCCTTTGCATCCTTCTCTTTGGCCTTGGCCTCGGCCTCGGCTTCCAGAATGGGTCGCGTCTCGCGGCAGTAGATCTCAAACGCGCTGGAGGGCGTCTTTGCCTTGGAGACGCCGTTGGCGCGAGCGCCTTTGGCCTGGGTCGTCGGGGGCTGGGAGTGAGACTCGGAGGTGGGTGAAGCGGGATTGTTGGTGTTGAAGGAAGCGGCGGCGGCGCCCTTGGAATCGGCGTCGCCTACCGCAGATTTCCGATGCCCTCTCTTGGTTCGGAGGGGTTTGTCCTTGGGCTTCTGCGGATTAGCATCTGCAATTCCAGACGTGACGAGGTAGTTGTCCTGTGGGTAGCTAAAGTATCAACACTGAAATTGGGTGCGAGGCGGTTGGCAACGCAGGACTGTGAGGGGGCGCGCGAAGGGGGCAAGCAAAAGGAGGCAGAAGGAAAAGACAAGGCAAGTGTGAAATATCATACCGTCGGAGGCGGGCTAGGGCTGCCGTCGGAGTCCTCAACGTTGGCGCTCGTGCGCTTTGAGAGCTGCTCGAGCAAGAATGCGCGCTCTATCCTGAGCTTCTCGACCTGTCTCTTTATGCGCGCAAGGCGCAGTCGGGCGGCATCGTTGGCGTCTTCGACTTCATTGGTGCGATTCTTGAGCTGGATGCATTTGCGTCGGTAGGCCTCCTCGACAGAGGGAGGCAGGGCGGAAGGGATGGCTGAAGGCCGCGGCGGCGGAGAGTCAGCTTCGACTGCTTTGCGCTTGACGCCAGCGGGCATGTTGGATGTGGAATTGGGGGAGAAAGAGAAAGAGTAGGAGGTTGAATGAGAAGAGGAGACGTTGGGAGTGATGGGTGGTGAGTGGTGAGGTTGGCGGTAGAACCAAAGTCTGAGCAGAGAGGGCGAAACGGGTGAAGGAATTAAGGGAGGCAGAGTAAAGACGGCGAATGGTGGATGGTGGATGGTGGATGGCGGATGGCGGATGGCGGCTTGCGGCTTGCGGCTTGGGTGGAGTTCGGGTGTATTACTACAGACAACCCAACATGGAGGATGGAGACAAAGTCAAAACGTACCCGGCATGTCGGTGTCTGTCAATGCTGCTGTGCGCTTTGTCTACGTTGGAGCCGCAACTGAAATTTGCAATCCTTGTACGTAAAGGATGGATTGATGATGTTTTGGCGGTTGTGACAGGAGATGGCGAATGGGTGACAAGGAGGTGAGGTGAGGCTGGAGGCGAGCGATGGATGGAGAGTGCAGCAAACCAAGGCGCAGAATGGACACATAGACGCCAAAGCCAATGCCAATGCCAATGCCAATACAGACGCAGACGCAGATGGAGGCGAAGAGGGGAAACGAGGCGAGTGAGTTGGAGCGGATGCGCAGAAAGGAGAAGAGAAGGACGCGGAGAAAAAGAAACGGGCTGGGCATCTCTCGAGCCGCGCGCATCTTATCTGGCTGAACAACTTCTGGCCTGCTGAGGCGACCGCGACCTACAGTACAACGGCCGGCCAGCCGTAAACTAACCTAATACCTAAGGTAGGTATCTAGGTAGGTACCTAATCTGTGCAGTAAACAACCTCCAGTACCTTGAGGTACCTAGGTAGGTATCTGGATACTTGCGCCGGGTGGCTCGGGTACGTACCGTTAGCTGTCCAGCCACCAAGGCTGAGGCCACAAGTAATCTGCAGACAAGGTACTCCGTACAGATTACAGGTAGGAGCACACCAGCCTCAGGGGACGGACTGGGCCAGTTGTGCCTGTGCCTGTGGCGCAGTCGCAGTCGCAGTCGTAGGCGGTCAGGGCCCCTGACTGACGAGATTGGACCGCGGGGTTCCTCAAGGCGGCTGCTGGCTGCCTTCTACCTGTAGGTGGATGTACAGTACTCTACTGTACAGTTGAGCCTGAAGGTACGTACCCAGCCCACTACTACCACCACCTTTGACCCAAGATTTTCCAAAGGTGGGAGGCATCTGGATATCGAGCTACTAGCCAGACTGACATCCTCCACCACCTCTTCCTCTTCCTCTTCCTCCTCCTCCTCTCCTGCGACACGCACCAGGCCGACGATCTATCCTCTGCCACTGGCTGCTTCCTCCCAGCATGTCGCTCAACATCCCCAACGCCCCCAACGCGGGCCTCTTCAAGGGCGGTTACAACAAGTAAAAGCTCCCACACCCGCTCCCGCTCCCACTCACTCCCCGCCTCCTATCCATGTACACGGCTTTGCAGCATCACCAGCACCAGCATCACCAGTAGCAAAGAACCATGCACTAACCTCGTCTCTCCCTCTCCTCCAGCTACGACTCTGAAGATGGCGCCGTCCTCCGCAACATTGACGCCTGCCGCGCCATCGCCTCCACCGTCCAGACCTCGCTCGGTCCCTACGGCCGCAACAAGATTGTCATCAACCACCTCGCCAAGATGATCCTCACCTCGGACGCTGCCACCATCCTGCGAGAGCTCGAGGTTGTCCACCCCGCCGCCAAGCTCCTCGTCATGGCCAGCCAGCAGCAAGAGGCCGAGATGGGCGATGCCACCAATCTCGTCATCGTCCTCGCTGGCGAGCTCCTGCGCAAGGCCGAGGACCTGCTCCGCATGGGCCTCAAGACGTCCGACATTGTCATCGGCTACGAAAAGGCCCAGAAGTTTGCCCTCGATGCCCTTGAGGAGCTCTCGGTCGAAAAGGTCGAGGACCTGCGCGACCAGGAGGAGCTCAGCAAGGCCCTATCCACCGTCATTTCCAGCAAGCAGAACGGCAACGAGGACTTCCTCGCCAACCTCGTCGCCGAGGCCGTCCTCGCCGTCATGCCCAAGAACCCCGCCAACTTCAACGTTGACAACGTCCGCGTCGTCAAGATCATGGGTGGCAGTCTGGACCAGAGCAGAGTCGTCAAGGGCATGGTCTTCCCCAAGGAGCCCCACGGTTCCGTCAAAAAGGCCCGCCACGCCAAGGTCGGTGTCTACACCTGCCCCATCGACAACAGCCAGACCGAGACCAAGGGCACCGTTCTGCTGCACAATGCAAAGGAGATGATGGACTTCACCAAGGGCGAGGAGAACCAGCTCGAGGCCATTGTCAAGGAGCTCCACGACTCGGGCCTCCGCGTCGTCGTCTGCGGCGACCGTGTCGGCGACCTCGCCATGCACTACCTGAACCGCTACGGCATCCTGTGCCTCCGTGTCCTCAGCAAGTTTGAGCTGAGGAGAATCTGCCGCGTCGTCGGCGCCACCCCTCTTGCCCGCCTCGGTGCCCCCATGCCCGACGAGATGGGTAGCATTGACGTTGTCGAGACCCTCGAGATTGGTGGTGACCGCGTCACCGTCTTCCGCCAAGAGGATGAGACCACGAGGACCGCCACCCTGGTCCTCCGTGGCGCCACCCAGAACCACCTGGACGACGTCGAGAGGGCCGTCGACGACGGCGTCAACGTCGTCAAGGCCATCACCCGCGACCCCCGCCTCGTTCCCGGTGCTGGTGCCACAGAGATCCAGCTCGCCAAGAGGATACAGGCTCACGGCGAGAAGACGCCCGGTCTGAGCCAGTACGCCATCAAGAAGTTTGGCGAGGCCTTTGAGGTTGTCCCCCGTACCATTGCCGAGAGCGCCGGCCTCGAGGCCACCGAGGTGCTAAGTCAACTATACGCTGCCCACCAGAAGAGCGAGCAGTGGGATACGGGTGTTGACGTCGAGGTAATGCCCCTTCTGCCCTTTCTGTTGCCCCCGAGTCGGACGGCTGGCTGATGACTGACCCTGCTCTAGAACGACGACGGAACCGGAACTCTCGATGCCAAGGGTGAGGGCATCCTCGATCTGCTCATCTCCAAGCAGTGGGCCATCAAGCTCGCCACCGAGGCCGCCCGCACCGTATTGTCCGTCGACCAGATCATCGTAGCACGACAGGCTGGTGGCCCCAAGCCCCCAGCTCCCAACCCGGTACGTCCCGCACCCCTCGTCTTCCCTGACAGCTCAATTCCCTCGCAGTACTCTTGACTAACGCAAACTACTCTCTGCAGAACTGGGATGAGGACTAAAGGTTACGCGGGTGGATTGAGGACGCGAAAAGCGGCCACACAGGGAATGGACGTGTCGAGTGTATGACTTCACAGGAGAGTACCCAATGGGGTTACTGAATAGGAATATACATGCTGTCAGAAAAACAGCGTGGGTGAGTGAGGTAGGGGAGAAGAAAAGTGCCTCATGAATAGAGTACCAAACGACACAGAGATATTCCCCAGTGGGGAAGAGACGAAAATAAGACTCAACCCTATGACCAAGCCTCATGCCATGTTCTCAATGTTCGTAATGAAGACTCAGGTAGACATGAAGCGTATATTCTGATTCGAGATTGTGCCAAATCTATTCGTGTACATGGCCCACTAGCTACGCCTGAGAAAGCAGAAAGATGCATCATACAACAAGATATAATGAAGCAACTTCAAGCATACATTGGCAGCTTGATAGCGAGTGTAAAACAAAAGCCCAAAATTGACATGACACGTCTCCGTCTCCAATGATCGAACTCCTGAGCTTCCCAGCAACCATCCCCAGAAAGCTCCACAATCAAAACAGGATCAGTACAAGATTGCTTGTGCCATATATGCTACAAACTCGCTGGCTAGCATCTTCTCCTTGCCAATATGGAGGGGACGCCACAGCTGGTAAATGAACGAATCAAAGAAAGCAATAGTTGGAAAACATGCTCATCTGCAGTTCCACTTGCGAGGGGGGTATTTGCAAAGCAACTCTTTCCAAAGGTGGGAGAAAGCTGTGGACATGCGGCAACTTGATGCCAACCGCAATATGCCAGCAAAAGCTGGAAAGAAACACCCGTCAACGCCGCAAGCCAACAAGCCATATCAAATGCAAATACTGGGAGTCATGACGGATCGTAACGCAAGCCGAAAACTAGAACCAGGGACGCCTTTGCCATGTCGTCAAGGGAGGATTGGAAAAGGTACTGTAGTTTGCGAAAATGGGCAGCCGGCATCGGATGCCTACGCCTCCTCCATGATGCCACCCTCGCCGCCGCCCTCCTCGCGCCATTCGCGACTCTTCTCCGTAAGGCGCTTGACGCCGCTCACTCGGCCAGCCCAAAGTCCCTCAATTGGTGTGCGGAAGGTGAATGCGCGCTGGGAGCTGATGACGCCAATGGCTTGTAGAACGGCCTTGCGGCTATCACGCCCAAAGACAGCCGGGTGGTTGATCCACTCAAGGCTGCTCTCCAGCTCAGCATCCAGCGACAACACGGTGGTGGCATCAATGCCAGTACCAAGACTCAGGCCATCGGCGGAGCGGCTACGACCGATGGGGGCCGACGGGAATCCTCCTGGGCCGGAAGACGTAGCCGAAGCAGGGGGCGAAGGGGTGTTCTTGCGGTCTGGGATGGATCCAGGGCCACCAGGAGAGCCGTCGTTGCCAGGATGAGGTGTAGACGGCGTCGACTTGTTGTTTGGGGGGATAGGAGGCAGACCACCCTTGCCGAGGCCCTTGAGAATCGACCGCGTCTCGTTGAGAAGAGTATGGGCACGGTCATGCTGGCCACGACTCACTAGAGTCAGCGCCCGAGTGAGCATGTCGGAAGTGAGGAGCTCCATGCGGCGTTGAACGATGCTTGGGTGGGGTGGGATGGGAGGTGTATTCTGCCATGGCTTCTTACTGCCTCCATTGGCTGGCAGCATCGTGATGGCCAGCAAAGAGGGTCGCGGCATGTGGGTGACTGTACCGTCGCGAAGAATGTCGCCCCAGCTGAGGTCGCCCTGTATCAGGGGAACCTCCTCAACAGAGAGCGCTCTGTCGGCATCGTTCTCCACGGAACCACCGAGTGCCTCCAGCCCCGAAACAATGTTGTCCCAAGGATCTTGGGGCAGCTGTTCTTGAGAAGAATTGTCCGGGATGATGACGAGCTGAACAAGAACATCTCGCTTATCCCCAAAACGCAGGTCTCCAAGAGATGCTTCGGCATCTCGGCCGGTGGCTCGCTTCATGATTTGCAACGCTCCGCTGATCTTGTGAAATTTGGCTGGGGATCCCTCGGGAAGCTTCAGCTTCAGCTTGACGTTTTGGTGTGACAGAGTCTGCATGCTGCCGAGACAGCCTGCGAGGCACTCTCGGAGCATCATCCAATCCTTGACGTACGTATACGAGGCCTTGGTTCGACTAGACAACTCAATCATGGTGTCCGGCTTATGGGTCGTGCCCAGACCAAAGGAGTGAATCGTTATTTTGGCTGCCTCGGCCCTCGATACAACAAAGTCGACGCTGTCGGCATCAGATGTTGAGGCATCGCTGATGAGCATGATGGACGCAATGGGGTTGTTGTGTCTGCGCTGCATCAGCAGGTCCATGGCCACATTGGCGCCCTCCACGACATCGGCGCGGTGGCTCTTCTGCCCTACGGGCCTGATGGAGGAAAGGATGTTACCCCATCCGGGCCAAGCCTTTGTTGTCATCCCGACGATGGGCACCCCGCCGCCTCCGGACCCAAATGTGACAAGTCCCATGCGGTCGCGCTCGCCAAGTGTATTGACCATGAATTTGAGGGCATCGCGGACCAGGTTAATTTTGACACCCTGCATGGATGAGGAGATGGGTACCACGACGACGACATCGATGGGAACGTGGATGGAGCTATGCAGTCCAGGGCTTCTAGCCAAGTTGGTGTACTCGGTAGGGGCCGTAGTCACCGATCTACCGCCGCCCCATGACGAGGCAACGGACGAAACTCTTTTGGGGCGGGATCGTTGCCACTCGAGCTCCTCTTCTGTTTCAGAGTTGTCTCCGCGCTCATACTCGGGAACTCTTACCGGAGATGTCTCAATGGCATGCAGGTCCAGCAGTGCCTGCTGCCAAAGCTTCAACTGGTTGCGATTCTCGAATCTCAGGTGGAACTGAGGCAGCTCAGCGACCGAGAGGCTGAGCGTCAGGACATTCTCGTCCATAGATCCAGTCTCTGAAACCTCGTTCAGGTGTTTCTTGATCAAAATAGAACCTTTGAGAGTGCATCTAGTCGCTTTGCGCACGCCATTGTCGTCCCACTGCTGGGCTGCTTGGGGCGATAGTTTCTTTTCCTTGACACAGATGAGCATCTCTGCAAATAGGAAGCATTCGAGCTCCGGCCATGACTTCTTGTCTTTGCCCACTCTAAGCGTGCCATAGAGCCTCAACTTGCCGAATCTACATCAGAGTTAGTCCAGGTCGTTCGGAGGCGAAAACTTGTAAATCTTAGGGGGGGGGAGGGCGCCGTACCGGTTGAAGTCCAAGCCATGCCAGTTGTCAACGCGGCTTCGCAGACTCTCCGTCATCTCTTCTAGAACTTCGGTGGACTCGTAGGGGTGGAACCTGGGAGCGCTCCGTGCAGGTGATGGTGATCTGGCATAGGCCTCTTCCACGCGGTTGTTGACAGAGGTGGTGTGAGGAGCGGGCATGCCCAAGTCTTCCGGATCAGGGGTCCACTTGTTGTCGGGGACTTCAACGGTGACAAGGCAGGTCAAAGTCTGCTGCTGTCTGGACCTGCTCATTGTCGGGAACTCTGATCGAACAGTGACTATCGGGGCTGGTATAGGGTTACGAGTTACGGTCCGGGGGCTCGTAGGCGTCGTCTCCATGGCCTGAACATCATAGTCGTGGCGCCTGTGAGGGCCACCACTTTGTGTCGTCTCGGGGTAAGTCGCATCACTGTCGCTGCGGCCATGGCGTCCGGCATGTCGTTCGGAGAGCGGGGCCTCGCGGCTGTCCCTGAGGCTACCACGGGGGGCACTTTCACGGCTCCCGGCATGTTGGTGTCGCCGCTGGTTGCTCTCAATGCTGGGAGGTCGTACCGACTGGCCCTCCCAGGGGGCGGTCGGGGTAGAGGTGTGGTTTGATCGGGAGTCGCTGCCTGCAGAACGGACAATGTTGCTGATTTTCTCTGTCTCGAAGTTAGCCCGGACCGTCTCTGCCGCAATAAGCATCGAGCCGCAACAAACCGATATCAATGACATTGCCTCCACGACTGGTGTCGAGATGAAGAGGCGCATCACACGATGGGCAATATTGTGACTCAAATTCGCGGATAAATTCATAGAAGCACGCTTCATGGGAGACGTGGGAGCACGAGAACTGCAATATCCGCTCTCCCTGTAACGTGTGCTCAAGGGGCTCCTCGCACACGGCGCATTCGCTGCCGACAAAGGTCCGCTCCCGACGGGAGCGGGTCCTATCGTTGGTGCTCATCACGTTGTTGTCGACGGTCCCTACTCGACGAGAGAGGTTACTCACGCCAGATCTCACGGAGTTGGCTGACGAGCCTGAGCCTTGGCCACGACCACTAGTAGATGCAGCAGAGATTGAGTGACCTGAAGCGGCAAAACATCGTTAGCAACAAACTTGATGGGTGGTTACTGAATATTGCCTGCCATGTGGCGGTGTTGGAAGGCCCTACAAACCTTTGTCTGGATAAGCAGGTAGCTCTGCAATGCCTGAGGGGGCAGTGCCCGGTCTTGAGCTGTGAGAACCCTTGGGGAGTGGAGGAAGAAACCCAAAATCCCGTAGGTTGGTTGTAAAGTCCTCGCGAGACTTAAATTTTGATTTGGAAGACGACGACGCGCCGAAGCCCTGGTTTTGGTTTTTGTTGGATCTTCGAAACATTTATAAGGGGATCCGTTATCGCGAATGAATCTGCGATGGCGATGCTGCTGCTAATACGGGCGTGGGAATTATGCTAGTTGTGTTGGAGGGGAAATCGCAGTGAGATCTGGAGCATGCTGCGGGACGCCTTGATGGACCACAAGACTACGCGACCGAGTGCAAGGCGAATGGATCGGGGACAGAATATACTGGCGGCGATAAATTGCTTTCCAGTGCGCGAGGTATGGATATGATCAGACGAGAACGTGTTTCGCGATGTCCGGTACTGAACCAGTGTCGTAGAAGCTTGATGGCGATGGCAATGGGAACTGGATGGTCGACGCTGTCGCAAAGGAGAAGTAAGGCCAGGATGTTAGGGTGTGCGGCGTACTATGGAGCAGACCGATGGACGTTTGGAACTAGTGCTTGCCCAGACGAGTTTGTTTCTCTGTAAACCTTTGCTTCTCCAGTCTCTTTTCTCAATGCGCTGTGCTGTGGATGCAGCTCACAGTAGCAAATACAGGCGCAATTGGTGATTGGGAATCAGCAGGTTGGGCTGGGCACGTTAGCCGTCCGCTCGGTCCGGCGTAGGCTGCTTTTGCCTTTGCTTCTGCTTCTGCCCTTGCTTTTTAGGCTCAAGGCTGCAACGTCGTCGAGCCCCTGGTGACTGACAGCTCACAGAAGACCGAGTGCGAGAGCGATGCTGACTCCCAACTGGGTATAGCAGTGGCGGTCGCAATGTTCTCGCCGAGGAGAAGGTTGTCGTCAGGAGATAAGTGGTTGCTTTTTCTGGCTGCGCAGGGCTCGTCCGATGAAGAAATGCTGGCGTCGGCGGAGTGCCGCGCGTGGGGCTGATCGATTGGTCGGTTCGTCTCTGGGCCTCTTCCTGATGCCGCAGATGTTAGAGGGAAAAGGAGGGATAGGAGGTGGAGCGAGGCCGTGCAGGACTGGGAAGGAAGAGTTGAGCGGAGTAAGGTAGGTAGGTAGGGTAGGTAAGTAGGTAGATAGGAAGAAGGAAATCAAAGGAGGAGCTGTAAGCAAAGAAGAAGAAGAAGAAGAAGAAGAAGAAGAAGAAGAAGAAGAAGCGAGGGATCATAAGTTGGCAGCAGCCTGTTGGGCTGGCTGGCTGTGTGGAGGGGAAGAGAGCGAACCGGGGGGGGGACCTACCTCTTAGTTGATGGTTTAGACAGGTAGCAGGTAAGGTAGTAAGATTACCCCCCAGCACAGTGGTAATCAAGGCCGGACAAGGTATCTCCAGGATACAGACGAGAGGCGGGGGGGAGGAAGAGGGAAAGAAAGAGGGAAAGGGCCGGAGACCAGGAGACCAGGAGCTCGGAGCGGACCAAGAGCGTCTTTATTGCGCGACAGAGAGTCAGTGAGAGAGCGCCTTGGCCTACGCTCTGTTAATCACTCTGTCTGGAGCGTTACTGGAGAGGCGTCTGTCAAGCGCATTACACAGTACATTGGAGCTACAATGCTACCCAGACTGGGTTGGTACCTATATTAGGTGCTAGGTAGACTGCTGAACAGCCAAACCATCAGAGCGAGCGCAACCAGGCTGGGCTCTTTTTTACTAGGTACCTCTCTTGAAGGTACCCACATGTACTCCGTACTATGTGCTCCGTCCTCCGCCTGCTGCAAGTGTGAAAGTGGTCGCCTCAGTGGAGGCCCTTGACAGTATCGTAGGACCCAAGGACCCTCTGCTGCATAACAGGGGCAACACGGGGGAGTGGCCCAGCAGTGGAGGTCCAAGAGGCCTAGAGGCCTGCATCCGATGCTACTGTAGCTGCTAGCACACAGCATGGACACTAGCCCGTCACCCCCGTCCAGCCCGTCTTAAGCTGGTTCCCAACAGGGGGACCCTTACAGGGGCGGCCATCAGGGGCGGTTAGCGGGTCCCGGCTGCTGGGATGCCCCTCCTCGTGGCCTACTGTAGGATGGAGGTGAGCCAACCACCTGGAGCTGTTCTGAAGACTAGAGCGAGACACACTGAGGTGAGGTGGAGGTACCGGATACGTCGCTCAAGTTTATTTTCTCCTCTTCCCACAACAACGGCCATCGAGGACGTTGATCCTTCCCATCCTCCCCCCTCCAGGACCAGTGCGAGGAGCCGGGCAGAGTGCTGTCTCAGCCGTACCATGTAACTTAGTTACTGTACCTACCACTTCATACCTCAGTCGGGCTCCGGCTGTACTTGTATCAAATGAATGCGTTGGGAGGGCTCCCATCGTGGATGGATACATGACCCGGTCCTCTTGGCATAGCGATTGCGCGCTGTGCGTACAGATTACAGATTAGGACCTACCTTACCTCGAGTACCTACTCCGTCTTGTACACTACCTTAGGTAAGGTAGGTAGGTACCTAGGCCCGGGGCCGTGGGCACCTTATGTAGAGTCCAAGACAAACCTGCACCGTACCTGCCTGGTCCCTGCTTCACTGCTGTCTGGGAGCCATTTCGCAGTCAGTGCACACTTGAATATCGCCTCAACACCTTCAACCTGCAACAGAGTGTGCGTGTCGACACGTGCCACTACTGATTTGGATAAACAACGTCCAAGACCTAGCCCGCAAAGGCGCAAAGACGCAAAGGCGCGAGGGCGCAAGGGCTTCAATGGTCAAGCACTGCGTTGTGGGCAAGCATACATACATCATACTTTGGAGGTACATACGATCAAACAAACCACGGGTCGTGGGGCAGTCATTCCATTCTCAACCCCAATCCACAACGGCTTCACACCAAGCTCAGTCGGTCGAACCAACCCAACTTTTCACGTGGCAACCATGTTGGCGGCTATGTCCTCCCATCACATCCAAGGTAGGTATTGAAGTCACTACGTATATCGGTAGGTAGGAACGATCAAGAAACCAGAAACAAGAGTCGGTGTGTTGATTCAGAATGCCAAAAAGGCTCTCGATAGACTGTAAGCATGTCTTGGGTGTGCCGTGTCTGAGATTCCGAGATGCCATCGACAGAGTTGTTTTCTCCTTGGAACCGGTACCGCTGTCCCATCAAGAGGTAACTTGTTGTTCGCTAACGTACTCCCTCAGTAAATGTCTTACACCCGTCGCCATGCTCCCCGTGCTTCGGACATGTTCGTCGGTAGCGCCCAGCAATATGTCTCTGCTTGACTAGCACACGCAGTAGACGCCGCGCCGTTGGGGGCTAGGTAGAGGCCGCCCGGTCTAAAAGTCTCTTCTACCAGCCTCACACCAACACGAATGGGGAGAGCCGTGCGTAAATCGAGTGGTGAACATCCTGAGGTCAGAGCCACGCCGGTGCCGATCTCAGGCATCTGCCCACCGGTTCAAACGAACACCTACGCTGCATAAACGCGATGATACGTAAGGTACCAAGGCAAATGATTGACACAAACGTTCTGGTACCTTGCTATGAATCCTACTCCCATGAAACGGCCCGGTGTCAAGACAAGGAATGGATTGACCTGCAGCAGCCCATGTGTTTTCCCCTTGACTCTTCATCATCCACTACCATTGATTCTGACCAAGCACGCCAAGTGCCTACCACCTGCGCCTATGCATATGCCAGGTCTGAGCAATGAGACCATGTAATTCCTATGCTGCAAAATACAGCCAAGCAGACAATATTCTGGCACTGCCTTGGCTACCCTATCGGGTTTGACTGTGTCTCTCGCAGCTTTACGGCGCCGTTATTCCCTTGGTCCGTGTTTTGCCCAATGTTTCCAAAAGCAATTGTTTGACGTATAGAAGAAGAAAAATGTGTCCAGTTGACGGAATCATGACTGGCCGGATCATGGGAAGCAAATTCCATCGTCTTTTGATGGCTACTATGTGAAACCTTGACAGCGCCAGGGGATCCTCGCCACAACTGCGGCACAACAAACCGCATCAGAAAGGCACGTTGCGAGCGGAACCCACCTTGAAAGGCGCTCTACGAAACCGTTTTATCTTGGAGAGGAACGGAGGACAAGGGAAAGAAGCGTCCACGTGGACGCGAATGGTCTCGTACTGCCCTCTTGGGCGGGCGGCGGTTGAGTGCCATTCGATTAGACTCCGATTGTGCATCTATTCCAAAATGTCTGGGGCGACTTGACTTGCCCAGTCAAGCAATCTGTAACTCTCGCAGACCCCTGCACATTGGAGAATGGCGGGATGCTTTGCAGATTGCGTCATTTGACGGTCTGTCCCATCTTCATCGGAACCAGACAGAGGTTGGTTTGCCCCGTATCAAAGGTTTGGAAGCGGGCGAGGCATTGTTGCCGGGGCGGTCTATCCCGAAGAAGAGGACGGACGGACGGTGGAGAGTGGCGGGTTGCCAAATATGTACACAAGCCCCAGGGCCCCCCAGTCTCCTCGAGAGTACGGATGTGTAGCAGCGGAATTGGACCCTCCTGAAACAGAGCAAGTCCTCCGTCCATAGGGATGGCATGCAACCTGAGGTGAGCATCCGTACAAACTACCTAGGTACCTACGTGGTGCCCAGACATGCCAGGTGATTCGCTTTAGCAGCAACAACAGTAACAGCAGCAGCTTTACGCACTCCGCAATAACTCTTACTACACGCACTAACGAGCCGTGGTCTACCGTCCACCGTTTACTTGCCAGGCAAGGCTACATCCACGAGGAGGCGTCGACGGTGCTTCGCGCCATCTGCGCACTAGCAGAAATAGGTGAGGGCTCAATGCGTCGTTCCATCTGCAACGTGCGGCAGCGGATGAACCATCCGTTGTCCCCTTCGCTCTGTTCCGCGGTACAAATGACTGTACTATGTATTGGATGCAACGAATCTGAATAAGACGGCGTCATGGCAGATTCCGCTGGGCCAGGCCGCCGGCTAGCAGGCGCCCTCGCCGCAAGCGTCGTCGTCGTCGTGGTCGTCGTGGCCTTAAACAGACACAGGAGGCACACATGCTGAACCTGGGATCTCTATCCGCATAATTAGGCGCCGGGCGCATCAGCCAGGTCGCGCCAACGTACGTGGCGGATTGGTTCCCCGGCATGCAAGCCTGAGGTACAGCACAGATTGCAGTGCTGTGCTTGTATGAGGACGGGAGCAAGGATTCGTTAATTCGTCCGTTGTGGCCAGCTGACGCGATGCACATACGCATGCATGTCGACAATTGGTATCGGGACCATTAGACGGAATGGAAGGATGCAAATCCAACGGGTATGCCATATTCCTTTTGCTTCCCCACGGTGATGCCAGGTTTAGTAACGACAACGCGATTGCCAAGAAACGGCATCCCGTCTAGTCCAATCCAAAATATCCGAACTATCACAACCATCTGGTGAGCACAGTAAGCCTTTGCTTTTCCCTTGAAGAGTACCATACTAAACCTCCCAGAGAGATGTCGTGTAATGTTTGACACCTACCTACCTAGGTACCTAGGTAGGTAGGTAGCCAGGCCCCAACCGAAACAGAGGCACAGAGGGTATTATTAGTGCCACATGTAGGCAGGTGCGTACAGCCACTCCTTCCCGACAAGGTTTGGCGCAACGTCTGATTTCCCGGCAATCCTCCCGCGGCCGCAGCCAGGCAGGTACGCATCTCCAGGGAAGTGGAAGGTATCTATCCGTAGTGCCTTCCTTCTCAGCTCGTCGCGCCAGATCGGGAACCGGACTCACTCCCTAGGTACCTGCTACTGTAGGGTCGCACCTCGGCCATCCCATATCGGATTTTCTTCCATCATCATTGTCATCATCAGCATCTTCTTCTTCTTCTTCTTCTTCTTCGTCTTCTTCTTCTTGTTTATCACACCCTGCTGCATACGGCCCCCTTACTTGGGGTGGGAGGTAAGTACGGTAAGAGAAAGATTCAGGAACGGCAACCTGTCTGACTTAGTCACTCAGGCTTGTCAGGGCTTTACCTCTTAAGGGGTCAATGCGTCAGCTGGATTGTCCACGTCTAGACACCATGACAAGGCATGCACGGTCGGTACCATCCTACTGTAAGCTCTCAAGGCTTCTGCAGCGGCCCCCACACCACCGTTACAAAGCAACACACACCAGCACCAGCAGCATCATCATTGCTTCCATCACGCGGTCATGAGAGGCGGCGGGGCATGAAACAAATACATCCACCGTGTGGTGTTCGAGAAGACGCGAAGAAGCAAGTCAGGTTATGAGCCAAGACCCAGTAGTACATTCGTCAACAAACGTCACTGAGTGTCTTTCTCCCTACTTGATTACACCTCGTCGCCTGCCCATCTTGCATCCCGATAACACGTCCCGAGTCGACTCGATACTCCTGTACCGAATTGACACAAGAGCTCAGCTCAGATCGCCATCCATCTCTTTATGCACCACCACAGGGCTCAATTTTATTAGTCCCCAGCCACTCGAGAGGTCTAATATAGGCACGAGCTTGAGCACGACCGTGGGCACAGACACCACCACGACGCACGCACGCATACTAATAAGTTGACACTTTGTCGTTACGAGAGCCAAATCGAACATGAGTGATTCTGTTAGGGTTAAGGCTGCCGCCGGCGCCGCCGCAGTCGCCATGCACGTCTGAGCACGAGACTGGGTTGCGGGCATAGCGTGCCGGTGTGACAACTTGACTTGTTGCTATCGAGGCAAACAGCTTCCTGTTCCTCAGGGGGTGAGTGACAAGTGCTACTTCTCGCACATGTCCCTCTTCGGGCCCTAGCGCCCATAAAGAGTCGGTTTTTCGAGAAGGGCCATGGACCTCCCTTTTAGGCCGAAGCCTGGCGCCACATGCTCCATCCACAGCCGTACATGCAATGCCATGACTGCCAGCACGCGCTGCCTCTTGCGCTGCATCCCGCCAGACTTGGTTGGCTTCTGGCCGAAGCTCTCACCAACCGGATCGCCTGTGGCTTGAGGCTAGTCATGACCGGGCGTCGTTGCCAAGAACTTGCCCGTTGTGGTGGGAAAATTACCCTGCGGTGGCGCTCCATGCGGTGCCAGCCCATAATCGATAGCCGAGCCTCTGTATTCAAGTTGTGCCGTCGAAGGGATGGATCATAACGATGAATCGAAGTCCTTACTTACGAGACCAATCGAGCGGGTGAGAGTGCCTTACTACATAGTCCTGGGGCCCCTTGAATAGGCAGTTCCGGATCATCCTTTCCCTTTCTATCTCCTCGTCCAGCGGCGCTGATCCATTCGAGTGTATGCGCGTGCTTCTTAATGTCAGCCTCACGCTTCAGGCTCCGGATGAGGGTTAGCGATCTACAACCGACTCGACTCGCAACCAAGACTTGGTCGGCAAGTAGGAGGTTAGGCTTGATTCAACTTGGTGAGTCGGACCTTTCCCCGGACCATCACCCTCTGCACATGTAAACCTCCTTCTTATTGGTGTTTTATGCGTCTGGCGAGACGTCTGTATCATGTTGGCTTGGCGGGTACAAATCGTCACCTCGCAGCCACGTTGCAGCGGTAACAACTGAGGAGAAACATTGATGCGTTATCCATGACTCAGTGCAGTGCCCACATTGGGTCTCCTGTTCTACCATGCATGAGGCAATTGGGTGTTGACCTGTGTCACTTTCCCCCGTTTTCCGATGGGTTCACGCTAGGTATCTACTACTATCTACCTACCTAGGTAGGTAGGTAGGTTAGTAGATAGAGGAAACTTGGGTAGCCACCAATTTGGTTGGTGGCCGCTTCATCCCCTGGTAGTATAGTAATTTCCCCAATTCCCAATTGTTCACTCCTCTTGGGCGAATTTGAAAGAATAAGATGTAATCAATAGTTGGGCAGGACGGTTTGGGGGGGGGGGGGGGGTCGCTGACCAAGGAGGTACCTACTCTGTATGTCGGTAGCTGACAGGTACAGGAAGCCATTACCTAGCTCCAGCTTCGTATTCGAAGTTCTGAGTTGGGGGCTGGGGGTTTCGCAGCCCACTAATCATCTCGGTTTAATCGGTTTCATGCCTCAAGAAATTTGCCCCAAACTCCTCTCCTACTGTCACTGAAGATGGATTCGTGTTGTAGGTTAGCACTCAAGACATTTACTAGGCCCTGCGTACCTAGACTGGTGCCAAGTGTAATTACTGTACTTCGTAATCTGTACTTTTCAAGGGATTGCATATAGGCTATGTTGAAAAGAGTGGTTTGCCAGCGCAATTTGTCAGGACTTTTTGTTGAAGGTCCCCCTGTCTATAATGGAGGAGAATAAACAAAAAAAACTTGTCAGGTTTTTCTATCCACTACATGAGCCCATGTGTTGAAGATGCCTGTATTCTGCTAGCTTGTTCTTTGTGAGGATTCGTAGCCCTTCCATCTTGCCTGTTTCCTTTCCTTTACTTGCTGGTGATATGACTGGCTCTGTGGCAGCGTTTCTCGGTCCATACAGTCCTCAGAAACCCTCCGTAAAAGCATCGTAGAGTGCTCTAGGATCCCTGCTGTAGCCGTTTCATCCCCTTCCCCTTGCAAGGTCCGCCCAATGACGGGGGAGCCATGGATGATGCTTCATGGGTGCCTGATTGAGCACGGGCACTCTCAGCTTAATATGTACAGTACTCGTAGCCTCCCGTTTACATAGTAGGCTCGCCACTCCTGTAAACATGGCTGAATCCTGTACGAAGAGCCCTGTCCGTAACGCTCGGGGTCGCCGTGAACTCTGCAAGTATTGTCACATGCAAAATATGTTCTAGAGGCGAGAATCTGCAGAGAAGCAGCCTTCCCTCTGACGGCGGCTTCGGGCGATGGAAGGCCAGGTGCAATCCCTATGCATTATATATGTGGCATTGTGCTGTCCATACATGCGTTGCGCATGTGCTGTAGGCAAAGGCCTTGCATAGCATCGAGCCATATATGTACTATGCTACCTACCTGATGTAAGTGCGAAACTATCTATGTGCCAACCTATCTTCTGCTTCGCACGGAGTACTAGTGTCTGCTGCTCACTGGGTATATAGATGTACACTATGTAGTAGGTAGGTAGGTAGCATCGGCATTTCCTTCGTCCAGCATCAAGGATGATAACGATGCCATCCTACAGGTGCATAAGCGCATACAAGGACATGTATTCGCGCGTACTGGTACCCAAACCAGTTGGCATGGTGTGCGTAAACAACTAAGCCTCAATCCTTTGCATCGATCTCGTTGACGTTTCCAAGTTTCCTCCTTGGGCCCCTTCTTTAAGTATTACTGAGGAGCCATCCCAATTTCCTATTCCTCCGGGCTCTCGCCTCGTCGATCAACCCTGGCAGTCCCTCGGTGGAGACAGGAGAGCATCGTCAGGGATCCAGACCAGCAAGAGGCCCGAGCCACGTAGCTAGGCCCCGTCACATCATCTCCTATGCTCCTAGCGAGCGAGAACACGCGAGGTGCAGTTTGGCATGCGGGACAGGGTTGCAATCGGAGTGGACTCTGGTGCTCTTCTTGTTCTTGGGAAGCGCTTTGCTTGCCGTGTTGAATACATACGAGTCGGAGCCTTAATCTTAGCTGTGGAGGTGATCAGCAACACATACATCGTCAGGCCGATGGAACGCGGCACCTCATCCATGGGCCCGGGTCAAGCTGGTCGGCAGCTTGTTAACTGCCGTGCGCAGGGAGCATGGATATACAACGAGAGAACAACATCCCCGCCTTTTGTTTGGGGCTGATGCCGGCTGCCCCTTTGTGCATTGTGAGACCGGCGCAGATGGCGAATCTTTACTGTCGATGTAGTGTAACCTCTTGAGCTTCTCAAAGAGGCTTTCTGGCCATGTTAGATGTCACAGATCAGTTGCCACATAAAGTATCGTGGCAGTTCTGACGTGTGCAACTATGCATGGGTATCCGTATATGGCACTGTCCACGATCTTCAAACCGTGGGCCCTTAACTGGGCACTGCTTTTCTCCATGAAAAATATAAACGGCCTAGATACCAGAACTGTTAGCCTATCAGATCGTTTAGTTTCAGAAAATTCATTACTCTTCATTGTGGCTATGGCAGAACGGACCATCATTTTACTAAACGAAGGGACAGGGGAAGCCTCCGACATGGACTATCAAGCTCGTTCGTACTCAAAAGGATGGCAACCCAATTTATTAGCTTGCTGGTACGCATCTAAAGTTGCGCATGTGACCTTGAAACCAGTCAATGCGATTCTATATGCCAAGCTCTTTACGTCAGGGCTACTAGAACTCAACTACTGATATGGATTTGAAGAATATGCTGCGCGGTGAAAAAGAAAACTTCTGCTAACAATGTCTGAGACTCTACCCTCGCTTAATTTGACTGCTATGGTACTATTAGAAAATTCTATGATCGGGAGGAAACTAAGAAGACTGGGAACTAGTCGATCTCCTTCACACATGAGAGAGCCCCAACATAGGAAACACTGAGATTAGTCGTACGTACGAGTATTGACGAAAAACGCAAGATAAAGACTTCTCCAAAATATTAAAGTTACGAGTCATGAGCGAAATGGATCCTTACTTTGTAGACAATCACGGACTCCGTCTTACGTCAATACACAGGGGTATGGTGCTAGCATTCTGAAGCTTCAATAGCTGCTCAAGCTCGCACTTGACTCAAGTATCAGCTCTGGGAGACCTAGACGCCATCGGCTATGGATTCTGGAACCGTGCAGGACCCGAATCGTCAAGCGTCCGGTGGTTATATGACTTGGTTTCGAGTAGGCGTTGGTGGCATGAATGTCGCGCAATCAAGCAGTTGACAGAACTGCGTTGTTTGGATGGCAGAGAAACATGAAAAGAGAATACTGAGCTTGTTGTAGGCCACGAATATTTGTAGACTGTCAAAAAAGCGGCGGTGCCATTTGCTTTCCGAAGGAAGCCGCTTTGAATGGCTGGCCGTATTGAGCCATTGTGTCTTACAAGATCATCAGGCAAGATGGGCAGGTTGGAAGACGTATCTCGCGGCCGAATGCTGTTTGTGTTCAGACTTTTGGCTATTCACCTAACGCAGGGGTAACGAGCCCGTTCACAGTATCGAATATATCTATTCCATTCGTTCAGCAAACGTAAATTTATCGCATGTGTAGATTGCCTCAAGCTCTTACTTTTATACTTAGCCGTGGTACACAAAGGTCCAGTAGTATGCAGGGTTGTTTAATATAGACCCAGTTGTATGAAGATTACATGAAAGTATGGATACTTGGTTTGGTTTTGGCACTCTCCATCCGCCAGGCATGCAAACCGCTCGGCCAAGCTGACATAGACCAGGGTATTTTAGTCACACCGCAATAGAGAGAACGAAACATGCCATAGGCCTTAGACTTTTAGATCGTGTTTGAAAGACATCGCTGGTGTTGGGCCATTCTACTTGACTCCATTTGAGGGCGTCAATAGGTGCATCAACACAATTAGACGAATATGTGAGGTCTACCCTACCCTTTGCTCTCAGACCAAATTCGTGCAACTGTAATCTGTAGAACAAGCTACAGTTCTGGAAGTAACCCTTCGAACTGGGACAGAATTGATATATCCATCAGAACGGTAGGAGAGCTCATAGACACAAAGTTTCATGTTTGGGTTGGTGGAATTGATTGATCTCCTTACCCGTAAGGTATTTGCATCTTGCAGAATGATTGCCTAACTGTATATTGTTCCGCAAAACTGCTCCAGAAGCCCCAACGGCCACCACCGAGTCTAAACATCACCACGATCAGAGGTGACCAAAGTAAGAGCGGCCATCCTGGCAGATAACATAAACAACGTAACCAAAACCTTGACCAAAACGCCAATGATGCGGCAAAGGAACAATGATATAGGCCCGGAGAAACTTGTGTAGCCAAATCGCAGACAGGCAAAGGCACTATCGGGCCCTCACTTCTTAAAGAAGCCCGATCGTGGCTTGGCAGCCGTACGGTTTCTCTTCAGAAGCAAGTCCTTGGAACTCTTGGCGTGCTTCGCGAGCTTGGGCGCCATCCTGTCATCGATCTTCTTCGCCACCCGGTACACCGTCGAGCCCACCTGCTCGTCCCTAGGTCCACGGACCTGCTTAGCCAACCCGTTCTCGACAGCCGCAACCTTGCGCTTCTTGGACCGTGCTGATGCGTGAGCATCTTCGTCTTCGTCCTCGTCCTCACTTGATGAGTCCGTCAGAAACTCCATAGGCAAGACCTTGGGGACCTCGGCCTTCTCCCCTCGCCTCCTCCGACCGGTCGGCGCACTCTGCACGCGATCCGCAGCTTCACCCTCATCTTGCGTAGGTTTGGCGGCCTCCTCCAGGGCCTTGCTCTCCTCCTCTGCCTTCTTGCGCTCCTCAGCCTGCTGCTTGAAGCGGGCATCTCTCTCCTGGCGCTTGCGCTTCTGCGCTGCTGCTTCCCTGGGAAATGTCAGTCACAATGCTTCAATGACAGAAATCAAGCAGGAAAACTCACTCTTGAGCAGCCTTTTGGGCCGCTTGAGCAGACTTCTTCACATCCGACGCAGCTTTGCTGGTTGACACGGCCTCGGGTGCCTCGTCGTCGCTATCTTCATCCTCCTCTTCGGGAGCAGGAGCCGAAGCTTTCACTTCTGGAACTGACGGTGCCGCTGCCAACTCAGCATCGTCGTCATCCGTGAAAACTTTCAGGTTTGCCGGAGCGGGAGCTGTGGCCCCCTCTGGAGCTTCGTCATCCTTTGCCCTTACGGGCAGCTTTCTTTGACGCTTCGGGGCCGCAACTGGAGACTCTTCAATTCCAATCTCAGCCGAGAACTCCTGCGACTTTCTTTTACTTCGGGTTGTGGCAGGCATAGTCCTGGAATTGGTCTTGGTTGCCGGATGATGCTTGAGGTTGCGCTTCGGAATGTGAGGCAAAGATGAGAAAATCTGCCGGAGATGACAAGGCAGTCTAAAACACGGGAGATGTAGAGGAACGACCTATCCCGTAGTATTCTTTTTAGTGAATAATAGAGTCTAGACAGACGTTTTGCTGAAGGGCGCTTGATGAAATGATGGCTAATGAGGCAGGCCTAGAGAAAATTATCAAGTTCTTTTTTTCGGTGAGTTGATGTAGTGGACTTGTGATTGGTCAGATGTCTGTGGCTGCAGCGGTTGTGGCTGGTGCTGTTTCCAAACTCACGCAACTCTCCCGGTCTCAATCCACAGACTCACTTACAAGTTACTTCATTGTTCAGCAAAACGCGGTTAATTAATCAATTGGCAATTCCAAGCTCTCACGCGACAGCATCTGGGTTTGGTGCAGCAACAATCATTAGCGCCATGTCTCATTCAGTGACAGCGCGCCAGCTCTCCTCGCGCCTATTACGACCTCTCACACATGCGTTTCCGCCACCACCTCAACTGTCACTAACTCGAGCTTCACGCGCGAATCCGCCCGTCGTGTGTGGAATTTGCCAAACCCGTGCGTACGCAGCGAAGAGGCCTCCCCCACGGGCGCCTACACCCGCTTATTCTGATGGCGAGATGCCCAGCCTGGAAGGCATACCCGTTGAGTCCTTCAAGGCAGTTCTGAGGAAGCTCGATGGACTCTCCCAGGGCCTATCGGCGGAGGAGTACTACGAGATTGCGCAAAAGTACTCTGCAAGATTTACGAAAGAAATCAAGAGAGGATACTCGTCTACGAGCATTAAGATTGTCGATGGTAAGTTACTGCTCGTCTTTTCTCGTTTAGTAGCCGGCTCGTAGCTGACGTATTATAACAGATGGCGTGTCGCCAGCAGTGCTCAACGACATTGCTTTCATCATGCGGCTCATCCCTGAGCCCAAATCCACTGATATACTCGCCATTTCCATGTGGGCGTCAGCATCCTCCGTGGGCCACGACCCATCCACCATAGCCTTGGCTCGCCAGCTCATCCGCGGCGGCATATGGGGTAGGGAGCGGCAATTCCAGGCGGTCGAGGCTCGCTTCAAGGCGATTGTGTCCGCCGCCAAAGACCCAAATGCCCTCACAGCCGAGGGCGAGCGCTTAGTGATGCTGAAAAACCATGCTGCTGCGGCCCGGGTTCTGGAGCGCGCACTCCAGCTACAAGCCCCGGACTTTCAGTGGAAGCACATATGCCAGATCGCTCTGAGCCAGGCGTACATGAGCTTGCAGAGGCTGGGGGAGGCTAGGGAGATGCTCGAGGAGGCAGCCGAGGCAGGGTCGCTTGAGGCGGATATCTTACTGGGCCAGTTACTGCGAGGGAATGACGTGGAAAGGGCCGAGCAGCACCTCTTCACAGCAGGCTTGTACGGCAGAATCGACATGTTTGGCCACCTTGCGGAGATTGAGCTCGAAAGGGAATCCCAAGCCACCGATGAAGAGGCCCGGAAGGAGCATCGGCGTTGGGCCTTGGAATGGTTCAGGCTGGCCGATGCCAAAGAGACGTCTTGACGTTTCGTGACGGGGTACCAGTATGTAAGATTAAGGAGATATGTACAGGGATTAGAAGGCACCATGAGCACCTTGCAGCTATGTGAATGAGGAGATATGCGTTTGCCTTAGCCTTCTCTTCTTGGGAGATGTTTCGATGTCACCGCCTTTCGTCGCTCGCTTGCCGAGCTCTGCTTCATCCTTGGGGTGGCCCTTTGCATCGTTTCTCGAGGCCCCCTTGCCTTGGTCCCCCTCTTTGGCAACAGGCTTGCCCCGGCTGGCTCCATTCTTGAACTCACCTTTCTTCTTACCCTCATCTGCAAGCTCTTTGTCGTCGTCACCTTCTAACCTCCCCTGGATCTCTTCTTTGGCGTCATCCGGAAACATGGACCGCCAGCTTCCATCCAGTACTTGCTGGTCATTTCCGTGGAGCCCCACGCTGTATGCCGTCTTCATCGCGGCGAGGCACACCGTGCGTCTCTCGTCAAAGTCAAACATGGGCTTGGGATACGTCCCCTCTTCCACATCATTCATACCATCCCCCTTGATTCGCACCCCGGCCTTCTTCTGGTCCGGCAGTGGAGCCTTCCACGGCTCATAGATGTACTTCTTGTCGATGTCCTTTAGCTCCGGCACATACCGTCGGATGAAGGCACCCTCCTTGTCCCACTTGCGCCCGAATGCTACTGGACTGTAGACGCGGAAGAACTGGGAGAAGAAGGCCGAGCATGAGAGCCACTGCCAGTTTCCAGCGTTGCACGCCGGCTCGTGATCAATCAGCCACTCCTCAAAGACCTCGCAGCCGCGCTCCCAGTCTACGTAGCATCCACCCCGCGTGAGGAAACAAGCGACGCTGTGACGGCCGAGGTGATGAATCCAACCCTCCTGCTTGAGCTGGCGCATCAAGGCGTCGATCCAGGGGAAGCCAGTGATACCAGCCTTCCATCGCTTAAACCAGACGTCGGCCTGCTCTGAGTCGACGTGATACTCCCCCGTGACGATCCTGGTCGAAGGGTCTACCTTGGACGGCAGATGCCACGGGATAAAGCGACAGTTTGAGTTACCCACCGTCTGGACGAAGAAACTTCCCATGGCCGCCTGGGCAGCAAAGTACATGTCTCGGAAGAGAAGCTGGCCCGTGAGACTCTCCGGCGGCCCTGATGCACCCTTGCCATACGAATCTACGACATCCTGGACACGCCAGTAGAACTCCCTTGCGGAAAGAGCCCCGAAGTGCAGGTAAGCGGAGAGGAGAGTTGTCGCCTGGGGCTCAAATTCCGCAGGGCTGGTCTTGGGCTTTTGGAAGGTTGCCGTGTACTTTCTATCGGCAATGATGGTGTCCAATTTGCTGAGAGCGATGGACTCGCCCCCGCGATGGGGAGTTGTGGCTGACGGGAAGCCCATTTCCTCCAATGTTTCAATAGCAAAGTCCCGGTTGGGCCCGGAAATGCTACTGTAGCCGGTGTCACCCTCGGTCCGCCTCCCAGAGTTGAAATCTGGCGTCGATCTCGGCCGGTCCTGCGCAAACTCTACAGGCATCTCACCAGGGTCCGGCAGGCTCGTGGGCGCCGGGAGTGGCCTGGGTATCTTCCCGATCTTGTTGCCTGCCGCCTGAAGCTGCGATATGGACATGGTTGGCTTTCCGCCGTTCTTGTCAACCACGAGGTCACTGTCCCACAACGTTCGCCCATACCGGACGACAACCTCGACTCCAGCGGCTTTGGCAGCGTGAATGACGGCTTCGTCCCGCTCACGGGCGTAAGCATCGGTGTCTTTCTCAAAAACTAGATGAGTGACCTTCCAGGCCTTGAAGAGCTTGGGCAGTAATGTCTGGGGGGCTTCTCTCAACACGAACAGCTTAGACTTGGGGTTGAGCTTGGTGATTGACGCCGAAAGATCGTTCTGGCAGTCCAGCCTACCTAGCGGTTAGAGCCTACCGGGTGAAACATACCACTTCAGCTTGGACAAGAGACTTACAGAAACTGCCATCTGTTGAGGCCCCCTCTGGCCCGATAAACATAGTGAGGGTCCCATGTGAAAATGGGCCATAACACAGACGGATTAAGGTCAAGGGCAGCTTTGAGGGCCGGGGAGTCGTGCAGCCGCAAATCTGTCCGAAACCAGTAGATGACTCGAGGCTTGACCATCCTCGCGTTACAGTTTGGTTTACCTCGTTTCGCAAAAGTCTGGCCTGTTTTTTTTTTTTTTGGTTTTGTTTTTCTGGTGGACTTGATAGAATGCGGTGAAGTGAGTTGTTTTGATGGAGGAGGTTTGAATGCGTGTGTTCAAAGTCATGATGTCAACTAATTTGGGCATCACCTTCAGCCACAGCTGCACACGCTAAGGGGATATGAGACATTCACGGATCGCCACCTCTATACCAAACAGCCCCAACGGCCCAACGCGTCGAAACCAGCCATGGCACGTTTTGACCCTGGGCAACAAAAGACTGACGCCAAGTTCGTCGGATGTTTCTTTGCCGCCAACGGCCAGCGGCGTCAATCCGCTGCCCTTGCCTGGCGGCTTTGGCCTTGGCGAGGTCTTCGGCTATGCACCTGCCGAGGTGAATGATCATGTGAATGGCTTGGATTAAGTCATCTGTAAACCAGAAGTCTTCTCAGTTGAGCCCTTTTTGCGAGTGCTACCCTTGAGGACTCTAAACGGACAGCAACAAACTCTCCATGCCCTGATGTTGAGACCTCTTGTGGAGATCAGCCGCCGAAAGTAGACAAGAGACGAGAGTGTGGAAGAAGCAACAAGCAATGTGAAACGGATAAACTAGCTGCATGGCCTTATAGCCGACGAACTCTCATGGTAGTATTTTCCTTCCCACCCCGCAATATTGAGAAGACCAGAAGAAGAAGAAGAAGCAGCAAGGCCCTTCGGATATACGAGTTTGTAGGCCGGCAGGTTATCGTGGATGGCAGAAGACGGAATAACAGAGGCGGCAAAAAGAAAAGAAACTCGAATGAACAGGTCATGGTTAATTACTTGGCTTGGGCCAATGGCCAATTCATGGTCTCTGGATGTGCCGGGGGCTGTCTCACATGCTGCCGAATGGACATCCATCTCCTCATATCCTCATTGAAACGCCAACTTGCACGTAGGGTCCGACATGTTTGCACGGGCCGAAAGTCCTCTTGTCTTGCCGAGTTTCATCCACTCCCCCCNNCCCCCCCCCCCCTCCCTTCCTGCTGCAGTGCAACGGCTTGTCGTGCAGGCAGCTAACTACAAGCAATCAGACATGTTCAACCACGATGCTACCTAGGTAGGTACCCATTTTCATCCAAATCAGTCGACTGGTACAGATGGGGAGTTTGGCGGAGATTCTCTCGAGGTTTGCATTGAGCGAGGCTGCATTTGGGCTTAACCATTAGGCCGGCTTGCCCAGGAGCTATAAGCAGGTAGTCATAATAGAAGCACGGGCTAGTGGGTATCGTGAAATTATGGTTCACGGTGAGGTTTATGCCACTACGCGCGTCTTGCTGGCGCTCGCAAGTAAATAAAGTACCCAACTGGGAGTAGTGGACGCCACGCCATGACGAGCTCTCGATCTTGGTCCTAAATGGTTGACAAAGGCCGATCACCAACAAGGTGCCTTGCATGCTTCCCCATGAAAAAGATTCCTTGAAGGTTGCGTTACGCGCCTCGGTCCCATCCTAAAGGCGGTCTTGGCCTTGATTAACAGGGAGTCGTCCACACAGACTGCCTTCTCCAGCTTTGATAGATGTCGGAGTAATGAGGCAGATTGTCCGGAGCCCCCGGCCACATTGGGTTGGTGAGATTGCGAGGTCTTGTCACTTTCTGACACTGACATCACGGTGAGACGTTGATCAAGGCGATCACCCGGACAATGTAACCCAACCCGAAAACCACACTCGATGATTGATTTGGGTGATGGGTGCATATGCCAGAACAGTCAGTGCCGGAGAATTTAAGACAAGAAGAACAATCCATGTCTCAACGCACTCCACCCTGGTGTACGATCGTGCAAGACCCTTGGCGAATCGAGTCGACCGTTTTCTTCATTGTCTCTGCCCCCACTGCCCCCAGCATCTCACATGGCAAGGAGCGTCATGCCGGGAGCCAGCCCGCTCGCGAGCGCAGTGACGTTGGGTTCGTGGTCGGTCGTAATGCAGCCAGGTTACGTTGGCGAGCCGCAATTTCCAGCATGAGATGGACAAGGGAGCACAGACGCTGCAGAAGCCCAGGACACTGCTGGATGAGGGACTCGGAAGGGCAATGTCGTATTACTGTTGTCATACGTGCCGCCTGGCAAAACGAGGCGAGGACGTCTATGCAGCGCCATCCCGTACCTGGGTTTAGAGCCCGAGACACGTCAAGGGCCATAGGCCAACAAGGGAGGCATGGAAGGAGTTTGCAGATCCTATTGAGCCGAGATACAGGGCTTGGCTGGCGTCGTTGCTGATCGAAAGCGGGTTGCAGATTCAGAGACAGGTTTGTATGTAAGTGATGCTCAAACGCAGGCCAAGACCAATCAATCGTGTGGTTGTATGCGCAGGTTGAGCCAACGAAAAGCATGACTGGCTAGCCCGTATCGAATAACTTACCTACAGTACCTACCTTTGAAAACGGTCAGGGTCAGGGTGGCGTCATTTGTCCAGAATCAACCGTATACCGTCCCTTTCTAGCATCGACGTTCCTTCTGGCAAAAGACGGCTCGGAGACTGCAGAGTGAACCATTGCCAACTGATGCGAGACGTGGCGACTGAAAGTGTTGATTGGTAGGTAGCATTGTGCGGCAAATGCACGTGTGAGATGATTTCCGATGTGTCGAGTGCCGCTTGTTCCCTACCTATAATTAGCAATCCTGGCTGCCCGTTATTCCTGTCACTGTCACCCTTTTTAGGTGCTGAGGGCTGGGACCTTTGCCGTGATCTCGCCGGAAGAATTGTGCAATGGCGCATTGGGTTCCATCCAAGGCCTTGATCGCCCAGCCTGGGCATGTTACCCGCGAGATCCGGGTGATTCGCAAGCTTGGTGGAAACTGCCAAATCTGTAATCTCTTGATTGAGCAAGGATGAGATCTCAAAAGCCACCTGGCTGTAGGTGTAGGCACTTAGGATCGCGATGGATGTGCAAGGTTTATGAAAATCACAGGGCTTAAGGTTGGATATCACCCACAGCCTATCGCAACCGGCCCTGCGAGCCCACTCAAAACTGGCCCCCGGCACTGCCGCAACGGCCAGGATCCTCGCTCGAGGAGATCGGACCTGCAGGGGACAAGGGGAAAGAGAAGGCTAGAAAATTCCAAACCAGAACCAGGCTGTGGGGAGGGGAGGGGAGACCGGGTGCTGACCGGGTGCTGCGGCTCCTCTGCTCTAGCAGCTGCCCGAGCACCAGGCTGGGCAATCCCAACCCAGGGCGCTCGGCGACTGTTCCAACTCATCGCGTACCTAGGAAGGCTGCAAGTTGGCCAGAATGGTGGTGCTTGGGCTTGGATTTAACGAGACTTGCGGGTTTGACTATTAGTCTCCGAAGCACAGTAGCTAGGGTTAGCCCGCCGGACGGCTGCTTGCGAGCGGCGGGAGGCCCAAAGTCAGCTTAGGGCGTTGAGACATTGGTCCGAAAGGGGTGTCGGATCTCTGTCTGGGCCAGGGCGTGGTCGAGACAAGCCAAGATGAGGAGAAAGCAAGCAAAAGGGCGTGGGATGGATTGATTGTGGCCACACAGGAAGAGAGAGAGAGAGAGAGAGGGAGGGAAGAGGAACCAGAGACATGGTTCTGGGGAGGTGTTGTTGTCTCGCACTACGAGAACATGACCAAAAGTTCGGTATAGTACTTGCAGGTGGATTGCTTTTTGCTCTCGTGTTTTCGTTTCCCGTGCCTCACTATCACGGCGCGGCAGATCGAAGCACGGCACAGGACAGCTGCTCGGGACGGGACAGGACTAGACAGGACTGAACTGGACAAAACACCACAGCACACACCATGGCATGATGCTGACGCTGCTGACTGAGCCAAGCAGAAAATCCTCCTGGATGAAGCGGCGCGGACGTGGCCGCGGAGCTAGGGAGACGTGCGGTTGGCTTCCGGGCAAAGGTGAAACAACCGAGCGGACAAGGATGAGGCCTTGAAACCGCATTGGCCCACAGCTGGAAATCGACGCCCTAACAATCACTGTGTACTGTACAGATTACAGAGTAGACTCCACGGTCCTCGTCGCCGGTTGTGTGTGTGCCTTGTGTGCGCAGGTGGTGCCCTCTCCCCATCTCTTGCCCGCCACAGGGCAGGCAGAGCACGGAGTACCGAGTACTGTCCATAGGTACCTACATACAGGAGCCGTGGGTGCACCGTCGTCACATCGCTGGCTGGCTGGCTGGCTGCGAGGTGGAATGGTTCCTTGTCGCGGCAGAATTAGCAGAGAAATGACCTCGACTCGCCCCCACCGAACAAAGAGCGCGGCTCTGATCGGACGAAGGAGGAGCGAGGTTGCAGTTGCGGTTGGATCGACAGGAAGGGAAGACGGCCGGAGATGGTTGTCGACAAACTTAAAGTTGACGCGCAAATTAAACTTGACCGTTGTCGAGCATCAACAGGCCCCAAAGTCAACAGAAAAAGAAACGACAACAACACCATGCCGCCTATTGCACCCACTCCCGCAGATTGCCATCTTAGTGCCCGATGGAATTTTGACGCCATCTCTATAGCGTGGGAGATGGTGCAGCCATGGCCCAATCTGGCCGACAATAGCCTCTCCGGTACGGCGGCTGGATGCAAGTGTTTAGCAACGGCCTTGTTTCCAACTACTACTACAGTACTACTACGTAGGAAGGTAGGTACTCGTGCTACTGCACAAAACGTATCTTACCCCTCCGACAGAGTGCAGTAAGCCAGGTCCATTGATCCAGCCCGCGGCCAGACAGGGATCCCTTTACTCCGCGGCATATAGACCAGGGTGTTTGACGGCATTGATGGCGCATGTACGTACATACATGCCTACCTAGGTACCTTACCTATTGTGCCTACCAACACGGACTACCGGTACCTAGCCGTATGGGTGTGTGTTCTTGGGTGCCTCCCATTGACTGGCTCACCTCGTTGGTGTTGCGTGTGCTGCGTGTGCTGCGTGTATTGGATTGGCCTGTCCTGCCCTCGTATATACCGCATGAAATCCAACACGAATGCCCGGGCCAATGCTACAGACGCGGGATTCAAGCACGGCGACGAGTACCTAGGGAGGCGCACACGGGGAGAGGGGGAAATCACAACGTGGTGTTCTGAGCGTCGACGTATTAGTCCGGACGCTATCGTGGCCTCCAAGATGCGATGGAGCTGAAGCAGTCGTCGTACATAGCACATTGGTCATTTCGGAATCCTCCTCCTCCTCCAGGGGGAACCCATCCTCATCACCAAGCCATTCGCAAGCAGACGCCGTAGAGGGCGGTAGAGGGCCTTTGAAGGCCGCAGAGGCTGCAAAGACGGTGCAAGAAAAAAAAGGAAAAAACACCCCCCCCCCCCATATTGCTTGCAGTTTCGGGGGAGATCCCTGCAGGGCGGCTCCACGCCAGCGCAAGGTCCGGTTCCAGGTTCCAGCCCCAGTTGTACACCCATGACCCATGCGTGGAGTCGTACCAACCGACCAAGTGAACCACCAAGTACACCACCAAGCACCAAGCACCAAGCACCAGGCACCACATCAAGCAAGCAAGCAAGCAAGTAATCTGTAAGCGATCAGGGAACCAAGCATGCCGGCCGAGTCGGTAGATGGGCGGCCGTCGGATAGATGCCGCTCTGGATGGGCACTACTTAGATGCCTTGCCTCCCGCTCTGCTTTCTGCCTTTGTCTGGCTGGCTCGGCGGCGCAGACGCACAACACCAACACAGCACAACACAGCACAGCACAACACCACACAAAACAACACAGCACAGACGCAAAAGGCAGACGCAAAAGCCAGACGCAAAAGGCAGACGCAAAAGGCTGGCGCAGAACCACAGGCGGACAAGACAAACCAGGCCACGCGGAAGCCAGCCCAGACCAGTTCAGTCCAGACACCCACTTTGCACTTGGGATCGCGAAACACACCCATCCACACGCCCGCTCCACACCCTCACTCACTAGTACTGCACACGCCTAATATCGAAACCTGCACTGTTGCTGTTTGTGCTACTGTGCTCTCGTCCGTCCACAAACTCATTAACCCAGCGGCCTTCCCACCGCGTCTCTCGGTTTCGAGTTTCATTTCTGGTCCTTTCCCTCTGCACCCTCCATACTCTTCTTCATTGTTTCTCTTCGACCTCTCCTTTCCAGACATCTTCAACATCTGCTACTGCACGCTACCTACGCACGCTTTCGCTTCTCCCTTACACTTCTCCCAAGGTGTCGACTTACCTTGGCCCGTTGGCCGACTCTGACTCTGCCTCTGCTTCTGACTCCTTCGCTCCTTACCGCCTCTTTCGTTGTGACAACCGCCACCGGCAGAGCCAGATACTCCCCTATAACCATCATTCCACGTTGTCAACCACCGGCACTCTTCCTACAGCCGATCTGGACACGCCTCAGTCGCCAAGCATCGAATTCGACCCCGGTTCTGCCCATCCTCTCTTGATCTTCGTGACAGCATCCCACACTACTCCACCCGGGCCTCAAGTCTATCCCGCGTCAACCATTGTCAAGAGAACCGTGGCAGTGGACGAGCAATTCTATCCTAGGGAAAGCCTCCCTCGCAGCAACTAAGCCATTTATTAGTCTGGTCCGGGCGAGTCCTCCCGCTGTGGCAATGCGCCCTCTGGTTTGTGTGGTGCTCGGCTCAGTGGCCCTGCTATCGTCAGCAGCTGTCACCGTTCTTCACGCCATTCTCTCCCAGCACATCTCGCCCAGATCCAGTGGCCGTACGACCTCCAAAATCACCGTTGCCCTAGAGGCATGGGTCTTCTTCACTCTTACCTGGCTTCTAGCCACATACGTTTCGTCCAGGATACGCCTCCTTTCAGCGAGGTGTCTCAGTATAGACATGGGCATCTCTCTTCTCTCGGTAGTGTTCGCTGCCGTCGCGTCCATAGCTACTCTTGTCAGTCTCAGCAACTCCAAGATTGACAAGGATGATGGAGTCCTGGGCACAAACCAGACCAACTACCTCATCGGCTTGTCTATCGCCTCGGGACTTGCCTCGGCCTTTCAACTTTTATTTCTTTTGTTTCACTTTGTCCTTGTTCGCTCCGTCGGCCACAAGTCTCTGTCACTCCACACTCTTGATGAAGAGCGAAAGCTACCCAGCACCCAACCCAAGGCGATTCGCTACAGTCGGACAACCCCGAACCTGGACCCCTGCCGCGTCAAAAGCTCGATGGACTCTCGCAACCCTCCTGCTTCCATCGGGGCTCGCTCTCGAGCGGAAACCATTTCTTCTGTCAGAACGGTCATCTCACACGCAATCCGCCCATGTACGTCCAAGACAGCGCTGCTGAGCAATAGGGATTCTCGACGACGAGCATCAGTAGCGTCCAGCGTTGGCCAAGCCAATGGCGACGACCACTTCGACTCATGGGACACGTCGTCAGTCGATACTCAGAACCGCCAGGTTGTCATGGAGGCTTCGCCGTCCTCTCAGGCCAAGAGCCGCTTCCTAGAGACCATTCCCGGAAGCCCCACTGGCAGCCGAACGCCCAGCCCGAACCCTTCCATGACACTGTTTGAGCCCCCTCGCATCAGGCCACGCGCACGGAGCTACAGTCCCGTCGCCACCAATCGCCGAGAGCATCCAGGCTTGACGATGCACGAGTCAACGAGTGAACTGCACATCCACCCACTATTTCGATCCGACTCCCCCAACCCACCTCCTGCTGCGACACCCGGGACGGTGGTGGTGGCCTCGCCTAATGCCGGACAGGTTATCACGCACAGAGAGAGCATCCGATCCATGAACTCGATGCGCCAGAGCACAGCGCCGATGACGCCAAGTCCTCTCAGCAATCAGGACATTGCGGAGATCCGGAGGCAGGTCGAGGAACGTGAGAGCATCAACGAGACCGAAGAGGAGGAGTCAATCACGACGACGGAGCGATCAGTGACGCCCCCGATTCCGGAATGGATCATGAGTGCCGGCACTCGAACCAGCCTGACGGGCTACAATAGCCGCAGGAGCAGACCTGAGTAGCCGGTCAAGAAAAGAAGCGAAGCCACCAGACAGTGGTTGGCTGGCAGCTTGCGCCATAATGCGCGATGCTGCACAGCACAGACGACCACCCAAATCCAACAGACTCGACGCTCAGGGCGTGTCGAGCTACCTATCCTTCTTACAGCCTACCCTTCACGTTCTTCTTCTCCTTTGTTTTGATTCAGTTGCCAGCGGCAGCTCCTGCTGCTTGAATTTATATCATCCGGTGTATAGGACGGATTTTTGCCTTGGAATATGGCTCCGTCGGGACCGGGGGATTTCGATTGTATTTTGTGTGATACCAATGCTGCGAAACAGCGAGGCGTTTTCAACGAGTTGACCTGGCGAGCCGGGCGACTCGTCAAAAGGGAGGGCTGGAAAAAAAGAAGGGGAGAGTGTATATAAAGGAATATAAAATCAAGATAATCTATCATACCCATGTACTTCACTACCCACGTCGAGGATGAGTTTGGAGAAGTCGTAGCGCTCAATGTCGTTGGAATCGGACATTTGCCATGACGTCGAAGGGAATTCCAAGTGACGCCATTGGCCGGTAAAGGCACCCCGCGCTGTGAGCTCAACGGGCGCCTGGAGCTCCTCTAGCTCGCAGCCTCATTGGAAGAAGGGGTCTTGACTTAGCTAGCAGATTCTGTAGATGCATAGGTACATAGGTATGGTACAGGTGACAATGTATTGATTGATAGAGCGGTAGCCTATTGATACTTTGGCTGCTGAAAGTAGTCCTAGAGCACCAGATGGAAGAAAACCCGTCCTGTCAAGCATTACGAGTTTATCTGAAAAGCCATCCAAAATGGATCTTTATTGGTCTCGTCATCCATTCACATTCCCCTGTAATCTGTACCCAGCTACAGAAGTTAGGTACCCAATTACCCAGTTACCCAGCTACCCAGGTAGGCAGGCACCAGGCGGACGCGCATCACCCACCCATCCGCCACCGAAGAAAAAGGGTACGTACCCGCTCTGAGCGGAGCCCCACTAGCGAGCAGCCTAAACCACCGCTGACTTGGCCAAGTCAGTTGGCTCTGACCTCAGTTGAAACTGCAACATCCCAATCGCATCGCATCGCATCGCCTCGCCTTCTACAGGTCCCAGGCCCACGACTTGACTCCTCCCCGCCGATTCCGCTTCTTCTCCATCCAAGTGTCCGCCTAGGTGACCGCCCTAGAGCTTACATCCTCCTTCGCCCTCGTCGATCCGCCGAGCAGCCGTCCAGCTGCAGACTCTTCGCCCGCCATGAAGGTTACCTTCAAAGTGCGTCACACCCGAGCCCTTGCTGCCGTCCCCTCTGCGAGCCGATTTCGTATCGATATAGCTTGGCCAGGAGAGAGAGAGAAAGGAAGGGAATTTTCATTCATTTCACTAACAGTCCTGGTATTGTAGGATCTCAAGCAGCAAAAGTTCACCCTCGATGTTGAGCCGTCAGAGCTGGTATGCCCACCCCGCTTGCTTTTGCCGCCACTCGCACCCCGCGAGCTCTTCCAACTGACCAGGGTCCTAGATCTCCGCTGTCAAGGAGAAGATTTCAGCCGAGAAAGGATGGGAACCTCAGCACCAGAAGCTCATTTATTCTGGTATTGTACCGCTGCTTGGCTCTTGCTCCGGAGCTCTGGCCCGCTGACTTTGTTTCTAGGTAAGATTCTGAAGGATGACGAAACCGTTGGCTCCTATAACATCGAGGAGAAGGGCTTTGTTGTTTGCATGGTGAACAAGGTTCGTAATAGTTGTGGTTCGAATTGTTGTCCCTTCAGCTGACAATTCTATTCAGCCCAAGGCGAAGCCCGCTCCCGCCGCCGCCGCATCATCCGCACCCGTCCCGGCCACGCCTGCTCAGCCCGTTGCCAACACGCCAGCTGCCCCTGCTGCCCCTTCCCACACCTCCTCGCAACCAGCTGCTGTCCCCGCGACACCTACACCTCAACGTACCGCTGGTGCCGAGTCTGGAGCCCCTACCAGCGAGGCTTCGGGCCTGGCTATGGGTGCTGAGCGTGCCGAGGCCATCGCCAATATGGAGGCCATGGGTTTTGAGAGAAGCCAGATTGAGGCGGCCATGCGCGCTGCCTTCAACAACCCCGATCGTGCCGTCGAGTATCTCTTAAACGTGAGTTACTGTCCCCCCTTGGTCGCCTGGAATCCCCCCTTATCGCATGATACTGACCTGCTCGCCCAAAGGGAATCCCAGACAACATCCAGCAGGAACAGCAGCAGCGTCAGGCTGCCGCGGCCTCTGGCGCAACCGCACCGGCCCCCGCCCAGCCCGCCCAACCCACTCAAGGAGGTGATGACGGAAGCGTGAACCTGTTTGACCTTGCTGCCCAGCGAGGCGGTTCTGGCCGAGGAGGAGGCGGTGGCGACAACCGAGCTGCTGCTGCCGCTGCCGCTGCCGCCGCCACCGCCGGTCAAGGTGGTGACCTTGGCAACCTCGACTTCCTACGACACAACGCCCAGTTCCAGCAGCTTCGTCAGGTTGTCCAACAGCAGCCCCAGATGCTCGAGCCCATCCTGCAGCAGCTTGGCGCTGGCAACCCTCAATTGGCCCAGCTCATTGCTTCAAACCCCGACCAGTTCCTTCAGCTCCTTGGCGAGGATGCTGACGACGACGTCCCCCTTCCTCCTGGTGCCCAGGCAATTTCCGTGACGGAGGAGGAGCGCGACGCCATTGAGAGAGTGAGTACATCGTGAACGTTCCTCTTAGGCCAGCCTGCTGATCTCTTTTTAGCTGTGCCGTCTCGGGTTCGACCGCGATCAGGCTATTCAAGCCTACTTCGCCTGCGACAAGAATGAGGAGCTCGCTGCCAACTTCCTCTTTGACCAACCGGAGGAAGATGAGCATGCTCCCGGAAACTGAAGCGGCTTTACGGTATGTTTTCTGAGGAGAACGTGCTAGGATAATGAAAAGAAGGGCAGGGGACCATGTTTGAGGCGATTCAAAATATTATGACGGTCAGGCATTGGTCCCCTCGGAGTTTGTGCAGGCTTTCTCGTCAGTCGCCGTTTCGATTATTTCGCGCATAGGGGGAAGTGGTTCCGTTGGGTGACGAAGGAAACTTGCATGCCTTGAGATGCTATGGCAGAGTAGGGCAGCACGTCGAATCAATGAGGTTGACGAACAATAAGATTTAAATCCAACTACCCGAATCCATTCCAATACCAAAGGGCGCGGCTGTGCAGCTTCCCTCCGCTTGTCTATCGTCGTCTTGTACTCGTATTGCCGATTGTGGCTGCTCTGTTTGGCTCATGTTGATTCGCTGTCGAAACGAATTCGTTGTAATTCAACATGCTGTCCTATGCATACGGAGGACTTCAATCGCCTAACGGCCTAAACAAAGCTGCTGTAGTTCCTCGAAACCCAAGGTATCATTTACCCAATTCCTTTGCGCCGATTCTATGTATTCACACCAACCATCCCTTTTGCCCTGCAACCCCTCCGCCATGGACCAACCGAAAAGGACGGAGAAAACCCGCCTCCGACACTGTCGTTCATGCTCAAGATTCCTCTTGGCTGATGGGTTCCCCATTGAGGCCATATACTATTGTTTGCTTCTTCTTCTTGCCCTTTTTGCGTTTCGCGTCGGCTTCGTCGTCGTCGGCAAAGAGCTCCTCGCGCTTCTTCCGCATCTCCTCGGCCTGCTCGTCGACGATGCGCTTCTGTTCGGCCTCAAAGTCCTCCTGCATCTTGCGCTGCTCGGCCTCGATGGTCTCGACGGGCTCAAACTCGGCGCCAGTAAAGGCCTTGTACTCATCGATGCTCATCTTGGTCGTCTTCTCGCCGATGAGGGCTGCGTCGATCCGGCGGGGGCAGTGGCGCTCCTCGCGATTAAACTTGAGCTTGATGTGGCGGCGCTGCTTGTTGGGGAACATTTTGGAAATCATCTCAAAGTCTGTACCAAACATGCGGAGGGCGTGGTAGAAGAGTTCCGTCTCCGGGTCCGTCCAGATGTTGGGGCCCCTGAGCTTGGACGTGTTCATAAACGAGTTACTCGTAATAAGTCGTGTGAAGTCGTTTTCCTCAACCGTTTCCATGTCGCCCTGGTTTGCGACTGCGCGGGCATGCCGATCCATGACCAGTGAGCTCTGATCCACGACAATTTGGCCGTCGACAATGCGGAACTGGGGACCAGACGGCAGGGCGGGGGCAGACGGCGTAGATGCTGCAGCGGGACTGTCCAGCTTCGACGGCTGCTCACTCCCTTCGGGGCCTGCCGACGAGTTGCGCTCCTCCGCCTCGGCTGAGCCTTGCTTAGATCTGAGCCTGGCCCTGCGTTCCCTCTCTCGAAGTTCGTCATGGCGACTAAACTTCTTGCCGATATGCAAGTCCTTGGTCAGATCGGCCATCTTCAGCTTTTGAAGATCCACGACCTGGCTCTCAGCATCCTCGGGCGTAATGGAGCGTGCGCGTCTTGTCCTTGACTGTCCCGTCGAACCCCCCGGAGTGCTTGGTTTGCGTTGCCGTGGCTGTCGCGGCGCCGCGTCTCCTTCTTGAGGTGCCTTCCTTTGGCGCTTCCTGGGCCCAGCCTCTCCATCTGCGCCAACTTCCTCCTGACTCGTTTGTGTGGACTGCTTCCGAGCTCTGGGTTTCGCCTTCGGTTTCGCGGTTGCGGGTTCTGATAGGGTTGTCGTCGTTGTCGCAGTGGTGTCTGTAGGACCACTGGAGGGAGCGTGAGGAGCGACAGAACTTTCTGTAGCCTCCTCTACTGCTGCACTTGGCGTCGTCGTTTCAGTGGAAGAGGTGCTACTAGAGAGCTCTTGATCATCGCGGGTAGGCAGAAGCTCAGTGAGCGCAGTGGGCTGGGTTTCCGAAGCAGCGACAGCTGGTACTGAATCTGACACTGTCGGCTCTGCTCGAGTATGAGTCCCTTCGATAACCTCACTCGGCTTCCCTTGACCCCTGATTTCCACACCCTTTCCCCTTGAATCCGTCTCCTTCGTCGACTTTGAGCCAACACCCGGGAGTTGTACATTATCCTGGGCCGGGGGCTCTTGCACGGATGATGGTGGGGTTGGCAGGTTTTGGAGGGGTTGTTGTGAGGAAGTCTGCGACGTCGAATCGGTCGAAGCGGCGGCGGGGTCTTCAGATACCTGAACGGTAGGGACATCCTGAGGTGTCTCCTGGGGAACCGATTGCGACGGCGTCTCGGTAGCTGCCTCTTGGACCGCGGGAGCCTTGCTTGGTTGCGAAGCAGCTGGTGCGGCGGGGCGCGGTCGACTCGAAGGGATCTTGGGTTTGAAGGCGAGCCCGCCCTTCTTCTTGAACATGGAACTCATCTTGATCGTATGTTTTTGCGCAAGCGACTTTGGGTACGATTGGTCGCGTTACATTGCGGCCTGCAAAGCGCGGGCATTCACAGGAAAAAAAAGAGAGATGCTTAAAAAGTGAAGCGCACTGTGAGAATGTGGTTGGAAAATGCGGGATGGTGGGGGCCGTTTTTGCCGGCGAGGTTTAGCCGGCATGCCAATTGTAATTCCATACACCATGAACAAGGTACCGCTTCATACAGGAACTTTCATCACGAGTGGATGCTCAAGGGCAATCAGATAGACAGGCCTCAGAGTTGAAGCTGCAGCACTAGGGCTAGAGGTCCTATACTACTCATTGCTTTAAAGGACCCCAACATCCGATGCAATGCCGTCACTTCGTGGCTTGATAGAACCTTGGCAGCGATCAAGCATGTTGCCAATGGTAACTCATACGTGATCGAGCGTATGTACATGGAATGTTAGCTAAACCCGGCATTCCTGTGGTTGGGTTGCGTTGTTCTAGACTTAAGATAACCCTGTTGCAGGAGGTTTCTTCTGGGCAGACACCAGTAGATCTCCACTCCGCTGCATGGCCAGGAACGGTTCGTTTGTCCTCCAACAACGGCTATCTAAGGCCCTCATGACAGAGGGATGCATATCGCGCGCGGATGAGTCTCGTCTTTTGCTCTTCTCCCGGTCAGATCGTCACCTTTGGATGCCTGTTGTCTGATCGAAACCGTTTGGCACGACTCCGGGGGAAGACGTTGATATCGAAGTTCGAGTTCACCAGCCGTGCGAACGCCACAGGCTACAGTACGCAGGCAACGAATGGGAATGCGAAAGAAACACAGCTGGATTTCATCTATCACAAGAGGTGGGCAGTCCGTGTATCTCAAATAATCCAGCGGCACAAGATACCGACAAGAGATTCTCTGTGGCCACCCACTATGAAGCATTGGACAGGGAACAGGAAGTCATATCGGAGAATGCAACGCGCAATATCTCTGGTTGGTTGCGCTGTGATGTATATTCCCAGCACAGACAGTACGAGTGGTTTAAGATGACTGATTCTGAAAAAGGCGCTCTTGGAGAGGATGGAGAGAAGATTGGAGGGTCTCGCAAGCCTCCTTCGCGTATAGAAGAATGGCTGCTGGATATCAATCCGTCCGTAATTACTTACCTGGACAGGTTGCGCTACGGATGGAAGTTAAGCCAACGTACCTATTGCGAGAACTAGACCGAGGATGCATATGAGTGGAGGCTGTTTGTACGGGCGAGGTTTAGCCGGTACGTATGCGAATCGATAAGCACCAGCCCAAAGAGGCTAGCGCAACACTAAGCCCCTTTGAGGTGGCGACCGCGCTTCTTGGAGGTGCAGACTCCAACTTCGAAATTTCAACTCCTTGCCAACGGAACGCCCCCATCATCACGACGGCCTTTCTCTGCGCCTCTCTTCATGACCGCCCGCGTCACTTGCATCGGGTCGGGAATCTGCTTGGGAGCGCTCCCTGAGCCGAGCCATCGCCTTCTTTTTGTCTCGCGACGTGCTTCGCCGTTGCTGCCACGAGACTTCTGATGCCTCTTGCAACGACCCCCTCTGACTCGCCTCGTCCATCCACGCTCGCCAAGATGGAGGACAGGAAGAGACCTGCCATCAGCAGCACTGATGAATTAGCGCCTCCGAGTAAGCGTGTTGCCGTCAATGGTTCCAAGGCCAAGGATGACGGCCTGGAGATGAAGGAAGAGGGCTGGATCGACGTGAGTGCCACACGACATTATTCCTCTTCCCGAGCCCCCGATACCTTACCCACTCCTTCCGCCTTTCAAGTCTACTCTAGCTGCTGCGCTTTCGCCTATTCTTATTGCGAGCGTGCTCTCGGACGAATCCCGATACCCAGGCTCAGGAGGCAGTTCTATCACGAGAGCATCTGAATCCATCTCGGAAGAATGCATTTCTTCAATCACGCGACCATTGCCTTCTCCCCGTGTCGCTCACATTCGCGGGATCTCAACGTGGCGTATGGATTTATCATTGACACCCTATTTAGGCCTACACCAAAGGCGCCATTTACCGACAGATGCAAGAATACAGTCGTAAAGCGGCGACTGCTGAATCACGACTCGAAGAGCTACACAAGCGATCTGTACACCACGATGACCATTTGCGGATTATCGATGCCTGGTGGCGTCAGGTTCTTGAAGAAGTTGAGCTCCTTGCCGAACCTAGCGCATTGGACTCGACGACGCCCTCTGGTATGGAAATCTAGCCAAGCCTTTGTTTACAGGTTACTAATATTGCCACAGAACCGCCCTACCTGAGTGGTGTGAGTTTCAAGGGATTGCACGACTTTCAAAAACATCTCTCGGACAAAGGCAAAGCAATCAAATCGAAAGCAGAGACCCTTCTTGGCCGTTTAGCCGCCCAACGCGGAAAGGTTGCGCCCGAAGCATCTATTCTCGAAAACAAAATCTCGAGTCTACTGGCAGCTCAGAAAGAATATCTCTTCAAGCTGGACAGGCTAAGCAGCGAAAAGGACCAACTATCTGAACAACTTAATGCAGCAACCTTGCGATACTTTAAGGCCGAGAAGAAGCTCGATCGCGCCAAGAGCTCTCAAGTCCAGAAGCTCGAGAAACAGGCCTTTGCCAATGCTACTCGACCAGCGGTTTCCAACGACACTCCCGAAGGAGAGGTGAATGGCAATGCAAGCGAACTGCTTCTCAGGTACGAAGAGGCCACGGCTGCCGCGAACAAACAGAAGGAACAGATTGATACAATCTTGGCCGAAATCAAGACTTTGCAGGATGACAACACCTCACTGAAGGCTCGGCGAGAGACCCTTAGTGACGAGGACTTCATTCGCACCGATGTCTTCAAGCAGTTCAAAAGTCAAAACGAAGATTTGATCAAGCGCATCAACAATCTAGAGGCCACGAACAAACAGCTACGAGAGGAAGCCGAGAAGCTTCAGGCAGAGCGCTCGGCATTCCGCTCACAGCTTGAAGCGGATGCAAGCCAAGTCACGCAAGAACTCGAGGCGGAGATCATGTCAAGAGACCAGGACTTGGCCCGCGTGCGATCCACACGAGATGAAATTCTGGCCGAAAACACCCAGCGCAAAGCGACAATGGAGCAAGAACGAATTTCGACCGAGCACGTTAAGGACCTTGTCAGCGCAAAGGATGATCGAATCTCAGCTCTAGAATCCGAACTTTCACGCCTGAAGGAATCTGAGGATCAAGAGATGGCCAACACGGACGAAACCGAACTCTCCCACGAACAGCTCCTGCAAAAGTATAAGAAGCTAGAGCAGGACTTCCGGTCCATCAACCAAGAGTTACCATCAATAGAGAAGGCGTATAAGAAGATGAAGGATCTTGCTCAGAAGAAGGTGCTGGACTACGCAGCCATGGAGGAGAGGGTGGCAGTCCTAATTGCGGAGAAGAGCAAGGCGGACCAGAAATACTTTGCTGCCCGCAAAGACGCCGACACGAGGAACAACGAGATTCGATCGCTGAGACACCAGAACAGCAAGAGCACTGAGATTATTGCTCAGCTGAAGGACCTTGAATCACAGAACCGAACATTGCTCGGCAATCTCGAGAAGCAGTTGGCAGATCTTCGGCAAACAAATGCTGCTCTCACGAGCGAGAACAAAAAGATGGAGACAACTAGTCTAGAGGCTGTGCGACGTACGGAGTCTCTCAACAAGCAAGTTAGCGACCTCACCAGTCTGGTCAAGTCCAAGGATTCGGCTTCTGCAGTAGTGCGGGAGCGGAACACGATGCAGGAGACGGAAGTTGAGAAGCTCAAGGTCCGCATCGAGCATGTTCAGAAGGACCGTGACAGCTGGAAGAACAAGGCATTGAGCAATTCGTCCGAAGAAGAGGAGATGCTGAGGGTGAGTTTTGATCTTGCGATTGTATTGGAATATTCCTCTTGTACTGACGTCCCATACTTAGACTTTTGCTCTTTGCACAATCTGCCGCAACAACTTCAAGAACACGGCGCTCAAGACGTGCGGCCATCTATTCTGCAACCAGTGCGTGGACGACCGTATCAGCAACCGAATGCGCAAGTGTCCGACCTGCTCTCGAGCTTTCGACAAGATGGATGTCATGCCCGTGCACCACTAAACCCTACGATAAACAAGCCCGAACCAACCCAGATCAGCTCGGGCTTCTCTTCGCTCTTATGCCACGATAATTCTTTTAATTGCTTGTTGTGTACTGTATGGTTGGTCAGCTTCGGATGTAGCAACTGGGCTGGTTCGTCCTGGCTGACGATGCTCTACTGGTTGCTTTATTCTGACCCTTCTCTGGGATACCTGAAACCTGCGATTCCTTGGAAAGCTGCTGTGTACTTTTACGATTTCTGTGGGGAGTAAGAGGGAGGGATGGAGGAAGGGGACGGGGCATGGAATGGCCCTTGGATGTGTACATATCATTCCGGGAAGTGCAATAGTCGGATGATTTACGAGAAGACGGTGTAGGCTGGATAAATGGAAAGCGTGGATTTAGTTATTCAAAGTCCCGGGCCTGGGGGTGTACGATTACAAGGTCAGTGCCCGCAGCGTACCGAACAGAACCTTTCCTGTAACAACTATCGCCGGCTGGTAGAGCCAAACCCTGTGCTTTCGTGCCTGGCGGAGCCAGAGCTGGACCCTGAGTTGGACCTGCTATAGGACCCGGAGCCGCCACCCCATCTATTGCCACCTCCAATGCCTCCATAGCCACGTTGAGGGTCATTACGGTTTCCTCGGTTGTTGCCAGCCATGTACCCGGCAGCGGCTCCCCCAGCGAGCCCTGACCAGAATCCCGGGGTCCAGCCCTGTTGCGGTTGAGAAGGCTTCGTGCCGGGATAAGGTGGCGGAGGGTCATTGTCGGTTCCAGGACCCCATCCAGGATTGAAACCACCACCGCCGCCGCCGGCTCCTCCTCCTCCTCCTCCTCCTCCTCCTCCTCCTCCCCCCCAGCGGCGTTGCTGGCGTCTGAGATCTGCCGGGGCGGCAGCACAGCAAGCCGAGTAAATGATCCAAGCCAGAACGGCCACGAAGATGACGGTGAAGACGGATGCCCCCCAGTCCGTGCCACCCTGGCCATCGTCGAACCAGCCGCCGCCATTGGAAATATCGGGATATCTCTGCTCGCCCTTTTTCGTGAGGGCAACTCTGTACTCGACACCACAACTCCCCTTTAAAACGTAGGGGTCAGTTGATGAGGAATAGCCTTCGCAAATGACGTCGGTGCTGGTGAGCTTGAGCTCCTCGGGGAGCGAGGCGGTACAGCTCCATTCGATATCCTCATCGCCGTAAGAGGACCCCTGGTTGTTGCAGCGCATGACGTCGATTTGGTAGAGGTCGCACACGGCCTTGGAAGAGACGCACTTGAGCTGGGGTGCGGCGGGGACCCGGCGGTGAGCGGTCATGGCACCGTTGCCACGGAGGGTGAGGGACTGGACATCGGAGAGGAGGATGGCGTCCTTGGGACGCGCAGCAGAGGCGAGGGAGGGGAGGGCGAGGAAGAAGGCGAAGGCGTGAGGAAACATGATGGTGGTGGGAGATTAGAATTGACTTGCATGGGCGTTCTTAGAGCCCGCGGAGTGCTGGTGCGCCGATAAGCGATAGGCAGGGCAAGCACGCCAACAGGCCGGTAACAGTCGAGGGGAGTATCGAGTAAAAGAACGATATAGAACCTTGGTATCGTGAAACAATGAGATATAACCCCCTGGGGTTGACACGTATCTGCGTTGGACAGGGCGTAAAAGCAGAATGATGTGGCGACGACGTGACAACTCATGATCGCAGCCTGATGCCTTGGTTCTAGAGCCAACTGGGCGCCGGCCGCTTAAACGTCGGCTGAACATGTTCTCGGCGGTCCGTACTGTAGGTACTGTACACCGCATTCAGAGCTTGATCCTGCGTGCAATAGCATGCAATCCACGACATGGCATCGTTGCACGACTTGACCTCACTGGGGATAATGTGCTACGCATTTGTTCTGAAGAGCAGGAGCCGGTCCGTGGCGGAGTGCTGAAAACGTCAACCTTGAGCTGTGAGGTGCGCTTGAGCCGGGACCATTGAGACGGGGGGGAGGGCCAAGACGTTGCATTTGCAGGGCGACTTTGGTTTTTCTATCTGTACTGCAATTACCTGCGGCCCTGGAGATGTGAGCATCGGGAGGTGGAGCAGTGAGTAGGATGTATGTATGTAGTTTCAGCTCAATGCGCGCGAGAGGTTTCAAAGTGTTCTTTTCGGTACATTTGTCGATTGTGGTAGTCGAGTGCATGGCGGTCGCCAGACCTTAGTGCGTGCGCCGCCAGATCAACGTGACCACCCAAGTCTGGGTAGGTAGGGTTTCGCCTAGCCTGCTGTGCTGCGGCTGACAAGACGGCTAAGTGCATGCATCATAGAGACAAGACAAGACGAGACAAAACGAGACAAAACGAGGCAAGACAAGACTGACGGAACACTCTGGCGACCTCCATGCCCAGGTTGGTAGGTAGGTAAGCTGGGTAGTTGGGCGTAGCACAGATTAGGCCAGGCCGGCTTATGGCTGGCGGGACAGGGGGGGCTGAAGTCCGGTCCTCCGCTCCGGGCGGCCATCCATCTCGGCCGGGAGAAGTAATACTATGTAAGCTCTAGCGGAGTTTAGAGACGCGATAATCTGTTACCACCGGAGCTAATGCAGCCCGGTGTGTGTGGTATTCACGGTGAGGCGAGGCGAGGCGAGGCGAGGCGAGGCGAGGCGAGGCGATGATGGCTGCCTGGGTGGCAGAGCAGACGTCTAGACAACAAGCATGTCAGGTTTTGGCGGCACTCGACTTGCCCCAATGCTGAGCTGCTGCTCCCTTGCTTCATTGCTCCCTTGCTCCCCAGGCGGGGCTCCATGAAGGATGAGCTGCGGAGAGGACCCGAGATTGCCAGGCCATGGATGGATGGATGGATGGACTCGGGCGCTAGAAGCTGCCGAACACTCTAGGTCTCACACTCTGGTGCCCGAGGAACGGGGACACTGCATGGGGGGCCAGATATGCGGTGCAACAAGGTGAGAAACGACCAATTATGTCGAGTCATGGCCCCGGCTCCGTACGTGGTATCATGGGTTCGCGTGGGCCGAGTCTGTCTCGGTTCTCGCTTACAGCAGCTCCCAGAGAGGTGATTCAAGGTAATTATCCGCAACCGGTACAGATTGCAGATTGCAGATTGCAGGTTGCAGACTAAAATCTGTGCCATGTAACTACAGCCAGCTCTGAGAGCCTTGTCCCAGCTAGTGCTAGCCCCGCGGGCAATGCAATCTGGCTGCTACTGTATGTAATATCTACGAATGCCCCAGAAGAGAAATCAGATTCGAGCAGTCAGCGCCCCCACCTTGGTCAAACTCAAGAGTTGGCCCGGTCGGGCGCTCGGGCGATTGGGACGTCCGACGCAGCAGGCAGAGAGAGAGGGAGAGAGAGAGAGAGAGGCCAACGCCCCATGACTCGCCGCTGACTGGCCGGCACAACGGCAAGTCGCTGACGCGTCTGGATCCTTTTGCTTTTCGAGGGCTCCCGCAAACACGACCTCTTGCGGGCCGTTGTTGTCAATCCTCTCTGACCGTCTCGAAACTAGCAAGTCGGGCGGAGGTCCGCCCGGCAAGCTATGGCAGCAGGTGGAGAGGGATGAAGGGGGAGAAGGGGGCGAGGAGTTGGGACGTAAGTATAAAAAATAAAATAAAAAGGCTACATATTACCTACCTAGGCACCTACTGTATGGATTAGGATGGCCGGCCTGAGTCACCGGGATAATGAAGCTGTACAGATTAGGTACAGATACTATGTAGATAATCGTCAAGGGCAGAATCAAGACGCCAAGTCGCCAGCGAGTGTGGCGAGTGTTGCTGTAATGATTCCAGCGATTCGTAGCGGCAACAGGAGTTGTACTGTATGTGTACAATACCGGCGCTCGCTGCGAGGTTACAATGGATGGTCTGTACAGATTACAGATTACATGGTAATGTCGAACAGGGAAACGGGGTTCGGCTCGACATCCCTGACCGATCCACCGCCATTGATGACTGGCCAGGCGTACTGTACCGGCTGGCCGGCAAGACTGGTGCATAACTGGCTCTAGAGTAGATGCTTGTGGAGCGGAATTGAAAAACTGGACCAACTGTAACCGGATGGATGATGGATGATGGATGATGGCGTCTGCTCGATCGGCCGCCCTCCGCCGTTCTCCCTCAACCCCGTTCTGCATTCTGCCCGTGTCGTCACTTACAGAGTAAGTAAGCTAGGTGTAATCTGCAGTACACTCAGCACTACCACCACCGCTACCGCTACTGCTCCGCTACTACAACAGTACCTAAGGTAGGTAGACTACTCCGTCCGTCCAAACCGTTCAATACATACCTACCTACCTACCCTCTTCCCTAATGTAAGAAAACTTCCCTTTTCCCAACCTACCTTACCTACCTCGTCGCCGCGTGACTCAGGCGCATTGCTTCCTCCCGGTTCAATCTTTGACGATACAATACGATACGATACGATACGATACGATACCGGACCGTTGACCCTGCCGACCTGCCAGGTACTTATTTGCCTCGGTTCGATCCCTCTGAATCGCTGCGCCGCCCATAACGCCCTCGCCACCGAATTCGCCCGTCTTTTCCTTTCCACCGCTGCACAAGCCTGCCTGTTCTCGACTCGAATCCAAATCACCCAATCGCCGCCTGATCGTTGCCCTAATTCCTACGGGCCAGCCGCCCGGGAGATCTTCTCCGTTCTACCTTGATACATCATCATCATGACTACTCAGCCGTCCGAAAAGACGGCCGGCAGCGGCAGCGGCACCAGCGATGTATCGCGACCCTCCACCGGCCGTGCATCCGCCGACATAAACGTTGCCCGTGCCGCCAAAGGCTCCTCTGCCGCGTCCGATCCCGAAAAGATTGAACTCCAAAAGGCCGACTCGAGGGTTGTCGCGCCGCCCAAAGCCGACTCCGACGACTTGTTCAAGCATCTGCCGCCGCATCAAGCCGAGATCCTGCGCCGCCAGGTCGCTATCCCCCAGGTCAAGCAGGGCGTCGCCGTTCTTTACCGATACTCTTCCCGCAATGACACACTCATCATCTTCGTCTCCGCCATTTGCGCCATCGCCAGTGGTGCTGCGATGCCGCTAATGCCTCTCATCTTCGGTAAGCAAGTGCCAGGGGTGGGACAATTGCTCTGACATCCCTCGCCTACAAACCTAGGCCAACTGCGCTGGCGCAACTCGTTGGATCGAATGTTAAACTGACCCTCTTGATAAAGGAAATGTTGCCGGGCAGTTCCAGGACTACTTTCTCGGAAAGACTACGTACGATGAGTTTGGAGACCAGCTTGTGAAGCTCGTTCTATACTTTGTCTATCTTGGCATTGGAGAATTCGTCACTGTGTACATTAGTACTGTCGGGTGAGATCCAGGTCATTTTCGCCACACATGTCAACGCCGCCTAACCGAGTCTCCAGATTCCTGTATACCGGCGAGCACATCTCTGCCAAGATCCGCGAGCACTATCTCGAGGCAACCATGAGACAGAACATCGGCTTCTTCGATAAGCTTGGCGCAGGCGAAGTCACTACTCGCATTACCTCGGACACCAATCTCATCCAGGACGGCATCTCGGAAAAGGTCGCCTTGACTCTCGCGGCCGTTGCTGCCTTCGTCTCCGCTTTTGTCATTGGCTTTGCCAAATACTGGAAACTGACCTTGATTCTTCTGTCCACCGTCGCCGCCCTGGTCCTTAATACGGCAAGTGGCTCTAGCTTTATTCTCAAGTACAATAAGCAAAACCTCGAGGCCTATGCCCAGGGCGGCAGTCTTGCCGACGAAGTCATTAGTTCCATCCGGAATGCCGTCGCTTTTGGCACCCAAGAAAGGCTTGCCCGCCAGTACGATGCTCATCTGACCAAAGCCGCCTACTTTGGTTTCCGCGTCAAGGGCGCCATCGCCTGCATGATTGCCGGTATGATGCTGATTCTCTATCTCAACTACGGTCTCGCTTTCTGGCAGGGGTCCAAGTTTCTCCTCAATGGCGATACAAACCTTGCATCCGTTCTTACAATCATGCTTGGTGTCATGATTGGTGCTTTTCAGCTTGGAAATATCGCCCCTAATGCGCAGGCTTTCACCAGTGCTGTTGCCGCGGCTGCCAAGATCTTCAACACCATTGACCGCATCTCGCCTCTGGACCCCACGACTGATGAGGGCGAAAAGCTGAGCCATGTCGAAGGCAGCATTCGTCTGGAGAATATCTCAATGATTTACCCCAGCCGACCAGACGTCAAGGTCATGTCGGGCGTGAGTCTAGACATACCCGCTGGAAAGACTACTGCCCTTGTTGGAGCATCTGGATCCGGAAAGAGTACCATTGTTGGATTGGTCGAGCGATTTTACGACCCAATCGAGGGCACTGTGTACCTTGATGGGCATGACGTCTCAAAACTCAACTTGCGCTGGCTGCGGCAGCAGATGGCTCTCGTGAGCCAGGAGCCGACTCTCTTTGGCACCACAATCTACAAGAACATCTGCCACGGACTCATTGGCACCAAGCACGAGAATGAGAGCGAGGAAATCAAGCGAGAGCTCGTAGTGTCGGCGGCCAAGATGGCCAATGCCCATGATTTTGTGTCTTCCCTCCCGGAGGGCTATGAGACCAATGTCGGCGAACGAGGTTTCCTCCTTTCCGGAGGCCAGAAGCAGCGCATCGCCATCGCCCGAGCCGTGGTTTCAGACCCCAAGAGTAGGTCTTCGTCAACTGCTTGCACAGTCTATCTTACTAACCAAGTGATTAGTTCTTCTTCTGGATGAAGCGACTTCTGCGTTGGATACCAAGTCCGAAGGCGTTGTCCAGGCCGCCCTCGAAGTTGCAGCCAAAGGACGTACAACTATTACCATTGCCCACAGACTTTCGACGATCCGAGATGCAGACAATATCGTTGTCATGAGGGAAGGAAAGATTGTGGAGCAAGGAACGCACAACGAGCTCCTAGAGAAGAAGGCGGGCTATTTCAACCTTGTTCGCGCTCAGAACATTGCTGCAGCAGAGAAGCTCACCGCCGAGGAGGAAGCCGCCATCGATGAAGAGGATGAGAAGCTCATGCGCAAGCTTTCGAGCAGCAAGCAAGGCGACTTTACCACTGACCCCGACGACGACATCGCCGCCAAGCTTGGCCGAACCACTACCTCCAAGTCTCTCTCGAGCATCGCCCTCCAAGGTCGCAAGTCTGAGGAGGAGACGCATTACAGCACGTGGACACTGATCAAGCTCATTGCCTCGTTCAATGGACCTGAACTGAAATGGATGCTGATCGGTTTGTTCTTTTCCATCATCTGCGGCTGCGGAAACCCTACCCAGGCCGTCTTTTTCGCCAAGCAGATTACAACGCTCAGCAAACCGATTACGCCTGAGAATCGCCACCAACTGAAGAAGGACTCTGACTTTTGGTCTGCCATGTACCTCATGCTGGCAATTGTTCAGTTCTTGGCGTTTGCCCTGCAGGGAATCCTATTCGCAAAGTGCTCTGAGAGACTTGTCCACCGAGTTCGGGATCGGGCCTTCCGAACCCTCCTACGACAAGATGTGGCATTTTTTGATCGAGATGAAAATACTGCCGGCGCCCTGACGTCGTTCCTATCAACAGAGACCACGCATGTGGCGGGCTTGTCTGGAGCTACGCTAGGAACGCTTCTAATGGTTACCACAACTCTCGTTGCCGCCATGACCCTATCTCTAGCCATCGGCTGGAAGCTGTCGCTCGTCTGTATCGCAACGATCCCCGTCTTACTGGGCTGCGGCTTTCTCCGCTTCCACATGCTGGCTGTTTTTCAACGTCAGTCCAAGGCCGCATACGGCTCCTCCGCCTCGTACGCTTCGGAAGCCATCTCGGCTATCCGCACTGTTGCTGCGCTCACGCGTGAGGATGATGTCTTGCAGGATTATCGACGAGCGCTAGCCGCTCAACAACGCTCCAGCTTGATTTCCAACCTGAAAGCAAGCTCGCTCTACGCCGCCTCGCAATCCTTGCTATTCGGGTGTTTCGCCCTCGGGTTCTGGTATGGTGGTACGCTGATTGCCAAGTATGAGTACACCATGTTCCAGTTCTTCTTGTGCTTTAGTGCCGTCGTCTTCGGTGGTCAATCCGCCGGCAGCATCTTTTCCTTCGCGCCCGACATGGGCAAGGCGCATCACAGTGCCAGCGAGATGAAGAAGCTGTTCGATCGGCAGCCTACGGTAGATACGTGGTCAGACAAGGGAGACCGCCTGACGGAAGTGAAGGGTACCCTTGAATTCAGGGACGTTCACTTCAGATACCCTACGAGACCTGAGCAGCCTATTCTGAGGGGCCTGAACTTGACTGTTCGCCCTGGCGAGTATGTGGCTCTTGTGGGAGCTTCGGGTTGCGGGAAGAGCACGACAATTGCGCTCCTGGAGAGATTCTACGACCCGTTGTCTGGCGGTGTCTTCATTGATGATCGCGAGATTAGCACGCTGAACATCAACGATTACCGGTCACATATTGCGTTGGTTAGCCAAGAGCCGACATTGTACCAGGGTACCATTAGAGACAATATTCTCTTGGGAACAACGGAGGAGAATGTATCTGATGCGACCATGGAGAGTATCTGCCGAGAGGCAAACATCTATGACTTTATCGTGTCCTTGCCCGAAGGATTCAACACTGTTGTGGGCAGCAAGGGCGCTCTGCTGTCTGGAGGACAGAAGCAACGCATCGCCATTGCCCGAGCGCTGATTCGCAACCCCAAGATCTTGCTTTTGGACGAGGCGACATCAGCGCTGGATTCCGAGTCGGAACATGTTGTTCAGGCGGCCCTGGACAAGGCCGCCAAGGGGCGGACGACGATTGCGGTCGCCCATCGGCTGAGCACAATCGCCAAGGCTGACCAAATCTACGTCTTTGACCAGGGCAGGGTCGTCGAGCAGGGAACGCACTCTGAGTTGATGAGGAAGAATGGGCGGTACGCAGAGCTGGTCAACCTGCAGAGTCTCGAGAAGCACGCTTAGAAAGCGGCGGATTGCTGAATCAAGTTCGGCATACTGGGCACTGTCGTGAGCGGGAAACAGAATTGTCGTGAGTTTGCATTAATGGCGTTGGGGTCGAGGCAATCTCCCACGACATGACTTTAGGCGTTGTGGCTGTCGGATTCATCCTTACATAGTACTTTGTCCAGGCGATGACTAGCCCAACCGCCTGGAACATACAAATAGGAGGACAACTGTTGATGAAGTTAATGATGACCTGGGACTATAAAATCGATTGCTTGCCTTGTGAATAAGAACAACTGCTGTGAATGCCACAGGTGCCTAGGCTCACCATGCATCTGAAGACAGAGCTTTTCCGGCTTACCCTTGGGCTTGGTTCTAAGAGGCTCACAGCTGGCAAGATGAAGAATGAAGAGGCGACAAAGTGACACCCCAAGGCTGCAGTGTTTGCTGTCTTCAAACGCAAAGAGATTTCGGTCACTTACGAAACAACTTTCGGCCTGATGCGCACTCAGATCCAGAAAGCGGCCCACAAACAGTTCTGACGCTTCCATCAGGTGGGCTATATACTGCATTATCGCATCCACCATTTGTTCTTTTAGTCTTTTGCAGCTCACTCACCCCTCGACTGCTTTATAGTGCCGTCGTCGTCGCGTCAACCGTTCTACAACGCAACCTTGGCCCTCAGCTCTTGTTCACCTTCTCAAAAGCTCAGGTCCGACCTCCCCCTCCCAGTGTCTGCAATCGTGGCAAATGCTTACCAGCTGAAGTGTACCGCAGTCAACTGCCCACCGGGATTCCTCTCTCACCCGTCCGCCTTGCCGAACAATCTACGTCCGAGCGTAGCATTCATTGAGCCATGATCCCGCCATCGCCACGAGAGGCTTACGGCGAGTTGGAAGGCAGGATCATCTCGACGCTCCTGAGGAAGCTCAGGACAGCACGCAATGGTGCGCGTGCTGTTCGGCGCTCCCACCGTGCTATCCTGAGACGCGTGCGCGTCCTAGAGAAGCAAAGCAAAGGCTTGATAGAGGGGAGTATGAAGCTCGACAAGCTGGTCTCGAGGGTTTTTGAGATGACCCAAAAGCTCTTGGCGGTCATACACAATTTCATTCATCCCGACATTTCCAAGGAGGCGAGGAAGCACGCACTTGGAGGTCTCCATAAAATCGCTGCTGAGTTCGCTGCTGAGTTTGCTACTCTTTCCTCGAAACCAAGATCTGGGCCCAACGTGGCGGAGAGTCTACCGGAGAGCAAAAATGGAAGTGAAGAGAACGGGGCGGAGGCGGAAGTGACTCGAGGCTCAACGGATCGGAGTGGATGAGGCTGACAGTTGCATTGTGTGGGATCTTTGAGACCGTGGGGGGAAGATTTCGGGAGGCCATGTTGCTTATCGTGGGTTAGCAAGCAGCCGGTCGGGATGATTGCGAGACATGCTTGATGGTTTATATCAAGCCGCTGCATCTCTAGGGCAGCCATCTTGCCAGTCATAGTCTCTCTTTTCCTGGGGTCAAAAAGACCAGGGGCCAGCAACTTGGCTCCTTTACCTTGTCATCTGAAGGCAGCGTCCAGTCTCGAATCAACGCGTCCCTGTGCGGTGTGTGATGTTGTAAACAAGTCAGCAGGGAATCAGATTCCTGCCTCTTGAAAATCAATATTGGTTTAATCAAATTCATGATTATTTCGCTGTTATAGTCAGGCCATACACCAATACCTTATGATAACAGGGCAGCCAACGCGCGCTGCGGTCCAAGGATGGTGAGGGCCATGTATCGCACTCACCTGGTGAGCTATAGAGAGAATGCCTATCGTGAGCCCATACAGTAGATGTTTCTCTGTCAGGCCATTACCATCTTCCTAATCGAAGGAAGCAGAGCTGAGTTTCGACGCTGTTTAGAAAGTTCATGACGGACACTCTGCAACCACCACGCCAGCCGGGATTAGGGAAGATGGGGAGAAAAGTGTTTCGTTGCCCTCCTCGGCAGTACAGTACATGCAATGACGGGATGGAAGAGACTGGGACCAGGTGCGACATGGGCGGTCGCTTGAGCAGGGATCCAGGGCTGTTGATTGGAACATTGGCATACAGCAGAAGAGGCCATTCGCAACGGTGTGAGTGTGGCACAGCATCAGCAACCTATCCTCCCTGTCCATATATGTATTACTGTACATGGTAATCTGTAATCTGTATGTACCTATGTTATGTATGTATGCAATCCGTAATCCGTGATCCGTGATCCGTGATCCGTGACCATATGCAATCCAGATCCATCCATCCACGCGTTGATGGCGCACAGCAATCAACCGCGGTCCCGAGCCACTGCATTAGTTTCTGGCGGCAGCGGGCCTCCTTGCTGGAACCATGCCTATCATGGAGCACAAAAGGCCAGAAAGGGTGCCCGTACGCCCACAAAGACCGAGTCTGGCCTTTTACCAATTGCCGGCCCCTGAAAAGGATGATGAGGTGCCTGGGGCTAGCTTTGGCTAGCATGCAACAGTAACCAGAAGCGGGCGTGGGTCCTGGAATGATGAACCGCCAAGTTCTAACGCCATCGTCATGGGGAAGCCAGGCTGCGCTGCCAGGGAATCCAGCAGGGCTGCCAGTGGGTCGGTCGGCTTCAGGTGGCCCCGGTTACGGTGAGGTGATCCGTAGTGTATAGTATAGTAGGTAGTGTGGAAGTTACAGTATGTACAGTACACGATGTTCTACACTTTGATCCTACTGCAACATCCGGAACGAAACAACTTTGCGCTCTTCAATTTGGCGCATGATTGATATGCTTGTACAGATTGCTGTCGGTCAGTACTGTCAGTACCTTAGCCAGGCGTGCCAGGTACCTACCTAAATCAAGGTAGGTATCCAAGGCATTGGACGGTTGGCCGTGGCTGGGGCAGTCTGTTCTCGTGACCAGGGCCATTTCAAATTGGCAGTCGTTGTGGCTTGCACTAACGGCCTAATAATCTACCGACCTGGCTGGCAGCTTCGTCCAGGATTGGCAAGCCACCCTTCTCTCCAGGTGCTGAAGAAACAAAGCACAAAGGCACAAGGGCTAGGCATCAACACCATCGTCCAGACGGTCCAGACGGTCCAGACGGTCCAGACGGTCCAGTGCCGCTCCGAAAAGGACCATCTTCTCCTGTTAGGTAGCGGTGGCATCGCCTGTCCGTTCAATCCGGCCGGCCACGCACGGAGAACAGGAACCTGACAGGGATTGTCCCTGATGGAAACATTGGTACCCACGTCGCATTCGCTATACACGCGTCGACCCATGTACCGTAATCCGTACAGACGACGATTGCACACATATGCCCTCTTCCGAATGCGCAAACCTGGTGCTGCTGGCCACCTCTCGTTGTGCAGTGCATCCAGTCAGCATGCCAGAAATGAGGCACTCGATCCAGCGAGAGCCATGGCGACGGCCAGGGTGTTGGCAATGAATGCCACGGTGTTGGCGACAACACAAGACTCAGACATGAGACACGACAGCACGAGGTGAGCCCGCCTGAGACTGAGACCGAGGCCTCCACGGCCATGATCGACGTCCTACCGACTGCAGAACACGCATGTCTCCGCATCCCCACTCGTCAACGGCAACGATGGAATTTACTGCATCACCAATGCTACCCGTCCGGCCCATCGCATCCATCGCATCCATCCCATGTTTCTACGGACGGAGGCCGGCAAAACGTGTTGCTGTGCTCACAACATGCATGCACATACATACACATTCCTACGCGGACGCATATGCACCCGCCGCAATGGCACCGCAATGGCACCTCTCGAGGTAGCTAGCTTCTCTCTGCTGACGCGATATTTATGGAAAACGGCCCCAAGTCCGGAGCCATACCTCTTGTGGCAGAACACCGTGTGTATCCATCAACGCCAGCCAGCGTGGAGCAGCCAGAAGGAAACAACCTATGTACTATCCGTATGTAGATCGGCTTTCCCGATCTCGCGAAACCTCTCCTTCCAAACAGGCACAAGCCATTCCTCAGTGTGGCCGAGCTTGCTTGGCCACGCTGGCTTGCTGGCTTGCTGGCTTGCTGTCTTGCTGTCTTGCTGTCTTGCTCAGTAGCAGCGTGGCGTCGGCAGTCCAACTCAATACTAGTCGAAACCTGGCCCGCGTGGCGTGCCATTGAATCCTTGCAGATGCTGGCATCCACAAGCCATGGCCCCATGGGCCCATGGGCCCAGTCAATAAACCGCCACGCTACTGCACCCACCGTCACCTAAAAACGTCCTGGCTTGCCTGGCCAGATTGGCCAAGCTTGGACTTGCGATGCTGCACGGGGCTTGGAGCTAATTAACGCTACCATCTACAACAAGGGCATCCAGAAGTTTGTTACTGCATGGGCCACTCAGGCGGCACCATCTCCTTGGACACCCTGGTCTGACCCCATCCTCGCTCATCTTTTTTCCCTCGGGGCTGCTCATCTCTGACTCCTTTCTTCCTTTAGACTTGGACAGAGCCGCCGACGATCTTCCTCTGTGCTCTGCAGATCCGCCGTTACCGACGATCCATCGCTCAAGAACCAGCCAGACAGACAAACCGCTCCGTCCTCAACACCAACGTCGAGGTCGAGGCTTCAACTTTCATCTTCGTCTTCGTCTGCGTTTGTGTCCCGTCGTCCTCGTCTCTCGATCAACAAACGCTGCTCATCCACCGAGAGCAAGGGTTCAGTTGCCGGGCCCTCTGATCTCGTTGCCCCATTCTCATTTCCTCGACTTGGGCCAATCCTCGTGCTCCAACCCAACACCAAGGATTGATTATCGAAGGCTTCCAGACGCTCTTTTCGACGTATGCTTTCATCATTGGCCCAACACGCTGTCCGGCCATTTCCTTGCCTTCCGTATCAGATACACTCGCTACACTTAAACCCATCCGCTATGCTACGACGAGCTTAATTAAGCCACTCAGCTTCTTGCCCTTCTTCTTGTCCATCATTCGCCCCAGCGCCCATCCACTTGCTCAACGACATCTCCCATATTCGGGACATTACGCTCATTATCACACTTCGACGAACCCACCGAAACAAGTTTCAAAGTTTGCAAATACCTAGAAGGAACAGGCAGAAACCTGCTTGCGCAATATTATTACAGCTCGAACCGCGCGTCTTTCAGTCTCAACCTTGTCGTGCCCGAAAGCGACGCGCCATTCAACATGACTTCTCTAACTGCAGTTCACTCCAGCACTGGATTCCGTCTACGTATTGCTTTATCCGCACTTCTTCTTTCATGTCTTGCACCAACGTCGTCAGCCCAGAATGCGGAAGGACGAGCTGATATCACATCCTCCGCCTTTCTTCCTGTCGCAACAGTCATGCCTATATATGCTGGCTCCGACCCAAGCGTAGCAGACGGTTTTGCTCAGCTCGAGCTACGGGGGGTGTGGATACGACGCAGTGACGAAGACGACGATAATGACAACAAGAAGGCTACTAGCACCAACACGGACTCCAAACAGAAGACTACCTTGAGGACGTCGGTCCGTCATTCAACGTCTGCCGCCGCAGCGGCGACGTCGTCTCCTCTCCCCGAGGCCTTTGACGGAAATTTCAAAGCAGAATTTAGCCCCTCAGCCGACAGCAACTGTGGCACCTTTCTGAATGGAGTTTTGGAAGATCCGTCGTACAAAGCTTGCTACCCTCTCTCCATGATGATCCAGGTATGCTATCTCAACCGCTGATGAAACTTTTCTCGCGTTTAATGTTATATGTCTCTGACTTGCCCGACAGACTTCACGCGGGTTCTTTGAGGCGCAAAAGAAGTTGACGAGCGTTGTTCGAGTTCTCGACGAGACGTGCGCAGCCAATGTCACGTACTGCAATGATTTCTTTCGTGCTGCTGCAAGCAATCTGACCAGGGAGGCCAACTGTCGGAAAGAGTACAGGGATGGTGAACATACTGTGAACCAGTTCTACACCGGACTCAAGGCTTACGACATGGTTTACAAGTCTACTTGCCTGCAAGACCCAGCTGATGACATGTACTGCTTCGCAAGTGCCGTCACCAACACTACCGATGCTACCAACGGTTACTTTTACCAGCTTCCCTACAACCTGACCCTACCAGGAGGCTCCGTTCCCTCCTGCAACTGGTGTGTACAGGAGACAATGAACATCTATCACGCAGCCTCAACCGACCGCTCGCAGCTTATTGCCGGCACATACGAAAGCGCTGCTCGCCAAGTCAATACTATTTGCGGCGCAGAGTTCGTCAATGGCACACTACCCAAGGAGGAATCGTCGTTTGGCGTCACCTTTACACCCTCCTGGACCGGTACCTTTACCGGCCTATTCGCTGTTGCTCTCGCCCACTTATTCTTCTAAGCCAAAGGGGCTATCCCCTCCTGTTGTTCTACATCCTTTAATAATGATGCTTTTTCGAGCGGTTTCTGCTGCCATTTACGGATCCCCACTTCCTTTCATATAGATACGATTTGTACACACTTACGACTGGCCCGATACCCACAATCAACTCTCCTATCACATCTCCGTACTTGTCCCTGTCCCAGGCCAACTTGGCTGCTATCAGCGACGTCGACATATATGTCACTTTATATATCCCATCTTCTAATTTTCCGACGCCTCTCCTTCCATGTTTTTTTGACACTTCCTTTTGCCCGCGGGCCGCATATCGTTTGGCATTTAACAGCTTACCGAGACATCCCTGTTGAATCACAGCAAGGGAAAGAGCAGCAGATGGAAAGGAAATAAGAGGTGAAGGTTCAAGGCAAAAAGTCCATGGAATGAGCATATCCGCTTGGTAACCCATACCTTTGGATCTCGAGATGGGTATAAAATCTTACGCTATTGTACATAAGCGTTCAATGCCAGTTTAGCAATTTCAGCTTATTCGACTGTACACTCTGTGTCTCTGGGCAACGTTGCGTGTAGTGGCCCGGTGGTAGAGCTTCATCGAATCACGAGTCTTCTACATCAATGTTGGATTTCTGCCTCCCAGCTGGGTACCTGTCGAGGCCACCACGATCTAGTGAGGGCGGCTGATCCTACACAGGCATCGCCACAATATACCAGAACAGTCAATCGACTGGTGGGGGGCCAAGGCTTGAGATAATCTCAGCGGCATCCGACCCGATTCCTCACCAAACCCTCAAGGGAATCGTAATAATCAGAGTCGGTGAAGGTGGAGTCGTTGAGATGAAAACTTGCCATTGCGATACGACTGAAGGGACGTGACTCCACAATCAGAAGATCGACGATCTCTTCACGGTGAGGAGGAGTTGCCGACAAACGGTTGTTACCCATCTGGGATCAATCGATCGATCATACCTTAGACCAGGATGGCAACAGGGCAGCGACACAGGCAAGAGCAGGCGGATAGTGACGATCCGAGACGACAAATGAGTGTTGCAAAGCTCGGGGAGGGAGAGCCACGCAGAGAGTTGCATCAATCAATGTTCGGGTATGACGGCACACATTCCTCGGGCTACCTGACATGGCGTCGAGTGCCTGCAGCTCTCCGGTTGAGAAGTGCGTCAGGGCGTGCAGTCGATGGGGAGCCACATCCAAATGAGGTCTGTCAAACCGTCCTGACAAGTCAAGTTGAGCGGCGACGTGACAAGCCCCGCAGCCGAATGCGGGGCTAGGGTCTAAGTTACATACGAGGAAGCTGATATCTTTCCGCTGGCCGGGTTGGTGGTGCCCAGCCCAGGACCAAGCACATACAGCATGTACAGTAGCGAGTAGTAGTTCATCAGCCAGGGATCAACAAACGTTTGCTGAGGCGGTGTGCCTGCAGGCTTCCAGCACGTCCAGGTCTTGTTTTGCTGACCCTTCTCATCAGCCACCATTTGACATCATGGTACACGGTAGACTAGCAGGCCGCTTCGGCGTCTCGTGCATCCTGGGCCAAGGGCGAAGCCGCAAAGATCATGCCATATACCAGGCAGCCCGGTCGAGTAGGCGGTGGTTTCCGTTGGCTGCTGGGCCGGCTCAGGGATTGACCTGTGATAAAGAGGGCAGTCTGATGACGAAGTCGTGGGCCAGCTCTGAACCCGGGGAAGCTCAAGTCAAGGGTTCCACGCTTCAGATCCCACCACCGACGGCGGTTACCGCGCCAAGGGTTGTTGGTTGTGCCCCAGATGGGTACAGATTGCAAGGGTGGAGGATCAAAGCGTGCTGCATGGCGCTCGTGGCGCTGCGAGGCGACAAGTTATTCCCCCTTCAAGACCGTCGTCCGGGCGGAAGATGCCAGCGGATGCCAGCGGATGCCAGCGGATGCCAGCGGATGCTAGGCAAGCCAGGTTCGGAGGATAGATTCGGGCCACGTGTGCCCGGGAACCCGGCTGCTGGCTAATCACTCCCGGTTCCCAGGCCAGACCAATCCACTAAAGACTTTGGACTTGGGACTCGAAGCTCGACAGTATTGGAGAACAACTGACAGCGGGTGTTGGAGTAGCGGCCGGGGCTCCGTATAGTGTTGTAGTAGTAGATATGCTGGCGGTCGCCGGTTGTCAGCAACCCACATGCCGAAGTTCTACTGCCGCTTTCGGCTGGGTGCAGGGAGCAAAGGGCCGGCAGACAACTGCATGGGCAGATGTCTAGGGCGTAAAGCAGCAGGAATGACGCGCTTCGGGAGCCGCCATGATTATGAGACAGTCTGGCCAGCAAGGCCTGACTGACGTTGGCGATTTGGATGTACGCATAAGACAGGATACATACATAGGATGGGATGGGATGGGATAGAGACTTGCGGAGGACGTCACTCGTGTTAGACAATAACGGGCGGTGGAGATGTAGGCCCCCTGGAGGCACTTGGGTACCTAGGTAGGTACCAGGTACGTAGGTGGCTCGGTCAGGTGAGGCTGATGCGCAGGAAGGCACGATGAGGTGGGAATGGGCCTTCCTCCTGTGGCTGCTGCACTCTGACCAGTTTGACCATTCTAACAGCCAGGAGGCTCCAGATTGCCCATCCAAACCCAACTTTCCCATTACATACTTGGCGGGCTTCCTGGTTCAGCTAAGCATGGGGTTGAGATAGCCATCTAGCCTCTTGCGTCAGCAGAGGACTTAGAGCATGTCACCCGGCCGCATCAAGGCATTACTATGCAGCCTAGCCCGCAGCTACACAGCTAGGCATATCGACGGACTGAACTACGAGACGAGGTAGAGTAGAGTTGCAGAGGAGATACGAGAAGAGAAGAGAGAGACACACAGAGAAAGAGAGAGAGAGAGAGAGAGAGTACTTGGCAAATGCATCGCCACCCCGGCCACGCCAGACATTGACTCGACAGAAGAAATTACATACACCAGCAACCACCAACAGACCGGCCAACATCCGTCAACTCGAATCGCTACATACGTGACTAGTATCCGTATGAGGTACACTTGACACCTAACAGAGAGCGCCTGTGCGTGTGCGCTGCCCACAAGGCCGCCACTGACTCTCTTTCCTCGGGGATCCGCAGATACCCCTGCCCTATGAATTTGAACCGGCCAGGACCAGAGAGATGGAGATGGATCACGGAGGTGCTGTGCTGGATCAGAACCTGGCTTGCAGGGCTACCATCTGCGCCTGTGCCTGTGTGACACAGCTTGGCCAGCCTTCCCACTCAGTATCGACATTGCATCCTGTAAGCAACCAAAACGCATTCGCTCATCCTCCAGCCAACATCTAGATCCGTTTCACGACTGACGAGCAATACCAGCGGCAAGCCGCCACAGCCAGCTGCCTTGCCGCCTGAGGAGACGTGGACCCCTGGAGACAACATTTCAAGGACGTCAGTCATTCTCGCCCAGGCTCAGCTCTGAACCTTTCGATAAAAACCGCCTTGTACCCGTCCCATTTGCGCTTCACTCTTCGTCCGCCTATCCCCCTTTGACCTTGGGCCCAACTCCACCGGGTCTCGCATTCACTTCACTCCAGAGAGGCTGCCCCTCTGCCCCTCTCTGTTTCTTCTTCTGTCTCGCTTGCCACCAAGGCCATCGCTCAATGTCAAGCCTACTTGCCTACCTACCTTCACACCGTTGCAGTGCCGCCCGCCGACAGCAAGAATTTCTGGGCAGATGATCGTTCGAAAAATTCGGCTCGCATCACAGCTTCCTGGCCCTTCCTTGGCTGCACACACCCCGACACCCCAACCCCAGCTTTGCGACACTCAGTTTTGATCTGATCTCTCCGCTCCCACTTCTGCAACTAGCTGTGGATCCATCCGCATTCCACACCCAGCCCCCATTCCCTGGAAGCAGGGAGCCCACCTATTCTGTAGGCTTCCCGCCTGTTGTCTAAGTACTAGCTGTAGGCTCGGCGATCAGCTCCCCATTTAGCAGAGACAAGCTAGGGGTTGCCTACCTAGTCATGTAAGTTTTGCTCCATCGATGCATTTGACCTTGGACCCTCGCCGCTGCTGACTACTGACCCGTCACTCAAAGCCTGCCGTGTCGGTCTTTCTCTTGACTCCTCTGCCTTTATACATCTCATGCTTTATTCTCCGACACTTGCTACAGAGCGGAAACGATCCCTCCACCGCACCCGGCTCTCATGACTTCACCGGCCATCGGGTCAGGGCGGGGTGAATGGGTTGGCCAAGACGGCATGCCTCGCTCGTATCCTGGAGAATGGGCCCGTGACCCATACGCCGCTCGCGATGCCTTCTACAGCCAGGGCCATGGTCATGGTTCCCATCAACCGCGCCAGGCACCGCAACATCCTCCTCCACTCCAGGCCACTGCTGTCGCCGGCCCAGGAGGCCACATTCATCCGCACCTGCAGTCACAGCAGCCCCCGCGCCACTCCATGTCGGGTTATGTCTACCAGGACGCCGAGATTCCGGCATCCGCTCCGCAAGTCTCACATCGACCACCGCCGCTCAGTCTAACGTCTCACCACAATACCGCCATGCCAGCCGATCAATCAAGCCGTTACGGTTTATATGGCCCTCAGATCTCTCCTGCTCTCCCTTCGCCCTCGACAGCGTCATCTCCGGCCTACGACAGACCTGAAGACCCTGAACGACATCATTCCTCTTCACACCTTACTCAGGAGTCCATAGCCTCAGACTCCCAGGCTGCAACCTTTAGATACACCCACCATCCTTTGCTATCTGATCACCGTATAGATACGCGATTGGCCCGCCCACAGCAAATCGCACCTCCACCTCCACCGCCGCCGCCGCAAAATCCAGCCATGGCGTCGAGCAACCCAACAGTGCAACGCCATATCCCGAGACCAGACCCCATGAGAATTTCCGACCTCGTCGGGGACAACGGGCCGCGCCCAAACACCGACACAGTTCAGTACAAGCTCAATATCCGACAGCAACCAGTAGCTGCTCGCTCTTGCGGATTCGGTGAGAGAGACAGGCGGGTCATTGACCCTCCTCCAATTGTGCAACTCCTCATAGATGGCCCTACTTTAAGCCAAGAGGAAATCAGCTCACGCCTGCGATATTGTCACTATGTCATGAGTTGTTCCATCTATGATGATACAGGGAGTCTGGATGCATCCTTTATGCCAGAGGAATATCGTCAGCAGCGAAGGCTTATGGGGTCACTTGTGGGGGCACCTTTTGTCGGCAAAGACGAGAAAGGCGAGGAAGGATGCTTTTTCTGCTTTCCGGACCTGTCCTGCCGGACGCCGGGCACGTTTCGTCTCAAATTCAGCCTGGTCAGGATTGACCCATCACGCGCGCGTCAAGTGAGGCACTTCCCAGTGCTTATCGAGACGAAGAGCGACGTTTTTACCGTGTACAGCGCCAAAGATTTTCCAGGAATGCAAGCCAGCACCAGCTTGACTAAACGACTAAAGGAGCAAGGGTGCATCATCTCCATCAAGAAGGGCAACGACAAGAACAAGAACTTGAGAGCCCCAGATTGTTCCAGTGATGGGGAGCAAGACGAAGTTGAGATGTCTCAGGGAAAGAGAAGAAGGAGGTCACTCCATGACTAGATGTCAACACAAGCTCGAAAAACTACGACCAGGCGTTTAGGTAAGAATTGGGACGGACTGATCGGAACGTATACGACATGGGGAGAAGAATACGTTCCAGCGATTACACAGTGTGTTTAACAGCGACGTTTGACCTCATTTTTCTTTTTCTTTTTTTCCTTCTCATTATCAGCAACAATTTATCTGCAATTATTTTTCTTCTACTTCTCTATTATACCCACGACCCGGTTCCGCCTCATGATATTTTACAGCAACGATTAGAGGTGGGGATTGAGGCTTGGTGGAACAATGGGACAACAAATGCTCCGGGGAATGTCTAGTAGGCAGGCGGGATGCTGAATGCTGCTTTGTTGATGGATTCCAGAGAGCAGCTGAGGCGCATTGTGTGTATACGGGGAAGTTACAAGGATTCAGAGAACACGGACTGAATGGAATCAAAACATAAAATTACGCAGGATATCGTTGACTGAGATGGCATGGTCCCGCTACCGTCCGGGCAGCATCTAGATCCGAGTCTCACCAAGCACGGCAGCCACGCCAGTTCATGGCATTGTTCCTACGGCGTGCGCCGCGTCGGAGCATTTGGCGCACCGGTTCAACCTAATGGAGACGACAGTGTCCACTTGCTCACACATACCGGTACGTACATACATGCTCAGCCTACGAGCCGCAGAGCCGCCGTCCCAATCATGACCAGGTTTCTATGTGGACATGCCGGCAACGCTAGTGAAGAGGGCGCCCGGATAGCAAAGCCGTTCTAGGAGGCGACTTCTGCATCTGGGGTTACTTGTCGATCAGATAACTGATCTGCAGCTGTCTTGAACGTTTCTCACATGGCTCTCCCTTGATCCTGAGACAGCTGTCGGGCGATTATGGTGTAGAACAGGAGATCAAATTGTCTCAGCCCCCATGAAGGGCCTCTAAGCTACAGTGCCAGCGCGGATGGGCTAATGCATGAGGGCCAGGCTACTGGAGGACTCTATGCAGCAGAGGTGGGAAGAACATGTTTTGTGTCCTGGTTGTTGGCCATTCCCAACTTGATCAACTGCATGACCGCAAGCAGAGGAAATGAACTCCTAATTTCGAATTGCCATGTCACAGCTGCATGTGGGCAAGCCATGCTGTGCATGGGGAGGAGTAGCAGTATGGCTTGTCTCACTTTTGCAATGCCCGTGCACAGATTATAGACGAGGATCATGCCCAACATGGCATTCGTAGAGCAGTGCTATACAGTAGTATATAGGAAACTTGTGGGCGGCTACTGTACATATGACTGGAAGGGATGGGTATGGGAGGGTGGTTGTCCTTGTTCTCCCACATTTCGTCGTCTCCAAGCACGGTACATTGTTTCCGGATGGAAGCATCTGCAGGCCTGAGTAGCCAGTAGGACTGTAATCTGTAATGCATTACATCACTTTACAACCTCAACCTTTCCTGCTTCAGGATACACGCACACAAACTGCGTTGACTTGCTGCAACCTGAACCCACCCAAGGTGTTTGAAAGATGCTGCGAAATGTTTCCTCATCTAGCAGCCGAGATCGGGCCAAGTCGGCAGCTTCTGGTGAGGGGCATTCCACGAGACTGGGCCAGGAGCGGCATTTGATGACATGCTGGAGCATGCTGGAGCATGCAAGCGGTCCGCCACTGTTCCGACTCATACATGTATGTCAAGGAGAGACATGGCGCACCATCGCCAGACCAACGACCCCTCACGGCCCTGACGATTCAACGCCCTACTAGATGACACATTCCAGTCGGGACCCCGCGGCTTTTGCTCCATGGTACCGCTTATTCCAGTAAACCGTCCAGGCTTGGGGGGCTGAAAAGTGTTGGGGGTTGGAAGGCTTGGCTGGCAGAGGTGAAAGGATGGATGAATGGATGGATGAATGGATGGATGGATATACGAGGCTTTCCCTTCATCGCCTCTTTTTCCCCGCCCCCGGTCTCCACGGCCTCGCCAGTTTCAAAGCTTTGTGAGCTGGTGCCCGAAACTTGGGATGGGGTACAAAGGCAGATAGGCTCCCACCGGAATATGATGGCAAAATGCTGTGCGGGTCGCAGTGGCGTGTGAGGCATCACATGTCAAGGGTGAAGGCCGGGATACCAATATGACCTGTCAAGTGAGGTAATCGGTCCTGGTCGAGCGCAGTGAGACCAATTTCGTCTGTTCGCCCAAAGTTGCCTGTCTCCTCTTTGTGGACTGGACGGGCTAAAAGTATGCAGCTCCTCTTTGACCTGCCAAGGTTCTGTGGGTTATCTGCGTGTGAGTGGAGTGGCTGACTGGCTCTTCTATGACATGGTACTGTAGCAGGAGACATCTGTGGTGGTGAGTCTGAAATCTGTACCAAAACTATCGAGCTACTACACAACCAAGCATCACATAAGGAAAATGATGTAGGGCTGTATGGACCCTTGGTATCAAAAGCGTTAGTACACGTTCCATTATGACGACGCGGTTGCACATCGTGGAGCCCGTTGTGCAGTCTAGAACCTGGGACCCGCGGTTGCGCCACTTATAGACGAGTTGCCTTGGAAGGACAACTCGACAACCCGGATGATGGGCCCTACTGTACTCCGTATGAAGCCGGCGGCCTTTGTCGGCTATGAGTAGCGTGAGGCAGGTCTGGACGCCTCTGGACGCCACAGGGTTGACGTCGGCAAGTTCCTCTGCGTTGCAGCTCTAGTCGATCCAATCCATGTCTTGGCCCAACTGCAATTTACACCTCTCTCATTTTAAAACCTGTCTCCTATATCCGTACTCGAGAGCGTATCGGCAGGTCACACTGAAACTGCGACGTGCCTCGTACCTGGTCTTGAGCAGAGCAATTCTGAGGGGGGCGAGGGAATGGCAGAGAGATGAAACAGACCTAGCCAAGAGGCGGTACAACAAGATTGGACGGGGAGAATACAAGACATAAGCCCCAGGCTTTTTCTCAGACCCAACTAACAGTACTGTTCTGTGTGCAGCAGAGGAGACTAGGCCTCGCCACGCTCATCTTATCACGAGTTCCCCACAACCAATCGCTGTCTCTCGAAATCCAGATATGTTTGAGGCAACAAGGAGCATAGTGTACGGGGGGGGCCTCGTACTCGGCAATGCGCGAGTCCTCCGGGTACAGTCAGCGCAAAACAAGCTGGGAGTCGAGTTGTGACCTCGACGCGACGTTGCTTTTCCGCATTGCCCAGCAGCCGGGTGTTTGGCTCTCCGAGATGCCAGGCGGTGGAAAACCCAAGCTATGGCTATCTAGTTAGGTTCGAATCGCCAGCACGTCCGAGGTTAAGTCTCGTCTTTGAGAAAATGTCGAACCCAACTAGGGCTGGATGCTGGGGCAGTAATACGCAAGAACGTGGTGGGCGCTTCATCTCGTTGCACTCAGCGACGGCAACGAGTAGCTGATGTTTCACAAGATCTTTCGTATAGTCATGTTCGTTCAGCAGACATTTTGCCAAGATGGGCCTTTCGAAAACATGTTGCCAACACGCCAAACGACGTCTTGCTTGAGTGTCCATGGTTTGACGATGACAACCTCGATATACCCAAGTTAGGCATTGTACGCCAACCCTCGTAGCCTCAACTTGCTGTGACTTATTTAGTAGTTCAAGCGACGGGTAAGCCATGCGAATAAATGCCTGGTGATTTCGAACATCGACAGCCGACGCGGCCATTGACTCGCCAACCACAGACGTAACAACCTGCCCTGTCATGTAACTACTTCACCGTCTTTTGTGTGGAAACACGGGTTGTTAATAGTTTATCAAAGCTGACAGGGCCATCAAGTAGAGATGATGGCTTCAGTAGCCAGTGGGAAAATACACCTATAGTACCCGCGGACAGTTCCTAGGACCTACTCTGAGTTGAGAAGGCATAGGTTGACGTCTAGGCGGCCATTCTCCCGTACATGATTGAACTCTTGTTCTGAGGCTTTTGTCACCAAAAATCATGTATGGTGTTGCCCATGATCCAATTATGCCTTGACAAAGAGTATCAGAAAAGCATATCTCGGGTACGCAGCACCGTTTGGGTTCTCTTCGAGAGCATACTTTTTTTTCCCTATATCAAGATGCAACAAATCTCGTCGTGGTGAGAGAAAAGCTGACTTCTCGACAACTTCGCCAGCGCGCTCACTACCTCCGTCCTTCGCGCAGGAAGAAAATAGCCCCGTGTCTAGGTATACAAACTATAAAGACTAGGATAAGATGATTTAAATGCTCGGAAAGTACCAACGCGATACCTATGCCACTGGAGCAAAGAGCAGTCAACAGAGTCTCAGCCTGAGAGCTCATAAACATGTTGATGTCATCGGAGTCTCTGAAGTGTGACAAGATCATTGCGAACACATGATCATGTCACTGAAGGCAAGTTGTTGTAATTGGGAGCCCCTGGCCTCGTCCAGGATGGGCTCTGGTTGCATCTCTACGACATCTACAATCGTTTGCTGTTCAGTGGCTACTTACATGATCTTGATTGCGCTTTTAAATCAGTAGCTAGGTAGTGAGTTTGGCCAAGGTCACTAGCCAAACGGTACTCAGGAGTCGATATCATCTCGAAATGCCACTTTGCCACGTTTCGAATAAATCATTGGATTGCCGATACACACACGGTGGGATTTGAGCTCACCTTCTCCCTTCCATCTACACTATAGTAGCTACAGCTGCAGTCAGTCAAGGCTACAGCCAAGCATATTGCGTAGATAGATGGCCGCATCGCGTGTGTTCCGATTCTACATGAGTTACCTTGACCCCAACTTGGAAGCCAGAGGGCCCAACAGAACGTAACTGAGTTTGACTGCAAATGAGGCAATGTTCGTCAAGTGGCGAACGACAGTCCAACTCTTGAGCTCTTTGCTATGAAAGATATCATCAGCAGAGGCGTCCGTGTTACTACATGAGAGGAAATCCGTGGTTCCGCTGAGAATCAAGTGGGAAAGAAGGATGTTCTCGTGATAGGGCTCGCCATTTGGGAATTAAAGGTTCCTTTCCAGTTGACAGCTTGAACAGACGAGCATGTCAGGACACAAAGCCATACATCTCAGTGAAGAAGATATGTCATGGAGAGAAGAGCTAGACTGGCCGGCAGTTGAAAGCGCTACGTGGACTACAGACAACGTATCCATTACCCAGACCGCCAATTACGAGCTGCTTATGATACTTACGGCACGGAAGACTGCAGTCGAGACTGGATCCCCGAGTCAACTCGAGATACCTAGTCATTTCGGGGATGTTTGGTAGCCGTGTCATGTATGGCAAAGATGAGAAGGCTCGATCCTTTACCGTGTCCGGTTCACGACGACCGACGCCCGCTGGTACCGACAAGCCTGTGACTGGTAGATGGCTCCTATCTGGCATCCTTGGTGACATTTCAGGTCGTCCTACGGTTCCATTTGCCGCTTGTACGCAGGGGAGGAATTCCGTAGATGATACACCGGCTGAAACGGCGGTTTTTGTCAGGTACCAGACGTTGCATCCCATGTGGCCATTGATTGCTTGCGACCTTGTCCGAGGCGCATAGAGAGAGACTATTGGGCTGGATACGATGGCCTGTACGTAGGATCTAGCGGAACCGGGTTTATCGAGAATGCCTGGTCCGTTGGCTCATTTCATAGCTTCTAATTTAAAAGCCTCCAATTTGTGCAGACCAGGGCGCGAAGGGATTGGCCTGGGAAAGTGAATGGTACATGGCGTCATTTCACTGAGGTGCGTGTATATGGAGGAGCATGTTTCCTCCACCGATAGGCGCTGGTGGCTGAAGACGGATGGTTGCTGGAGGAGGATGAAGAAGATGAAGAAGAGTATATCCGTCACCTTCCGTTGCCCATGGCCATGGTTTCGCTTTCGAGGAGAGTGGATGATTGGATGAGGTGAGGCTAACTGGGGCTGGATTCCGGGCTGGATTCCGGGCTGGATGCAAGCGCGCGCGAGGCCGCATGACATGATGGTGGTTAGGTACCAGGTAGGTAGGTACCTCTAGGTTTGGTAGGTACCTAGAAAGGTATCGAGGTACAAGGTGGGATGTCAGCTTCGATTGGCTGCCTACTGGATGCTATGTGGGATTTATTCTGCACGATGCCACCAGGATAGAAGCGCAAATGTCGCGAGGGTGGCTGGACAGCTGATTCTATATAGCACTGTAGCTTGATACTTGATGCATGTACCATGTACCACGTACTGCAATTTGGAACGGACGAAAAACGAAAGACGAAAGACGAAAGACGAAACGCAAGCTGAAGTGCATCATGAACCATGTGCATTGGCGTGTTTGGACATGGGTGATGGATCTGTCAGAGTGCCTATGAAACAACGCAACTACCTAACTTATTAGTTAGTCTACCTAGTTCATCCGGTTTTGCTAGGAGGCGCCAGAAGCCATTCTGCACAGCCATTTCGCACAGCCATTCTGCACAGCCATTCTGCAACAAGCAAGTTGAGCATTTTCCGGGCAGGGCATTGGCTGTGTATTTTGTGGAAACCCCTTTCTCCCGGCCAATCCGTGAGGAAAAGGAGGTCCCGGGAGAGTCAAGACGAGTTGAAACGAGTCGAAAAAGAAGGCCAAGACGGGCCCGGGGGAGGCTTGGCCGCCATTCTGGCATTCTCATGTGGGCTATGTGGAGCCGGGCCTTCTAGCGTGTTACAGGGTTGCAGGAAGCCTGAGCGGTTGTGCAAACCTTGGCGCCTCCCCCTGGCTAAACAGCTGAGGTACAGTACATACGCATCCATTTAGTAGGGAGGGATACGATAAGTTACATGGTCTGTACTTTGGGTTTGAGCATGGTGATGGATAGTGGAGGAAGAGGGGACGTGGCTCTTTGTGTCTTTGTGTCTTCGTCTTTGTGTGAATGGCACAGTTTCCACTGCTATGTTGACATGCCAGAGAAACAAACAACACAGACAGACACACTATACGTACGTGTGTGCAGTGGAATATCTGATGAGCACAGAGACTCCGAATGGGCAATAGGCTCTGCCAAGGCCCCGCCGTCTCCGCCGTCTCCGCCGCCATCCCAACGGGGATCTCCCTCAGACCTCCACCATGTAAGTGTAAGTCGATTTCTTGCTGATGTGATGTGTGTGTGTACCATCATGTTTGCACATTGCACTACACAGCACTACAGATCACTAGCAACACTGGCAACACCTTGTCCCTCGCCCGGTTGGCCACCTCCTTGGGTAGGTAGTTACTCACACAAGTAGCCACCTTAGCTAGCGGTCGGTCGATGCAGCTTCTACAGTAAAGTGTGTGCAGCCGAGAAGCGCAGTGCCGTCGTCCCACGGAACCCAAGTGAGCCAGCCACATTGTTCCCTCCACCGACGCACGGTAGCAACTCGCAACCTCAGCTCGGAGGTGTGTGCAACTAATGCCTATGTGTGCCTGTGTGTGTGTGTGTGTGTGTGTGTGTGTGTGTGTGTGTGTGTGTGTGTGTGTGTGTGTATTCCTGTGTGTATCTCTGTGTGTGTCTACTATGTATGCGGGTGCGCACCACGACGGGTTGTGCAAGTGATGGACATGGACAGACAGCCTGGGACAAAGAGGATGCAGATGCACTCCATCGTATCTCTGCAATTAGTGCACGCTGTAAACGCTGCATCCTGTGCGCCCATTCATTTGCGTCCACGTCGCACACAATGCGCGGAAGCTACTATGTACTGTAGACATGATCATAGTGCTCTGGCCCTACTCAACTGGACCAACTCCATACCCATCTCCATGTGTCTCGTCTGTCTGTCTGGATAACCCCTGCAGCTCCATCCCATCCCTGTAGCCGCCCCTGGTTTCTTGCTGCAGGTACAGCACTTGGCGTCAAAGCATCCGTCTGTACCATGTGCGAGACTTATTGACTCGTAACTACTCCCTACAAGCCTACCAAGGTAGGTATGCAAAGTAGAACCAGCCATGGAGCCATCGTTGGACCGCCGTCTTGGCCCGCCGCTTCGCCATGGAGGCTGCTCTACTACAAGTATTCCCGGCCTGCGTTGCTTGCTTGTCCTCCTCTGCGCGCATCAAGTCAGCTGGGAGACGCCTCGTATCACCTCTACTCTGCCCGACTGCCTTGCCTCTGCTTCTACGACGGCCAGAAAACGCCATCAGCTTCAGCTTCAGCGTCAGAAAAAGCCCATCAAAAGAAAAGACTGGGTGGCTTATGCACGGCTCGTCTCAGCTACAAACTCTTTGGCGCCCACCTAAAGCGCCCTAACTTGGTCGAATCGGGAAATCTGGAGGGCCAGGGGCCTCACCACTTACTCACTCACCCTCGTTCGTCCAACCACTTTACATAGTACATCTTCCCTCCTCCGCCCACTCACTCTCCTCCTTTTTCTCTCTCTTCTTTTTCCTCCTCCTTTCTCTTCCACATCCTCTCTCTTTCGCTTCTCCCTACGCTGTTGAGCTGCTGAGCACGTCCTCTCCTTTCTCCATTCAACTTCGTTCCTTTTACCGCGGCTGGTTCTCGCACACCACACTACTCATTACCGTTTGCTTGCTCAACCTTACACGAGTCACCTTCATTATCTACACCGATACTCCGATATACTTATCACTCGTGCTTCTGTTCGCTCTCTGCCAAGCCGAGTTTTCTCTCTTCTCTGATCGTCCCCGAGACCATCGCCAACTTTTTTCTTCACACGCCCCCAGCTGAGCTTTCACCATGAAGTTCACCGCCGTCACTGCCCTCGCGGCCTTGGCCAGCTCTGTTGCCGCCCTCAAGGGCAAAGGCAGTTTCGCCGTCCTACGCTTCAACAACAAGCAGCTTACCAAAGGCCGAATGGACCCCATTGTCAGTCCCGGAAAGACTTCTGTCCATGTCCACACAATCATGGGTGGCAGTGGTTTTTCCAAGAGCGCCACTGGCGAGGACCTCGTCAAGTCCAAGTGCAGCAACGCCAAGATCAAGGGAGACAACAGTAACTACTGGGTTCCTTCAGTTTACTTCCACGACCCCAAGACTGGCAAGTTTGAGTCGGTTGATCTCTACTACTTCAACGCCTACTACTTGTAAGCGAGACCCCTCCTGTAACAGCTTACTTCCGGTAGACTAATGCATTCATGTAGCTTTGACAACACAAACGACGAAATCAAGGCCTTCCCCGTTGGTCTGCAGATTGTCAGTGGCGACCCTCGCAACGTCAACATGCCCGAGGCTGGAATCTCGATGAATCTCGACCCTTCCAAGGGCCCCATCAATCCTGCACGCTTCACCTGCCCCCGTCGTGACAACAACTACAGCCCTCCCTCTTGGCCTTCCAACTCTGACGGCTCCGTGGCCGGCATTGGCGACGACACTAACAAGGGCGAAGGCATCGGATTCCCGGATCGGACTTGCGATGGAAAATACTCACCCCTCCGTGCCGATGTCCACTTCCCCTCCTGCTACAACCCCGAAGCTGGACTCACTGCCTACGACAAGAACATGGCCTTCCCTACTGACAATGGCGGCAAGCTGGACTGCCCCAAGGGCTGGATTCACGTCCCCAAGCTATTCTACGAGGCCTACTGGGACACCCAGAAGTTCCAGGGTCGCTGGGAAGAGGGCAAAGGCAAGCAGCCCTTTGTGTTCGCCAACGGAGATGTCACTGGCTACAGCAGCCACGGCGACTTCATGTCCGGCTGGGATGAGGAGATTCTGCAGCACATTATCGACACCTGCGACGCTGGCACTGCCGGCATGGACAAGTGCCCGGGCCTCAAGCACGGCCTCAACGAGGGCGAATGCAAGATTGACTCTGAGATTGATGAGGAGATTGAGGGTACCCTAGACAAGCTGCCGGGTGACAACCCTCTTCGCGGCTTCGAGCACGGTGGCGGCTCCGGTGGCGGCTCCGAACCCGTAGCTCCCAGCTCCAGGCCCGCTCCATCTTCCACCCACCCGCCTTCCGAAGACAAGGATAAGGCCAGCTCCACGGAAGCCACTCCCTCTGCCACCAAGAAGCCTAGCTACGGCCTGCCGGTCGAGCCTCCGAGCCACGAGGCCCCTTCTGCCGCTGGCGCGCCTCCCATCGCCATCACTGCTGCGGCTGAGCCTGAGCAGGACAACCCCGTCGGCGGCAAGGGCAAGGGCTCTAGCACCTCGTGCAAGAGCCGAACAACCCGCACAGTCACCCGCACCGTCACGGTTACTCAAGACGCGCCCAAGTCTCCTGCGGAGACTGAGGCGTATCAAAAGCGACGACACATGCACGGCCATGCCCGTCGTCAGCGCACTCACCGCCACTGAGTTGGCAGCGGCCGCGGTCCGCAAAATCTTCACTTCTTGAACCATAGATAGGGAAGCCAGGATTCGGCAACCCCCATTCATTACGTGCCACGCTGTGACGAGGTTTCGAATTTCGAGTTTCCCACACTCAGTCTTGAACAAAAATCGGTGAGGGCTATGGATATTTACAGACGGTTGGCGAGATTGAGCTTGTGGTTCATTTCTGGGTTTTTCGTTTTCTCAGTTGATGTTTGAGGAGCTTTGGGAGGGGGACAAAGAAGTTGTTCTGGGTATTTCGATTCTTGACATTTAGATTCTGTTCAAACCAGCATCTACTCTGGGTCAACTATTAGATAGCTGACAGTCTACGGACTATGTAGATGCTTGGTATTTTGGTGACAATGGAAGACTTTATTGAAACTCAAGTTGTGGTTTGTAAGTGATATCACGAGAGCGTCGTTGCTCTAGGTTAGCAACTCGCAAGTTGCTTCCAAAGAAAATGAAGTGCCCAAAGAACACTACTGCCTCGTGGCCGAAAAAGATGCAGCCTCTGGAAGCTATCGGCTATTATTCACAAACAAGTCCATGATGGATCTTTCTCTCCTGTACTGTTTTGTCGTGAAAGTCAGGGTATACGTGGTGGTTCAAGGTGGTTGCGCCGGGAGAACCACGGCTAAAGCCAGGCTCGCTTTTGCTCCATCCCCCAGGCGGCACAGAAGAGTCTTGCCTATGGAATTTTCCCTTCGAGTTAGACATGTCAAGAATGCATTGATTGCCCTGAATTTTTTTCTGGCGGCGTGAAAGAAAATGTCTCTGTACCACGAGGCGACCGAGTTCCTCACGGCATCCTCAAGCGAGGGCGGCAGTCTCAAGTCTAGGGTTTTCAAGAGGAAGAATCTCAAGTCATCGCCCAATCAGGTGTACGCGCTGGTTCTAGAGTCTTGCAAATGGAGCCCGGTTCTAAAGGAGGTCATTGAGAAGGCTGACCTTCTCAAACTCGAGCGAAAGGTGAGTTTACTGATATGAGACTGCTCGATGTGCCTTCGCAGGATGGATGCTTACACAGATGGCAGCTCACGCCGACGTTGTCACTACTACTGGTGCATGACCTCTTGCTGGCCAAGAGAGGCATCGCGCTCCCCCAAAGTCACGGGCTTCGGGCTTCTGTTGAGAGACACAAGGGCCGACTCTCATCTGAGTTTACTCTAGCTCGTTTACGAAGGAAAGCACCCTCAGTGGAGGCTCTGAAGGAGCAGGTCGATAGGCAGTCGGCTGGCGAGAACGCAAACTACCCGCGGTGGGTACGTGTCAACGCAGCCAAGAGCACACTCGAGGATCAGCTGGAGACGACGTTTGGATCCTTTGAAAGAGCCGGCACGGTTCAAGAGGTTGTGCAGAAGTCGGGGAAACTGCTCTACATTGATCCGCATGTTCCCAACTTGCTTGCCGTCACTGCTGGAATCGATCTGACCAAGACGGAAGCCTATACCTCGGGTAAGATTATTCTACAGGACAAGGCATCGTGCTTCCCGGCATACCTTTTGGACCCCAGGGTGGAAGATGGCGACCTGATCGACGCGTGTTCCGCCCCAGGCAACAAGACAACCCACCTGGCAGCGATTCTCCACGAGCACCGCCCCGAGTTTGAGACGCCTCGGCAGACCATCTACGCATTTGAGAAGGACTCGAGGAGAGCTCAGACTCTGGAGAAGATGGTCAAGACTGCAGGAACGCGAGGCGTGACGCAGATTGGATTCGGACAGGACTTTCTGCAGGTGGACCCCTTCTCGGACAGATACAAAGCTGTGGGAGGCCTACTCCTGGACCCCAGTTGCTCAGGCAGTGGCATTGTCGGCCGTGACTCGATGCCGGAGCTGCATCTTCCAGAGCTCGCCGCCGCCGCCGCCGCCGCCGGCAACAATACGGGGAGAGGAGCGGCATCGGCCAAGAACAAGCGGAAGAGGAAGCTGGACGAGGTCGAGGCAAAGCCTGAAAACGTCCTGGTGGACGACGATGGGAATGAGACAGTCATGAAGTCGGAGAAGGATCTGGAGTCGCGGCTGGAGGCCTTGTCAGGGTTCCAGCTGACGCTGCTGCTGCACGCCTTCAAGTTCCCATCGGCGACCAAAATCACCTACTCGACGTGTTCGGTGCACATGCAGGAGAATGAGCGGGTGGTGATGAGAGCGCTCGCCTCAGACGTGGCCAAGGAGCGTGGATGGCGGATTCTGACGCGGGAGAAGCAGGTCACTGGCATGAAAGAATGGCCCGTACGAGGAGTCCCCTCTGCATGTGAGGGCGACGAGCAGATGGCAGACGCCTGCATCCGCTCCTACAAAGACGACGGACAGGGCGTGATGGGGTTTTTTGTCGCGGGATTCACCAGGGAGGCCACGGCGGGGCGGACCCAAGGCCACGAGGCCGGGACAGGCACGACGGTGGCAGAAGAGGGACCTTACCTACGCGACGACAAGGGTCTCATCGTTCGAGACGTGGTGGGGATGCCCGTCCTGCGCGCTACAGGGATGCCGGCCAGCCTAGAGCCCACAGAAGATGGGCCAAGCCAGGAGGAGGGAGATACGAGCGGCGAGTCTGACTGCGACGAGAGTCTGACCGACTCGAGCCGCAAAGGATCCGTGGGGCCTGACGCGGACGAGGAGGAGGAAGAGGAGGAAGAGGAGGAGTGGCATGGATTAGGAGATTAGGAGGCCCGAAGATATGATGGATACGTATTTGGAGGGGGGACCAGAACCAGGCCTGAGACAACAATCACAGGGCATGCTAATCTAACTTTAGTGAGAAGCCTTTTGGGAGGAGACGACGGGGGCATTTACAGTACGATGAAGTGACGGGCGTGATAATCGGGCATGCACCGAGCCAGACTATGAATGCTTTGGGTTAATCAGGGCTGAAATCTTAGCGGCGATCCGCTTCTCGTCGCGAGCACCGTAAGCGGCTGAATAATGAGAGTACGGATTTGGTCCTGTGTTTTGGCAAAGGTCGGAGGGCGGATGATATCAATGCCGAATCCCGACGCGGGCTGTGACTAATGGCAATCGAATCAGGATGGATGGGGCGTTGAGAAGCGACCGGCTTTGATGCTCATTAGAGGAATGCCGAGGTACAGGGATATTGAACAGGGGGGGGGGGGGGGGGGTTCAAAGNNGGGGGGGGGCTTCACATGGTCAAATGCCGGGTGGTCCTGTACAGATTAATATGTACAGATTTACTGTACGCATAGATGTGAAGATGGTCCGGGAGAGATGCTACACAGATGCTGGATGCTAGACTGGAGAGATGCATGGCGAGCACACCAGCGTCATGGATGGGGAAAGAATGGGTTCTGTTGTGTGTAGCGTGAAATCACCATGACGACGAAGAAGCGCATTGTGCAGCTGTTATTAGTCAGTCTGGGACGAATGCGCTTACTGTACAATACTTGGTTGGCGGTGATGCTATCCTCATTCTTCACGCAGGGAGCGAATGCATCAGGACCTACTTACTGTGGACATTGACACGAAGGCTAGGGGGTACTGCCGCCCTAGGCGAGTAGGCGGGCGATCCGAGGCTGACAAACCCATTCGAGGCGGAACCCGACAAGAGCAGGAATAAGAGCATTTAGAGGCATGGGCGAAAAAAAGAAGCTTGTTCTGTCCTGCTCGTTGCCTATGCTATTCAGTGGAGGCTGCAGACAAAGTAGGAAAAGAGACGGGGACGGGTTTCGGGTGAGAGCCCCATATATGGTCGGATCCGAAAGGCGTGCGGGCCGGAGCAGAGTTTGACGCTTGCGGGAAGGGGGGTGGGTGGGTGGCCCAGGGAAACGTGGCGCCAGATGGAAAAAAGATTTGTAAAGCGACGAGCCAAACCGAGGCCCAAAAGGGGGCAATTCCCCGACGGGGTTGCGAAGAGGGAGAGAAGAGAAGAGGAGAGAAGAAGAAAAGAGAAGAAAAAAGTTGATTGACAAGATTGGAGGAAGGAAGAATAGTCGAGAGGGATGAGCTGAGGGCGAGCTCGCCTGCATGTAACTTGGAAAGCAGAGGAGGCCTGGTTTCCCATCGGCTATCCCAGCAGTGTTTTGTGCTCGGCCCGCCCTCAGTGTCATTGTGCAGTACATGCAACGAGTCGATGCATCCACGGGATGCAGAGATGCAGATGGGCGATCCGTACGTAATGTGTACAGTATACCCCGTGCATTGTACAGAGAATAGGGGAACGGAACGGCCAGGGCAGGGCCGCAAGGGTTGGGTAAGGTTTGAGTCTCGTGCGATGCCGGCAGCCGGGGCCCTGCTAGAGATGCTAGAGATGCCCGATCTGGAATGCGTCGTCGAGCCATGGTAAGATTCCCTGCCCGGGCAGGCCTCGGCCGCGCATGCATGGGGACGGGACGGGAGGAAGAAGAAGACGCGGAAGAAGACGCGGAAGAAGACGCAGAAGAAGAGGAAGAGGCAGAGGAAGAGGAGCAGGATGGGTCGACGGGCGGGGTTGGCTGAGCCCAATCCCGTCTCCATGGACGTCATGGGCGATGCCGGGCCACCCAATGCCTGCCTACAGTACAGTACAGATTAATCTGCACCACACAACTTAACCCGGTTCCGTAGTCCAGTTGGCTCTCGGGCTCTGTAGCATGGACTGTACCGTACTACAGCTTAGTCGGACCGGATTGTCGATAGCCCCCGAGGCTGCGCGGATGCTCGTTGGCCGGTGGAGCCTCGCGCCATCGCGACGTTGTAGGTTCCGGCTGTGGCGGCGCTGAGCGAACAGGGATGCGGCATCGAGGTGGGTATCGTGTATTAGTGATTGCCCAGGCATTTTTGAGTAGGACTCCGTATTCGCCCAGTCCGCCCATACAACATTCAGTACAGTACCAGAGTACCAGAGTACCAGAGTCCCATCCAGTTTGCCTGTACTATCCGCAATCCGTCCACAAGCCTGAAAAAGTCCGGTCGGGTCCTACTTAAGAAGGCTTCCATCCCGTACCCTGGCCGTTGTTTCCATTCTGTTTGCTTGGCCATTCCATCTGTACATGTCAACACCTTCACCACCAACACCAACACCGACACCAACACCAACACCAACACCAGCATCAGCATAGAACAAAGCATCCACCACCGACCCAACTTTGCATCCACGCAGCTCGCTCACCACCCAGCATCCAGCATCCAGCAGAGCCACCCACCATGGCGGCGGAATCCGAACCCCCCGCTGCGGCGTCATCGTCCTCGTCCATGACCATCCGCGAGAACAACAACAACAACAACAACAACATCAACACCGCCAGCAACGCCCACCACGACATTGAGGCCCAGGAGCCCAAGCCCACGAGCACCTCGCACTTCTCCACCGTCTTCGATCAGGCCGGCGTGGACGATGCCGTCCTCAACCACAAGTACATGGGCCACGGCACCGCCGAGTCGCCCTACCTCGTCGAGTTCCTCCAAAACGACCCCCGCAACCCCATGATCTTCAGCGTCACCAAGAAGTGGACCATTACCGTCCTCCAGGCCATCTCCACCCTCGCCGTCGCCTTTGTCAGTACCGCCTACTCGGGCGGCGTCCGCGAGATCATCATGGACTTTGGCGTCTCCCGCGAGGTCGTCATCCTCGGCGTCTCCCTCTTCGTCCTCGGCTTCGCCATTGGCCCTCTTCTCTGGGCGCCCCTGTCGGAGCTCTTTGGCCGCCAGAAGCTCTTCTTCGCCTCCTACATGTGCCTGACGGCCTTCAACGCTGGCGCCGCCGGAGCCCCCACCATGGCCGCCCTCATCATACTGCGGTTCTTTGCCGGTGCCTTTGGCTCCTCGCCCCTGACCAATGCCGGAGGTGTCATTGCCGACATGTTTGAGGCCCAGGACCGAGGCATCGCCACCGCCCTCTTCGCCATGGCTCCCTTCCTGGGTCCTACCCTCGGCCCCATTGCCGGTGGCTACCTCGGTGAGTCCAAGGGCTGGCGCTGGGTCGAGGGCATGATGGCCATCTTCACCGGCGTCGTCTGGATCATCAACAGTCTCGTCATCCCCGAGACGTACGCCCCCGTCCTCCTCCGCCAGCGCGCCTTGGCTCTGTCCAAGAAGACGGGCAAGGTCTACATCTCAAAGGTCGACGCCGGCAAGCCCGCCACGACCATTGCCGCCCAGTTCAAGGTCTCGCTCCTCCGCCCGTGGGTCCTCCTCTTCAAGGAGCCCATCGTCCTCCTCACCTCTGTCTACATGGCCATCATCTACGGCACCCTGTACATGTGCTTCGCCGCCTTCCCCATCGTCTTCCAGCAGGGACGCGGCTGGTCCCCCGGCAAGGGCGGACTGGCCTTTATCGGCCTGGCCATCGGCATGTTCTTCGCCGTCGCCTACACGCTCTGGGACAACAAGCGATACATGCGAGCCATGGTCAAGGGAGGTGGCGCTGCTCCTCCCGAGGCCCGACTGCCCCCGTCTCTGCTGGGCTCTGTCCTGATCCCCATTGGCCTCTTCTGGTTCGCCTGGACCAACGGCCCTGAAATCCACTGGGCGGCCCCCATTGCGGGAACCATCCTCTTCGGTGTCGGCATCGTCCTTGTCTTCCTGTCGCTCATGAACTACCTTGTCGACTCCTACGTCATCTTCGCCGCCTCCGTTCTGGCCGCCAACTCGGTTCTGCGATCCCTGTTTGGTGCCGTGTTCCCCCTCTTCACCACCTACATGTACGAGGACCTGGGCATCCACTGGGCCAGTTCCATCCCGGCCTTCCTCGCCGTCGCCTGCGTGCCCTTCCCCTTCCTGTTCTACAAGTACGGCTACCAGATCCGCATGAAGTGCCAGTACGCCGCCGAGGCCGCCGCCGTCCTGGAGCGCATGCGTGCCAAGCACGTCGTCGTTACCGAGGAGGAGGCCCTGACCGAGATCAAGTCGCATGAATTGGAGCGTCGACAGAGCAATGCCGCCCGTCGCCAGAGCAATGCTACCCGCAAGAGCGCGACGCGAGAGAACTAAGTGGCCGCTTGCCGCAGCCGCCGGAAAAAATAATAAAAAAGAGCAGTGCTCGCTCCTCTACCACCATGACGACGGAGAATTCTTTCTTCTTTAATGCCTTACATCCTTCTTAATATGCGCTACCCTAGACTGGCGGGTGGAAACAAAAGTCCTTGCATCGTTTGAGGCGTTGGGAGTGATTGTCTTTTGTCGTTGCAGACGACTCTTTACAAAGCCGAGCCTCTGGATAGAGCTGGCTTGGATGCAGCGATGACCTGGGATTTTGCCCAAGATTAGAGACAATACTTACGTACTAGATATACCATAGAATACCATTGCACATTCACAACGCACCTACCTAGCTGCCTCCTACCTATCTGGACAGTTCCATGTGTCTCGCAACAAGGTGTTTGAACGTGATATGGCAGCCGGCTGCGTGGCGAGCTGGAGGTGACACTGGAATACAGAGTACGGAGTACAGATTAGAGCTGGGGTAGAAGCATGGCGTAGAAGCATGGCGGGCCGCATGTTTGAGCCACTCCACTGCGGCAGCATGCAGACGGTTTGACGGTTAGACGGTAAGACGGTTCGACGGTTTGCATCGGTGAAGCCATTCGCGTTTGGCAGTGCCACCGTAGCGAGGTGGTCTGGTCCATAGGTAGAGAACAGCAAGCATACCTTACCTACAAATAGGTGGATAGTTGCATATTGTGCAGATACATACAGTGTATGTTGTGCATCGTGCATCGTGCATTGTGTATCAGTGTTGGCGGTTTCGATTTGATTGAACCCGGTGCTAAGCTAAGCTAGAGCCTAGGTAAGTTACTTTAGAGGAGAAGTTCTCTCCGGTACCTGTGGCTGGGCTCCCGGCACTCCCGCCAAACCTTGGCAGATGGTACGTACCGGCCTGACTGAAAGTGCAGCAGCCACTCTCTAACTTACCTTAGGTGGTAGTCTACCTAAGGTACAGTACTGTACACAGCCTCTAGCGCGCGCTTCTGTTCGCGCGACCTCTCTTTGTACTTTACCTGTCGCGTTAAGCCTCTCTTCTCTTACATGCCTCTTACATACTAACCACCGACTTTTGCCAACGAGAGCGAGACAGCAGACGACAACCAAGGCGCCATGGCTGCAGCGTCGCCCAAATCAGCGCAGTCGTCGCCAGCTTCCTTTGTCACAGCCGAAGACTCTGCCTCCGTCTCCGTCTCCGTCTCCGTCTCTCCCCCAAACAAGTCCACCGCCGCAAGCAGCCCGTCGCAGGACCACCCTTGCCCGTATCGCCCTGCGCGACCCTTGTCCCGCGAACTCAAGAATCACTGCCAAATCTTCCTAGAGGAACAGCTTCGTGCGTACCGTCCCCCGCCATCAGACACTGCAGCTCTACTGACTGCTTCTACGTGCGGGCAGATTCCAGCGCGATAGGCTTGCTCAATAGCATCCTCTGCTCCGGCGCCTCGAAACGAACCCCCACCAAGAAACCCGTCTCCGTTCCTCCTCCAAGCCACCTCGCCCTTCTCAACACCCTCATCATCCACCCTCTCCATACCACTCGCGCCGACAAGCCCGAACACCTCGAAGTCTCATCACAAGCTCTCGATTACTTGCACAACCTCGTCGCCATTGTTGGGCCCGTCAACGCCGACCTCCGTACCGCCTTCCAGTTCCATTCCATCCCGCGCCGCCGATGGGGCCAGAACGCCAATGGCAACGATAGCGACCTTTCGGATGGAGACGCAAGCGATGGGGAGCGGCTTCGTGGGAAGCTCGCCAACGAGAGCAGCGTCTGGAGCAGAGGCCAGGACTTTTGGTCCACGGTTGGATGGGCCTTCAACTGCAGCACGCTGCATCCGCAGCGATGGCGGTACTGGAAGATCTGGCTTGAGTACATGCTCGACGTGCTGGAGAGAGACTGGACAGAGAGGCAACGGCGAGACGCCGAGGCGCAGCTGGCCAACCCCGCCGGGGGCGAGATTCGTGAATGGCGGCAGGATGCCATGATTCTCATGTACTTGGACCAGCAAAACGGACGGCAAAACGGCATCAAGGTCGTCATCAAGGCTCTCCTAGCAGATGGAAGTGACCTATCAACTTCTGCGTTTCGCGAAGTGTTTGACAAGGAGCCGCGCGGTCCCAAGAAGGAGTCGAAGAAGCGCAAACGGGAACAAGTACTTGACCTCGAAAACGACCAATTCGGCGACTACTTTGACGACGACTCCTTTTCCTCTGGTGTTTCCGAGCCCCCGACGCCTCAGAAACCGAAAGACCCGGGCAGAGTAGGGCCGTTTGGCGCCCACTCCCCTGGGTTGATCGAGTCAGTCGACTGTCGACTTCGCCTCTTCAGGCTCATATCTGACGTTGCCTTTTCCATGCGCAAGCGATCTGAACTGGAGCGTCTTTATGCAGAGTTTTCTGCTTCACTCAAGACGTTGCCCTTGCAGATGTATTCGCTCTTTGTCACCCAACGACCCAACTGCCTTCTTCTCGAAACACACGTCACGATTACCAAGGAGCTCTTCCATCTCCTGCTGCCAGCTTCCTACAAGGACCCAGCCAAGGTGGATCGAGAAGCCGATGCGCAAGGGTCACTTACGACGCCTATATTGCAACATTGCTATCTTCCCTATGCATCCAACACCGTGGCAATGGACGACAATGCCAAACTGTCCCTTCTTGTGGAAAATGCAATCCAGCTGTTGTGGAAGTGCGATATGCTAGAGTACGATGAAGACTTTGCAAGCGCTGCTATAAAGGGCATCGACGCAAGGGAGGCCAAGGCCAAGAAGAAGAGGGTGGGCAAGATGAAGGGTGACTCGAGCGATGCCGTGGCGCAGGACATGTTGGCTCGTTCCGGGGAACGGATTCGAATACTGCTCGATGTGCTGGCGAGCTGTACGTAATGTGGACTGGTAGCAATGGCCACTCCAAGTGTGGCAACTCTAGATTCCCCATCTTGGACGAAACGTCCTCACTAATGATTGACGACTGAATACCAATTTTTTTTTTTTTTAGATTCTCATCATCTACAATCATCGCAGTGTTGTGTATACAATGTTTTTACAGTTTGGGCACCCAGCAAAGCACATTGCGCACTCAGCGCCTCTTGGCTGCCGGTGGGCTCCAAGCGGCCGGCTGCCACTTGTCTGAATGGCCCTGGGCAGCTCGTGCTTTGGCCCAGGGGTCCTCGTCGTATGGAGCCTCCGCGTCGGCAGCTTTGGCGTTCTTGCTGGCCACCTGCGCCTCTCCCGCCCCCTCCGCGCTTCCACTCGCCCTTGCGCCGTTTGCTTCTTCGGGGAGCGGGAGGCCCTGGCTGGCGGCGCGGCTCTCGGGCGTCTCCATGACCTTGAGCTTGGCCTCCCACCGCGCGTCGGCCTGGGCCGCCAGGTACTTGATCCTCTCGCGCCGGACGACGTCGTCGGATAGCTCCTCGACGGTCGGGGGTTCGCGCCGGGTGTGTCGCAGCCACTGGTGCCACTGCGGGCTGACCTTGACCTCGGAGTAGTGCGTGGATCGCGGGTAGTTGACGATGCGCCGCCAGCGCTCGGTGCCTTCGATGCCTCTAGTGAGGCGGAACTCCCAGTACGTGTTGCCGTTGAGGTCGTAGCCTGTTTTGGGGGGGAACACAAGTCAGCAGGGCAGGACGGAGGCAGGTTGAGAAACAAATTGGAGGTGAAGGAAGAAGGAAGAAGGAAGAAGAGGAGGAAGTGAGTGAGTGAGTGAGTGCATGTGCATACCCATAAAGAAGCGTCTCCGCCACGGCAGGCGGAGGGCTTTCCACCGGTACCAGGCCCGTGCAAAGGGCCCGACTGGGTACGAGGCCATCTTGCCGTGGGTTTCCTGGGTGAGAAAGCTGTGGCCGATGGAGTCGGACGTTGAAGCTTGGAGCTTGGAGCTTGGCGCTTTGACGTGCTGGAGGCAAACGGTTTGGGGTGATGGAACCATCATGGGAAACATCCATGCGCCCGCCACATGATTTTCCCAAGCCACTGCGCCACGCGTTTTGATAGGCTACGTTCCAGCCACTTCTTTGCCAAACCCAACCCCAGCCCCAGCCCCAGTCCCAGTCCCAGCCACAGCCACAGCCCACGTCATGGCGTGGCGCCTACCTTGGTACCTATGCAAGTTGCTGGCTGCGGCACGGACGGCGGGACATTGGGACATTGGGACATTGGGCGTCGTTTTGGCTCGTTTTGGCAGAGGGAGGAGACCAAGGCAATCACGACTTTCTGGAATGAAGCTCATGCAACAGTTCCTCCCCCTTTTTCCTCATTTCCGTCCTTGAAACTCCAATCTCCCTCCCCATCAACAACACCGACCGGCCGCTGATCCACAGTGCAGCTCGTCCTCGTCCATCTTGGCCCGGCTCTGACAAGGATTTAAAGGCTCGTGGCTTGCAGGTACAGCACCAACCTGGCAGGCAGGCATCATCAATCCCCTCCTTTACTATCCGACTTCCATCATCACAGGCGCGCGACAGCTCCTGCTTGGGGTGGAACTGCGTGGCCCTTTCAACTGCGCAGGATAGAGCGCGCTGCAGCGGATACATTCATACATAGCACAGCAAAGTAACCCTGACGTTGACTCCAACAAAGTCGTCCAACAATGGCGTCTGTCACCTCCCTCGACAAGGACTTGCGCAAGATGCGCCTGGACAAGTACACCCCTGCCGCCGCCAGCGAAACCAGGTCCTGGATCGAGGATATCCTGGGACAAAGGCTGCCGTCTTCGGATCTGCTGGAAGGACTGAAAGATGGCGTTGCTCTCTGCAAGTAGGTTTCCTCGGGCTCCTCGCCCCCCTAATGGCCCTTGATGGCCCTTGCTCACATGGTTGCTAGGCTCGCCAATCTCGCCCTCCCCCCTCCCGGCATCAAGTTCAAGCAGTCTGCCATGCCGTTTGTGCAAATGGAAAACATCTCGCAGTTTCTTCGCGCCTGCCAAGCACCGCCGCTAAACCTCCACCAACACGACACATTCTTGACAGTCGATCTCTTTGAACAGAAAGATCCCGCACAAGTGCTGCAGTGCCTGGGCGCTTTCAGCCGAGCTGCCAATGCGGCCAACCCTCAAAACTTCCCCACGGCCATTGGGGCCAAGCCGCGTACGGGTGCCATGACACCCCAGGGAACTGGAACAGCGACGCCGCCGTTCGCGGGAACGCGTGCTCGGGGTGCCTCTGTGGCCAGCAACGGCTCGTCCGCTTATGGGGGCGCGCGGCCTGCCCTCGCTCAGCGAACCGGCGACTCTCCGTCGGGACGATGGAGCCCGACAAAGAGCCCCCGCGACGGCTCTGGCTCTCCTAGGCCCGTAAGCAGCTGGAGTCGAAAGGAGCACGAAACATCCACCGCACCCGCCTGGAACATTGCGCAGTACGGGTACCTGGGCGGAGCCAGCCAGGGGAACTTGGGCATCTCGTTTGGTGGACGGAGGCAGATCACTAGTGCTGGTCCCAACGTCCCTAGTCTGGCCGAGAAGGAGCGCCGGCGCAAGGAGCAGCAGGCCGAGGAGGAGCGCCTTCGCCGAGAGGCAGAGGAAGAAGAGCAGCAGCGTATCAGGACCGAGGCCGAGGCCGAGGAGTTGAGGGCTCGACAGGAAGAGGAACGGCGATGGGAAGACGAAACCCGGCGACTACACGAACAGGAGGCCGAGGAGGAAAGGCGCAAATGGGAGGAAGAGGAGCGGCAATGGCAGTTGACCGAGGAGAAGCGCCGCAAGGAAGAGCAGGAGGCCGAGGCCCGCCTGGAAGCAGAACGACAGCGTGCCCGAAGCCGAAGCGATGTAAGGCTCCGCGGCCAGTTCCTCAGCCAATATCAGGTGGAGGAAGCCCCTTCGCAAGACGGGGCAGCCGATGCCGGGGGGTATAGCAAGCGAATCAAGGAGCTTGAGCAGGAACTCGAGCTTGCCCGGCAGCGCGAGGCCGAGTACGAACGAGAGCGTCAGGGGCGGCCTCAAGTCGAGGGAGGCGGCGAGCTGACACCCAAGCTTCCGCCCCGGTCTCGATCTCACTCGCGGACCAAGCCCAGGGTCAAGTCGCCCGTGTCAAGTCCTCCGTCCCGCCAAGACTCGTGGTTGAGGGGGGAACGAGAGGTCCTGCGCACGCAATGGACTCAGTATCAGGAGGATACGCCGCCGTCTAGATCCCCGCGCCCTCTTCCCGATCCGATGGCTGCAACCCCACCAAGGATGGGCGTCCCTGGTGGTCGACCTCTTCCGGATCCAGCGGCCTACGCAACCAAGCCCGTCAAGTCACCTCCGCCTGCATCCACCGCCATGCCTACATCTGCACCGGCACCGGCACCGGCACCGGCACCTGTACCTGCTCCCACGCTCCCAAGCCGAACCGATAGGTTTCTTGCCAGCAACCCCGCGCCGGTACCTGCTGTCCCGCAGCAGACATACTCACGCGAGCTGGGCGCCACGGCCGAGCAGGATGCCGAGGATCAACGGCGCGTGCAGAGCCAGTCCAGCACCAAAGCAGGCGGATGGGCGTCCAAGTCGCTCCTGGAGCGTGAGATGGAGATGGAGCGTCAGCGCCAGCGCGAGTGGGAGGAGGCGCAGAAGGAAACGGCCAAGGCGGTGCGGTCCAACGACGGGGTTGACGGAATCGGGGGCGGCATCGGGGGCCGCTGGGATGTCGGCCAGTGGAGCGGCTTCACCGGTGGCGACAGCCAGAACCGGGGCGCCCAGGGTATCGGCGCCGGGCGCCGGCCGATTGTTGGTCCCCGGCCGCTTCCTCCTGATCCGAGGTAGATGAGCGAGCAGGAGAATAATAAAACATTTGCTCACTTGGTGCGACAGCTTAGCCTTGGTTTAACTGCTGCGCGAGTTCAAGATGATTCAGAGCGAGGCTTTGCTTCATTGCCATGTAATACCCAAGAAATAGGCCATTCAATTTCATCATCTAATATAAACGCCCATCCCACCTCTATGAAGTGAAAAAACTTTTCCCTGAGAAGCCCTAGTCTCTATACATCTCCTCTAGTCCTCTGATTTCTTTATACGTGTCGCTTTCGTGTCTATGCCAAAGTCGTAAAACATTTCCCTAGATGCAAAAGAACGCTCAAACAGTCTGGTCCTTTGCAGGAGCCGCCGCCGCCGCCGCCGCCGCCTCGTCTCGGCACCGCTGGCACATGCACCACCCTCCCAGGCTGCCCTCGGCCCACTCGCGGCGCTCGTGAACGGGCAGGCTGATGTCGCAGTAGTGGTTGAGGATCTCGTCGCCGCGCCGGATGCCGCCGGGCCCGCCGCCGACGACGCGCTGCTGGCGAGCCGTGAGGACCATGCGGCCGCCCCACTCCCAGGTGACGTTGGGGTCGCAGTCGTGGTTGGCGAGGCACCAGTAGGGGTGGACGGCGGCGACGTCTGGGCGGCCGTCGCGGAGGCTCTTGCGGGCGGAGGCGGTGCCGCGGAACTTTGAGTAGAGCGTGTTGAGGACCCAGAGGTCGTAGGTCGGCAGGGCGGTGAAGATGTTGATGTCCATCTTCTCGAGGACGTGCAGGGGCGTCTCGATGTTGTACTTGAAGGAAAAGGGGAGCGACCACACGGCGGGAGGGTCGCTGACGCCGACGGGGGCGACGGCGTTGGTGTCGACGGGGATGAAGCCGCCCCAGATGTACTTGACCTCGCGGACGTCGAGCGGGTGCGTGTCCTCGTGGGCGGCCATGGCCATGACGCGGGCGAGCAGGAGGAGGTAGAGGGTGTCGTCGGCCTCGAAGGCGTCGGGGTCCTTTGCGATGGCGTCGACGTCGAGGTCGCAGACGGCCGGGTGGTAGCGCTCCTGGGCCTGGTCGTGGCAGAACTGGGTGCAGAAGACGGTGTCGTAGCAGTCGGCGCAGCTGACGGCCTCGGTGTCGCTGCCGAGGGGCGGCAGGTCGGAGCCGCACGCGTCGCAGAGGGCGTCCTTGAGGCGGTTGTTGGCCGTCAGCAGCGAGTACTCCTGGAGGACGGCCTCGCCGGGGGCAATGTCGTCGTGCGCGAAGACGCCGAGCTGCCTGCAGGTGGACACGGCGGCGCCGAGGTCGTTGCCGGTGTCGTCGACGCCCTCCCTGAGGACGGGCAGGGTCGCGACCTGGACGGCGCACTTGGGCGCCATCTGGGCCAGCTGTGCGTTGAGCTCGGCGAGCGATTCGGGGGCGAAGCGGTCGGGCTCGTGCTCGTTCCAGGGGTACACCTCGCGGCGCACGAGGCCGCGCTCCGGCAAGTCGCTGACCTCGGTAGCAATGTCGACATTGCCCCGGCGCAGTCTGCGCGACGCCACCGTGTCAATGTCGGCCTTGATTGCGAGAAGCTCCTCGTTTTGGGGCGACACCTCGAGTCCGCGCAGGCAGAAGCTGGCGGCACTCTTGAGGCATCCGCAGAAGAGCAGGTTCTGGGCGAGAATCTGGTAGGCGCGAACGGAGGCCAGAGTTGCCAAACGCCTCACGACTGGATCTTCTTCCTCCGAGTCGCCTTGCGCAACGACGATCTCGTCATCAGCGAGCTTGCCGTGAGCCAAGATGCGAGGTAGCTCCGCCGCCCCTGCGTGTGCTTGCAGGGCCTCGACAGCCTCCTCGTGGTACTCGAAGCCCTCGTTGAGGACCTCATCGGAAAGAAGCAAGGCGCGATAAGCATCGCCAGCGGCCAGGTCGGGATAGGAGAGTTGGGCGTGTACGGCAGCGCGCTCGAGGTAAGGAATCAAGTCGTAGGGCGAGTCGTCAAAGGAGCCGGTGAGTTGGGCGCGGCGCTCGAGGAGCGACCCCTGACTAGCCGGCTCTTGGGTCATTACTGCGGTGTGTCTTGCGGTGTATAGATGATCCAGATCCACTTCAAGACGGTATCGGGTTATCTACACGCCAGATTCGAGGATAAGAGAAGAAGTGATCTAAGTGGTGCGGCTCCGGGTGCCGGCTTCTGCAGGCGGCCAAGCAGGTGGGAGGAATCTGACGCTGGAGGGGGTGAAGGGAGGGGGGAGTTTATAGACAGATCGAACCGAGTATAGGCAGGGAAAGAAGAAAAGCGGTATGCGAGGCGCAAATAACCAAATCAGGTGCTATAATAGCATCATTGTCGTGATGCCTTCATCGCAGTTGGGGAAAAAAGATGCAAAGCCACCCCGCGGATGGAAAAGAAGGAGGGGCATCGTTATCGATAAGGCAAATATCGATAAGAGCGGGGCGCGATGTGGGGTGATGAGGTGCTATCGTAAACTACAACCAAGAGGAAGAAGGACGTTGAAGCGGTTCTGGCGGCTGGCTTGATGGATTGATGGATTGATGACACTGAGAGACTACTCCCAGTTGAGAAACAGCCTTTTGCTTAGTTGCATGCGTAATTTTGCTTCTACTGTATCTGCAGTGGTTGGGCTGGTGTAACGCCGTGGAGGGGATGCGGAGAGGAGGGGAGGGGACAGCAGCATTGCGCCCAACCAACCAGTTACATTAACCAGCCCAACCAACCAACCAACCAACCATCTTGCACGCTCTCGCCATGACGGTGCAGTGGCCAGCGATGGGCGCCGGGGCAAACCCGCAACGTTTGGTGCCGATCCGAAGCGAGAATTTTTCCCTTGTCTCCATTGTTAAGACACGATGATCAAAGACAAGAGACGGGAGGGGGGGGGAAAAAGCTGTGCTCCGTATTTCCGTAGATGGCTTGTAGAGGCGATGATGTGATTGCAGGGCCAAGGTGCCAAGGCGTTGGCGGGGCTTGGATCTAAAGAGCCGGCCACTACGTCATGGCGGACGGAGCCACTACGTAAGGACTGCTGATAATGGCGACGGACAGACCGACGCCTGGAGAAGAAACAAAGAGACTGGAAAGAAAGAAGAGAGGCAAAGGGCAAGAGGAATGCTCGGCTCGTGTCGTGCCGGAAGGGCTTGGCTGTATGATGAACCAGTACGGCCGGCGGATGGTGCTGGAATAGCTGGAATACAGATTAGGTGGGCCGGGTTTAGTGTGTTGAGGCTATAATGATGGCGATGGTGGTGATGGTAGTGGTGATGATGATGATGATGATGATGATGCTGATGATGGATGGCGATGTGCGCAACGTTCAACCACGCGGTCGGGGCCAGCCACGGCCCACGTTGGGCCAGCTGTCTGGCTCTGTCTCTGGCGCTGTCACAAGCAAGCCGACGGAGAATACAGCTCAGATTCTTAGAGTGTTTGAATCGATTGAGTCGAGACGGTCTGTCTCTGTCTGGACTGGACCCTACAGGGCCAAGGTTGCGCCACTGCAATCAGGAAGGGCCGCAGCTTCTCAGCTTCCATGTACCGGCATCTGGCATCTGCCACTGCGCACTAGACTGACTTGACTACCTACGTTACTGTACCCATGTGTAGTATTGCTAAGGTAGGTAGGTATGCAGTCCAGGTGCTCTGTTGTCTCCCTGTATAGTCAGTACTGTAAGGTAGGTAAGGTAGGTATGGAAGTCAAGTTAGGTACCTACAGTACTTGCAGACAAGCCCACTTCCATGGCATTGGGCTCCGTTATGCCCTGGCCACTTTGCCGGGAGGAGCAACTCGCCGTTGGATCTACCAAGCCAGCCAGCCAGCCGGCCAGCCAGCCCGCATGTGCTGTGTAGAACCTCAGGCCATCTTTGATTGTACATGATAGCAAGGCAGTCATTTCCATAGCATCACATGGAAATATACCAATCACACGTTCCCACCAGCACATAACTATAGTATCTACATACCTACCTACATACCTACCTACCTACATAGGTACACACACACACACACACACAATGTGCATGCCTTGCCGACCTGGCTGGGATGCTCCAACGTTTTTCCCGCCGCCAGCCCCGCCCCCTCCTTGGGTGGTCCTTGCATGGTGGGTTTTTGGATGGTGGTCCTTGGGTCAGTTCTGTCCGCCACTACGTAACTTGGGTACCTCAGGTAACTTAGTCAGTCTAGTCCAGTTTCATAGGTACGGATACGTAGCCCAGCAAGAAACCACCACTGCTCCACCATCACCTAATAACAACCGCTCCCGCCGCCGCTACTACTACTGCTGCTCCAGATTACTACTACTGCTGCTGCTGCTACTACTACTACTGCTACTGCTACGGCCACGACTCCACCATCGCGAGATATTTTGCTTGCTACCTCCTCGTCTGCCGTCCTCCCTCTCTCTCTCTCTCCCTCCCTCCCTCCCCTCCTCTCGCCTCTCCACCATCCATCTGCTCAACACCCCGCCATCACCTCGCTCAACCACCACCCTCACCACCACCACCACCTCTACCATCACCATCACCATCACCATGGGTAAAACGCAGCCCAACCTCTACGCCTTCCCCGGCGTCGACGCCCTCGCCCCGGCCCTGCGCGCCTACATCATCCAGAGCCAAGAGGCCGGCTTCGCCCGCCACGGCTCCTTCAAGATTGCCGTCTCGGGCGGCTCCCTGCCCAAGACGCTCGCCGCCGCCCTCCTCGCGCCCCCGGCCTCGGCCGACGAGCCCGCCCTCGACTTTGGCCGCTGGGAAATCTTCTTTGCCGACGAGCGCGCCGTGGCCCTCGACCACGCCGACTCCAACTACGCCCTCGTCAAGGCCGAGCTGCTCGACAAGCTGCCCGCCCACCAGCAGCAGCCCACTGTTCACCCCATCGACGTCGCCCACCTCGACGACCTCCAGGAGCTTGCCGACCAGTACGAGCAGCGCCTCGTCGCCAGCTTCGCCTCGCGCGACTCGGTCCGCCTGCCCATCTTCGACCTGCTCCTCCTCGGCTGCGGGCCCGACGGCCACACCTGCTCCCTCTTCCCCGGCCACCCGCTGCTGCGCGAGACCGACGCCTGGGTCGCCCCCATTGACGACTCTCCCAAGCCCCCTCCCAGGCGCATCACCCTCACTCTCCCCGTCGTCACCCACGCCGTCCGCGTCGCCTTTGTCGCCACCGGCGCCGGCAAGAAGGACATTATGAAGCAAATCTTCGACTCCCCCCCGACTCTGCCCTGCGCCCTCGTCAACGACGGCACCGGCGACCGCTGCAGCTGGTTCGTCGACGAGCCCGCCATCGAGGGCGTCGCCTTTCCCCGTAGGGCCTTTCTGTGAGCTGCCTACCTAGGTCTGCCTGCCTTGATGCCTTGGCCATCTACCGGGTCTAGCCCAGCATGATCAAACGAATGAACCCCGACAATAAAGCAAGCACAAAAAAAACAACGAAACCAAAAAGAAAACTCCCAAGTCCGTCCGAGACAAGAGGGGAGAGGGAGGGCGTCATCATCATCTTGAAAGATCCAATTGATATCCACACTTTACATAGAGATACGACAACTTGACTACATGTGCCCTGCAGCCCTTTTTCGTCTCTACCTACCTAGGTACCAAGTCCATCCATCCATGTCTCTCGACTGGCTTCTTCCACCATCCAGAACCTCTCAGGGCTCTGTCTCTGCCCAACCGTTAGCTCTACGTTCGAGATGTTTAAGAGATGACACTTCCCCCCCCTTGTTGGCGAAATATTGCCCTCCACTCGCGTATGCTTTGAGTATTTGCTCAGAATCTCCCATGTCACCATTCTTGATATCCCCTTACTTCTTTCTCCCAATTCTTACTTTCTCCTCTAAATTATTCAAAGTTGCTTTTGGTAGATTGGCAGGCTTGCAGTTGATCTTGCTTTTTCCATCCATGTCCGTTTTACTGATCTTTAACGGGAAAAAGATCCCCATCGTTGAAGTTACTTACCAGAATAAGGCGGCTCTCGTGCTAAAGACCTAGGGTAGTGGGGTTGGGATGCCGTCACAAAGCAAGAGACATAATCTACCCATGTTACTCAATACTCATCATGTAGCATATCCTCTATTGTGCAATCACAGTATGTTTCGTGAAAAAAATGTAAATCGCTACCTTCTACAGCACTCTCCAGATCGCACCAGCTTCGGGGGTATCATCAGTCTCGCGAACCATCCTCTCAATCCAATCCTCTTCTCTGCTCAACGCCTCGCGTTCCATCTCGTCCATGACGACCAATTCCTCCTGCATCCCGCTCGTCAGCGCCCGGGCGCCATTGACCATCTGGGCCAGGCTTGAATCTTCCAATCCTTCCGGCAACGCGCCGACGGCATCCAGCTGCCTCTGGAGCCCGTCGATCCGCCTGATCAGCCCCACGCGCTCGTCTTTCCACGCTGAATCGAGCTCTCCGATGAACAGCACGTCCTGCTCTGCCAAGAGGACACCGCCGTTTTGGCGCGCTTCCTCAATCTCGCACACCTGGTCCACCCACCGCTCGAAGCGCCTCACTACACGTGCGTATCGGCCGCCGGGCTCACCAAGCGTCCATATGCCGTTGATGGCGGCATCCAGCCCCTGTATGCCTTCTTCTAGAGAGATCCTACCCTGTGCCCAGGCCCTGAGCGCTAGGATGTTCTCCTTCTCCTTCTCGGCCCGCTCCAGCTCGTCGACTCCTCGACTCGTCTGTGCCAACTGGGAGAACCTTTCGCCCAGCTTCTCTTCAGCGCTTGCGTGCCACTCGGCATCCACAGCCGGGGCAGCTTTGTGTAGAAGATGTAGCTGTAGTAGCTCTGTCTGCAGCCGACTCGTCTCAGCCGAGGCAGCAACGTTGGCTGGGAGCTTGGAGGGTGACGGCGGAGCGAGGAACGTGGATGTCAGAGGCTTCGGGGCCGAGGTTTTGGCTGGGGAATAGTGTTGCTGGAGAGTTGAGAAGGCCGGGCGGAGACGTGGCTGGGCCTGGGCCTGGGGTTGGGCTTGGACCGGGGGTGTTGCTGCTTTTTCTTGCACCACGGAGGCCTTGCGAGGACGGAGCAAGCGGGCAGAGGCTGTCGTACTCGCAGCGATGCTGCTGGTCGGAGACGAAGAGGATCCTGCCGATCCTGCCGACCTTGCCGAGGCCTGCGAGGGCGGACGAAGCACCGGGGCGTTTTTGAGGCCGGTAGTTGTGCTTCTAGCGCGCGTGTGTGATACCACTCGCTTGGTTGGAGTGGGTTGGCCATCGGCAGAGGTCGGGCGACCTACAACACGTGTTCTTGTCGCAGTTGTCGAGGGCGGATATCGGCTCGCCTCTTTTCTGGTTGAGTCCTGCGTGGGAGCAGTCGTCGTCGTCGTTTTCGTCGTCGCCGTCGCCGTCGCCGTGGACGTCGTCGGGGCTGGCTGCCTGGCTGGTCTTACTCCCACCCCCGTACCTGATCCTGCGCTCGTGGTGGCGCTTCTCAGTTTCCTCGTTGCTGTCGGAGCTGTCGGAGCCGTGGAGACGGAGACCTTCCTCGTTACTGAAGGGGCCGTCGATATGGAAGCTGTCCGGCCCAGGGGCTTGACAGGGAGCCGGCTCGGGGATGCATTGCGGGTGGCGGATGAGGGCGCACCAGCGGATGCAGCTGTAGTCGAGGTCGTAGTCGAATTTGTGTTGCTCCTGGAGGCGACCGAGGGCTTGCGAAGTGTGCGAGACCGTTCAAGCGAAGACATTGCTTCTGTTGTCCTTCACCGATGTTGTTGTTGGTAGAGTTGGATCCCACCTTACCCTAGCTTGCCGAGCTCAGATGGCGCCGTAGCATGTGGGGCGCTAGCGGGAAGGAGCCCCTGACGGGCTGGCCCGTACAACTCGCAGACGTTGTACTCATCGTCTCCATCATCATAAATGGTTCGTCACAACTGTCGTCTTTGCGAGCTTTGCGAATCAAAATAGAAACTACAAGCACAGGCACCGCGATTCATACGTGACAGGAGAAACTCTCATCTTTGACATTATCATCGCTCTGCGACCATCAAAATGTTTGAAACCTGCATCATAGCTCCTTTCCCACTATGGCAAGCAACACCAGGCCAGACATGAACATGGCATCATCTAGCTTTGGGATATATGTTCCAAACCCTCCCCACCAGCCCTTACAAACATGCCGTGTGCCCGCAATCATCCATGTTGATACATGCAACCGTATATCCGAGCCCAAGGGTGTATGCTACAGAAGATAAAAGGAAAAATAGGGTTGAAGAAGACAAAGAATAGTGAAGAAGAAGAAGAAGAAGAAAACGATGTCGGTAGAGAACAAGGGAATATGGTGCAAAAGTGTCCTTGGAAAGATATGAAACAAAGAAGACTCTGAAGAAGACTCTGACTGCTGCATTCCAAACTGTTGACATTGAGAGACTGGCCCGTGAGTTACGCTTTCAAGGCATCCATAAGCCCATGGAGGCCCCTCTTGTGCCCACGAAGAAGGTTCACGCAAGGTTCGCAGATGCGCAGGTAGCAAAAGCTACATGCCCATCGATCTTCATGGTTCGGCGCCTGGCATGTCTGACAAGTGAGAGGATAGTGGCGGTTAGCCCGTCGGTGCATCATCCGGTGTCCCTGGTAGCAATTGAAGTGGGAGTCCTTGAGGGGCGCAGATTGGAATACGGTGCTCTCCGTAATGCGTGATTCGGCCTGGGTAGGAAAGTAAGCGGCCCGAGGATCGAATTCCTGTTGAACCTTCATTTCTGGGTACAGCGTGCCATCTCGACCCTTGTAGAGGAGTCCTTGGGACTCAGATGGTACCAATCTCGGATCCTGGTGGCCTGCCCAGTGACGCGGTTGCTCATACGCTGGATGCTGATTTGACCTCACTGACGAGGTTCGCGGGGGAAAATGAGTGGTCTCAGCTGGCTGGGGCATTCGATGGCAGGGTTCATACGTGGAGGGTGCGTTGCTGTTGCTGCCAATCGAGTCTCGCCTTCCATATCCTGCCGGTGAGAGGGGGGGCATCATTTCGGTATGGGGGTAATCCGTGACGTCTTTGGGCTCAGAAGACACCAGAGACTTCTGGAAATTGTGCGCTTCAGATGATGGTAGAGATGGCGGCAGTGCTGCTATGGCCTTGCGAGCTATAGGCTTGGACTCGAGGCTAGTGGTCCTTTGAGGAAGTTGCTCTGCTAGCGGCCCATCCAGGGGAGGTTGAGGCAGGTCTTTGGTGGACAGGTCCTTTACGGCGGGAGGCTCCGGCGAGGAAGCAGGAGAATGGGGCGAGACAAAGTGATCGAGGACGGGTGTCTTGACGTCTTCCTTCCGATATTCGGGTGTTGGGGGCCGCTGTGCACCGGGACGGGAAGCAGTGTCATTGATGGTGTCACTCGAAGACCCCTGTTTTCGATTAAAGGGAATAAGCTTGTCCTTGAGACTCCTAAGCTTAGAGTTGCTGTTACCCATGGTTTCGGTCTCGGCTGGCCGCTCCTCGGGCGGGGCCGGTCGGACGTTGCAACCAGGCAAGCCGGAATTGGTGAGGTTGTTCTTGGGAGGTTGAAAGGAGAGAGCCGACACCTTGACGACACCGGCCGGGAGGTGGGGCTGTGCGGCTTGCGCGGCCGTGGCGGTGGCTGCGCCTGCGGCAGTCGTGGCGGGCTGGGAGGCGGCAGTTGATCCGTTGGTGGAGAGCAGCTTGAGATCGGGGACCTCGATGCTGGAGTCGGCCTTGAGTGATCGACGACGCCAAATTTCAGATCGAGATGGTGATGGGGCGGTAGTGGATTTGGTCTGCTCTGGGCTTGCGGCTGGCGCTGGCGATAATACTGGAGCTGATGCTGGAGCTGGAACTGGAGCTGGTAGAACAGTGCGGAAGTTGGCGTCCTTGGACGGGGGTGGAGGGGGAGTAGGAGGGAGAGGGAGAGGAAGACTGCTTTGGCCGTCTAGAGGAGCAAGAGGAGGCGCTGGTGCAACAAGGCCAGCATGTTGCGCCAGTGGGGGCTCGGTGGTGATTACTTTGGTGAACGGGGCATGCGCATGGCCATGACGGGTTTCGGCTTGGGCCTGGGCCTGGGCATTGGCATTGGCATTTGCGGGTGGAGCTTGGTGGCTCGGCGAGGTGTTTGCCTCACTTTGGCGGGCGCTGGTAGTGCCGTCCGAGGATCTGACGACCGATTCCAGGTCCTCGTCGGAGCTTCTCGAGTAGGCCGAAAGAATGCTGCAGATGGAGTCGGATGGAGAAGGCATTGCAGGCTGCTGTGCTCCAGATGCGGGTGAAACCATCAGATGTTGTGTGTGTTGTTGGTGCTGTCGTGGCGGCGGCGATGATGCGGATTCTGGCTGCGGCTTCTGTGGCTGTGACTTTAGATTCGACAGAGACGGTTTGCCGACAGGTCGTCGGGGAATGGACATCATAGGCCTCGGGCCAGCTGTTGGAAGAGACGAATCGAAGGCGGGAACGGGCTTTTTGTGGACGATGCTGTCGGATCGGGGAGGCAGGGGCAGGTCCTTGCGCAGCGGCGGTAGAGGACGCTCGCAGTGGTTGTCGCGAGTATGGTCGTCGCTGTCGTCGTCGTCGAGCTGGCCTGGGACAGCCGGGAGGGCCTTTGAGAAGCGGGAGGTGCCCCCCGTTTTAGGAGGCTGGAGAGAGGAGGCCATGGCGGCGGCGATGGTGGAAACAAGTCGATACTGGCGACAATGGCGAAACACGAGTGCGGGTAGCAAATGTTTGGGAGTTGTGGTCCTCCCAGTGTCGGCATAAGAAAGGAGCGGACGGGGATGAACCCTACTGCAGTGGACAGACAGACAAGGGAAAGCAGGTGAAGCACAGTAGAGAGCAACGGAATGGAGAGCATGCGCCCGCTCGCCCGCTCGTGCGTGTGTCGTTTCGAGAATCGCGGGGAGGAGGGAAGAGGAAAAGAAGAGGAGAAGACCAACAGACGAGCAACAGACGGGCAACAACTTTTGGTCTGTCGCATTTACATACTACATACGAAACCTACCTACCTAGGTACCTACGCAAACGTACGGAGTACGGAGCAGTCGGCACCTAACTCATCTAGGAACTGACTTACAACAACAGGATTGAGACAAGAGACGGCGAAGAAGCTAGCGGAGGGGCGCAGGGAATAGGCTTGAGAGACAGGGACACGGGCAAAGAGCCGGGTTGGCGAGGTGGGAGAAGTGGAGTGATGACGGAGGGGCTTGGCAGCCCTGGATGATTGGCAGCTTCCATGCACTTGATGCAATCCTGCAATCCATGCAAATCCCATCCCCATCCATTCCAGGAACCCGCCTTGCCCGCGCGCAGTGCAGACGCCGGAAACGAGCAAAACCAACAAGGCTAAAAAAAAAAAAAAAACCCGCCCGTCGTCTACGTTTTGCGTGTATGTACAATACGTACTGCAATGGCCGGGCTGCCAGGGCCCTGGTGCCTGATGCCCACCAGCTAATTACCGCCCGTCTTTAGCTGCAGGCCGATGCTTCCGCAGCCCACTACCTAAGGCACCTTAGGTATGTATCTACTTACGCAGGAGGGGCTTGCTTTGGGACAGATTCAAGGACTTCTGACATTTTGTTGCGTCGTGAACAGACCTTTATGTCACTCTGCAACATACCGTTTGACTGTGAGTAATAGAATCATGAGGGTCCAAGGGATCTTCAACCCTATTCTACAACGGGCCTCTCCAGTGCAAGGTTGGTAAGGTACCGTAAATACCTAAGTTACAGTAGGTGGTGGTGCCTGCCTGGCGTTGACATCCAAAATCCAGCAACGGCGGCTGGGGCTGAAACAAGCCACCCTCTGTTCCTCTTCTCTGTTTTGGGAAAAGGCGAGGGAGCGCCACCGTGTTTCGATAGTGGCCGTTTCGAATCCAACCCAGCCCATCGCCTTTTGAGTTCCTGTGCTGGCACTTGTTTCTGTGATCTGTAATCTAGGTATACAGATTACCGAGTACCAAGTACGCAGTAGCATCTGCTCACCATCGCAAGCGCAAGCCATCTGCAAACCCTCCATCTCATGCCCAAGGTGTGCATGTATATATGTCTATTCTCGTTAGACTGGCATACTGCTGTATGATCTGTACCATGTAGCTTGTACATATTACCATCGCGCGTTGGTCTCTCAAGCTTTTCAGCATTGGCCACTCTCCGTGGCCCCCACCTGGAATGCTCGGTTCCCAGTCAAGCCGCTCTCATGGCATCGTGGCATCCTCCTGCAATGTACCCGAATGCCCAGCGCCATTGACGGCGCGTGTCTTGCTTGCGTCCTCATCCAATACCCTCGTGTCTCACGTTCTTTTGCGACCAACTTGACTTGGCGTGTACTGGCATTGATTGATTGTCGCGTCAACAACACAACCCCACGACGCAACCCTTCTCCAGCCAGCCATCAAGTGAACCCTTTGGATTTAGACTCCCCCCCCATGCTTGGCCATCTGCCATGTACCAAGTCGCCGGGTTCGACGGAGCAAAAGGCCGGCAGTAACGGAGAGACCAGCGTGTCCCCGGCCCAGTCGCCAGTCTCACCCCCAGTCTCGTTGAAATCCAGAGACAGGGAAGATGTCTGCTCCAGCGTTGCATCGCCAGTAGATTAGGGGACACGGCGTCATGGCAAGCGCCAATTTTGTCCCACATGGCCGGAACTCCCGCGAACCCCGTCGCGTTGCGTCACAGTATGCGGCGCCAACGTGACTCTTGGCTGGGGCAGCGAGCACTTGGCTGCACTGTGCAGCTTCTTGTTTCAAAGGCCAACCCTACCTTGCCTATCACTTATGCATCATGCGCCGCCTTCATCTTTGCCCATCTTCCCGTTCTCCTTCTGCAGATGCCCTGGTCAGTCCTTAATCAAGGTCGTGTGCCTGTTCTATTATTGGTATTTTGGAGCCTGTTGCACCCGAACCTTGGCGGACCTTGTTTCTGTAGTATGTGGCTATTCTGTGTTGCAATATTCGGAATTGGACCAGGTCTGTCTGGTTCATGTTTGGGCCCATTTCCATCAGGATAATTTGATTGGGATTCTTTCCGATACGGCTCAAAATGCCGCTTTGACGGACAAATGGAAATTGTCACAAGCCTGTGAAGACGAACGCCACTGCATGTAAGTTGCTCGGAGCTTGGATCTTTGAAAGCAGAACATATAACCCGGTGCTTGACCTCGCGTCATGAGAATGGCGTACGGAGACGTCGCCAGCTTGGAAACCAACGTGTTGCAACAGCAGTCAGGTGGTCAGGTGTTGCGTAGCATTGCCGTATCAAACGGCATCTATCTATTTGGTAAAACAAAATCATCGTCATGACCTGGCTCCCCTAATCACATGTCTTCACTCTTCGTCCTCCTTCGACTTGCGTATAGGTTCAAGCCCAAAAATCTCATCCGAGTCCAGCAGGTTTCGCCCTTCGGGTTTGGATGTCACCTCGCCAAACAGAAATGCGTTTCGTTCTCGGCTGGCATTGTTGGACATGCGCTTGCGCTGCTGAGAAGTCGGCGACTTGCTGTTGGATGAGGGTTGAGAGGGCGAAGTTTCGTCAGGCTCCAACATCCACGCAAAGGATGACTGCGCCAATGTCGAGCGTGTGGGGACAGGAATAGGGGGTCTGACTGGAACCACAGAAGCGGTAGCATTCAAAGGATCGCTGGCTGCGTTGTCGCTTGTCGGTTCCGTGACATCGGGGTCTTGTGCAGGCGCATCAACATCGTCCTTATGAGTCAAGGCCGAGGCTGCAGCTGCGTTACCGTCGACAACTGAGAGACTGCCGATATCGACGTTGGCAGAGGGAGATGAGGTTGACCCCGTCTGTCTTGCGGAATCCGTACTCGTCTCTTTAATCTCTGGAGCATGCGTCGTCTGTTCGGGCTCAAGACACGAGGGAGCCAAGAGCGGTACTTCCAAAGAACAATCCTCGAGGTAGATCTTGACGAACTGAACCTTGGCAGCTGCAATCTCTATGAGCTCAATGCTCTTGGCCTTGTCCTCAAGATTGGATACAGATATTTCCTTGAGGTTCTGGATCGTCTCGTCAAGCATCGCAGCAAGTTGCTGGTTGCGTTGCTCGAGTGCTTCTAGACCTCTGGCCGGCCCCTCGTCGTTTGATATCTGGAGAGGCGACTGCCGTACTTCGTTGATGTTTCGCCTGATCTCCCCCACCGCATCCCTAACTGCCTGGTTGATGCCGAGTTTCTCACCTCGTTCGAACACGCCCTTGGCGCCTTTTGCGGCCCCCTGGAACAGCGCCTCCATGCCGCCCTGCTGCTGGAGAAATCGGGAAGGGGAGGGCAAGGGTGACCTTGAACCAAAGCCTTTCTGGCGGAATGAGTTGAAGCCGCGGAAGCTTGGGGTGAGGGGTCGTGAGGTATCTCCCAATGCTGGAGGCGTTGCAGGCATTCTGCCAGTATACTTCATAATCAGAGACGCCCCGCCTGCCGGAGAGAGATGGTCTCGAATATAGAGAGCGTCGTCCACAAACGTGTGGGGGCCATGGGTGGGTGATGGGGGCGGGTATCTTAAAAGGAGCTGCAAACAGACTGAGTAGTCCGCTTCTAATACTGTACTCTCCATGTCAGATTCATGAAAGATGATGTATACGAATGCGCAACCTACAGTCCCAGCGAATTCGTATCAGCATAGCGACGCAGATCAAGTCTATCAGTTCTAGATGCGGGTCGATGGCGAAGATTGTGTCCCAGAAAGTCAGGCACTGTTCAAAGGGAAACTCGCGGCTAAACAGCAGGCGGATCCATCGACTGTGTGCCTTTTAGCATTGTTTGGGGAACACCGGGGCCCAGAGACCTACATGAGAAATATCTGAGGCAGAATCTCAATAGCAGAGAGATGAGCCGCGAGCTCTGGGTCAACCTTGTGCAGGCAGACCTCGTGGATAAATTTGCTTCTTGACACAATGGCTGAGCTCTGCTCCGAGGCCACTGGATTAGGCGTTGCCGACGTGGAGCTGGTTGCCTCATAGAAGGACTGTGCGCTTTCCATGAGACGGGAGAAGAGAATGAAGGCATCGTGCTCGATGTATCTCGAATCCAAAACCTGCAGCATGACTTCGTCGAGGGGTTGGTCCGAGGCAACGGCGGCATGGTCGATGGCGTCTTCCTGAACGGTATAGACAAAGGGAGCGAGGAGCTCGTGCATTCCTTGTCGATAGCCTCCCCGTTCCGGGTTGAGCTTGCAATACATGAAGAGGATGTCAACTATAATGGCTTGCGTATGGTCCTCGTGGTATGAAGCCTCGTCGGGAAGTCTCTGAACATCCTGCTTGATCTCTGCACGGATGATCTCATCCTGGCGGACGGTATTCCAGGGCGACTCGGGGAACGTCAGCCATCAGCGACGCGCGAGGCGGCAGAACCTAGACTTACATCGGGGTCATCCGCCAGGGGGTCGATGGAGAGCTCCGCGAGGGCTTCTGGAAACTCAATGAACCTGAGGGAATGATTGCGCTTTTCAGTATACTGCTCTCTGTACTTGTACAGAGTTTCCGACCAAGCGGCTGGATCTGTCGAGCTTGATAGGAGAAACATCTGCAGAAACAAAGAGTTAACCCTGGCGCAACGCAACACCCCTCACACTTTGCGTCGCATGCGATACACTTGCCTTCCAGCACACAGAACGTAACCCCGAGACACATGGGTTGGAGGTGGAAGACCCATTGTACCTCACGGAACGCCTGAGGTCGACAAGACTTTCGCCATGGCTCTGTGTCTCCTGCCATCGTGATCTATCGACTCGTCAGCTGCTGTACTGAGGGATGGTGCTGAGCTGCGCAGGGACGCTCACGATAGCTCCTCCAGTGTCTTCATGGCTGCCCTGTGAGAAGCGTTCTTCGCAGAGGATACTGGTTCAACTCAACACGACTGGACAGATGCTGTCAAAGGACGGCCAGGATCGGTTAGCCAAGGCAGGGCCGGGTCTGAGAGGTTGAGAGGCACAAGTGGACTGAGTAGAGACTCTCGGCCGTCTCGATGACCCGAGGCGGCGAAATGGCCCCGCTTTGACCGTTCCAACTCCCACTAACGTCCGGGAGGGAGGTGGATGTTACTACTGTAGGCGATCCCATCAATCCTGGAATGGATTCCATCCATCCCCCGGAGCTCTGCTAGAGCCCCTGGAGGAGAACCCCGCCAGCGGCCATATGCCCTGAAACGGGCCCGCTAAACGCCCTGGAAGCTCCCTCGCTACCACCCGCTGCATCCATGGACCACGCCACCCAATCCCGCCCGCCCACTGGATCCTCTGGGAGCACATTGAGCGTGTCCACTCATCGCCAGCCCAAACCAACCAAGTTACCAACTCACCTCATTCTCATCCACCTTTTGTGTTTACAAGTGCAGTTGGGAGTCGAGAAGTCTGCCCTATCAATGCATAATGCTTAACCATGTCTGCCGATCTGTTCGCCGAGTTCAATAGCCTCTCAAACACTCCCTCACCTGCTCCGCAACCACCGCAGCAGCAGCAACAGCAACAGCAGCCGCAACATCCACCTCGATACCAATCTCAACCTGCCCAGGATCCCTTTGGCTTCTCTCACACCAGCTATGTCCCATCGCCTACGGAACACCAAGCCTCACCATGGCAGTCATTCCAGTCTCAGCCTCTAAGCACAGCTGGTTGGGGCGCCGCCCAGGCGCAAGGACTTCAGCAACCTTCAAATGCCTCCACCGCCCAGCCTGCGGATGACGATGATGGTTGGGGCGACTTCGAAGTAGCGCAGCCAGCAGCTCATCCAGCTCAGCCAGCTCTTCCTCCACCAGCCCCGTCCTCTCACTCCTCTAGCTTCTCGGTGCCGTCCACGTCATGGCAGAGTCCGGCCGTGAGCTCGGCTCAGGAACCGGTCATCAAGACGAGGACGGCCCGGTCATCCACTCTCGACATCTTCAATGAGCTCGCTGACTCTAGCAAGCGGTCTCCGCCGCCAACCGGCATTGCATGGACACAGCCCTCTGCGCCAAAGATGCAGGTGAAACCCAAACCAAAGCCAAAGGAGGCACCTACCGACCCCAATGTTCTCTTTGATGCCGAAGACTTTGAACTGCAAGTGGCCGAGGAGGAGGACGAAGATGACGATGATTTTGGTGACTTTGAAGCGGTGTCAGCTCCGTCTACCAAACCAGCTCCGGCAAAGTCGTCGGCACCTTCTCCACCTCCAGCTGTTGCTCCTCCTTCCATCGACCTTCTCTCCCTGGATGACCCCGTTCCCCTTCCATCGCAGCAGAGCACCCGGAAGGCAGCACCTGCTGCTCTTTCGGGCTCTTTGGCCTTTGGTGCAACGTCTACAGTCTACCCGCAAGCGCCAAAGTCTCCCTCCTTCCAACAACGCAACCCGTTCCCCGAACTGGCCATCAAAACCAAACCTTCGAGGCAGGCGGAGCTTAAAGAAGAGAACCCCAAATCCGCTTCACCCATCACAGCCTGGCCTTCTATGGTGTCGGCGACGGTTGATAATGAGGAGTATGCCGATGACGAGTGGGCCGCATGGGAGGAGTTTCCGGCAGACGAGTCCAAGAAAGCCTCTGGTTCGAGGAAAGCACCAGAAAGCTGGGACTGGGATGCGGTCGATAACGAGAAACCGTCAGATTCGGTGAAGGAGGAGGACGTGCCTCCCCCGATCAACATCCCGCCTCCATCCGTCATTCTCTCCATCTTCCCCGATCTGCTTTCCTCTGGCAATGCACTCTTCAAGCCCATCTCAAGCCAAAGCACGTCCATTAAGCAGCGTGTCCTATCGGATCCCAAAGCCGTCGAGTTCCTCGAAGGCTACGTACTATTGGCTACCACGGCGGCTCGGGTAATCGCAGGCCGCAAGCAGCGCTGGCATCGTGACAAAATCCTGGCCAAGAGCATGTCCATATCCGCAGCGGGCAGCAAGGGAATGAAGCTAGCCGGCGTGGACAAGACCCAATCGGCACGCGAGGATCGTGAGGCCGCCGATGTCGTGGCCGTGTGGCGGCAACAGGTGGGCCGCCTCCGGTCCGCGGTGGCCGCAGCCAACACGGCCGGCAAGGCCAAGGTCAAAGTACCTGAGATCAGCGAAAACATGCAGGTACAGACGGCCAAGATGGTGCCCACGGCACCAAAGGCATGTATCATCTGCGGCCTGAAGAGAGAAGAGCGAGTGGCCAAGGTGGATCACGAAGTTGAAGATAGCTTTGGGGAGTGGTGGGCGGAGCACTGGGGGCACAAGGCATGCAAGAACTTTTGGATAGAGCACGAGCAGAAGCTCCGACAGCGATGACACTTGGTAGCAATAAGACTGTATTATTTGCTGTTGGCAATGCGACTCTGTAGCACCGGCGCGTTGGAGAGGGTTGGCCTGTGTGCCTTTGCTATGACGAGGCGTGTATCGACTCGGCAGCTTCCGAGCGCCAACCGTTACTGTTACCATCGCCGTCACACACCCGTGCTTATCCTGTGCCATGAAGACCGACGCTGCTGTGAGGTTAGGGAGGTGGACGACATCTGAACTTGCCAGACTGGGTAGGTAGATACCCGGGTCAAGCTTCTGGTTTCCGCGATCGCATTCGATAGGTACCTACCTAGTTCAGTCAGAAGCATGCGTGGTGCTGAGGAGCTCATGTCTTGGATGCAGCATATCCAAAGACAACTCTGCCCTGTAGAAATAACTTTCCCTACTTGCTTCACTCGCGAGTCAGGATTGTCCCATCTGAGTGAGCTGCAGGCGGCTATTGGTGATCTGGGAATTTGAATAAGGGAGAGATCGCCAGCCAAGATGCTGCAGAAGAGCCGGTGATGGCACGGATCTGTAACGAGCGCGGGAGCATTGGATTGCAGGGTTGGGAAGTAACCATTCCTAATGCTCGTACGACCAGGGCATCAACTACCCATACGTTCTCATGATGGCATCGTATCACAGCGTCTTACCAGCACTCAACCAGGTTTCCAATCAGACAGCTGAATCTATCCCCCGCCGCCACTACACCAGAGTGGCCGCACCATCTTGCCCAACCATAGGCCGCAGTGTGAGCATCTGAAACGATTACACATACAAGTCGCCGTACAGTAGTATGTTTAAGTATAGACCACCGCCGGTACCGTCACACAGCATTGTGTTTCCTGACAACCCAAGCCTGGTCTGCTCGGTCCGTTCGGCCCAGGGCAACACAAGAGAGATCAATCATGTGTAAGTTGCAACAGGGCGACAGTACTGTCCAGTCGGCAAGTTCAAGTGTGATGCGATGGGCTTGTTGTGCAGTTTATCCACGGATGTCAGCAATGAGCCTGCAGAGCATCTTTTGGCCCACCTTGTTGATGAATTAAGTTAAGCAGTGCCCGGGCGTGGACCGCGAATCTTTTGATCGATGCACCTCTGGGGAGTGATCTACCGCCTATTCGCCCCGACGCAGCTCGATCCTCTCCATTTATGCCGATTGGCTGGCGCTGGACGCCGAACAAACTACTTGTGTGTACGGGCGAGTAAACGTCTCTGCACCCCAATATTTACTCGTGCTGTTTGTGCCCCTTGGCTGAATTTTGGCAAGAAGCGTAGCGGGTAGAGACATTCGTTAGTCAGATTAACATTCCAAACTACCATCCGCTGTGGCAGGCTGGCAGGACTGGAAGGAATTAGGCGGCCTGGTCTGGCCTGTTCTGGACCAGTTTAATGATGCATCATTATGTCGCAGGTCTATGGAAGCACTTGTAGAGTCTGGCGGTCGGTAACAAGGGTTCGCAACCAACTCGAATCAATGCCCTGTTTACATATTTACAGAACCAACAGATGTGACTGGGGAAAACAGAGAGCGCCCTTCCCAATCGACAAAGCAAGGCAAGGTGGAACTGTTCGTGATGGCTAGGTAGATACCTACCTAGGTAGGTAGGTAGGTAGGTAGATGCCTTGGGTATTGAGGTCTTTCTAGTTCCCGAGGTAGTACCTGCCTTCAGTTGCACCCATCTTCCGAGGCACTTAATCTATTACTTCCCTGGAAGGGGAAAGATCTTGGCAGCTGGACGCGATTCCCAAGTATCGCGTACCTTGTACTCTACGGGAGTTGCAAATATTATGCGGGACCAAGAGAGCCTTACCCGAACATGATATCAGAATGATACCAGATGAGTACGTCCCTACCTACTTACCTACCTACCTACCTACCTAGTTGTACCTGCCTCGGATACTAGAGTACCTCCGCGGAGCCTACCTAGGTAGGCAGGTAGGTAGGTAGGTAGGTAGGTAGGTAGGTAATTAATAACCCATCCAAGTTGGTCCAACTTGGCATGGACAGATGCTTTTGGCCAGTGCCGCGACCACACATGAACAAGCGTGCAGGCGTGCAGGCGTGACAAAGAAGTGCCGGCAAAGGTGGGCAAAGGGACTGGTGACTACATAAAAATTCTGCAGTTGGAAAGGTACAAGTACCTCAGGCCCTGAGGCAGTCCGGACGGGGCCTGGCACGCGGTGGGACCCAGGCACAAGTTAGCGCCAAGGTACCGTTGCCGTCCACCACAAGTAGCCAATACTTGCCAGTGAGGGGCTGGGCCGCCTGCAACTGCCTGTGACGGCCAGTGGCTGGCGCATTGGGTGGCGTACTGAGAGCATTTGGCAGGCTTTGGCAGGCTTTGGCAGGCACCGCCGGGCTCTGCAAGTCGCAGCTTCCAAAGCTGCTGGCCAGTTGGCCCGGCCGGGCATGTCCAGGAGAGTTGCTAGGCTCGTGGGAGGTACCTGGAGCTTTCCTCTTCTTCCCCTCCCCTCTTCCTCTCCTTCACTCACAAGACTCCCACTCCCGTCCCTCACCTCACGCCGCCTCGTCTCGTCTCGTCCTCGACTCACCTCTCCTCTTACATCTCCCTCCTCCAACTCCCTTCTCCCCTACTCCATCTCCCAACGCTTTCCCCCCCTTCTCCCATCTTCACCTACCACGCACCCCCCGATTCCTCTTCTCTCTCTTTCTCTCTCCCCTTCTCCCTCTCCTCACCTCCACCTCTACCTCGCTCACCTCTCTCGCCAGCTTCCTCACCCAAGCTTCCCTCCCTTAGCCACATCCTCCTGGTTATTCGGTTCCATCCGCCACTTCCCCCGTCAACTCTTGTTGCGCGCCGCTGTGCCTCCCTCGCCAACGCCCCGCGACCCTCCACCCCGCTATATCCCTTCTCCCGCCCTACAGAGCGCAGCCGCCAAAGGAGAAAATAGCCCTGCACTGCATCTCGCCGCCCCGCCATCACTTCTCCCTCCCTTCGTATCAACGACAACCAGGTAAGCACCGCACTTCCTCACATAATCACTACTGCCAGCTGCAATATATTGCGTTTCTTCACTGTGCTTTCTTTGCCATGTGCGCGCCTGCACAATCCCTTCCCCTGACCTCGCTCTCAAGCCGCTCACCTCACGCGCCTTCTCCTGCATGTCGGGATGCGGCTCTCCATGGCAATCGCAAGACTAACATCTGTCGGCAAGGCCTTAGGTTCTACCCTCACGTGCCTACCTTCCCACGCTTCTACCCGTTCCCCAAACTTACGTCGTACTCAACCTCCAACTAGCAATCATGTCGATTCCCCAGGATAACATCTCCCCCAACGGAAGCGACATCCTCGACCACATGGATCAGCTCAAGATGGAAGATCGTCTCGGTCCTGACGGCGAGCCCGCCCCTAAGACGGACGAGGAGTACGCCCAAGCGCAGCAGACGCTTCGAGCCATTGTTTCTTCCAAGGAAGCTGGCGTCATCATCGGCAAGGGTGGCAAGAATGTCGCTGACCTCAGAGACGAGACTGGTGTCAAGGCCGGCGTCAGCAAGGTCGTCCAGGGTGTCCACGACCGTGTCTTGACCATCACCGGTGGTTGCGACGCCATCTCCAGGGCTTATGCCATTGTCGCTCGTGCCCTTCTCGAGGGTGCTCCCGCCATGGGCATGGGGGGTGTCGTCCAGAACAACGGCACTCACCGTACGTATAACCCCTTTCCCTTGAACGAAAATTGTTTGGTAATTAACCTGCTTTTCCCACGCAGCTATCAAGCTACTCATCTCGCACAACCAGATGGGCACCATCATCGGACGACAGGGCCTCAAGATCAAGCATATCCAGGATGCTTCAGGTGTCCGTATGGTCGCTCAGAAGGAGATGCTTCCCCAGTCGACGGAGAGAATCGTCGAGGTTCAGGGTACTCCCGAGGGTATCCAGCGCGCCATCTGGGAAATCTGCAAGTGCCTGGTGGACGACTGGCAGCGCGGCACTGGAACTGTCCTCTACAACCCCGTTGTCCGCACGCAACCTGCGGGTACCAGCACCGCTAGCACGGGTGCGAGCGCAGGATACACTTCTGGAACTGGCCGAAGCGAGTTCGGCAGCCCTCGTGTGATGCGTACCGGCAATGGTGCTGACTTCAGCAACGGTAGCTCGCGCCCGTACAACCGTCGCTCTGATTCCGACGCTGCTCTACGAGGCCCTCCTACTCACGATGAGAATGGCGAGGAAATCCAGACTCAGAACATCAGCATCCCCGCCGACATGGTGGGCTGCATCATTGGCCGCGCTGGTAGCAAGATTAGCGAGATTCGCAAGACCTCTGGTGCTCGCATCTCCATTGCAAAGGTATGTTTTACACTGAACACGTAAACGTGAAGCGTTACTGACTTGTCTCTGTATAGGCTCCCCATGATGAGACCGGTGAGCGCATGTTCACCATCATGGGTACTGCCAAGGCCAACGAGTCAGCCCTCTTCCTCTTGTATGAGAACCTTGAGGCTGAGAAGATGCGCCGAAGCCAGAACCAGGACCAGGAGTAACTTCCGCTCTTCTTGTCGAGTTTCGCTGTGCGTTCCCATGCGATCTTCTGAGGCCGGCTGGGATCGGCTGTTTCATCTCGAGATTCCTCTGATGTGAGCCATCTCGGACCTTTTGCGCTATGGGACAGCCCGTCGACGCAATCATGAGCATTCTTTCTCCCGACTTCATCCTTCGGCTCCATTCCCTCTCTTCCTGTCTGTTCTCCTCATCTGTTCCCCCATCACATTCCTATTCGATTGCAGAACATCACCCCGAGCCTCTGGCCCTCCACCTACCTCACGGTCCTTGGTTCTCTGCATCGTTGTGCCACTGCGATTTCATCGACTCTTATGAGGCGCGACGCCCCGTTGGCTGGTCGATGTGTCCTGCCAACCTGTATCCATCCTACCGACTGATCCCCCAAGCCGCAGGACCCATGGCTTCATTATGATAAAGGACTCATTCCTTGTTGAAATTTGACCAGCTATCACGGTGCTAGCTTGACGAAAAATCGGCATCCATCCAGCGACCGAGAAGGGCATATCGCGGTCTCTGACACTTCATCGCTTCTCAACCCCCCGTGTCACAACCTCTCTCCTTCGCCTTGAGCCCGCCATTTCTCTCTCTCTACCAACCTCCGGACTCGACAAGGGCCATACCAGCGTCACCTCTCACTGATAGCTCTCTTAATCCCACACGGCATCTCCTTACATACCCCAATCTCTTATCTCCACCTCCATGCCTCGTTTGCATCTTCACGCCTTTACCAACCCCGACGCACTCGCCATCACGTACTCGGATTTTGGTGTCGCATGTTTTGGTAGGCGTGTATTTAGCTTTGAGCGAAGAGCCAACAAAAATAAAAAACTATTTGGGCAAACGGACAATGATCCCAAGATTTGGACTGTGAAATATGTGTCGTGTATACATTGTCAAGACATTGGAGGTGCCTCTTGTTGCCAAGTGAGTCCCTTCGTAATTGGCTGGCCCTCGTAACTCGCGACTCCTTTGAATGGCGCCACGGCTTAGCGAGACCCTGTGGCGCAGGGGTGGAGCGTCTGATTGGACCTTTCCGGATTGGGACGTTCCATGATGGGTGATAAAGCCATCTGTCAAGTTCCATCATGGCATCTCGACGGTAGACTCGACGCCCACCTTGCATAGTACGCTCAACTTCCGCTCATTATCGCCGTGCGCTATTTCGCTCGTCCTTGTTTATCACAATTCGCTCTTTTCACCGTCTGCGATTAGCAGATTTCGATTGTTTCACAGTCTACAAGAGTTTGCGACACAAGATTACCCCTGCCATGGCGCGTTCGAAGCAGATGCCCGTGAAGCGCGAGACGTCGTCCGAGTTCTTCAACAAGACGACGGCGAACTGGGAGGATACCAATGGCGACGCGAAGCAGGCCGCCGCCTCCAATGGCCACGTCGGCAACGGAAAGGCTAGCCATGGCCAGGCTGCGACGGCGGCGGTGGAGGAAGAGGAGAAGCAGGACGCGGGCGTGATGCAGCTCGTGGTGGCGGTTGCGGGCATCTATGCGTCGTTGTGAGTTGCTCGTTGCATGTCGTCCTTGTTCTTGGTCCATTGCAGCTAACTCCCTTGCCAGCCTGACGTGGGCGTACCTCCAGGAGAAGCTGACGACGACGGCGTACGGGCCGGCGGACGCGCCCGAGGTGTGGCGGTTCCCCGTGTTCCTCAACACGATCCAGTCGGTGTTTGCGGCCACGGTGGGCTGCGTGTACCTGGTGGCATCGACGCCGGCGGGCGCCCCGGTGCCGCCGGTGATTCCGTCGCGGCGGATCCTGGGCCCGCTGGCGCTCGTGGCCGTGACGAGCAGCCTGGCGAGCCCGTTTGGCTACGCGTCGCTGGCGCACCTCGACTACATCACGTTCCTGCTGGCCAAGAGCTGCAAGCTGCTGCCCGTCATGTTCCTGCACATTACGCTGTTCCGCCGGCGCTACCCGCTGTACAAGTACCTCGTCGTGGCGGCCGTCACCTGCGGCGTCGCCGTCTTCACGCTGCACTCGGGCAAGGGCCGGGCCAAGGGCAAGGGCTCGGCGGCGCGTCCCGACGGCTCCAGCACCGCGTGGGGCCTGCTGCTGCTCGGCATCAACCTGCTCTTTGACGGCCTGACCAACAGCACGCAGGACTACATCTTCCAGACGTTCCGCCCCTACAGCGGGCCCCAGATGATGTGCGCCAACAACGTCATGAGCTCCCTCGTCACCGGCGCCTACCTCGTCCTGAGCCCCTGGCTCGTCGCCACGGGGCTCGGCGACTGGCTCGGCATGGACATTGCCGGCAACGCCGGCGAGCTCCAGGCCGCCCTCGCCTTTACGGCCCGCTACCCGGCCGTCTGGAAGGACATTCTTGGCTTTGCCGTCTGCGGCGCCGTTGGCCAGGTCTTCATCTGTGAGTCTTTTGCCTTCCCTCCCCCCGCGCGCTCCATCCCTCCGCGTCAGCTCTGCTAACCTCTCCGCGCCACCCAGTCTACACGCTCTCTACCTTCTCCTCCGTCCTCCTCGTCACCGTCACCGTCACCCGCAAAATGTTCACCATGATCCTCTCCGTCGTCGCCTTCGGGCACCGCCTCACCCAGATGCAGTGGCTCGGCGTCTCCCTCGTCTTCGGTGGCATTGGCGTCGAAGCTGGCATTGCACGCCAGGAGAAGATGGCCAAGGAGGCCGCCAAGAAGGCAGCCTTGGACAAGAAGGGCCAGTAGTGGCATTGGGCTATTCATCTCCGGTGGGGCTGTCATCGCTCTCCAAGAATGGCGGCTGTGCCGCCGCACCATGTTCGATGGCACTTCCGCAGGCGTCAAGGGTCATTTCGTATGGTACATAGACAGTTCACTATTTAGAATCGTACTTGGTAAACATGGAGTTCGCTTTCAGGTCGAATTGGCAGTGCATTCGTTGACCACTCGTCTATGTTGCTCGTTATATTGTGAACCTTGTGTCACCACGATATTCCCAGCCCATGATCTACCTCGCTTCCATCCCGACTAGACAGACACCTTGGTATAACCAAGACATAGTACCACAGTACCCCTTCCCAGTTGCCAGAACACCAACCCTCAATGCATTTCACAATAACCCCCAATCAAGGTCCATGGATAACCCGAGTACCCTATGGAACCCTTTCCGTTTTGCTCTAGTCCAAGCATAGCATGGACAAAATCACGGAGAATGAAACACAAAGGGAATCAAGACCAGCAGAGCCTTTCATCTAATTACACTAGGTAGTTGGGCGACAAAGACGTGCCGCTGTACTTGCAATAACGAGAGTCGCGCAGCTTTGTTGAAGAGAAGAATGATTGAGCTTGGTGGATGAAAAAATCGAAACGAATGAGAGCATATTATGCTTTTGAATACAAACAACGTCCGTATCCGAGTAATTGGCCGGGTTCCTCGAGTAATGACGCTGCCGAAATAGATGCCAGGTAGAATGCGTCGTCGTGAAAATGGGTATGTATGGGTTGGTCAATGTAAAATGGCTTATGCCGTCTTCTTCCATGTGCCCGCCAAAGGGGACTTGGAGTAGTGAATGAATAATCGTTGATCTAGGGCGTGAGCTCCGTATCAGATCAAATCGTCAATGGACCGAATAATGGGGGCCTCTCCCTTGGTCGGGGGGCTTCTGGGATCCGCCACAGCTGCTGGTCGTCCGAACGAAGAGAAAATGTCCCTCGGAAATGTGGCCGCCCTCGGCGAAAAGAGGCAGTCATTGGGTGTAGGTGGTGACTCAATGAACCGTACGCCTGCAACGTCAGGTACCTCGTGAAGTGGATTGTTCATCATTGTCTCGACCCGTGGAGACAACAAAGCTTCATCGTCAGGGTATGCTCCGGCTATTCTGAAACTTCTCTCCGCAGGTCTGTTTTCTGAGGGCCCTAGGCGCCCAAGTCCCTGGTCACCAAAGTGGGGAAATGACATGGACTGAAACCCAAAGCCAGCCTGTGACAGATGCCCAGGTGACGGTGGAGGTTTCGACCCTTTATCCGCAGGTGGTGGCATGATGGGTGACGGTCGTCCGTGGCCCGACTTGGGTCGTTGAGGTAGGTCGTCTAGCCTCAGTGGCGCCAGGTATTCTTCAGTCTTCTGCTCAACCTCCTCCATCCACATGTACGTGGGTGGTGCTGACGCGGGTCCAGGTGAAATCGCCTGCTGGTTGTTTGTCGAGTCTCCCCTAAGTCGTACTGGGCTTAACCTTTCACCATCTCCCTTTGATCCATCGCCGTCGTTGGGCAAAGGAGCAGTGCGGGGTTCGCAAGGCCCGATGTCGATGTTGTTGGCAGAAAGCGTCAGTCGGTGCTTGTTGGAACCTTGGCCGCCGCGTGGACGATGTCCGGTCGAAGGGTTGGGGCGCTTCTTGGAGAGCTCCTTGTGGAAGTCTTGAAGCGAGTACATCAACTTCATGTTCGGGCTGATCCACCTACTCTTGGCCTGTGCGGAATAGTATGCGTCGTTGACGGTCAGCTCAGGCTTCTGATACAGGCCATATGCAATGATGAGACTGGCAGATCGGCTGGCTCCCTGTTGGCAGTGGATGAGGACCTTTTTCCCCTCCTTTGTCCGGTTCTCGATGGTGTCACACAACTCCATCAAATCCGGCGCTATATCAGTGTTGTGGTCCCAGGGGACGTGGATGTATTCCGGCTCCCGGAGCGGATTCGCTTTCGGGGTGGTGGGCGTATCTTGTGAGCCGTCATCGGCAGGAAACTCGAAGGCAGTTCTGTAGCTAGCTGTAGAGACGGCCGTTTCGGGTATCGGGCTATCGTCTTCAAAGCCCGAGGTACGACGCCCAGCAAGCCTTTCCTGGATCGCCTTGCGCATCTCGAATGGGTTATTTACTTCTCGAGCGCAATTGATGACGACATCGAATCGGGCAGCCTCGTCGGCCGTAGGCTCCAGGTACAGAAAAATGTTGTCCCCATAGATTGCAATAGGGCCGTCGGGATATCCGGGAGTCTTCATGTCTTCGTTGTTCTCGTTCTCTTGGAAAGGCTCAGGCTCTGACCGATTGGCCATCTGCGTCCGAATTGGGGAGTCCTCCTCCGTTATCGCCGAGTCGAATGACATTTTCATACTGGACTTCATAGGGCGCAGGACTTCCGACAGACCCGACTCGTTCCGCTCCAGAACCTTGGGAAACGTCATGCCACCAGCAGGCCCAAAGGTTGACGATTTCATGCCACTCAACATGTGAGGAGAGGAGGTAGAGTGCTTCAAGGCCCTTCGCTGGAGAATGGGTGGCATGGCCGGTGATGGAGGGACCTCGAGGGTTGTCTTGGCTATCAGGTCGTTCGTGTTGGTCTTTAGACTCAGCTGACTTGGTTTTCGCTTCATCGTGGGTATCTGAGGCTTGATGAAGGAGGGGGAGGAGGGCTCTGAGACCAGGGAGACGTTGGTGGACGAAGGCACAAAGGGGGGTTGGATCGACAAGCCCTTCATGTTGCGTGCTCGGCGTGGTGACGGCGAAGTCATTGGACGTTGAAGACGAGGCGGCCCCTCCAGGCCAAAATTACTGGTGCTGGAGCTTGTGTCTGCAAACTCAGGAAGAGCCCCAAGGGTGCCAAAAGAGGTGGAGGGAAAGTTGTTGAGGGGAATAAGATTAATTGGGGAGTCTGGCGATGAAGAGGGGGAAGGATCAGAAAGGGACGCAGAGTCGGCATTCGATAACGTCGTCGTGGGAGAAGAGTCGGCTGATTCCGTGGCCTGTGTAGAGGTGCTATCATGATGCCTGTGAGTCGGATCCGAGGGCATCACGTCATGTCGAAGGGAGTTGTGCTGGGCAGGGAGTGCCAAGGAAGGCGCCTTGTGGTCCATGCCGACGAACTTGGGGTTAACGAGGGTCACGGTTTCCTGGTCTGCGATGGTCTCGGCATCAAGATCAAAGACGGACATGAAGGATGGGATCTGATCCTCGAACATTCGTCGTGCTGCTGTGGACGGCATGGTTTCCAACTGCGGGAGATGTGGCTGATGTGGGTTTCGAGGTCGGGCTCGTTTGTGCGGTCCAAGGTACTCTCCGCCAGGGACAGTATCGTTGGGATTACGAAGGTATCGCGAGTTGAATTCGGTAGTGCAACTAGAAGAAGAGAGAGACGGGTCGCAAAGGATTGGAGTCTCGAAGTGTGTGATCCGGTCGGAAACGAAGAACCGGTGGGTGGACAGCGCAGCTGGATCCAGTCACTGGAAACGCGAGAAGTAAAACGAGGAAGATGAAGGCGCAGAAGAAGAGGACCAAGATGGCCAGGTGGAAGTAGAGGCCAACCAGGTCGGCCCTGTCAGGTGTAGCGGGTAGACAGACTTGCAAGCCAAGCGGCCACGCGACGGGGAAGTTGATGGGCGTGGAAGTGCTGTGGACTGTAGACGCGACAGGGCGAGAAGACAAAAGGCAGAGAGCAGGGCGGTGTTTGTCGTCGGGCCGAGCGTTTTGGAAGGGAGGCACAAAGGCCGAGACGGAAGGCGAGGTGAGACAAAGAATCGGCGTCTACCTTGGTGAGAAGAAGAAGAAGGCGGCAATGGTATGGCGGAGGGCGGGAACTGGGTGTGGCGCCGTTATAACGGAACCATGGTCTCGTGCAGCGTTACAAGGCAGAAGATGGAAAGGCAAAGAGGAAGAAGAGGAAGAGGAGGGAGAAGAGGAGGAGGAACAGAAGGAAGATGAAGCTGAAGAGAGGACGAGGCACGATGGCGGCAGCGGCAACGGCAGCGGCAACGGCAGCGACAACGGCAGCGACAACAACAGACGGCGGCGTCAGAAAGAGTCAAGAGGCAGAGAGAGAGAGAAGGTCAGTAACGGATGTGGGTGGATTGGGTTACGGGGATGGGGTATGTATGGGTGTGAGTATTGGGTATGGATATGGATATGGATATGGGTATGGGTATGGGTATGGATGTGGACATGGGCAGAGAGAATGGAGAGGCCCAAGGAGGATGATGAATGGAGGAAAGTCGCAATCGCAGGCGCAGGATGGGCCGGGATCCATCTGCATCGAGCGGGTTTCACTGGCTGGCTGTTGGCTACTGGCCACAGGCTTACAGTACAAGGAGGCTACAGTACACGCTACGTGCAGTAATCTGTAGATAGGTACATTACATAGGTAGGTGAGGTACCTACCTAGGTGTGTAATGTACTGTACAGTTCCCGCAGGCGCCGAGCTGGGGCGCCAGGGGAGGGGAGCAAGAGGGGCGGCCGAGCGCTACCGACTCAGCAACGGCGGCACACACCAGGCACAAGCGCATTTGCATTTGACACACGAGGCACCAGGCACTCAAGGCAGCATCTGCTTTGCCCAAGGTACTACAGTAAGTATACGAGCCGAGCAAGCCAAGGTAAGGTAGGGCACCAATGGCCCGTCTTCCTTCCGTCGTCTGGCTGCATCTTTCGGGGATACGCCGCTGCGACTGTACCTAAAGGCACCTTGCCTACAGATTACCTACCTACCTTACAGTAGGTCCTGACGCTGAGGCATCCGTACATGTCAAACAGGTGGCAGCGCAGTTATCGGTAGCGACCCTACTAAAACACAGTGTTCAGTCCTTCAACACCGTGCAGCCCTTGCCGTTCCGCGCGCGGAGCAGCCCCCGACACACAGTGCCAGCGTCAAGCCCATTACTCAGTCCCCATCCGATCCGCCCCGCGGAACAGGACGAAACAAGGACAGGCAGGCAGGCAGGCGGACAAGGGCACCGGAGAAGCGCCCACATTTTGCACACGCCAGCCACCATGTACCTGCTGAAAGACAAGGTACCTTGGGTACCCTTACGTAGTACAGTATGGCATGGGGCAGTTTGCTCCATGCGTCAATACTGGCTAGTCTAGGACGCCTCCCCAGGGGCACATTGAGCACCGCTACTCTACTCGCCCAGAGTGTAGTGCAAAAGAGAGGCAGACAGGCACAGAGAGGGAGAGACAGAGAGGGAGAGAGAGGCGAGGACCCAGTTGGTTGATGGAGCCCCCGGCGGCAGGTGAGTGGAGAGATGCTGGCAAAGCTGGGCTTCATGGATCCCCATGGCGCTATTGCGAAACAGGCCGCGTGCTAATTATAGACGCCTGCAGGGACCACAAGTGACCGTAAGCGCCTAGCAATGACCAATCATGGCATCCGAGCTCTAATTTCGGACTGGGGTTGCAAGGGTGGGGTGGTTGATGAATCTAAACCTTGCCTGCTGGGGATTCGTCAACCAGTGTCGAGTGTGTGTGTGTGTGTGTCGAGTGTTGAAATCTCGACGTGACTGACTGTCTAGAGATTAGCTACCCTCTTCTCGCTCCGTCTCTTTGCAGATTGCCTGGTCCCAATTCGTGCGTCTTTGTTGGCTGTGCGCAAGGTACCTGTAATTACTCTCCCAAGGTGCGGCCGATCTGAGAGAGGGCAAGAGAGAGCGAGAGAGAGACCCCCCCAGCCCTCCTCATAAGACTCTCGACGCTTAGTTCCAATTTCCATTCCTCAAAGCCCCTCAACAAGCCAGATCCATCGCGCGTTCAGCCATCTTGCTGCGCGCGTACGTCTTGGCGGCAGCAATCCTCAGCTTCGCCTTCGCCTTCGCCTTCGCCCTCGCCTTCGCCACGCCATGGATGTTCTGTAATAAGTCGCCTCAGCGCGCGCGCGCCGTGACCAATCTGACTTGCTGGCCTGGCCTGGCCCAGCCCGCCCCAGAGGAACCCGCACAGCCGCACCCGCTCGTGATTCGGTGGTTCCAGCATCACAATCACAGGCCGGGCGACAGGGGAGGGACCCTCAGTTCCACCGTCGCTAGCTGCTGCGCACGTCAAGCTGCTACAGTAGTATGCTGAGCCAATCTGGCGGGCCAAAAAGGCAGAACCGCAGGCTGCTCTGATCTGATCTGATGTGCGATGCAAGTCTAAGCCACGGCCTTGAGCAGCCATTGCTTTACATCCTACCAGTCAACCATCCAGTCAACCATCCAGTCAACCAACCAACCAACCAACCCACCCCACCCAGCCTGGCCTTTGTGCCTCCTCGCCCTCTGTGCCATTGTCCTGCTTGCGTCTGCCCTGGAGCCGTGGAGCCATGGAGCCGCCCTGCGTGGGTCGAGGCGTGGATCAACCGGTCGTGTCCGTCCGTGTCCGCGTCCGTCACGATGGATGGGCGGGCTACTGTAATAGGTAGTCTATGCATGTACTATGTATGGATGGATGCACGTCTTGTTTGGCCGCCGCCACCTACCACCCAGTGGCAAAGCGAAAACGCTAGCTAAACCCGCTGCATCCCCACCGGACGCCGAGGCGGGAAGTGGCATCGCGGCACCGCGGGCAGCAGAGGCAGAACTGGCAGACTGGCAGACTGGCAGATAGGCAAGAGAGGGTGAAAATGTCTGATGTTGGCAGTGGGTTCCCACCTCGTCCAACTTGGAGAGAACGCTGCAAGCGAATGCCACGGTCGGCTTGGCAGAATGTCTACAGTAGCACATGATGGCTGAGATGCGTGGTAAGCGGGTAAGGTATGGATGCATTGCGCATCACACTCGGCATCTGGTAGGTAGTATCCGTAAGCCAAAAGTCTTGGAGATCTACGGATCAAACCAGGAAAACGAAACCCTCCTCGGCGACAGATCCAGATACACTTTTCCATCCGAATATGGGTAGGATGGACCTTGTAGTCAACACCATGTACAGATTACCGTACATCCATTCATCCAACATCCATTTATCCATCCATCCATCCTTCAACTGCATGTACAGGAATCTGTATTGTGTCACTCACTCAACCCGCATAGACGGGGAAGCACACCCTCATTCCCCCGCTCACTTCCCGTTCGGTAGTCCTCAACACAAAATGGCCCCAGCGTCAGTTCGAGATGCCACATGGATGCCTTGTATGCCAAAAGCGGCGCACGTCTCGCTGGAACATGTCGTCAGCTCGTCTCTCAGTGGAATCGGAAATGCGATACTCTGTACGCATCCCCAAGCCACAAAGCCCTGACCCGCGACACACACACAGCACACACACAGCACACACACAGCACACACACACACACACACACACACAGAGCACAGGCATGCTGATCCTCAAGAGGCGTCAAGCGTGTCGCTCACAAAAGAAATTACCACCCTATTCATAGCATCTCGGTTTGCATTCTCCTGCAAATCAGCAATAGTCAACGCAGGAGGTGAGGTAATGACACAAGCCGATGGCGGGGTCCTACCTGTGTTGGGCAAAGTCGAAATTACAAGTCGATGATCATGCAGGTCAAATTGCCAGTGTCAGGGGGAGAGCCCACATCGCACCTCGAGCCTCGAGCCTCGAGATGCACGCTTCCCTCTTTCAGTAGCCAGGTCGCACTACTGTGGGCGAGAGAGACCCAGGTTCCCCTCAAAAGGCGCATTCTCCGTTACTTCTATCCCTCAGAGTCTTCTTCGCCCGTCCTTCCAACTCCACCCCTAGCACTCCGTGAGCCCCCAAAGGCTGCAGATTTCTCGCCAGCCGTTGACTGCCAACTACCTATGTACATACAATACTAACCATCTACAGCGGCTTGGATCGATTAGGGAATGGACTGAAAAGAACTGGGTTCGATTGGATTTGCGCGCAGGCGGCCAGACGCCGTGGCAACCCTGCATCCTGAAACGAGAGAAACCGCTCAGCCAGGATCACCCCCGTCTTACACTCCGTGTCAAGTTGTTGCACAGCACGTTGCCTCGTCCCTTTACGATCCCGGTTCTGTCTGATAAGAAGCGACCGTTCCTCCAGCCTGCATGCCTGTATGTTGGACAGCAACACACGAGTCGTATTTAGACCAAGGCAGAAGGCTTGGATCAACCCTGTTGCTCGGCGCTTAGTAGGGGGTCTTACATATGTATGTAGTGCAAGCCTCGGCCGAGATGCCTTTGCCCAAGGCAATGGCGGTTGCGCTGGCGAACGGTGCGTCTTATGCTGTTTATGTTTGTTCGTGGCATCGAGCTTTTGCCTTTGAACCCTCCAGCTCTTTGAATGTAGGGGAAGCATTGTCCAACTGGTCCGGATTCTTGCATTCATGCATATAACAACTGCCTGTTTGTCCTAGTAATCCTACACGGCAGTCATACAGTGATATTACCCGGAGCGTTCCACAACACTCCCGTCTTAGCAAACGGCTCGTTGAAGCGGTACATTATCCACACGTGATGTTAGGGTGCTTGTAGATTCCTTTAGCATCCTACTGGCGGTAAGGAATGCGGATTTTTGGAAGCATGGAGCCAGGAGCGGCTTTGTTTCAGTTGGCTATTCTACTTCACCCACAGAATCTCAGACAGTGCTTCAGGTAAAGTCAACCCCTCACGAGTAGTATATTCCTGTAATGAGAGAGTCGAGAATATACTTTGATAGGCAAACTTCGACCCAACTCCTTGCTTGCAGTTGTATAGACCGAGTCTGGCACCAGCCATCTCAGTGAGTTTCTTCCCGTGTAGTTTTAGGATTAACGGCATGTATCTGTGCATGTAGCGCCTGGGCAGTCTTATATAGTACGGGACAAGTTGCCATGTTTGGGTTCACGGGGAGACATGAGTAATGTTCTAACCCCCTTGTGTCACTACGCAATTCTTCGCCCTGGAGTACTTACGTACCGAAGTAACGCGGCTATCTAAATTGATCTCGCCATTAAACAACTGGTCATGTCTTCATACAGAGGGAATCTATTCAACCTGGCCGGGTAAACGTTGTTAAGAACCAAAATTGGTGACTCGATAACTGAGTCTAGACGGCGCGAAATGTCACTGGGGACTATGCCTAGTTGTACAATAGTTGGCTTGATAGGGTTTCCTGACGTTTAATGAGCTCGAGGAACTCAAACCCGGTTAGCTCATTCAAGTGCCAGCGTGGTGACCGTCTACGCGGGTTGAGTTCAGTTTGTCCTGCCATGGGATGAAATGAAACTTTTCCCGGAGTTTCACGAATCACCCCTGCAATGTCTGCGATATATCCAACTCTCTTGTCTTGGGCCCAGCGCAAATTGTGTTGATCAGTAGAAACTTAACAAGCACCCTGTCGCCTGCCAGGTGGTCCCTGGAGCATGTTTGGTGATCTAGCCATCGCTTACCTTGCCCTTTTGACTTGAAAGTTTCGAACGACTTATTGACAAGGTAGTATATCGAGTGGCGACGGCAGGAACTCATCTTACCTGTCATTAATGCAGGCACCTGTAATCATTTACTATTACAACGTGATGGCTCTTGCGTCATTGGGTCATCCCGTAGAATAAAGCATAATTCACGTACGTTGATTCGAGTCAATGTACTCTCCCACCTAGGTGCCCACCCACCTACCTACCTACCTACCTACCTACCTAGGTGTTTGTTAACTTCAGATGTAATCAACCAAGTCTGTAGCAAGATCTTCCCCGAAACTCACCTCATGTTTTAACCCAATACAGTGTCAAGTCTCCGTCATGTTGCTGGCAGTGTATTTGGGACCTTAGGATTCTGGACAGGAGAGCCGTCGGAGCATGGGTGAAGTCGGTATCGTAATTCGTAGCCAACTTTGACGCGTAGGTACTACTCAGTCATGTTTTGACATTGGTCAACTAACGAGTATGGTTATTACCTATATCGGTAGAGATCTGGTTTGCATTGACTGCTCGGTCTTGATCCTCATCGGCTCGGTCCGCCATACGGAATGCTTAATTGGTAATTAGACGTTTCCTGAGGTACTCAGGAACTTACTAGGTGGCCGCTTGATCTACTTGATACGCAACCCAGAATAGGTGATAAAGGTTATTGTGTTATATTTTAGATGCTCAAAATCTCCGAAACGAAATGGGGCCTACTAAACGTATACCTGTGATGAAAGATTATTGAGGAATAGAAAGCAGCTAGGGATCCTTCTTTCAGACTCTCTATTGCAAAACAGATTTGGCTGCGTCTTTTGAGCGGAAGCCAAATGTTCGGATGATGGCAGGGACGACGTCTAGACTTGCAAGCCAAAGGTGGATAGATGGGTCAATGCACATTTAAGGGATGCATATCATGGGTAGGGGTATGGATATGCGTATCATGACATGGGAGACAGGAACCCCTATACCAGGCCCATGGGTGCGTAAGCAATTATCCTTTTACATTTCATCTTCGATCCTGTACTTGGAAGTACATACTTACTTGGTGGACTTTGTGTGAGACGGGGTCTTGACAAGGCCGGGATGCTCTCCTTCATCCTTTCATTTCGCTCACTTGGGAGACTCCCATGGTGACACGGACGTCTTCTTGGGACATTGAGGAGCCGTGGTGCACCCAGCAACACGCAGCGATATCCACAGTTGAAAATTTCAGGAATAACGCAATGGCGATTGACAGGCGGATACGTCTGTGCAGTTGATGATGCGTAGTTGGGCGTCTTGCTTCGGTCTCCCTCCCATAGCATAACAGGTTTCCCTTTCTTCTATATGAGCAACATGGCTTGCCGCCTTTGATAGGTACTGTTACCAGAGGAATACATCCCTGGTAGTGCTGGTATCCCGTAGATCTCGTGAGTGGCATATGGCGGATGGCGTTGAGTGGACGAGCTAATGCACGGCAGCCCCTGGCTCGATGTAGACTAGCTGGGGCCTCTGGGGATGCGAGGCCAATCACAGCAGAGCTCTCTTCGATATATCGTCAGTTGGCTGCCACGGTAGAGACCCAGAATGCTACGTCGCAAAGGCTAGGCAGAAGGAGCAAGTTCCCCGTCTCATCAGTAAGGTGCTCGTTTCCCTTTCATTTCATGGCTAGAACTGGCTCTGCGGGGACCGATTTCATTATGCCTTCGGTATCGTGTCTTAGCAACCAGCATCCCCGGAAAGTTATGTTTCAGCATCGGCAAGGGCGTTAAACCTTGCTGGCAAGGAAGGGGGGGGGCACTGGGGGCTTGAGAGTTGGGGCTGGGCTTCAATGACCTCGAACAACCAGCTTGCCGAAGCTCGCTAGCGCTATGCTCGTTTGGTGCAACCATACCGTAGCCAGAAGAGACAGTAGCGTCGGGACCACGGTTTGGTTCCAGCCCAGATGGTTTGGACAGTTAACTTAACCGTTGGCCATTGGAACGCGCCAAACGGCTGCTGTGGCTGGATCCACTAATTGATGCAACGCTACGATGGCACGAGGGCGGGACGACTGAGACAACGACAACAGAGACACACTTACCTAGGTACATACATACAGTACAGTACAAACATGGCACACCACATGGTAGTGGGCAACAGCTGCCGCATTGTACGTGCTAATCTGTATGATGCACCTATGTGTACGCAGCAGAGAGCCCAGCGAGTAGGAAGGGGTCACGAAGCGCTGGTGCTGCAGAGCTGCTCTTGCTCGCCAGCCGGCCAGCCGTCAGAGTCACCAGACATGTACGGCATGTAACTTACGCATTCCCAGCGAGGGTTGACTTGGGGTCGGTCTGGTGCGATCGAGGTCTGATCCCCTGTGCGCGGGCGGGATACCGCCAGGAAGTCTTCGTAGTGAACAGGCTTTGTGTTTACATGGTAAATGCATCTTTTGCCCGAGCTGATATTCATCTTCAAGCCCAGTTTCATGCTGCCCTTACATACAATGCTCACTTTACTGTACTATAATGTTAGTACGCTCAGGGGCGGTGCTTGGGTGCTTGGGTGCTCGGGTGCCTCTATGATCCAATGTGCGCGAGCGTGCATACAATGGACTGGAGCTAAGAGTTGTCGGTTCGAAAGGACAAGGGCCCAACCCACCATGGGCCCCCCTTGGCATGCACGCGTTAGGTGGGAATACATGCACCTGATCTGTGCCTCCAAGACTACTGAACAACGGTGAGGCCAGATGAAGAGCCTGAAGGGGTAGGAAAGAAGACGAGGTGAAGCATGAGGGCGGGATGATGCGATATCTTGGTCCCTCGTTCAGCGGTCGTAATGGCATGACACTACCTCTACCTGTATGTAAGGGAACGTAGGTACCCATGTGCGTAGTGGAGGGAGGCTGTTTTGTTCGAGGACTGCGGCTCCTCCCATGCCTGGAGCCTTCGCGGAGTCTATCATCCACTAATTCAAGGCGAGTGGGTTCAGATTTCGATGTACCGACACCGCCAGGTACCTCTCTCTACCCAACGTATGTCCGTCCATGGCGATGGGATGGGTGCTCGTTGGAAAGGGGATTGACGTGTCGGGTCTGGTCGCCAGCCCCTCTGATTAGGAGAACTTGTCCTCTCTTCTTCCTCTCCTCTTCTCCTGCTCTGGTCTAAACTCCATTACTCTAACTGCGCTTCCAACTCCAGTCAGATATCATCTGCGGTGCTTACTAGCCCCCTTATACGCTCATTTTGGCCGCCACCCGTTCTTTGCTGCGTTTCCGCCTCTGCTTTGGGCTTCTCTGTTTTGTACATGGGATTCTTGTTTCATGAGAGCCAACCACGCACCCACCCGCCTGCCTTGTCGATTTTAGCCGTCTGCCGATACCGACGCCTGGTAGTTTGGTGTATATGCGAGTTGGTTCACACCAGATATTGACCTGTGTAGCCGTATATCCAAGACATCAAGCAAGACCAACCAGACCTGGGAGGGGTTCCCGCACCCGCACCTGAGTCGTTGGATCACCTCGAACCCAGCAGCAGCAGCAAAAGCAGCAGAAGCAGAAGCAGAGGCAGAAGCAACAGCAGTGCATAGGATGCCATGGCTGCGGCGCAGGTTGGTTTCACCCCCCCGGCAGACCCCCCTCGATTGGGACGGGTTCCTGATGACGAGCGACCAGTTGCACGAGAACAGCAACGGCATGGCGAGAAACAACAGCGTCAAGGCTGAGAATAGGCCGACGCTGCCAGGCCCAGCAGCGTCTGACGCGCACTCGCACCGCCAGAACCACAGCCCGTCCAAGCTGCCGGCGTATCGCTATTCCGACCGCAGAACATCATCACTGATCCCTGCGACAATGCCAGCTGGAGTAGCCCCAGCCCCAGCATCAGCGCCGGCGCCAGCTCCAGCAGCGGCTCCAGCGGCTCCATCCACTGACAAGGGCCCCATAGCGCACGCTGTTTCATCTAACCCGGCCCGCCGCTCGTGTCCAGCATTAGCACCAACAGCCGATCTTGGCCCTGGGCTAGCAACCGCAATCCAAGCGCAAGCAGCAAAAGCAAAGGCAAATGTCCCAAGGCCACCCGCCGAACCAGTCGCTAAGCCCGTCACTGAGCCCGTCACTGAGCCCGTCGCTGAGCCCGTCGCTGAGCCAGTCGCTGAGCCCGCCGCTAAGCCTGCTGCTGGAGACCCGGATTCGGTTGCTGCAGCAGTCGCTGAAAACGAAAACAGCCACCCGCAAACCCATTCATCCGCACATCACCATCCCCAGCCCCAGAGTCAGGACGAGCCTGCAGCGTCATCCGCATCCGCATCCGCATCCGCATCCGCATCTGCGTCCGTATTTGCGCCTGCAACCACAATCACATCCGCGCCAGCAACCACTTCGAGGCCTCCCCTCGCCACCTCCGTCTCCTCACCTCCCCAGCTCCCGCCCTCTCACCCTCTGAAGCCCTCGACACTCCAGCATTCGTCGCCGTCAACGTCTGCAACCGCGCCCATTACGCCTACGCCCGCGCCTGCGCCTGCGCCTGCGCCAGCACCCGAACCTTCCACACAACAACAACACCACCACCACCACCAACAACAACAACAGCAGCGCTCTTCACTCCCCAACTCGAGGCGCGTTTCCTTCTCCGACCCCGTTTCCTTCTCCGACCCCGAGACCACAGCTCCGCCATCTCAGACACACCCGCACGACCCCGAAGACGCTGGCCCATCCCCACATTCCAGCTCTCGCTCGCGAAGCCTATCCCGGCGATCTTTGACATCGCGCAGATCGAATGCTTCTGCGACACCCGCTGACCCGCCCTCCTCTCTGACCCCAGAGCATCTACAGGCTGTCGAGCCCGTCGAGGCTCAGCCTGTCCAATCTACCAATCCCTCCACCGATCCGCCCTCGTCGCCTCAGGATCCTCCATCTCGAGGCCAGCGCGAATTGATTCTACCCAGGACGCTGTCCCTCTCGAGTCTCCCGGCAGAGAGACGAGCTTCTCTCCCCCATCACCCACCCGTTTCCTACCGGCCGCCTGTATCGCGAAACAGCGTCGACTCAATCTCGTCCGCGCCGGTTCGCGTCCCGCCCATCCGATCTTTTCGCTCTTCTGGCTCTCGCAAGAGTCTCGTTCTCGACATGAATTCAAGATCCCGCTCCTACGACACAGGCGACAGCCTGGACGATGCCGATTTCGACCACGACGATACCCTCCGCGCCCTCGAAAGCTTTGAGCCGGAGCCCGTACCCAGCAGCGTTCGCGCGCCCGGCCGACGCAATGGCATGGATACCGACGACGCAGGTGACGTTTTCCTCAGGATTGCGCGGGAGGAATCGACGAGTCGACGCGCAGATGGATATGCCCCCAGCGAAACTCAGAGCGTAGTGGTAAGTCATCATTCTCCAGTCTCTTTCGTTCTTTTTGCTCTCCGTATGTCTTGGTGCTGTCTCAGGGCCATGTGTCGAGGCATGTATGCCTTTCCAGCATATTATGCTCTTCACCGTGGATGATGGTGCCTTCCATTGCCCGCGCTCCGTCTTATGGAGAGTTTCTTATTTCCATTCTCCTTCATGCCGTGTCCGTTCCATTTTGCTTGCCCTCGGCGAACCATATTTCACCGTCAACCTCGTTCTAATGTGACTTCAGTCGCGTGTGCGATCAAATCATAAACGACCTCTATCGTCCGTCGTGCCCTCATACAACCCTACTTCACCAACCTATGTGCCTCGTCGTCTCTCAGACCAAGAGTCCCGGGATCGCTACAATGACGATCGAGCAAGCGAGGTGTCGCGCTTCTCCACGTATCGAAGCATGACTAGGGATAGGACTGCCTCCGGTCTCTCTGGACTAGATGTTGGCCGCGCAAGGCCAACGCAGGCAACCTCACGTCCTTCCCCGGTGACCCCGCGATCAACGGCATTATACGAAGCCGGCCTAGACACCTCCGCGCATGTGCGCCGGCGCTCTTCAATAACGGAAGGCAGCTCTTTGGCTTCAGGTCGGCAATCCAATCATAAGAGTGGTAGTCTCAGCTACGGCCACAACAAAGCATATAACTCATCTCCTCTGGTAAAATCCTTTGAATTTCCCCAGTCGCAAGGCTCCGAGGTTGGCAAACCGCAAGAGGGCACTGAGTCGACCGCATCTACCACTGCCCCTTCCACTGTCTGGGATGAGCTCGACGACCTCAAATCTCGCATTCACCGGCTCGAACTGACGGGGAAATTGCCTTCAACTTCTGGCGCAGCTGTAACCCGAGCATCAGAGGAGCGCCCCCCAACGGCCACGACAACAGTGACAACAATGTCTCTGTCACCAAAACGTCCTGCAGGAGGAAATCATACGACCGACGCTGCTAGTATCGTCTCGGTTCAGAAAGCAACGCATCCGATTCTGCAAGCCGCTCTCGCGAAGACGAAGCCTCTCCTCGACGCCGAGATCTTCCGGGCTCTGGAGCTGGCAGCAAATGATGCCATGACTCTTTCAGCAATGATGGGCACAGCTGGCCAGCCAGGTCCAATCTCCAGCGGGGCCAGCACAATCGGCTCCGGAGCCACAGTCACCGATCGTCAGTTGAGGAGAAAAGCCGATGGGGTCTGCCGCAGCCTCACAGAGCTTTGCGTGGCGTTGGGCGAAAACGCCGCGCACGCACGACCGGTGCAGCAAGCGGTTCAGCTTCACGTTGCCCCAGTGCAAGACGAAGCGCCAAAGACACCAACGTTGACCAAGAGCTTCTCTGCCGGGCTGGCTGCGCACCGTACGCAAAATGGCACTGGGGAGCAGACTTTGCCGAGCATCAATACTAGTCCTAGGGCCATGTCAAAGTTTGAGGAGAGGAGGCAGAGCCTCATCAGCGGGAGTGCTCTCCCTAGTCCCCGGGCGGCATCGACCATGCCGTCCACTCCCATGGACGCCAACAGCCGCAATCGAAGGTCGTCTCTCTTGATCTCCCGGACCCGACGTGCCGGTACCGAAGAGCCTGATGAGGGGAGAAGATCGTCGCTCTTGCTGAGGACCAGGCGAACTGGTACTGAAGAGCCGGAGGAAGGGCGCAGAACGTCTTTGCTAGTCCGAAATAGACGAGGCACTGTTGGCGAAGAAGACGACGAATCCAAGCTTCGCGCCCCTTCACGAGCGCAGACCGACCTCAACACAATCCGTCTTGTACCGAACGAGCAACAATCTCAGGCGCAAAGCTCCGAAGCGGACAATTCTTCCTCGACGCCGACAGCACTGCCTCGCCGGAGGTTTCTGCCTACCAGCTTGACGAACCGTTTGTCGTCATCTTCCATGTCTAGCACAACGCCACCAAGGCGGTATTTTGAGCGAGCAACGCCGGAGCGTGACGGCGGCAGCCTAATAGGCAAGCTTGCCGAAGACCGAGGGCAGCGGCAACTGTCTCTGGGACAGAGCATGCTGCTGAACCGTACCAGTACCGTCAGACGATCCGCCCGGGAAACCAACGGGGGATCTGGAACAGCCGGGGGTGGTTACAAATGAGTGCATTCTTTACAACACTATTTTCTTGTACAATTGCTTCTTTCCACGACTGTATCATCTATATTTCTGCACTTTAGCCAGACATGGCCATTTCATATGTAATCCGGTATGGGGAGCAGAAGACCGCGGATTTACCACCCCCAAGTCTTGGGGCTTTTTCTTTCTTTTGGGTTAACGATTCACGACGAGCAGCTACTCAGACAGCCTCGACAAGTACTCAATGCCGTACATTATAGATGTCGATATAGCATACAGAGACAGGCGAATAAAGAAGACGCAGAAAGGCGCGTGCATTCTGCAGCATGCAGGTGGATGAGGAAAGGACTCGACATTGCTGGTAATAGAGCAAATGTATGATAGATTTGAACAGTCTGCGCACTCTGCATATGACATTTTCTTGCTTGGTCTCTATGATGTGGGTTGTGATGTGAATGCTGTAATCTGCATCATTCTCTTCATCTTGAGGCTCTGTTTGGCTACCTACCTTATTGCTTGGACCTTGACGCTGCCCCATCGTGCTGAGTCACCGGCCGACTGAATGCTCACCTTGGGCTACAGAGGCCAATGTTAAACCAACTCAAATGCGACTTTTCAACACATATCCCAAAGTTGCTACCCTGATACCAAGTCGCTCCGCCGTCTCGATCTGCAGCTTTAGAAGTCGTCTTGAGGGTCTACATCAAACATCTCTAAAATCTCGTCGAATCGCAACAAGCTTTCATAGCTCCCGACTTCAGCTTGGACAGACGGCCGGCAGAAGGAACCTGGTGCGCCAACCACAGGATAGGCGCAAAGCATTGGCGATGTCGGTGTCTGGCGAACTCGGAGGCGGCCCGACGGGTGATGCTGCCAACATGAATCTCGAAGACAAGGTGCTCGACAAGGGCCGGCGAGGAGGTGGTGGACGAAACCGTGGCGGCAAAAGAGGCGGCGGCGGCGTCCAGAGTCGCGAGGTGGAGGTATCGAGGGCGTTGTCGAAACTGTTGAGACACCAAGCGCAGAACGCGGGGATTCCACTGGATGCGGAGGGTTATGCGCCTTTGAACCGGGTGGTAAGTCTTGTTCGTACGGGTTGAATAGGGCTTGTCAAGTGGTCATTGGCACTGGCAGACGATGGGCCTCAGCTTGTTACTCTTCACTCTACTACCAACCTGCTAACTGGCCATGACAGCTTGCTTGGGGCCCCTTGGCTTCCCTCAAGGTCACTCTCTCCGAGGTCCAGGACCTCGTGGCAACAAACGACAAGCAGCGCTTCTCGCTCAAGCCCAACCCATCGTCGTCTTCCACGACGTCGCCGGCAGACTTCTTGATCCGCGCCAACCAGGGCCACTCGATCAAGGTCGAGGCAGCGGCCCTCATGACGCCCATCACGCTCGACAACGTGCCGCCGCGGGTGCTCCACGGCACCTTCTTCTACTTCTGGCCGCAGATTGTCGAGTCGGGCGGGCTCCGGCCCATGGGCCGCAACCACGTGCATTGCTCGGCCGGGACGCCCGGCGAGGAGGGCGTCGTGAGCGGGATGCGGTGGGACGCGGAGCTGCTGGTCGAGGTGGACGTCGCAGCCAGCCTGCGCGAGGGCGTGGCTTGGTGGCGCAGCGACAACGGCGTGCTGCTGACCGAGGGGGATGCGGATGGCCTGCTGAGCTCGCGGTTCTTCAAGCTCGTCGCGGGTCGCAAGGTGGACGTAGGCGTGCTGTGGAGGGATGGAGAGAAGGTGGCGGATCTGCCGCCGGGGCTGAAGGTGACGAAGCCGATGGGTAAAGGGGGAAGAGGTGGTGGAGGAGGAGGGAGAGGTGGGAGAGGAAGGAGAGGAGAAGGGGAGGGATCAAGACGGGGCGGTGACTAGTAGAGAGCTCCTATGCCACAACCAATACACACGTTCAACGTTCAAGTGTCATTGTTTGTCTCTTCGTGCCAGTATACCTAATACTACCGTGATCATAACGTTATCCACTGCGGCTCAAGTCTTTGATCCAATCTCAAGCATCGCGACGCCTCAATCCGAGTCATCCATCACCCCGGCCGCCTGGGCCTCTCTCTTCTTCAGCTCCGTCTCTAAATAGGCCAGCACCTTTGACGCTAGGACTTCCTTGGCCTGTTTCTTCCCGTAGATGCCATGCACCTCTATGTGATCGAGTGACAAGCCGAAGTCCAGGTTATACTTTGCTTTACCACTCCACAACCCACTCCTTTCATCACAAGTCATGTTATACTGCGGCGTTTCAAGGCTCAGCTCCCTTGCCGTGTCAGTGACTTGCTGGAAGATCCTGCCACTGCGGGTGGCTCGGTCACCCTCGCTGACGGAGGCACCGCCGTTGAGCTCCTGGAGCCCTGAGCCTGCAGCCGAGTTGGCAAACTCCTCCTCGGCTTTCACGCTGTTTCTCCCGTCAAGGCCCTCATACACGCCGTCATCCTCGTCCTCGCGCTTCACCCTCTTCGCTGTTGGGGAGGGCGGGGAGGTCGATGATAGTGATGCGGTTGGTTGAGCAGCAGGGGGCGCAGCCGGCACATCTTGGTCAGTTGCCGTCTGAGGTTGAAATGAGTGTTCAAGCGGCGGTAGCACATAGCTTGTTGTGTCCGAGACCCGGCCCAAGTTTCTGCGCTCCCTCTGGAGGAGGTAATCGCGAGCACACCTGGCAGCGAACTGCTTGGCTTTCTGAGAGGGCCATTAGCTTGATGTCTACAGGAGGGTGGCGTATCGGCTTGCTGTCACCTTCTTGGTCGAAAAGCTTGGGATTTCCTCGCCGGCCTCTACTCCGTTCCCTACGCTGGGAAAAGTGTGTCCACGAGCACAGCTCAGCGTATAGAAAGCGCGCCAGCGCAACTCAACCGCACCGCCAGAGGTGGTACTACGGTTTACCGCTTCCTCGGTGTGTTTCGGGGGATCCAAGCCGTGGCGCTGGCAATATTCTAACAGTAGGTTTGCGTGTGAGTTGAGTCGCGTTGAGGTACGGCTATAAGGCATCAAGTTGCGGCGACTTACCATTCACGACACTGATGTAGTCAGCGTCAATGTCTGGCTCGGCATCAGCAGGGATGAGCGTGTCTATGGCCTTGGCCTCGCCCGGCTTCAGAGGATACGGTCTGTTGTTTTGACGTTCCCAGGTCTCGCGCTCGTCGATGTAAGCTCTCAGGCGGTCCCAATCCACGTACTGGGGAATACCGCCTGGAACTGCCATGGTGAAGAAAATTTGGTGCTGAAACGGTGGATTGCTAGACCAGGCAGCGTTCTGTGACGACTTTGGATCTGCTGCGCAATAAAAGTTAGGTTACCAGAGTGCTGAGAATCCCTCGTCATGGATCAGAGGCATGCACCGTTTATGTACTATATCCAGCCTTGGCAGATTCCCACCCTAAACCTCTCTTCAGCCTGTGTGTTGATGGACTTGATTCCCGATAAGCAGTCGATACGCCTCGCCGGTAGGCCTCTTGCAGCGAGGCAGAGGTTAGGCAGCCAAGCAACATCAGAGCGCAGCAGTGCCTCGAGAGTCGATTGGGGCATGGTGTGAGAAATGCGCTGCACTGCACTGCCTGGGTCGCGGCCGTGGCTGTTGTTGGCTTGCAAGCTCACGGAGTGGGGTAAGGCCGACTTCCAGGCTTCTCTGCTGCTAATCTGTACATATCATTTGCACGACACTGCGAGAAGAGCAGGATTGGCTGCTGCCGGGTGACGTGGGATGGGTCCATCGTCTTCTGTAGTCTTTGGCTCGTATTGGGTATCCATCTACAGTACCTCGATGCCATCAATCGCAAAACTAACTATAGTAAACGCCGAGCGAGCCCGAACCCTGGGATACGCCATGCTGCCCCCATGTTGAAAATCGACTTTTTCCTACTCCCTGCTCCTTCTTGCTGCTGCTGCTGCTGCTGCTGCTGCTGCTGGTGATCCTCAGCCCTCCCAACATCTAGAAAGGGCCCCTCACATGTCGAAAAAGCCGCCGCCATCGCTGTCGTCGTCCTGGTCTTGGTTGGCCGGCGCGGCATCGCGCATTGCCTGTCGCCGCTCCCTCCTGTTCTTCGGCTGCCCACTCTTTTTCGCGTTGCCGCTGCCCTGGGGAAGAGCGCGAGCATTGGCCTCCTGGTTCGACTGTTGTTTCGACTGTTGTTTCGAAGGCTGCTGCGGCTGCTGCTTGCTCTCCTGCTGCCTCTTGGCATTCGCTGCGCCCTTGTCCGTCCGGGGTTTGCGCTGACGCTGGTCCTTCTGGCCGTTGGTCGGCTCGTCGCCTGATGATCGCCGTTCCCTCAGGCGCCGTAGAGCCTCCGGGCCTTCCTCCATTGCCTTCTCCACCGTTGGCCAGAGCGGCGGACGCTCACTCTTGAGCAGAGTCTTGGCGAGCGAGCTCTTCTCGTTATCGTCGTCGTCGTCATCCCCAGCCTCAGACTTGCCGTTGGTGTACAGGCTAACGTACGTCTCGGCATGGGGAAAGTATTGGGTGTAGGCTTCGTCGACTTGGGCGACGTGGAGGTCCTTGTTGAGCTGTTCAATCTCTTCTGGGGAGCTGCTCTGCGCAATCTGGCGTCCGATTTGCTTCGCCAGTCGCATCGCCTTTTTTCTTTCTATGCGCAAGACCGTGTTAGCGTCCACGCGCTCTCCATTTCGTCTCAAGCCAAACCGCTACTTACCAAAGAACCGCACCATGTGGTATTTGGAAATCATGGCACTCCGTCTCCTTTGAAACGCCTTGTCCGAGACAGTCGACTTATGCGCGGCAAGCTCTCTTTCTAGGTTATTGCGCACGTCGGCAGGAAGATCCTGCTTCTTCTTCAACAGCCGGTCAATGTTGCGCATGCGCTTCTTGGCCCATTCCGAGCTTCCTTCGCTGGGCCGGTGCTTGGGCTTGGGGCCGAAGCTCCGTTTCGCCGCTCGGGGCTCGGGATCAGGTGAGCCAACCTCATCGAAGTCTCGTTTTTGGCCCATGATTCGTTGGTTGTCGTGAGGTGCGTTTCGAGTAATGTCAAAACGTCGCCGGGTCCAGAAAAGTGCAACTATTCACTACAAGCAAAAGCATCTGGGCGAAGGGAACTTTTTTCTGGCTGGCGGGGAATTGATCAGCCGGGGGTTATCTTATCGGAGTGCCCGATTGAAGCTAGCGCCTGTTGACCGTGAGCTACCAGCCGCACAGCTAAGATGGCTGGATGGCACTGAGTATCCAGACCCCGATCCAGCCTTCATGTCCAGCAGCAAATGATGCGCCATCTCATTCCATCATGCCCCTTCTCCATTGCCTGAAGCACCATCCATGATCCATGCGCCTCAGGCTCTTCGAATCACCAATGGGTCCTGATCGCGGCTTTGGGACAGATACACTCTTCATTCCATCCTCTCGTCTCACCACGTGAGCCCAAGTATATTGGCTCACTCGGGATCTCGACCTCACTCAAATTCCCCATCTCGTCGCAGCATTTATTAGATGCATCCGTATAGCACACGCATAGGACACGCTGTATTGACTTGTACTGTATCTTCTAACGCTGGCAGCCATGGACCGTCCTGAGCCTGGCCTCGTCAAGTGGTCATCCAATCCTTCCTATGACAACTTCATCCACATCAACCTCCAGCATCGAGTCGTCCAGGTTTACGAGCCGACAGGCCATGCACGCGCAGGCCGATTCGACTACCAGAAGCTCAGCAGGCACGATGACTTTCCACCGCTGACGACGTATGACTGGTCCCCCACTAATCCAGGTCTGCTGGCTGTTGGTACGGGGACGGGCATTGTCAACCTGTTGAGGATCGACGATGCATCCAACGCCTATGTTGAACTGGGTCTCAAATTCTCTCGTACATGTCAAGCAGTGGCCTTCAACACAACTGGGCTGTTGGCGGTCGGCCTCGACCGTGTACGCCAAGATCAATGCTTGCACATCTGGGATGTTAGTCAACTGTCCTCAATGGACAAACATACAAAGGGATTCCCCATAGAGGCCAGCAATCTGACAGATCCCAAACACCGACTCGAGCCCAGTGTCTCGGTGTCGAGTATCAAGTTCTTCGAGGACAGCCCTCAGACTCTTGTGGTCGGCATAAAGACGCAAGGGTTACGAATTCACGATTTACGGGGTAAGCCAATGATTACCAGCGCCACCACAGCTCCTCTAGACTGACGAGAATATAGAACCTGGGAGCGTCGTTACATTCCAAACTAAATGCAACAATAATCTGACCATTGATTACGCTGACCAAAACTACTTTGCTTCCTCAGCACTCGACCATCCAGGCGTCATGATCTGGGACAGAAGAGCTACTTCGAGGCCAGTAGCTTCCCAGTCCTACTTGCAGGCAGTAGATGAGGATGATCTGCCATGGGGAGGAGCCTTACGGCTCGACCGAGTTGTCCAGACCGACTTTGACCCACAGATGACAGAGAGCAAGCACTCCCTTATACGTTCAATAAGATTCTGCCGTAACCAGCGCGGACTTCTAGGCGTCCTGTCAGGTAATGGCCAGCTCAGGGTGTTGAAGACCAACAAGGAGACTCCCACGTCCACGGTTGTTGAAGCAGCCAGCCCTGAGCTTCTCCAAGTCCAGAAGTCCTATGAAATGTACGTTCCCTACGGCGACACGTCGAGAAAGAATGACCGCATAGTTGCCTTTGACTGGGTGACTCTGGACTCCCCCATGCTACGCCCGAGACTGCTCGTGCTTCGGGCCAATGGCAATTTTGAGATCTTGGAGCAGCCATCTAGCACGTCAGACCACCTTTTCAAGCTTATTCCCTGGCAAACGCCTCATCGTGGCCTTGAAGGTACGCACGATCCTCTGAACTGCCGAGCTTGTTGGCTAACGTTGCGTAGAAGGTCTCCCATACCACAACCTGATGCAGTTCGAGCCTGCTCAGGCATCCGAGATGCTGGGGCCCTCGCTAACCGAGCAATCGCTATCTGAGGTGCCTCTCTTTGGGCCAGACAGTGCACAGATACGTAAGGATGCCGAAGAGGCTTTGAAGTCTGCCGTTTCATCATCGGTACTAGTAGAGGACATTGGTGCCAGTGAGGTGCCCTTGCCAGAAGCATTTCACAATGCTCCTTCGGTCGCGACCAAGATTCGAGCCTTGCGCGCCTTTGTACGCGATGAGCTGAAGTGGTCAGATACTGCCAAGAGCATCAAACCGCGACTGGGCGACCTCAATCTGCAAGAGAACACAACAAATGAGCTGTCCCTGGCCTCGGACAGCCTTGGCTCGTGCCGTGAGATGCATGACGCCCTGTTGACCTGTCTGGCCGAGGCAGAGGGACTCCCGAGAGAAGCGCACAATTTCCTTGATCATGCTATGCTTTTACGAGCCAAGGAAAAATATCTCTTTGATCCTACCTTGAACCGAGAAATTGTGTCCGATGATCCGTGGGTCAAGTATGCTTGGGATTGGATCTCGAGTAAGTGATAGCTCGGCAAGGGTTGAACTGTTTTGTCCATCTAACAAGACGCACAGGTGCAGAAGCAGCTGCGGATGACGGAAGGATGGTCCTATCCAATATGGATCTGAGCTATCTGGGTGTTCACTCCATCTGGACCAACAACCTTGGTAGGCTCCACGCCCTGTCGCCACATCTTGCAACGTACTGACGAGCGTGTAGGCCGAGACCCTCGATCAAGGATAACCCCAGGAACCTCCACGCCAGACAGGGCAGCCTGGGAGCGGAACATTGGTGCCTACTGCAAGAAGAACTACCTACCCAAGTACGACGGAGTATCGTCGAAGTACCCTTATCATCGCCAGCTCTGCCTGGAAGTGTGCGGCTGGGGGGATGCCGAGAGGCACGAGCCCAGCGGCCAGGATCACCGACTGACGGATCCCGAGTATCCCACGACGGTCCACACCATGGCAGCTGCCCGGGCCCTCTTCCGGGGCGACACCAAGCAGGCCATCCAGATCCTGATGAAGGCCAGCTCGGCGCACCCAGAGCTGCTCTTTGTCTCGCTCGCCCTCCAGCTCATGGGCCGCGGGAGTAGCAAGCTCGCCAAGGAGCAGCTCGACTTTGACGAGGCCGTGGCGTCCAAGACGGACCCCTACCTGCGCGCCATCTCGTCCCTCATCGCCACGGGCGACTGGGTCGCCATCGCCAACCAGCACGCGCTGCCCATCTCGGACCGCGCCTACATTGCCGTCCGCAACTTCAGCGACGACCAGCTCACCGCCTGGCTCAGCGACCAGGTCGCCCAGGCCGTCGCCGACGGGGACGTCGAGGGCATCGTGCTGACGGGCATCTCGGACACCATGGTCGACATCTTTGCGCGCTACATCCAAAAGTTCCACGACGTCCAGACGGCCACGCTCGTCCTCTCCATCTGCGCGCCTCGCTACATTGACGACATCCGCTGCCGCGCCTGGCGCAACGCCTACCGCGCCTACCTGCAGCGCCACAAGCTCTTCTTCCAGCGCACAAAGTTTGACGTCGAGTCCACCAAGCGCTCCAAGCGCGACGGCATCCCCAGGCTCAAGCCGCCCTTCCGCCAGATTGCCCTGCGCTGCGTCTTCTGCGACGCCCTGACGTCCCTCGCCAACGCCCGCCACCCGCACAGCGAGCATCACCACGGCGGCGCTTCCTCTCCAGCCCCGGCCCACGCCCCCTCGGCCGCCCCGACACTCGAGACGCGCAATCCGCTCCTCTCCACCAGCGTCAACGCCGGCGTCAGCTGTCCCAGCTGCGGCCGCCACCTGCCCCGCTGCGTCGTCTGCCTCGAGGTCGTTGGCGTCCCGCGCTCCGACAAGCCAGAGGAGCGCGACGAGTCGCACATGGCCGGCCGCTTCCCTACCTTTTGCCTGCGCTGCGAGCACGTCCTTCACCTGGATCACGCCCGGCAGTGGTTTGCCCGTCACGTCGAGTGCCCCGTGCCCGAGTGTCGTTGTCGTTGCAACTTCCGCGCCAACCCTGAGCTGAGCTACCATTAGACGGAGGGGTCACGGCTGTTCTGGGTCTCTCTGCGTGCGCGGTTCATTGTCATTATAGTCTGCGGTTGGGACATGGTTTTCAATACTTCCTAGGCTGGCTCGCATATAGAATTGTAACTCGTCACACTTGACATCTCCTTATCGCGGCAGCCACCAGGAGTGAGATTTGGGGGAAACACCATCTCGCGCTTTGCCCTCCTCTACTGCTAACCCAATACACAAAACACCAATTGCGTGATCCGATCGGCCCAATGCATCCATTCCATTCCATCCCATCCATAAAACGTGTGCTTGGCCTCGAGCAGTAAAGTAGCGCACCATCTACCGCCATCTGGCATCCCATTTCGTGTACTCCATCATCTCTCTATAAAACTTCTCAATGTCCAAGCAACACTCAACGTCTCGCAGAGCAAGGGTTGGTTCTTGCTCCGCCGTGTGAGGGGGTATCATGACCAAAAAAATAAAATAAAAGGATGCCGCGCAGGCCTTCTGCCGGCGGGCACATTTGCCGATTCCTCCGTCTTCTTTCCTTCTTCTAAACGCCCCAAAGCCACCGATTCTAGTCCAGAGTCACTAAGAGTCATCCTCCTGGCACCAGGGATGCTCCATCACTTGGCTAATATCGTAGCGTTTCGTAACGTCGCGGTTGAGCATGCAGCGGATAAGGTCGATGCTTTCATCACTCATGGTGAATGGAATGCGCAGGTCGCGGTCCATGATCTCGTCGATGCTGTAAAACGGGTTCTCCTTGTAGACGATGGTATAAAGAAGAATGCCCAGCGCCCAGACGTCTTGCTCCTTGCCACCGTAAGGCTTTCCAGCCAAGACTTCAGGGGCAGCATAATCTGCAGCCAAATGTCAGTATATCAGACAATCTCACCAAACAACCACTCAAGGGTCACGTACCGATAGTTCCCACAAAGACATCAAAGGGGCCGCTCTTGATGTAGGCGGCACTCCCAAAGTCTATGAGCCGAATGTTGCCCTCACCGTCAAGGATCACGTTCTCGTCCTTGATGTCGCGATGAACCACCTTGGCTTTGGTGTGAAGGTGATACACAGCCCGGGCTACTTGAATGAATATGCGTCGGCACTCGGATTCCTCCATAGTGGTTCGCAATTCAATGTAGTCAAACAGGTCCATGCCGGGAAGTCCATGGGGAGTCATCTCGATGTAATAGTTTACAGAGTCTTCGAAGAAGCCTTCCATCTCAACAATGTTGGGATGTTGCAATTCTGGCCTTCGTAGATAGTCCATGACGTGAATTTCCAGAGGGACGGTCCCTAGCTTTCTGTCTCTGGTCCACGTGTCCACGAGGATGCGCCGCTTCGTAACGTACTTGAGCACAATCTTTCTTCCGGACTGCTTATGTCGAGCAAGCTTCACCTGGCCATATGCACCCTGTCCCATTTCCTCAAGAATCACGTAGTCGTCTATGGTCTTCTTGTGAGGGGGTTCATTAGCCTTGGGTACGGCTGGCTCTTCACCCTTTTGAGCAGGTTGCAGAGGCTCTGCCGCCTTGGCAGCAGCCGTTAGGGTCGCCTCCTTCAGTTGCTTGTGCAGTGGAGAGGCAGTCGCGGAGAGCCCCCCCTTGGGCGTCTCATCCTCTGAGCCCATCTCCATGGGAGTATGAGCCGGCGTTTGGCCTGGAGAAGGTTGATGCAGTGGTGGTGTAGCGACGCCAGATGGCGCACGGGGACCGATGCTAAGTCGAGGTTGCGAGCCGTGCAGATGGCGCGAGTAGGTGATCCAAAGGGCATAAACCATTTCGGAATGTGTCACCTCAAACGTTTCATCACCGCTCTCTGCACTGCCGCTCTCATCATCGCTACCATCAATGACGGTGTCATTCTTCACCTTTGTCTTCTTCTCACTCTTGACCACACGCATTTGAACGTCAATCTTCAGATCGGAGCCGTCACGGTGCTTCGCTGGCAAGCCGTCAGGGTTGAGAAACGCGGCAGAAGCATCTGGGCGATGCTCCTTCCAGGCGAGCAGAGCCGAGGCTTTCCTGAATCGGTGCTCGGGGACGACCATCCCATCCAGCAATTGAATTCCGTCCTCATCTATCAGAGTTCCTAGGATCTTGTCAAAGTCCGGAATTAAGGCGTTGATGGACATTCCGTTGGCCTTGTCGAACCCGAAAAGAGCACCGCAAAAGGCCGAGTTCGAACTGCGAATCTTGAGGCCCTCGGGCTCGACAACGATGATACCAGCCATGTGCGGAAAGGTGGAAATTCGTAGTTCAAGCTTGCCGCGTACTTGCTCAACAGTACAAGGCACATTGATCTTGGGAGAATGGGGACAAGTAAAGTACCTCCGCCGAGTTGCTTGGGCAAAATCGATCTCGCCAGTGTTGGGGTCAATGCCTTGTCGGGGTATCCGCGGGATGAGACGTGCGATGTCAAATCCAGGAGGAATGGATTCGAAGCCCCAGATTGGAGCAGTTGCACCCGAGACACTCTGAACGATGCCTTCTTCGTCAAGGCCAATAAAGGCCACGTCTTCATGAATCTCCTCCAACACCCAGATCAGTCCGATTCGCTTTTCCTTGACCCAAAGACTGGCCGAACCCGTGAGGCCATTGCGCTTCTGGATGGGTACGACATCACCACACAGCAGGACCCCACGGGAGACGGAGCCACGGCGTTGGCTGCTACTGCGGGTCTTGGGTGGGTTGGGATCGCCACTGTGCACAGTCTGAGCCCGCCTTTGGGAGTAGCTGGGAGGCTGTGACCTCGAGTTTGGCTTGCTGAGGAGCTGGGCTGTGATTCCAGAACGGCTTCCGAGCAATGCCGACGCTGCAGAAGCAGCAGGTGTTGCGTGTCCTGTTGATTCTTTGCCTGAGCCAAGATCATCATCGCCTTTGCGAAGAAGTTGGCGCTCCAGCCAGGCCCTCCTTTCTTCCTGAACAACCTCGAGAATACCCATCTTGCGCACCTCGGCCTTGGTGACGCCAAAAACAAGGCACGCAAGGTCGTTTGCAGCAATGATGGTCCAGGGAGGCTTCGCTTCAGTCGTAAAAATTGCCTGAGCCGCAGGGACCCATCTGTTTGTATGGCCATGAACAGCAGGGGGCGCCGGAGCTGGAAAATTGACTGGTGAGGGGGTCTGGTGCTGAGCCGATGTAGGAGAGGACAGGGGCTCTTGATAAATGGGCTGGCCAGGTAGAAATGGCTGGGTCATAGTTTCTATGAGCTTGTCCTGGATAGATATGGTCATGGTATCCGTCATTGTTCGTTTCAAGCTCATCGGTCTTGACACCGCAGGCGATGTAATGGCAGTCGAAACGCTTTCGTCAGTGGGAGTTCTGCTGGAGTTCTCAGAGGCACGACCTAGGTCTACAAGGCTAGGAATGCGCTTTGTTTCTTCGAGTACGGCGTTCGGTTTCTGATTCTGAGGGACCGTGGTGGGAGAGACGGCGGCGTTGCGGTTTAAATCAGTGGTTGAAGCTCGAGGACTAAACTGGCTTTCGAATACGTTCTTATCAGAAACTTCCGCCGGTCCTGTTAGAGGTGCAGGCGGCACAGAACTATCAGAGTTTGGCAAGTTCCCAGCTCCAATGAGTTGCGCCCGAGCGAGCAAGTCAAGCATGTTCTGAGTATCGACATCTCCGGTAACCCGAGCCTGCGCACTGGCAAGTCCGGCTTGGGAGGAGTTGACAGACAGGCCCATGTGATCCTTCATGAACTCGATGGATCGTTTCAAGACGTTTTGACGATTGTGCAGAAAGTCCTCGGATTGGTTCGCAAACGAAAAGGAGTGGAGGGATTCGGAAGGAAAGCGAGATAAATCTTCCGTGAAGCTCGGGGACTTGGGAGCTCCAGTGAGAGGCAGAGTCGCGGTGCTCGACGCCATGGCGCTCATCGAGGTGGATCGGGGCAGGGCGGCGACAGAAGGGCTTCTAGATGAGGCTGCGGAGGCGGGGAGAGTCGGGTTCCGGCTCGGAGGATGCTGTCTGATTCGGCGAAGACCTGAGAGGCCAAGTCCGTGCTCGTGATCGGTCATGATGGGGGATCTGGCGATGAAGAGTGATGAGCAGGGAGATCAAACATGGAAAATGGAGAGCTTGTCTCGTCTCGTCTCGTCAACGTCAGGGCAAGCGCTAGACTTTAGAACTCACTTGGACATGGACTCGAGATCAGCGGCAATGGCGGCGGCTGCGGTCGCATCGAGCGACATTCGAATTCGCCCTCGATCGATGGGCTCCGGAGACATGGATATGTTGCCGGTGCTGCGGTTCTTGGGCATTGATAGTGGAGGTGCCAGCTTCTCCCGTCCGCGTCGGCCGTCGCGTTCATCGTCTCCCGTGTGGTTTTGGGCGCCTGAATGCATGGGTCATCAGCGGGGAGGGCGGGCGGAGAACGTGGGAGAAGGGCCTACCATGGTTCTGGTGTCCGATATGCATCTGTTGCATAACGAATTAAAAAGACGGGCGAGGCGGATTACAGTACAAGGTGGCAAGTCGGTGGGATTGAAGACGAGGAGAAGGCAAAGGCGAAGACCGGGGCGAAGGCGAAGGTTTGAAGTCGATATGGCGGGGTTGACCTAGCAGATTCGTCGAGGTTGAGACTCGGGGAGAAGCTTAGGGCGCAGACGAATGTCGTTATCGCTGCGGAGGCCCCGGTGACGAAAAGGCCCAATGGCTGAGCCAAGAAGGGTATGACGGATAATAGGCGGTGGATATCGATGGATGGCGCGGTTGGTGGTGGGCGAGGGGGAGACTGGCAAGCTGGGAGAGTGGTGCTGCAGATGGTGCTGCAGGCGATGCAGGGAAGTCTGAGGCCAGAAGACAGGCAGATGGACCAGACAGACAGGACGACGATCGCTAAGGAGGGAGGCTGGTTTCGATTTTCCGGTTCATGTGTGTGACGAGAAGACGAGCAGGGCGAGGAAGGGTGGCGCTGAGGGAGTCTAGGGAGAGGAATAGTGAGATAGAGGAAGAGGGGGGAAGAGCGATGAGAGGGAGGGAGGCTGAGAGAGAGAAAGAGAGCAAGATGAGCGAAAAGGGAGGAGGAGAAGATGACGTTGGAGACGACGATGAGGATGAAAGAGGCCGTAATCTGTAGTGGTGGTGGTGAGAGTGGTGGTCAAGGGTCAAAGAGGATTGGGCCCGGGTGCGCAGATGGAGCAGTTTGGTTGGCTGGCTACCAGGACATGCGCCAATGGAGGCTGCGGGCAAGCTGTATTTACTGAGGGAAGCAAAAGTTGCACGCACTGGACGACAGGGCGCGCTTGGCACGCTATGAATGGATGGATGGATGGATGGATGGATGGATGGATGGATAACGGACACGGTGAGTTAAAAACATAGGCCAAATCGAATGGGTTTGGCAATGAATGCCCCAGCTGGGTTTCAAGATTTTCACAGCTGCCACCCCAACTCGGCTTACCGAAGACGGGGCGGGCGGCCCAGTCTACAGTATTACGGTACCACCTATCAAGTGCCAGCCGGAACAAAGCTTCACTTTGCTTCTACTGTGATAAGGGTTCACTCAGGCAGACTGCCTCGCAGCGGGACTGAACCCTGCACAGCATAGCAGACAGGGAAGAAAAACACAAATTCTGCGTGCCGACTGTTTTGCTCAGCTTGTTTACCCACCAAGTGTGTACCTACTATGTATGTACTGTATTACTATAGGTAGAGTACAGTACCAGGCACCGATGACCCTACAACCCCTGTGAAAGATGCGGGCTGGTCCTTGTGGACCTTGTCACCAGCCCAACAACACTGGCGCCTTGCTTGCTTGATTCTTGCATGTTCTACTCTTTTTTCCCATGTGACGAAAAGGCCGTGCTTTGGACTAGTGCAGGGCCATTGCGAGAATCCCACTTGCAGAGACTCGATGTGGACGCCCATCCATGGTCAATGCGGACACATGTTTTTTTTGGCCACGAACAGATTCCAGCCCTCTCAACATGATTGGAGAGAATTGTAGAAGAAAGACAGAGGTTTCGCCAAGAAGAAAGCAGTGCCCCCATGTCCCGGATCAGATTGGTACACAGAGCGGTACACTTGCACTTACAATGGCTGGGCACCGTTATGAACTCATACCAGGGTAATCTGTACCTTAGTTGTATGTAGGTAGGTACCCAGGCCTCGAGTGGCGTCAGGTCAAGCGGCTCCACCACCAAGCTCCGTTGCAAGTGAGGCTCTCCCATGCCGCGGACCCGTGAACGGAGATTGCCCAAGGTAGAAAGGGACGAATATTGTTTTCCTAGCCCTTGGCGTGAACACGGGTCGAAGAACGATGGTGTGTGCCACTAGCAGCTTGATGTTTACCGATGCCCTCTTCCTACCCGGGTGCGCTCTGAGAAGGGTTCAAAGAAACACGACGAAGCATTCCAATCTTAAAACGGCCCGTTCCCATGACGATATTTGGCTCGCAGACCTTAATGAAACATACGCTCAGCCGCAAGGTGGGTTCTGTCCAACTACTGTAGGTACAGTAGGTATCTGTAGGAGGACAAAGGGCTGGTCAGATGCAGAAGTCCGGAGTAAGTTAGCCACTCATCAGCAAGAAACTTTTACATGCCTCAGATCCTCCAAAGGCGAAGACCACTTCTACATGGCTTGGTACAAGTACACCAGCCAAGGCTAAAGAAACACGACTATCGCCGGTTTGGCACGGAACAGATGAGCTGCTGATCTAGGTTGATGCCATGCTTCATGTATACCAATACTGCAGTGTGCGGGCACGTATTGATCAGACGACCCTTGGGACTTCTTTTGACAAGACACGTTGGCTCACGCGACGCGATCTCAAGATAGCGTGACCTGCCTTTGCTGTCTGGGCTTGCATCTCTGAACCACTCATCACGAGGAGACCGGGAGTCGAGAGCTAACTGGGCATTTGACAAAGGCGATAGAGGGCGAGACAAAGGCACAAGCAGGAGAGAAAAGGAAGCGAAAGACTGTCGCTATTGACTGGAAGACTAGAGAGGGACGTACAAGACCCGCCCTGAGAGGAAAAAACTAGAACGAGGAGAATGAAGAGTAATAAACATCCATTGCGGCTAGACCACGAGAAACGAGCCATTTTAAGGCCCTTCAGACAGACAGACATACAAATGCGGGGTTGACAAATGGGCTGGCCTGCAACCAGCTGGGGCTGTCCGGGTATTTCGTCGTGGTGCGGGGGATTTTTCAAGGGTCCCTTGGGCTAAATCAGGTTGGATTCTGGATGCAGAGAACTGGTCATACGAGTCATCTTGTCAAACAGGCCCGGCAGGAATCCTGGCAGCCAACAATCAAGCTCCAGAGGCACTCAATGAGCCCCCAAAATCCTACCGTGTCGAGGATTGCGAAAGGAGAGAGAGGCCTTTTCCAACAGTCCCCCACGTGTCCGGGTCACTGCGCCGCCTGGGGACAAACCTACAGTAGGTACAGTAGTATGTAGGTGGCGTCCAGACCGTCTTGGATGGACGAGCGCGCAAAGGGCCGAAGAAGTCGCCCAAGCGCCAAAGTTGGAAGGGCGTTCACGGAGTAGGGATACAGTACCGTATCTTGCTGTAGATAGAGGACCCACACACAGCCTGCGCAACCAGAAACGCGGAGAAGGGCCCACGCGTCAACAATGGTGCTTGTACTTGGCGAACCGTGTTTCGCCTAGCTCACCCCACGGCTAGATCTTCGGAACCAGTCCGTCGCATGTCTGCCAGAACATACAGTAATGTACCTACGGCACGGCATCGGGACCGGGAGGAAACAGCTCGCAAGCGTCCGAGTCAGCAAAAGTTCTCGGCGAGGGCCCTAGGGAGCCTGATGCATTCTCAGCATGCAAGGGCTACTTGTAACATCCTCTAGGATACTGGTGCCCTGGAGGGGAGACACCTGGCGTTGTTGAAAGCACACGCGATGCATGAAGGTCTTCAAGGAGTTGCCGTTCCAGGCATGCGAGGACCCTTAGTTTTCTCTATCACGTCCCCTTGGCCCCCCATGCTCCATCCCCCATGCTGCATCCCTCTTCTCTTCCCATCTTCTCCCATCCAGATCCAATCGCGGTCTTTCCGACATGCGGGCCAACAGGGGGAGGAAATCGCCACGCGGACACGCGAAGCGGCCGTTGGATGCTGGCCAGACCCCTGGCCCACGCCAATGATTGGCCGTCGAGAACCCATGAGGGCCTGGCTAACGTCTGGCCCTCTCCACCAAACGTTGGGGTTGGCCCGGATGGGGGGAATGGGGTAACTTGTCAAGCTTGTGTAGGTACAGTAAGGTATGGATGGAAGTTCAACGGTCACGGTGTACCTGAATACCGTATTGGTGGCACATTGAATCCTGTGTATCGTATCACAGTGCATTTCGCTGAGGCTTTAACCCGGTTCCCGGCCGACTGGGTCGCGGAAGCATGATAAGCCGGCCACTTCCTAGTGTAGACTCTGGCACCGCCTCCAATTACTTTTACTCGTATCCTCGCAACTCTCTCGAGCAAAGCCAGCTTCCTTCAACCTCCCTCGTCGTTCTCTTCTGTTCCTGGTGACCACGGTCATGCTCCCTTCCTGGACATGTGCCTTGCCCGTCTTCCCTTGCGCATAGAATAGCCATCTTCTTTACCTGTTTCTTGCGGCTGATCGGCAGCAGTACATACGCCCATGCTGACAGACTCCCCACCATCACCATCACCATCAACATCACCCACCCCCGTTGTCGGCTGATCTGGGCGCTGGCTCCCCCCTCCAACAGCCTTGACGAGGCCCATCACCTTTTTCCCTTCTCTCTCCCCTCGCCAAGTTTCGATTTTGTGTTTTCTGTATTTTCGCCCGTGTTACTCCAAAAAAGTACTTGCCCTCGCGCTCTTCGTTCACTCTGTTTCTCCCTCCTCTGTCGGTTCCTCTTCTCTGGTCTTCTCTTGTGATTTTTGTGCTTCAGCAGGAATCTTAGCCTGAACACAAGCTTGCCCCGCCACTACCGCACGACCGACCCGACAGTCGCCGGCCCCGAGCCTTCCGACTAGCGAGATAGCAAACCCCACGAATGCGAGGCCGAGAATACTTGTGAAGAGGAAGCTCCGGGGTTCAGCTCTCTAAAGGGAGCCTTACTGCATTGCATACACTTGCCTTTGTCGGCCTTTGGAACGGTTGTCTTCCTGCCTCGCCCTCCATCATGGCTGAGGGCGAAACCATCGTGAGCGCCGTTTCAGTACCAGCTGAAACGGAGAGCAGCGTCCCCACTCCGACGCCGTCACCGACGCCGCCGGACATGCCGCTCAAGTCCAAGAACAGGCACCGTCTCCTCCGGGGGATGCAGCGCATCTCTTCTTCTACATCCCTCCAAGGCCTGCGACGCTCAAGATCTGTTGGCAGCCCATATCGCAGTCGGGGCTCCTTGTCCTGTGTTAGCCTCGCCGCCGCCGGGCCGCCTCAATTTGCAGGACCATCCACTCCGCAACCATCTCCTCTCGCTCCGCCAAGCGCCTCCTCGACTTTCTACGTCTCCGATATCGAGTTTCCGTTTGAAAGTATTGACGAGATCCCTCAGTCTGCTCGCAAGGTCAAGAGTGGGACTCCCTTGTCGACCTCGGCGACCGCATCGCTTCCCGTCGACGTCAAGCCGGCCAAAAGGAAGTCTCCGTTCCACTTTTGGGATGCCCTGCCCTACGAGCTGCAGATTGAGATATTCGCATTTCTCCGCCCGAAAGAGCTCGTTCGCACTTCTAGGGTATCGAGGGCGTTCTACAAGCTTTGCTTCGATGGACAGTTGTGGACTTCATTAGACACTTCGGGGTATTACCAAGAGATTCCTGCCGAGTCGTTGGCCAAAATTATTGTAGCCGCCGGACCCTTCATCAAGGATCTCAACCTCCGAGGTTGCGTGCAAGTGGAGCATTACAAGCGCACCGAGGTCATTGTCCGGGCCTGCAGGAACCTCATTAACGCAACTCTGGAAGGGTGCCAGAATTTTGAAAAGACGATCCTTCACAACCTGATTAGGAACAATGGGAGTCTTGTCAGTCTGAACTTGACAGGTTTGAAAGCGGTCAACAACACCTCTTGCAAAATCATTGCCGAGTCATGCCCTCAGCTCGAGCACCTGAACATCTCTTGGTGCCACAGAGTAGACGCCCAGGGCGTCAAGAGCATCGTCGAGGCTTGCCCAAGGCTCAGAGATCTTCGAGCCGGCGAGGTTGCGGGCTTTGATAGCGTTGAGACTGCCACGGCGATCTTTCAGACCAACAATCTTGACAGATTAGTCTTGAGCCGGTGCCCTGACCTTACCGATGAGGCTCTCCGGGTCATGGTGCATGGCGTCGACCCAGAGATTGATATTCTTACCGATGTACCCATGGTTCCTCCACGGAAGCTGCGCCATCTGGATCTGAGTCGTTGCACTCAAATCACTGATTCCGGTGTGAAGGCGTTGGGCCATTTGGTACCAAATCTGGAGGGGCTTCAGCTCTCCGGCTGTACCTCATTGACTGATCGAGCTCTCGAACCCATCCTAGCCTCCACCCCAAGACTCACTCATCTTGAGCTCGAAGACCTCGAGAATCTTACCAACGTGCTCATGTCGGAGCATTTGGCCAAGGCTCCATGCGCTACCAGTCTGGAACACCTCTCGCTGAGCAATTGTGAGAACCTTGGCGATACTGGAATGCTTCCAGTGGTGCAAAAGTGTGTGCAACTACGGAGCCTTGACCTGGATAACACCCGCATCAGCGACCTTGTGCTGGCAGAAGCAGCATCCATGGTCCACAAGCGTTCCAAGCGGACATTGAGTGCTGGCACCCGTCCAAAGCTGACCCTTCAGATGGTTGTGTATGATTGCCAGAACGTAAACTGGACGGGGATTCGGGAAGTACTTTTTCGGAACGCACAGATCCGGCCAGCAGCTGGCCAACCTGGCCGTGTGAGCTATCCGACCGAGATCATTGGTCTCAAGTGCTTCTACGGCTACCAGATGACGGTGGACGAACACCAAAAGCGGGTTCTTCGGAACGACCTCGAGTCGGCAGGCAGGCTGGAGCGCAAGTGGGCGGACTACATGCAGGCAAGCGAAGAAGCAGGCATGACGGGCGCGGGATATCGAAGGCGCAGACGCCGTGCCCGAGAAGCTCAAGCTCTTCACATGGATGAGGAAGACGGCGGCATCGGCCCCAATGGTCGCAGGCGAGCAAGGACTTTGGGTGCCTGCTCCGTCATGTAACCATGAGAGTTGGAGCTTCAAAGCTTGTGGTTTTACCGGTGGTTTTTTTTTTTTCCCAAACATATGGCAGGCGTTTGGGTAGACTTTCGGATATGGTCTGGTTGTTTTGGATTGAGGACTTACAATTGGAGCCTTTATTGATTCACAAACATTGCAGTGCCAGCTGAGACTCGCGTTGTCACTACCACGATGCATGGTTCACTTAGGGAAACCCATGTGGCCTTGAACATTTGGCAGTATTTAGCGACGTTGTTTGTGTTGTACAGGAAAGCGACCCGAATTGCTGGGTCAGTATCCGAGGCTGCGTGGTCACCCTTGCAGACACCAAGACCGACATTGTGATGTAGATGTTCTGGAGTCTTGCAGCCCGGATCTGCTACCCTGTAACTCGGCCCGAGGCCGACCTTGTTGTCAGTCATGTAAATTGGAGCAGTAAGTGAGATGGTCCTAAGAACCCATGCCTAAACTCATCCCAGTCAAAGAGGGTCGTGCGAGAAACCAACCCTCAAGTACCTGTCTCTACAAGTAGGAGGTTCAATGGAAGATGTGCTGGAGCAGTCTGCCTGCTTGCAACTGTGAGATTCTTTCAGCTGCACGTGAGGGAGGCCGTATCCCCCACAAAACAGGGAAGGAAAGCGCCCACTGCTCCAGCTTTCCTGGGATGTGGGGCCGAGGTACGTCGTACCAGCCGACCTCTTCAGGCTGCTATCTGCATCTCAGAATCGCATACATTGCCACTCTAGCTGTTCTTCTCCTCAACAAAACTTGCTTCCGAAACCTAGCAACTTGGAGAGCTCATGCTAGCAGCCCTGAGAGAGTGCCCAGAATGTCCCTCGAGGTCATATACATCACCCGCCACGGTGTAAGTCCTTGACGACGATATAGTTGCAGTCGCGCCCGTACCTGATAGAATGGCGGACCCGGCTTCATTATGTTAACAAAGATTCCGGCTACAAGTTCCGCTCTAGCTGGCAGGTCGATCCGCAGACGGGCGTTTACAGAGCCTCTATTCCAACACCCACAGGCATTGCAGCCGACCCGGCGTTGACATCTCACGGGGTCGACCAGGCCAAAGAGCTGGGCCATCACCTGATGACTCTGGACCCTCCCGTTGAGGTCGTCTACTCAAGTCCCTTTTACAGGTGTCTCCAGACGATTGCGCCATTTGTGGAGCTCAAAAGACGGCAGACTGAGAACCAGCCTCAACGGAGCGATGCTGCCGCTGCAACCATCCGTCCCGAATACGGCCTGGGTGAATGGTTCGGCAGTGCCCCTTTTGACCATCCAGTCCCTGCGTCGCCCGAAACACTCAAGGCGGCTTTTCCGGCTTATGATGATACGTATGTACCGGTTGTTTCTCCTTCGAGGAGGGGCGAGAGTGTAGAGGAGCTATACGCGAGGACCTCTACGGCAGTCCGGGCCATCATTGCCCAGTGCGATGCGGAAGGGAAGCGGGCAGTTGTGTTGTGTACTCACGCCGCCACCATCATAGCACTGGGCCGTGTTCTCACGGGACGCATCCCGGGCCAGCCAGAAACCGACGACTTCAACGCCTTCACCTGCGGCGTAAGTGTGTTCCGTCGACAAGGTTTACGTAGAGGCCGCCAAACTGGTAGGTCACTCAAGCCAGATTACGCAGTACGCTTCATCTAACACTGCATGAAAGCTAGTGAGGCCGATTCGCCAACAACCAACGACGCGAAACTCTGGGACTGCGTGGCGAACGGTGACTGCAGCTTCCTTACCTCGGGTGCAGAACGTGGCTGGTACGTGGTGTCCATCATACTTCCCGCCCCGTTGCTTTGGTCCCCCGCCCCGCTTGACGTTGCCCTCTTACTTCAAAGTAACCACTACTGGACCGCTCTAATGCTAGATTCAGGAGATTCTCCGGAGACGAGTCCTTTCCTGGAACAGGTTCACTGTCCCAGATTGATGCAAACTCCAAACTCTAGGCCAACATGCACCTTCAGGGGTGAGACTGGCAGGAGAGTAGCGTATGTTTAGCCGTCAGCCCGCTGCAGGTCCCTTTTAAGAGTTTTCACTTTTGAGAGAGCCAAGACCTGCTGGTAGGTCCTCATGGGATATGAGTAGACGTGAGGCAACGAGAGTACACCCAGGATGGCGGTGTTATTCTCAGACATTGTCTGACGCACAGACAGACCCTACCCCTATGATGGAGCGCTACGATCCTGCTAAGATCGAGTATGATGATGCGGACATGGCTATCGATGAGTCTGACACTCTCAATGACGACCACTGCTTTGTACTTTCACTCCCATGCAAGTGCGCCCCAGAGTCCTAGATCATTCTCTAAACCCCAAGGTTCAAACTCACGAGAGTGTGATGGAAGCTCACCAAGCATGGAACCTTGCCTTGATTTACAGGAACCAGATCGCTCCAGCAAATCCGATCACAGGTTGCACAGGAGCCGAACATACCTAGGTAGCATGCTATCAGACTTTTACCCATGCACCATATAATACGTCAAAGATCTGCAAGTAAAGCAATGATTACTATACTAAGACCCCGAAACCCCTCGATTAGACATGGAAGACTGACCGGGTTTCAGGGTCTTTGGGCATTCATCAATGTGGTTCATTCTCTCCGACCAGGGCAGATCATACATCATTGGCCCTTCCAGGTGCACGGGTTGACGGGCTGGTGGTGGGGGGTGGTATTCGTGCGATTTCTGATCCCTGGGAAGCTGGCTGGTGCACCATGTCGATGGCAGATCTGCAACCAGCGCCATAAACTAAGTAAGGCACCGCAGCCAGGGGTCTCCTACCTAGGCTCCTCCTACCCACGTATGCAAGGCTCATGGTTAAGCTAAAATAGTGGCCGAAGGGTGCCGACGGAACCGATGCGGCCTCGTTCGTCTACGGTATAGTGCAACCTACAGAGGTCTAGTTCGTCCAGCTAGACCACTCCAGCAAAACCACTCGAGAAGGCGTCAGTTCTATCATCCACTCCCTACATGTATTATATGCATACATGTTACTGGTAATTCTGTCATCCACTCCCTACATGTAATGTATGCATACACAATACCGTGTATGTATGTTCTCTCGTCTTGCGCCCTCCACGCTACATACCGCGGTAGTGGGCCGCGTCTTGATCCCGACCGCGCCGACGGGAAGGAAGCGACTGACCAGGGCTCCGGCCGGTGGTCCTGGTGATACCTTGAACACATACATACATCGTACATTCACTGTATCATCCGCAACTGGAGTCTCCGCAAAAACAAAAGTTCTGTGCATTTCTCTTCCAGCCAAGACCTCATTCCTTATTGTCGGGTCTCTCTCTTACAGGCAGATGAGTGAGCACAGAAAGGCCTGCCTACCTATCTACCTCGGTTCCAAACTTCCAATGCTGGGCTAAAGAGATGGTTTCAATTTTCTTCTTGAAAGATGCATAAAAGAACAGTCGATACCTCGTGGCAAATTAGCAATGGGTGCATTGACCGAGAGAACACGGTGTACGGAGTGTCGGTAGACATGCTGGTCAATCTGAATCAACAGACCAAGTCTGCACTCTGACATCAAGTCCGGGGCTTAGCAAGACAAGAGGCAACAACGGTCATGGGAGGCAAAATATCAAGCGGACTCTACCTAGACCCTGAGGTCTCAGCAAGAGACAGGGGAACCGTAGGCTGCTAGCACAGCGTACGCACATGCTGCCGACCTGGAGACGAACCGCGCAAAGTTGTCGTGCTCACGGGAAGCAGCCAAGCAGGCCAAGCAGGCAAAGTAGCCATGTCGAAGCGGGTGGAGCTTCCAAGACGACCGAGTCATGTCTGATTAGATCCGGTGTCGTATTGGCACGGAATCTGCCTGAGGTTGCTGGAGGCGAGTGAGGCAAGGAAAAAGAAACGAGAGTGCTCTTGAGATGCAAGCCACGATGCCCAGTACGCCGTACTGGCGGCGCCTACATTAGTAGACACATACCTAATAAGTGTGCTGAAGGACAAAGGTTCCGCGTGACTCCTAGTAACAGGCATATACTAGCGATATCACATATCACACACAATCTGGGATTCTAGTAATCTGTACGGTATTTTCCGACATCTAGCAGTGGTATGGCCAAGTATGTCAAGTACCGATTGTTTCGCTTATCTTGATTGGGGTTCAACGTTAACTTTTGGAAGTCGGGAACCGTTATCTAGGTTATTTAGGTTATGCAACGTACCTACCTTAGGTATCTGATTTTAAAAGGGTCTGCAATCTTTGCCAGTCAAGCCAGTGTCTGATCAACGGAGAGCGGGTAAAAGGGAGGGCACGGCATAGCAGAACTACAGCAACCACCAACTAGCGCGACAGACGCGGAGCAACTGCATGCTGAACTAATCGAGTGCAGCGCGATGAGATGAGATTGACAGGCTAGGGAAGGCCCCGCCGATTGTTGTGATAGCTCCCTTACACCATTAGTTACTTAGCACAGCAACCAGCAGCAGCCAGCAGCAGCCAGCAGCAGTCCAGTCATCTCTCACTTTGACGCACAAGACGGCAGCGGATATATGGACATTCTGCACCGTGATCCGGATTCGGATGGATGCTGGCGGCTGGGTGCCGGTGGCTTAATTGTGCAGGTCGTCAAGGCATTCATTCCATGTTTCTCCTTGAAAAGCAACTCATGCGCACAGCTACAGTTTGGAGGCGTCGCTCCGGACTTGCGCGGGACAAGCTGGCGTTTTACGACGAGTCCAATCCTCAGATCAGAGGCAAATGTAGAGGCCGGGCCCGTGCCCGCAGCTGTTGATACGGCTGAATCTATGGGGGTGAGTGAGGCTCACCCGCGTGGGCTTGACCTGTCATGTTCATGTCCCCACATGGCAGATATGTAAGGTATGTACCTACTGTAGGTATCTGGGTATCTCGTGTACGGAGCCAAGGCCACGGCTCCGACCGTAGGATGTGAGGAAATGAGATTTGCGAGTGGAGGGTCCAAAGGGAGGGACGGGGAAGAGATTGACAAACCAAAACGCACGAGTGTCGATAAGGGTCGAAGTCAAAACCATGGTCCTGGACTCCTGGTTTGAGATCCAAGTCCACTAGCCCGGCAACAATTGACGCACCATGGCCTAAAAGCGGACACAATGCAGATAGACACCAGACACCAGACACCGAACACCACGATTACAGATGCTCGCACGGGACACAGGGTCCAACAGGAGCACTAAGCCAACGGCCTAGGATTGCTAGGCTGGCCGGCTGGCTGGCTGGCTCTCCTCTGGGACCGGCCGGTCATGGTGCCCGCTTCTTTTTCCTTTTTCCTTTTTCCTCTTAATTTTCTTGAGCTTGCCCATTTGTGGGTGCTGCATCGTCATCAGACATACAGTGACTAGCGGCGACACCTGGGACCCTCGAGAAGAAACGACTCGTCAAGGACGCCAGACAACGGACATGTCGTTCGCCGACAAAGCCAGCCGGGGCTGCACTGCAGCGGAGCCGAGAGACGCCGTTGCTGCAAGGCAGGGCCAGAGGCAAGATACATGTCAGATTGCCGGGGCGGGACTAGGACCCAAGCAGCCACGACTCGAGATGCAGCTAGACCTGGAGCGTACTGGCGGCAGCGTGCCCGTTTCTTTTTCTCTCCCTTCCTTGCCTCGCCTTCGGGTCGAGGACGCACGCTTGGCACGGTATTGTATTGTGTGTACGGATAGACAAGTCCAAGTCCAAGTCCAAAACCAAGTCCAACATGTCTGTGGCGCGCCACCAATTCGATGACCCGAGGCCGCCACTGATCACTGGATGAGCGAGTGAGGGCCAAGCAGCAACCCCCCGACCCTTGACGAACATGGCCCATTCACTGTCAGGCAAGCAAGATACGACGGCTCCCTAGGTACAGTAGGGAACCGGAGCGGACATGTTGAGAGTTTGTTAGTTTCCGAACGCTGCTGGAGCCGGCGTCCTTGCTTGCTGCAGGTTTTGTCGGGCTAGTACTGCACTTTCTGCCTTTGCCATCTGCCGTCTTGCGCAATCCCTTGTCTGGGTTGCCAACCGCTTACTGTCCTCTTCACCCTATGTTTCTCGTTGGAGAGAGAGGAGGTGGGAGGGGGCTGGGCTGAGGCTGGGGTTGGGGCTGAGGCTGAGGCTAAACCTGGGGGCTCGGGGCTTGCGTGGGCTGAACGTGCTTCTCAGTACAGATTCAAGAGTACATAGTACAGAATACGGATACAGTACTGTGTCATTATAGGTATGAATCAGGATGATGATGATGTTGATTGATTGATTGATTGATTCTGCTTACATGCAGCGCAGTTTGTTCCTCAGTGGCTAGCCCGTCCCAGCGAGCTGGTTCGCGTTGAGATACTTGCAGCAGCAGCGGTCACAACAGCAAACAAAGGCAGAGACGCCTACCTACCTAGGTACCTGCTGTACCTGCCTATCTACCTACCGTACCGAGGTACCTACCTCCTGGGCTCGGCGTGTTGCATTTGTGTGGTTGTTTAGGTGGTGAAGGTGGAGGTGAAGGTGGAGGTGGAGGTGGGAGGTGGTTGTGGTTGAAAGACATAGGTCTACCTTGCCCCAGCACAGTTAGTGGCGCCAATCCGATCCCCCTCGCTGTCCTGTTGGAGCCAATCGCGGCAGACGGAGCATGGATCTAAGCGACAGTTTGGTCCTAGACAGCTGCGTACAATCAATCAATAGGGACAAGTGCAGTGCTGGGATGGGATAAGGGCTGCGCGATCTAACGTGCGCCAAAGTGAGACGGCAGGATGACAGGTCGCCCGCTGCAAGTGGATGGACAATGGACGACGAGGGCGATGGCGGCGATGACGGCGACGATGGCGATGACGGCGACGAGGGCGACGACGGGCGATGATGGCGATTGGCGATCGAGCAACATGGAGAGAGAGGGAGAGAGAGAGCATGGATTAGATGCTTGCTCACAGTACCTGCAGTGCCGTGGGCAACCTCCATCACGAACGACTATGACGACCACTGCGATGATAAACCCACCGGACGATCGGAGCCCCCCTCCGATGAGCAGTGAAGAAGCCTCCCTTGCGCCAGACCCTGGCCTGGCAGGCCGGTAGTACGTCTGGTTGCGAATCCCCAAAGTTCCCCTTGCTTGGGCCGGGGAACCCATAGGCCATAGGGGGGGGCGGGCCAGGGTCTTGGGTTCTTGGGTCCTGGGTATTGGCGGAGACGCTGATGACAACTTCAACATGTTGGCACCCGTCCCGAGCCCGGGAACCAGGCTCTCCCCTAGCGGCTCGGATTCGGCCTCTTGCTCGATCAGACACGGGGCAGTGGATGGGCACGGAGACGGCAGCGCGGAGGCGGCTGTTACATCTCGTTGCGGCTGCCAGGCCGCTCTTGTCTCGAAACTATCTATACAACCAAGTTATAGTCTACCGGCCGGCCAGCAAGACTGGCTTCCCCGCCAGCACTCTGTCTGCGTACTGACTCTGACTGTCTGGCAGGGCCAAAACCAGCCCGTCCCGCGGGTCGTTGGCCTTGGTCCAGTGACGCTTCGACAGCATTTACTACCTACCTAGCGTCCATCCAGTGCTGGAGCTATTCGGACTGTCTCGCCCTTGGCGCAGGTACCCTCCTTGCCGATATCTGCATGTCTCTACCTCCGTACGTACTATACTGCCTACTGCTTACTGCCTACCTGACTTGGGCATGTATCTACTTGGCCCAAGTGGACAGAGTACAGTAGTCCGTGGTGGTGAGCAGTGAGGAGGCCAACGATATACACTCACACACACATGCATGCAAGCAAGCAAGCAACCACACCCATACCCACACCCACACGCAATACCCCGTACAATACATGGGACATCCACATGCTGCAGGTAGCACATTAGTGTGGAGGAGGAGGAGGAGGAGGAGGAGGAGGGCAAGGGTAGAGAGAGAGAGAGTGGAGGGGAGGGGAGGGGAGGGGCGTGTGTTATTGTTGGTGGTAGCGTCCTCACAGCTCAGCAGGGGTGGCACACAGACCCCTCGCAACCTCGAGACGATCCCGTCAACTTTTGGGAACGCCAGCTCTGGTCTAAGCGGCCACGGCCAGCCAAGATGTCCTGGGACCGATACCTCTGCTCTGCTGCGCTCTACCGCTGTTGATTCAGGTACCAGAACCTAGCAGCCAAAAGAAATAAACGTTGGTGCGAGGCGTGCCGGGGCCTTGACATCCACTTCCATCCAACCACGACTAACAAGATCCGGACCCGGACCCCTCTTGTCTTGAGTTCATATCGACTTAATGTCACCAGTCTTCATCACTTCTCTATTGACTCTCCCTTTCTACTTAAGACTTTGCCTCTCCCCTTCGCTGCCTTCTCGGTGTCTCTTTCTCTACACTCCAACACATCGAATCGACTGATCGAATCTACTCACCCTCATCTTCCTCCTCAATCCACCTTCAAGGCCCACTTCTGTCTTTTCCTTCTTTGCCTTGACTAACGATCCTCCCTCGCCTTGACAAGAGAGGGCAGCCTCAACGACAGCAATCCCTTGAGAACTGAGAATCCCCCCCCCCTCGACTCAGTAACAATGAGTATCCAGTCTCTCATCGATATTGAGGCACCTGGCCTCGGCCCGTCCAGCACCACAACCCGGCCCGGCCACACTTACACAACCGCCTCTGCGCAGCCCTACCTTCACTCACCATATACTCCCCCATGCTCAGATGCTGGCAGTCCCAGACCCAAGATTGAAGGTGCGTGTTTGACCTACCTCTTTGACTCTCGAGCCCCATCCCCAGGCGGCTGGCTTATTCATCATGTTAACCAACCTACAGGTCTCCGACCAGAGTCACCAAGCAGCCGATATCTGCCAGGCCTCCTTCACCTCAACTCACCACCCCGTGAGACCGTCCAGTTTAGACTTCCCAGCCTTGGCGAGTTTGTCCAAGGGGTTGAGGCTCTCGTCAGAACCCATGGGCCCTCTGGCTCCTGGACGCCCCCCTCTCCTCTACCCAGCCTATCACGCAAACCTTCCCTCCCCCACCCCATTACTCCCTCTCGAACCTCCTGGTCCACCAAAGACCGCATCTACGAGGACCCCGCCGGAGAGTTCTTCTCGTCAAGACGGGGAACCATTACCAGCCTCAGCCAGTATGCCCTTGCCCTTGACACCTCTTCCAAGCCCACGACACCAAGCTATGGAAGCCCGGAGAGCTACCACCATAGCTACATGCTCAGCAGTCCGGCCATGCACGCCCACATGGGACTAGATGGCTACCCGAGCCCTCCTCCCGAGGGAGAGAACCGACACATCAACCAAAAGTACACCACGGAGGAAGGCGACTTCATCATCTATGCCTGGCACGACAAGAAGATGAAGTGGCAGCGCATCAAGACCGAGTTCGCCGCCATGTTTGGCAGAACGCCCGAACGCACCGTTCAGGGCCTCCAGGCCTGGTACTACCGCATGAATCAGCGGATACCCGTCTGGGACAAGGAAGGCTGGTTGTGCTTTGACAACGAAGAGGACCTTGAGCCCAAGCACGTCAGCATCAAATGTCGCGAACGCGACAGCCAAGACAAGCCTATGGAGCCCCTCGGTCTCGCTCAACGATATCCCGAGCGAGCCATCAACTACGCCTGGGTGGATCCCGAGCTCAAGTTGAAATCTCGTGACTGGGGTGAGTGCCTTTGAACAATCCCTTTCCAGCGTATCTAGTATACTAACCGTTTCCTTCTAGCTGCCAAGCGTGCCATGCAATACCGAGAGCGACGAGAACGGAGACGGAGAAAGGACCAGAGACGCCTGAAGCTGTAGAGAAGCCAGTCTCTTTTTGATTCCCCCAGCACAGCGACGTCCCTTTCTCCCGTCACCAGGCTTCTCCTGATTATTTCGCCTCTTCAATATCCATATCAACATTATGTACTTACGCATTCGACCTAACCCCCTGTAATATTTCCTCTTTCGATTCATTCATTTATTTATCAGCCCAGTCTTTATTAGTCCGGCCCGTCTCCCAGCCTCTGAGTCCACGCTGGGGAGAATGCGGAATAGGAGCGATGGGAAGGGGACGATACCCCAATTTTTTTTTCTTTCTTTCTTTCTTTCTCTTTCCCTTTTGCACAAATCTTGTATATCTACTGCTGGATGCTTGGCTAAGCTGGCACGGAATTCCTGGGAAAACGTATGGAGGACAAGTGGTTGAGCGAGCATGAACATCAAGGGAGATCTGAACTGGGAGCGGCGTTGGTCGGCAGGATCCATAGACCGCCAGGGAGCCTCTGCCCCTGACTCAGCGGCCATCAAAAAATAGTGCATATATTACTTTTTTCCTCGTAAACTAACACAACCGAGATTCAAAGTGTGTCCTATGATTACTCTTGTACATGTCTCGCGATTGAGCAACTAAACAATACGCTTGTAACATTTTCATTCAATAGCACGATGCATTGCGAGTCTGGGGAAGTTCTCAAGTCGGCTGGCCGTCCGACATGCCGGGGTCTAGAATTACTTGATTGGGACATAACCCAAACCGGTCGTGAATCCCGATTTAGATGCCTATCATTGGGGTAGCATGGCGACAAAAGGCAAATCCAGATTGCCCGCTGCTGACACGGAACGTCCGAACCAACACATCAACACTGCCCCCTTCTGCCAAGCCCTGTCCAAAAAAGCCCCGTCGCAAGGCGCAAACAACCGGCATCGCGCACGTGGATGGTTTGTTGAAGGCTGCCGCGATGGCCCGTGCAGCTAGGAGGGGGAAGAGAAGAAAGAAAGATTGGGATAGAGACAGAGAGATAGACAGACGAGGGGGCGCCAAACAATCGTGGACAAGGCCTGCCGGCGTGTGAGCCAGGCTTGGCCCCTCGAACGATTCTGCACGTTCGGCTAGGTGGACGAATCGCAGACGCGTCACAGGACCGACTGGACCAAGTCCTCGGTACGTGGCGGTTTGGAGCAAGCAGTGTTGTTGTCGACAGGAGGGGGTGTCTGGCGATGCATTGCGCCCGCCCAAACGGCTGTCCGTTGGTGGACAGACAGGGCATCGAGGTAGGCATTGTCGCGCTTGATTGTCGTCGCCTCATCGCAGTCTAGCGGAATGCGCGACTGCGCTTCATGTAAGCCTTGATGCGCGCCATGGTGGCGTCATCGTCGCCGCCTTCGAGAACCATTTCGTCTTCGTTGTCCTCGTCAAACTCCTCATTGTCAAACTCCTCGTCGTCGGATGCGACCCCGTTGCGATACCCGTAGGCTCGCCGGCCATATTCGTCGTCCGATTCCACCTCGTCTTCGGGGTAGTCGGCCGTGTAGTAGTTCTCAGCTGCCCAGCACAGTTCAGGTTAGCTCGCATGGCTCATGCTGCGGCAAGTATCTGGACGTACCGTTTTCATCCTCGTCATCTTCATCAAGATCATCATCGTCGTCGTGGTCCGGGCCGAAGAACAAGTTACTGTCCTCTTCGCCATCCAAGACCAACAAACCCACCTCGGCTGGGGCAATATCTACCATCATCGCGTGGGCCGGGATACGGACATACTCTTCAATAACCCAATCATCTTCATCGTCGTCCATATCACTACCATCAGTCATGGCCATGTCAACCTCGTTTTGGACGGAGGCAGTGGTGACAGCAGGGGCCCCTGGATGACGCTCTGTGTATCGCTTTGCTGGGGCTTTGGGCTTGAACCTCGCTCTCTCTGCCTGCTGCTTCTCCAGATTCATGCTCTGCAAGTTGGCACCAATCTCGTTCAGGACCCAGTTGTTCATGTCTGCCGCAATTTTTGACATCTCTTCACTGTGGGGGTTCATGGCTGAAGCTGGCAGAGGAGCCCGTACTGCGGTATCCGGATTGGGGGAGTGTCCTCGGCTGCGCACCCCTGGCTTCTTCAGACGGGGTGCCTTGACTGGCTCGTCGAGCGCCATGGTGGTGGCAGCTTGATCAACTTCGACGGGGAGAGCAGGCGGCTGCGCGGGTGTCTGAGATGGTGCGAGGGGTCGCGCAGCCGCCTTGGTCCGGCTGCGCTCGACGAAGACGGCGGGACCGTAGCGAGTCTTTTTGGATACACCAGTGGCGGGCTGGGTCTTGCCGGCCATCATCATCTTTCGCGAAATGTGGAAGCGTCGAGGCTCTGCCACTGCGACGCTATCGGCCTGAGCCGATCCCGCTGGCGGTTCCACGTCGGCCACAGCCCGGGACTTGTTGACGTGGGTAGCATCATTGTCGGCGCTCGAGACGTGGATGACGGGGTTTACATCGCGTGTCGACCGAGGAGCGGTGTCTGGTTGGGGACCGGGCTGTCTTCGCTGGTAGGCCCAATTGCCGGTGCTGCGGTGTCGCTTGGTGCCCTGGTCAAATTCTGCTGGGAGTAAGAGAACTGAGCGTCCAAGGATGGAGGACAGTGGCGGGATCACGTACGGAGAAATGTGACGGGAGTCTCGTCGTCACGCTTGCGCTTGATGCGAATGAGATGCGGTGGAATCGACATGGCCGCTGCGTTGGAGTAGCTGAAGCTGGTGACTTTCTTTTCTCGTTTGTGTCGAGGAGACGAAACGCAAGCGCCAGACCGCGGCAAGCAGCGTCAGCTGGTCCAGTGTCGATGTTGACGTCGCAAAAGTCGTCTCCCTTGTCGAGTTACGCTAGTTGGTATCACCAAGCCAAAGAATGGCGGAGCGACAAAAGAATGGAGCAGGGAATCAAATCGATTTCCATGTGGGTCAGCATGTGGTGGGGAGTTGGCATGATTGAAGCTGCCAAAGAATAGAAGCCTTCACTGAGCTCGCCGCCAAGCTTAATTGGGGCGGGGGGCTTGTCCTTGAAGGTTTTAGCGCCGCGGGGGAGATGTTACGGGCTGGCCTCTTGAATTTGGCTGTCTAGGTACCTACCTTAGGTAGGTAGGTAGGTACCTACTGTATCCATTGAGATCATAATTATCTCCCCACGACATATCTACACAAAGATTGCATAGGTAGGGAGCAAGGGGATGGCGTGTAAGTAGGCAGTAAGCCCTGTTTCACTTGAAAATACATAAATGAGGACTCCCATCACTTGTCATTTCTGCGCAATTGTCTGCAGCTGAAATGGAACATGCATACTCGGTACATATCTGGTGATGGAGCAAGCACAAGCCAGCTCTGTAGGGCGCTATAGCCGAGCTCAGCTCTAGAAACAATGACGCCAGTACCAATCCCACGTCTCACCTAGTCGCCATCTAGTGTATGTCTACTTCCATGTACATCATACAACATTACAACATTCATCGCATCAGACAGCAACGACACAGAGCCGCCATGTGTGGCATCTGCAGCATGCACAAATGGCATTGTTACAATACACGCAGCGGTAGGTACCCGCCTGTCGGGAATCGTTACTCGGCACCATTCCTCGCGCGCCGTCATGGTCATGACGCCGCCGATGACGAAGAGCTTCGCTGGATGCGGGGGGCTAACCCAGCTTGGAAGTTGCAGTTCTGGCACAAGAATCGCAATGTGAACTTGGCGATTGATTACCGGCAACCGGAACGTGTTCATGCTACTGCAGCACAGTCAATGTACCTACAGCAGGTAGGCACAATAGGTAGTCGGTAGCATTGCTGCGCTTGTGCTGGTTGGTTGTGCTTTTGCAGCGCCTCCCTGTAGATCCCACTTCGGCATCACCAGTCACATCGAGCATCTAGCCGCACCATCATGCCATTGCCGTTACATTCGTCACCGCGCCAGTGTCAGCCAGCATTGGGTTTTCCCTGTTCAGCCCGACTGACACGTTTCCCGACTCTCCCGACTTGCTCATGTATCTCCTAGCCTCCAACCTTCAGCCTCCAGCTTCCATCCAGCCAAGCCAAGCCAAGCCAGGCCAGGCCAAGTCTCTCCCAGGCGCCTGCCTTCCTGCTTTCCCAGTTTCCATCAACCCCATCTTGCGATTAGCTTTGGCTTCCCCAGGTTCCGGCCTGCACGTGCTGATCTCCTCTCCTCTCCTCTCCTCTCCTCTCCTCTGCCTTGGCTGCTCTACTCCCCAACAACTTCCCCAAGGCTCACGCTCACCCACCTACTTACCTAGGTACAGTACCTGCCTACCTAATCATTTCGTCATTGGATTAGGAGCCCCTACTGTCGTCCTTGAACCTATCGTCATTCTCATCACCAACTTCGCCGCACGTTTGCTTCTTTTTTCTTGTCCTACCATCACCTCAAGCTGCACAGAAAACCCTCTCCGCCACCTCTCCGTCTCACGCGCGCGCGCCGTCTTCGATCCTACCTATCAAACGACTAAAGCCATCCCTCTTACTAGTCCCGTCGAATGCGCGTTATATTGAGGCACAGCTACGTCGCCAGTTCGAGATAGCCTGCATTCCCCATTGAAGCCGCATTTCATCATGTCTACTTCCGACGTTCCCTTCACCATCACCTACCAGAAGCCCGGCACACGTCCTCCACTCTACGTCGCCGGCTCCTTCTCCAGTCCACCATGGCAGTCCCGTGAGATGGAGTACACTACCGATGAAAAGGGAGAGCACACTTTTCGGGCTGAGATCCATGTCCAAGCCGACAAGGATTACCAATTCAAGTTCCGTGCAGGACAAGGCGAATGGTGGATCTTGGCAGAAAACTATCCCGTCGGTAGGTCTTGATCCCTCGAAGCGTATTGACTTGGTTGAAATGCTCATCAATCTCAGTGACGGATGAGGCTGGTAATCAAAATAACTTGTTGACCGTACCCAAACCTTCGATCAAAGAGCAACGTCCATCTCCATCGACAGAGGGCAAGCCAATCGACACCAAAGAGAACGATGCCTCTCAGCTACCCAAGCCTCAGATTCATGAGCCCAGCGTGGACAATGGCAACGAAGACACAGAAGATCTGAAGATGCCCTTGTTTGCGCATGAAAACCTAGGTGCCTACGATTTCGGGGATGGCGGCTCCGACCATGAAGATACTGAGGAGCATAGTCCGAAGCGGACTCCAAAGCGCAAACCGTCAGAGTATGAAGCCGAGGACATTGATGTCAATGACCCGACCCTTGAGAAGTTTCCCTCTGATCGCACCTCCATTATGGATGCGATTCGAACGATCCAGACGCATCTGGGCCAGGATCATACCCAACTCAATGACATCGCACCTTCACCCCGAGTCGTAACATCTAGCAGGAACAGTGTCGACTCGACAGACGATATGTCACTCTCACCATCAGCTCTGAGCCCCACCTCTACAAGAAAACGCGAAAGCCGTCCATCGCACAGCAGCTTTGGCAGATCCATATCGGTCGTCTCCCTAGGTTCCATTGCCGAGGCAGATGAGCAACTGGCGCCCCCAGTGGTCTCACTGCCAAGCCCTCATAATAACTCGGCCTCGGCCACACCCAAGTCTCCTCCAAGCGAAGAGGATGAAGGCGTGGTCATGCGATCCTCAGAACTTAGGTCTGTCGGCAAGCCGGATGATGGCACTGAGTCCTCAGGCGCAAGCCTTGAGTCCATCAACGACAGGTTTCCGGAAAGCCTGAATCTTGCAGCGGGCAACGAGCCTCAAGCAGGAACCTTCAGCCCAGGACGTGAAGCTCCAGGGTCGCGTTACACCTCAGAGAGAACGGACACGAAATCTTCCACGGGAGAATCGAGTATACCTCGATCAGAGAGGGACGCAGCCGCGCCTACCAAACACGATGCGGCTCAGGGGATTCCGCAACAGATTCGAGGGGTGCCGGAAAAGAGCGGGAGTATCGAGACGAAAGGGCTTCATGACGTACCACCCGTTAATAGGATGGGCATGTAAGCACCTCGTCGGATACTTGTTACTGTGAATTGAACACTGACTGTTTTGGCGTTTGCAGGTTTTTGACAGCTGGTGTTGCCATTGCCATTGGAATTGGCTGGTTGAGGAGTTGACGCTCAGGATACGGCCCAAATTACTGAATAAGTGGGTGACTGTATCCGTGCTGTACCATTAGAAACAAGATACTGGACTCAGTCTTGCAGAGTGAAATGTCATATCTTCTCTTTATATAAATGTCTCCAAATCAGCTTGCCCGTTGTGAATTTACAATCTCTTATCATTGGCAGCATCCTGGAGGATAACGATAACTGAGGTAGTGCTCGCTAGACAACGTCAGAGAAACGCCACAGTGGATTTTCACGTGGTGTCGGTGCAAAAGCTCCGATGCCCGATCGCCAACGTCCACTCTAACTAAGAAAAAAAGTCCTGGAGAGGAAACGCAGCGAGGTCAACTACGGCGCTGGCACGGCTTGACCACCAAGCCAACACACTTTCTTCTCACGATGCAGCGCGCAGTAAAGAACTCCGTCTGCACGCTATGCCTCTTCTCGGCGGCCCGTCCCAGAGCGGTGTTACGCAGCCCGCTGCAGCCATGCCTGGCCCAGCGCTTCCTGTCGCATCATGATCGGCCTCGCCCATCCCGCATGGTGCTCTCCAGCCAGGTCTCTCAGGCCCCACGGTCTCGCGATGACCGACGAACCCGTCGCGACGGTACCCCGGGGCCGTTTGGTGGAATGAACAGGACTGTGGCCAACGTGGATCCCATCCGAAGGTCACCTCGACAGCGAGACCAGACGTCCAGAGAGTCCAAGCACAGCAGCAGGCCGAGGGAGGATCGAAGGGGACCCCACGACGAGAGAAAGGCTCTCAAGATGCAGCGCGCCCTCACCCCCGTCTCTTACAGCAGGCGAACGTCCGTCAAGGAACGCATGTCGCATTACGAGTCGTTCGACCAATTCGATCTCCTCCCCGCTATCCAGCAGGCCGTGACGGACGAAATGTTCAAGGGCATGGTCGACATCAAGCCGACGCCCGTTCAGAGACTGGCGATACCTGCACTGCTTGGCCAGTCAACGCCCGATTCCCCCAAGAGGCAGTCGGACGAAACCCAGGCGTTCCTCCTCGCAGCCGAGACGGGCTCGGGCAAGACTCTGGCCTACCTCCTGCCAGCCATCGACGCGCTGAAGACGGCAGAAGCCCAGGATCCGGACATCAAGGCCTTCAATGAGCGCTGGGAAATCGAAAAGGAGCGGCAAAGTGCTGGCGACGCCAGGGGCAAAGTCTTTGACGAGCCGCACCCTACCATGGCGCGGCCAAAGGTGGTCGTGCTCGTGCCGACTGCAGAGCTTGCCCACCAGGTGGTGCGGGTTTCCAAGTCAATTTCCCACGTGGCAAAGTTCAAGACTGAGATGCTGTCGTCCGATCTCAGGCCCCAGCAGATTCAGCGCAACATTTACGGCCCAAGAGGCGTCGATGTCATTGTCTCGACCCCCCATCTGTTGGCGTCAATTGCCGAATCGGACCCCAACATTCTTTCAAGGGTCACCCACCTAATTGTCGACGAAGCAGACTCCCTCTTCGACAGGAGCTTTGCCCCCGTGACCACTAGCATCATTGAGCGAGCGGCACCATCCACTAAGCAGCTCATCTGCTGCTCAGCCACCATCCCGAGAAAGCTGAACAACTACCTGGCAACCAACTACCCCAAGATGGTCCGTCTCACGACGCCCAACCTGCACGCCATCCCGCGCCGTGTCCAGCTCGGTGTGATTGACGTCTCCAAGGACCCCTACCGCAACAACAAGGACCTGGCATGTGCCGATGCCGTCTACTCCATCGGCCGAGAAGCCTCTCAGCATGAAGGCCCTGTCAAGGACGAAATCGACGTCCGCCGTGTCATGGTCTTTGTCAACGAGCGTGAGAAGACGGAGGAGCTGGCCGAGTACCTGCGGACCAAGGGAATCGACGCCGAGGCGCTGCACAGAGATACGCCCGAGAAGCGGCACACCGAGATTCTTGGGACCTTTACCACGGCCAAACCGTTGACGATCCTAGCCCCGAACCCAGCCAAGTCTGGCCGCCGCCGCGAGCTGAACAATGTCAAGGTGTTGGTGGTGACGGACATTGCGTCAAGAGGCATCGATACGCTGGCAGTTCGTCATGTTATCCTTTACGATGTGCCACATACGACGATTGATTTTATTCATCGACTTGGCCGTGCTGGCCGCATGGGCCGACGAGGCCGGGGTATCGTGCTGGTCGGCAACGATGATAGGAAGGACGTGGTGGCAGAGGTGAAGAAGAGCATGTTTATGGGCCAGGCGCTTATTTAGACTGAAGGGAGAGTTTTGATTATTGTTTGACTGTAGTGTAAGATATGTGCTTTTGGCGGCGTGTAAATCTACCTATCTATTCCATAGACGAGATGATGAACAAGGGGATTGGTTATGTGGTGTAAGTGTATCTGAGGGGGGTCTTTTCTTGTTACGATATCTCCACCACGTACAGATAGAGCGAGCAATGATACTTGCAGCAGTATACGTCAGTAAGATACTCCCGCTATCTTGTATCAAGTTGATTGATGAGTAAATAAGACAAGTCAATCGATGATGCCATACAAGTTCCTATGTGAGTTAGCCCCGGAGCTTGTGAGAGCGCGTCGGTGTTTTTAGTGGGGCCTGCCGCTCCCGGCAGCAGGCTACAGCTGCCCACCAAACGCCCCGAGCCCAGTACGTGCTGTACCTTGTCGCGTCGCGCCCAGTCGGCGTGTTTCCGTTTTCCTCTCACAAACTCGTGAACCGCCTCGCAACCCTGTCTGACGTCTTCCGGTTCCGCACACAACAGAAAGAAAAGGCCGGTCTGTCTATATCCGACTACTGCAGACACCTAGACCAAGGACAACGAAGGCCGTGCCGTCGTCTTTGCAGCAATTGCGCTGCTTCTTCCCCTCTTTCGCCCACCATGCCGCGCCCAAAGCGTGCGCGTCGCGCGCCGAACCCTCCTCAAGCTGCCGCTCGATCGCCGTCACCAGCTCTCATGGAAAATTCTAGCGAAAAGGAGGATACGCGACAGCCTGAAGCCTCTTCTCGAGGGCAGAGACGAACAAGACAATCTACAGATACCCGGCCCAAGGTCGTCGAGGAGACCAAGATCCCAACAGCCCGGACTAGGGGTCGAGGACGTGCTGCAGCACGTGAAGAGCCTGCCGACGATGCCGAGTCTGGCTCGTCCGTTGAGATGAGCCGTCGCATTCTAGCCACGCCGGCCCAACGGCGGGACACGACGGGACTGGATCTGGCCGACGAGGATGTATTTGGTGATCTCGACGACAGCTTCGAAGACGGTGATCTCCCGCGGGGCATCCAGTCGACCGACACTTCAACATTTCTTGTGGGCAACTACAAGCAGCGATCCCGTCAGTCTAGCTTCATTGGCCGCAACGACCCACCCATCAGACCAAGCAGCCGTGGCGGAACCACGCCCAGCATCAGCGCGGCCCTCAACCTCGGCGCATTCAGGAGACGGGCGCGCGAACCGAGTATTCTGGGCACATCACGAAAGCCCCGCCCGGATGAGACTGCTGTTGAGGACAGTGCCGGATCTGAAAGCGAGGAGGACTTCTTGCCGGAAGCTGAGTCAACGCCGTTGAACAATCGGCGAAGGACTACGCAGTCTGCTGTTGTGGCCGCGGAGGCTGGAGAAGGAGGAGACCAAGATGACGACGAGGTTGGATCCGAACCCGACGTTTCGACCAAGGTGGCTTCCACGCTTTCGCGCAGCAAAAAGCGTAAAAGTGAAGATGTCCCCGTAAGCCCAGAGCGGCCCGAGAAGGCGTCACGTCTAGACCTGAGCGAAGGACAAGAGGAAGACGAGGACGCAGGTGCCGAGCCCGCAGCAGGCAGTGACAGCGAGTCCAATCTTTCCTCGCTATCCTCACCAGTTGGCCCACCAGCTGGACTTCCAGCACGTTATGCTACGCCAGAGAACCTGGAGGAGATCATGGCCCCTCCTGCAAGCAGCGGGTCCGAGGATGCAGACGACGTCTGGCCCAATATCCATACCTTGGCGAAGCGACGGCGTCGTCCGTCCGTCAGAACACCCACTCGAGCCGATATCCTCTCCGACCTGTCCTCGCCACCATCCCTCACTCACTCCCCTAACTACAACACAGCCAAGGCCCCCGCGCCTGCCAAGGGCCGCCAAACAACCACCCGGCGCCAGCCTTCGCCCAAGATGACGACGGCCGATCTCACCAACCTGCTCCCCAAGCGCCGGTACAAAAAGACACAGGATACCTCGGACCTAGATAGCGATGAGGAGCTAGACAACTCAGGCTTGGCTGAAGACGAGGATGAGCTCTCCTACCTCGACACCAGAGGTTCTAGGAGGAAGAGAGGAGGCCGCCCGCCGGCAGGCGGTGCCTCGGCCCGACCCGGCTCACGGGGTGGCCGTGCGCCCCCGAGTGTGCCGAAACCCCGTCAGGCCTCAGCATCGGGCAAAGCTGCTGCGAGAGCCAGCCGAACCTACTCACGCCGGTCCTCTGACAAGGAGAATGAGGGCGAGGAGCGCGGTGGGGAAAATGACAATGAGGATGACGCGAGCCGCTTCCATCCTCTGCCGGATGAAGTCTTTGAGTCGATTGAGAGTGAGCGCCGGAGCACGCCGTCGGCCGATGAGTTGAGGCAGGCGGCAAAGAAATTCAAGGAGGTGGACAAGTGGGAATTGGAGTTTGAGGAGATTACGCAGAGCTCTTCGCCATCCAACGCGCGATGAGAAAGGTATCCATGGACACTGCTATGCTTATGTTGCTTGGCGTTCTGGGGGAAGGGCGGCTGAGCTCGCAATATGGAGTTTGAATGGACTTGGCTTAGTGGCGGTTGGTTGGCAATTATTGTTATGCACGTCTTGAATTTTGCTGATAGCGTTGGGGCAGGGACGTCCATAGTAGCCACAAGAGGGAAAACTCGGCCTGATTGATTGATCGATCGATTGATACGTTTAATGCTTCTGCCCGTGGTCATAATTCAGGGCGCGTCTACTGCCTGTTGCCGTTTACTAAATGATTAATATGTCATACCCAGGCTCCTGGAACGCCTCATACTCTAGTCAGTTGATCATGTCCAGCATCTTTCCAACCCAATGCTTCTGGATTATGCTGCTCCTAGTTTGACCGCTTCGGCCTTGTGCTCTACACAAGGCAGCAGGGGTGCTAGCACATTGGGATCTCGCAGCGCAACCGTAATGTCATCGGGTAGTCGTCCAGACATGAATAGTTTCTGTTACACCAAGCACATGTCAGTACATCTGCGACGTGAAGGTAGGGCAATCCGCTACTGCTGTAGCTACGTACCCTCTTGACGTTCTCGAAGCTGTCTTCCTGGGCCGAGTACTCGCGAATCACCTCGTCGGTATCAAAGTCCACGTATACACGAGTATCGCGTATCCTCACGAGAACGTTGTCCAGCCGCATAAAGAGCCTGCACAGCAACAGCATGCGCCGGTCGTGGACGCGGACCTTGACGCTAAAGATTGAAATGCCATTATCGTCGAGCTCGCTCTCGTACAGCATCACCTCGTCGAAGAACAAGATGGGATCGCGCCGCTTGAGCAATTCGACGGGGATGAGCTTGTCGGTAGTCTCAAAGGGCTTGGAGTTGTCGCCGAGAGAGCCTGCATATGTAGTCGAGTAGCTCCAATCGTAGGGTTTGACGACCTCCTTGATGTTCTGCGTCGTGTCCTCGCGGGTGCTCTCCCAGTCGCGAGCGTAAGCAACCTTGAGCATATGCCGATCTGTCTTGTCGACGGCATCGAGTGCGTCGGGGGTTTTGAAGGCGAGTGACCACCCAGTGGGCGCGTGGGTAATGGCGACCATGTTGTCGCCAAAGATCATCTCGGGCATGGGGATGCCGATGCGCTCCGTCAACTCATCGATGACGCCCGCCTTGGAGATGGGGAGCTTGCGCGTAGAGATGCGGAAACGGCGTTGCGTGTGCGTGGTGGTGGCGGCGGCGAGTGCATCGGGCGTCGGGAACGGCTCATTGGGGGATGTAATGTGGTTCATGATGGGTTGTGCTTTCCAGAGAGTCAGCACTGGGGCAGTTGTGCTTTGAGAAGTGCGCACGCAGATGGACACAGATAGATGGTGAGGTTGTAAAGTGCAAGCTGTAGATGAATGAAATAAAGAGCTATGGTGGGGATGTTGATTTGGTGGGGCATCCAACATCAGAGCTCCGGAACCCCGCCATGGAACATTAATATCACCGTACCTACCTCTGGGGGAGGTAGACTATAAGCTCATCACCAAGGGCTTTTCACGGAGCTCCCTTACGCGGGTAAGGATCGCGGAGGTTTGGGTTTCATTCCTATCTCCGCCGCTGTCGAATAACCTTGAGGTTGTACTCATCTCCGGGCGAAGCTGCAGGGCAGTGCATCCTCCTCCGTGTAAGTGGATGGTAGTGTTCCCAGCTTTGTAGCTATTAGGCAATTCACAGTTCAACATAAACATCGAGTGCTTTAGGAGTTGCCAGTGCGTGTGCCATGGAAGGTTTACGTTGCTCGCATTGTAGCTCAGCTAAAGTGTGCTTCAGTATCCAAGCACTCTACCATGTGAGCCATCGAGGCCATTCGCAACTATGTCTTCGGAGAAGTGCCCAGTTGAACTATGTCAAAGTTGATGACCAGAAACGATCTGAAAGTATATGCTCTCTACAAATCTCCGATAGAATCAAGTTTCGCTATAAGGAACAGCAAGTTCCCCAGGTAGAGATGATCGACAAGCACAGCTCATCTTCATTCAAAGACATTAGTTTCTCAAGATCCAGCATCATCAGCAAGTCTGACTGTCTTCATACCTGCCTTACTTTCTCGACTGATCAATTGTCTATCTACCCATCTGACTACCTTGCCTACCTACCTGCCTTCCTGCCTACATCTTGCTTCAACCTTCATCCCTAACTACCTCACTACCCACCTGAACCCCATATATATCAAGGCTTCTACCTACCTAGCCACACGAAACACACCATGGAAGCCTTCAACAACAACACAACTGTATCAGCCCCAACCATGGGCATGCAGAACGGCCCCAGGGCCATGGGCCGGCCTCGCCTGACGCCAATGGAACGCGCGCCAGCTAACTGCTGGCTTCACTTCATCCACCATGTTGGATTTGCTCGGTGCTCTTGTCAGTGCTGCAACGGGGAGGAGCTCAGCTCTGACCCATTTGATCTGGGAGACTTTTGCCCGGTAATCAACCCGAAAGTCAACATTCCCAACCTTGACCAAAGCCACAAGCTGGCAACTTGGGGTCTCCTTGAGAGGGGAGTCGAGATACGTCGGGATCCCGACATTTCCATTGTTGGGCGCTTCTATCTGTACCGACATCTTTGGTACGATAGATTCGACATCTCAGTACCGGTTGCCTTTGACCCGTTTGGGACTATCCGAAACGCGATTTGGGCCAAGTCCGACAGTGTCCTGGAGCATTTTATCGAGGACGTCTTCCTCCAAGTTTCCCCCGCGAGACTCATTGACTCGGTTCTTTGGACTGAGGCTCGTACTCACTACGAGGAGATGGCTTTGGGATACCTCGCCTGGCGCAAGATCTGGTACGAGGTTGTATTCCGCAAGAGGGGCCCCAAGGACGTCCCCTGTCACATCTCCTATGCTGCATCATTGGTGCAGCATCTTCTCCCGAAACTGGCGCTCTGGGGCAGCGTCCAGAACGACTACACCCTCTACCACCGGCAAATGCTCACCCGCAAGGACGTGCGGTACACCTACGAGCAGGAGCCGGAGGCTCTATTCTTCCTGCTCCTCAACCAGGATGCATGGCGCCAAGAGTGCCACATCCTTAACAACTACGTTGGTCTGCGCCGGCATATCAGTACCGAGCAGTTCCATCGAGCCAAGCAGGCTGCCCAGCGCGCAGGGACGGCCATGACAAAGCTCATGGCTACCCCTAACGCCCATGGGCTAGAAGCTGAGGCGAGGGCCCGTTTCGCTGAACTTCGTCTGAAGTTGATCGAAGCGGTTTGGGATTTAGGGTGGGAGCAACTGTTCGTCGACCCTGTGGAGCCCGAGGAAGACACGGATGCAAGCAACACGGATGGCACAGTTTGATCAACTGGGCGGACGTGGAGCTTTGGGCGTTTGGGTACAGGTTCTGATGGCATGGGTAGACATCGTGTGTCTCTTTTGAGACGGGACTTCGTCGTTGGCTATCTTATTGATTCTGATTGATTCAAAGCATTTTGCATAGTGATACCGGGCGTGGTAGACTTGCTTTCTTGGTTCTTGGTTGCCTCTAATGAGTTCATGAAGGAGTTGGTTGGTTAGAAAAAGAGTAATTGAGGATACCAAATTACTTGGAGTAATGCGACCGGAGTTTTGGAGAAATTTGACAGGTATACCACGGCCTACGGCTATGATCCAGAGTTGGATGGTGATGGAAATGCCACAAAATCCAAGGTCCATCGTATATTCTCACCGTACAAAACAAGCATACTCGAGATTTGTTTAGAGTTATGCACAGCTACCTTTTTGTAGACTCTCTCTCCCGATTCAGATAGAGTAGCGTAAACGCACGATATCGGAGTGTCATCCGTCGAGCTCCAAGTTCTGGATGGTAAGTGTAATAAAGCTCCTTGGGGTATTCGCGGGCCGAGGTCTCGCTGAAGAGCGCCGATACATGGTTGCGGAAGCGTTGGACTGCAACATCCATGCCCTCTACTTCTATGCTCGTCTCTAAATACTCTTGTAGAAAGGCGTCGCGATGCACAAGCATTTCGGCTGATGGTTCAGTATTGGGATTGGAGGGTAACAACCAATCCACCTTGGAGGGTTTGCTGAACCTTGGCGCAATTTTCTGGAACACGCATGTCGTGACCGGGTAGAACGCCAGGATAGAAAGAAAGTTGTTCAGGTCAATTTTCAGCTCGATTCTGGTGGGAGGATCCGATTGTAGTCTCAGTAGGAGGCTTTGAACGGCTTCTTCCTGTGCGTCCAACACGTCGTCCTGGGGCTTGTCTCTTTGAATTTGATGAGGCGTAGATGGCTGTCTCTCCGGGTTTCCGGACTCGTCGGCATCGGCCGTCTTGGTGGATTGACTCTCTAAACCGATACTCAGGCTGGGGACAACTTCTTTCAGGGGGGGGATTTCTGTCTGGTCCTTCTCGATCCTGTACTGACTGGCCTGTAGATAGAGCCATCGTAGTGTGAATGGCGGATCGCATTCGGGTCTATAATGCTTTGCGTTGTGGGGGTTGTAAGGGTTGGCGTCACCTTGGATGGTGAGGTCTGGTACAAAATGGCGATAGTTGGTCCTATCATCTCTCATCTGGGAGCGGACATTGGATGGCAGTCTCGGATCGCGTCGGTAACAGAAATTGGGGGTGTCATCAAATCGATTAGAGCCTGGCCAATATGGTATGGTCTCATGGCCATCAGGAAAGTAAGGTGAGGACTGAAAACCTCGGTGTGGAAACGGTGTTTGATGAGGAGACGCTGGCAATGGTGTGGGCAATCCTTGTGTATAGAGATTGGGTCTTGAGGAATGCGAGTGCAAGATGGGTCGAACAGGATACGGATCGGAAGAGCTTCCAGTACGGTCGTGACCTCGACGCGACGGCGGCATCTTCAAACGATATAATCGTCTCTGAAGGCACGGCTGCAAAATAGTTGGATTGGTCTTTGGAATCAGTTGATGTATCTGTGGTTTTGTATTGGGCATCTACGTGGGTTATCAAGTTCACGGTTACGTCGGCTCCTCTCAAAGCAAAGCAAGAAGACATGGAAAAAGAAAAACAGCACGGATTGAGTACCGGTATCAGAATGCGTCAGCCAAACGTGTTGTTTGCTTTTTGACTTTGGAAAGCCTGCTGTAGATTGCGTGGTTGCTCTCCATACTGATCCCAGACAGACACCCACCCAATATCATGGGGGCATCTGGAGGTGAGCACGTTGCCCAGTCAACCGCCACCTCGCCAATGTTTTGACCGCACCCTAAGCGGCCCGGCATCCGCACTGCGCTAGACGACCAAGACCACGGCTTCCTCTTCACCTACTTTAACCGCTTTGTTCCTCGAGAGTTGAACAGCTCTTTTTGGTTCTCTCCTCATACTAACCCAGCAGCCCCACTGCCCGTCTTCTCCAATGGCTACCCGCACTATCGAGGCGCGCTTCGAGCGCATGTCGGTCAACGACGAGAACGATCCTCCTTCCGATGGCACCAAGCTGTACTCAAAGTCCAAGGTACGAAGCGTCGCTGCCGCCTCCTCTGCTCGACCGACCGGTTATTAACATTGCTCCTTTCAGTCCATCATCGGTTCCGCCTCAGCCCATGGCAGCACGAGACCAAACTTGTTCAAGGTCGCCGTTCAATCTCAGACCAGCGGCGCCGTAGCCTCGGTGACTCTACCCTCGCAGGCTGCCCAGCGAAGACCGCAGAACCCGACCTCGCCCACCCGCAAGCCCCTGCCGTCCTCTTCTTCTCGAACTTCCGACGACGTCCTCGAGGAGCACAAGGCGGTGGTGTTGACGGAGCAACCCAGTGTCCCCAAGGTCTTCCACCTCGGCATGTTCGAAATTGGTCGACCTCTTGGCAAGGGCAAGTTCGGTCGCGTCTATCTGGCACGAGAGCGAACCACTGGCTTCATCTGTGCTCTCAAGGTACTGCACAAGAAGGAACTACAGGGTGGTGGAGTCGAGAAACAGGTTCGAAGAGAGATTGAGATCCAGAGCAACCTCCGACATCCCAACATCCTGCAGCTCTACGGCCACTTTCATGACAGCAAGCGAATCTTCCTGATCCTAGAGTTTGCCGGCAAGGGAGAGCTGTACAAGCACCTTCGACGCGAGAACCGTTTCCCCGAATGGAAGGCGGCTCAGTACATCGCCCAAATGGCGACGGCGTTGCGCTATCTCCACCGCAAGCACGTCATTCACCGAGACATCAAGCCGGAAAACATTCTGGTTGGAATCCACGGCGAGATTAAGATTTCCGACTTCGGATGGAGTGTCCACGCTCCCAACAACCGACGCCAGACGCTGTGCGGAACTCTCGACTACCTGCCCCCGGAGATGCTCAAGCCCGGATCGTCGGACAACTTTTACAACGAAAAGGTCGACCTGTGGAGTCTGGGAGTCCTGACCTATGAGTTCCTGGTGGGCGAGGCCCCGTTTGAGGATTCGCCTGTCATGACCCATAGGCGCATTGCTCGCGCGGACATGTCAATTCCCACATGGGTCAGCCCCGAGGCCACTGATCTCATCAAGAGGGTAAGTCTTCATCGCACGTTTCTCCGTCGCGCCATCACAAACTGACAAGTTGCAGCTTCTTGTCCTGGACCCTGAGAAGAGAATTCCCCTGGAACAAATCTCTACCCATCCTTGGATTGTGAAGCACTGCGTCAAAGGGGAGCGACGGGCCAATAGGGAGAAGAGTGCATAACGGCCATTCATTATCTGCATAAGTAATTGGTGTGTTTTGAGGTCAAGGCGTTTAGCAGTCTGCAAGGGTAATGGAACCCGACTGGGAGCATCATGGGAGTTTTGGGATTGATTTGATTATTCGGCGTCGTCAAGATGAGTGCAGCAGGGGGAATCCAGCATGAGATCTGAGAATGAACTTGTTACGCCGCATTCCGTGGGGTATCGTCAATGTCATTGAAATAATCAGTAGAGAGGCTAGAGTCGCTTCATCCAAGCACTCGGCCCAGTCCTTTGGTAATAGTACACAGCATCATGCCCGATAAGTCAGTCCAACCTCACTTATACACCTCATCAAATGGCCGTGTGTCTGAGAAGCACGAGTCCCAAACCTGGTTGACAACCTTTGCTGCTTGGACGTCGTCCTGGCATCGCGGTCTAGCCATGACGGACTTGATGGCCCTCTGCCTCACGCAGTTCTGGAACTGCTGCGTGAGCTTCCAGTTGCCTCTGGTAAGCGCCTCGCGCGTCCATCTACACTCTCCGCTAAGCATCGAAGCGCGGATCTGACGGGCTGGTTAGTCTTGGTCCCACAGCAAGCAAGGGTGAAGGCGCAAACTAACCTCTGTGCAGGCGGCATGCTTCAGGTCTTTGTCGCCGGTCCAGTCCACCTTCCACCGTAGATGGTCCCAAGCATGCACCATCTCGTGGGCGAGCGTGTCTTCGAGGTGCTTCCGGTCACGGACCTCGTTGGCGCAGAGCAGGATGCCATGGTTGGGGCTGAAGCCGCCGGACTGGCGATGCACCTGGCCGTCCTCTTCCATGCGGGAGGGGCAGCGCCGGCAGACTACATTTGAGGCGTCGAGGCGGCCATTGAGCCCCTGGATCTTGTCGGAGAGGAAACGGACGACGGGAGAATATGTGAAGAGCCAGTCACGATACTCCTCGCAACGCTTGCAGTCGCGCTCCTCATGGACCTTGTATCGCCACTCGCGGTAGTGGAACATCCCCTCGGGCGTCATCTGACCGGAGAGGATACGGAAGTAGTTCATCCACCATTTCGTCTGGGGATCGAAGCCTGTGCGGGCGGGATCGTTGACAACTTCTTTGGGAGCGGGCTTGGACGGGTCGGAGATGGAGGTTGGCGGCGGTGCCGGGGCGTCGGAAGCCATGGCGTTGTTGATTGGCAGAAAGGGGCTCAGAAGGAGAACGGGGGGGATCTGTAATGCGGGAGTCGTCGGCGAAATGTTTTGTGTTGTCGCAAGAGGAGCTTGTCAATGGCCAGGGTACATCAGATGCACGTTGTAGATAGCGGCGACTAGTAATCTGTAGTGTTGATCGAGATTCTGCCGTTGCAAATCCGGGTCGAGTCTAGGGCGGTGAAGGGTGGAGGCAGGTTGCTGGAACAGCTTCAACTTAGTCGTCGACACCCGGGCTATGATAGAAAAATATGGAATCATTGTGTATTTGGAATGGAATTGGATGTCAAGATTAGATTCAAGCTGGTTTGTTAAAAAAAAAAAAAAAAAAAATGGTCAAACGCATGCATCTTGCTTGTAGCCATCATGATCGCTGAGGCGTTGTTGAGAAATACTGCCATATAACCTGGATGATACAGTCATCTGCTTCACCGACTATAGTACACGCGCCTTGGCCACAACTTGTTGCCGAATGCAGTCGTGTAAGTATGATGGACAATTGCCTCAATTCTTACACTATGCCAAGAACCCCGAGCAAATAGTCTAAAGTGCTCGCTATTTTTGTTATTTAGCACGCAGTTGAGAAGCTGCTTCGTATTATGTAATGGGAGAAATACTGTAGTAGCTGGAGCCCAACCCAATTCGCCAAGCCCTGAACTACCTACCTAGGTACCTTACCTAGGTTAATCTGCAGATGGGAATGCTGGTTACGCCCAACTCATGTCAATACCATCCCCACTCTAGAAGCGACAGGGCGTACAAAATGGCGAGTGAGAACGCCGGTCACTGTAAGTGACGACGGCCCCTGCAGATGGCTTGATGGCTTAAATGCGCGGATATTCCCTATGCGGTGCCCTGCTTGCATCCTCATAGCCATCTTCGAGTGCCCTGGCTGGATTACATGACTGATTGGGAGACTTCACCGCAGACATGAGAGGGTCCAAATCCTTGACCGTGGTCATCAAGCTAGGTATGGGCGTCGAGTCATAGATCATACAACACATCCGGCCGACTGATGTCCGGTCTTCTAACGCCCGTCGATGCACAGGAACAAGCTCGATTGTGGACGAAAAGACACACGAGCCTCTGCTGCCCATCCTCACCCTCATTGTCGACACGGCCGTCAAGCTACGCAAGGAGGGCCACCGCGTCGTCATCGTCTCGTCGGGGGCTATCGGCGTTGGCCTCCGACGCATGGATGTCGACAAGCGACCAAAGCACCTTGCTCAGCTACAGGTATCTATCTGCCGGAGCTCGTGGCAGAAGAAGCCATAAGGAACCGAACTGGCTTGGCTGACAGTTGCACCTAGGCCCTTGCGGCCATCGGCCAATGTCGCTTGATCAGACTATGGGATAGCCTCTTCGATCACCTCAGACAGCCGGTTGCTCAAATCCTCCTCACGCGGAATGACATTGCAGACGTATGCAACTTCCACGCCCCTCCGGATTCCCATTTGCCATTGCGCTAACTGAAGGGCCACTTCTAGCGGTCGAGATATCTCAACGCCCAAAACACCTTTAATGCCCTGCTGGATGCTGGGGTGATTCCCATTGTCAATGAAAACGATACATTGGCCGTCGCTGAGATCAAGTTTGGCGACAATGACACCCTTTCCGCCATCACTGCCGCCATGATTCACGCCGACTTGCTCTTCTTAATGACCGATGTCGATTGCCTTTATGACAAGAACCCCCGTACCAACCCGGATGCAAAGCCCATCGAGGTTGTGGAAGACATTTCAGAAATTCAAGCCGACGGTACGTGTGTCCTCTTATGTAGCTACAGCATATAGCATCACATTTTTAACAACCCACAGTCTCGAGTGCCGGCTCATCTCTCGGAACCGGTGGCATGAGCACCAAGATTATTGCAGCGCGGCTGGGAACGTCTGCTGGTGTCACGACCATCATCACCAAATCATCAAAGCCAGGAAACGTTCTCAGCATTGTTCAGTATCTCCAAGCGACTAGAAGATCTTCATCAGCCTCGGATGTGGAAGATCATGGCGAAGGGTCTCTCTCACGATCGACTTCGTCGCTAAAGCTCGCCGATACGGCGCTCACTACTCCGCCACTACACACGAGGTTCCTGGCGTCAAGTGAGCCCATCAGAGATCGGCACTTTTGGCTCCTCCATACCATCAACCCACATGGCACACTGTACATCGACTCGGGAGCTCACCGGGCTCTGGTAGGGAAAGCCGGGCTCCTCCCTGTTGGAGTAGTAGATGTCGAGGGCAACTTTGCACCGCATGAAGCCGTGCGGCTCGTGGCTGTGGACCGGCGATCGACACCGGCTCCTGATGGAAAACTCTGGGAGAATCCACGGGAGGTAGGGAGGGTGCTAGTCAACTACGCTGCCGCCGAGATCATGTTAATCAAGGGGCACCAGAGTTCAGATATTGGGGGTATTCTGGGATATGCTGACAGCGAGTATGTGGCTGATCGTCAGCACGTCGGCTTCTTCATGAGGGACAGCAGACCAGTTACTCCGAGCCGGGAACTGAGCCGGGCCACTTTGGATTAAACAATGGTATGGACACATGAAGATGGGTATCAGAGAAGCGGACTACTGGCCTGGACAAAAGTGTAGCGTCCATGACCTAGAAACATATCTGGTATTCTAACCGATGATATAAAATTGATTTTGACTAGAACTATTCCCCAACGCCACACAGTAATGAATGGTGCACCCAAACGCCGGCGAAAGTGTGGTATCGACTCATTGACCTAACCAGTCGCAAAGAGGTTGTCCTCGTCACGTAGGTACTCTCCGCAATCGGATTGCCGGAAGCATGTGATGCCGGTAGGGTCCAGTCTCCTGGCCTCGGCGGTGCTGCGGGCGGTGACACCGAATCCCAACGGGGTGTCGTTCATGCTGTACACGACAACACCCTGGTGCTCGGGGCAGTCGTCGGACCAGCGGCCGACGTGGGCCTTGACTATGTTGCTTCCGTACAGGAAAGGCATCGTTCCGTTCTCCTTGACCCAGATCTTGTAGCGGGCGTGCTCGGCGATGACGGGCAGGGCGGTGATGTGCAGCCTGAACTTGCCAGTCTTGGTGAACTTGCCTGGAGGTCATTGTTAGCAGACGGAGTCGCTAGGGACGGGGACAGAAGGCACCTACCAAGACAGGTTCCCAGAGATAGCAGCTTGTCGCGGGCAATGGAGGTGGCTAGGTTGGCAATGGAGAGGCGGACATAGTAGACGCGATCGCGGTGCAGGCGGAAGACGTAGCGGTCGGCGTTGGGGGAGTCGTCGAGGGGGGCGATGAGGTTCTTGAGAGAGTTGCCGGTGTAGTTGGCAAGCTTCTCGAAGAGGGTCTGGGTCTCCTTTTCCGTAAGGGGCCGCATCGTGAAGCTTCTTCTTGGTTTGGTGGCAGTATAAAGAGAAAGGCAGGCAGAGCTTGAGATGCGATGCTTGTCTGGACAAGGCTAGGAAGAAAAAAAAAGTTGCCCAGCCTGGTTGCCGATGCGATAGGCTGGCTTATCTTATCGGCCTGGTGGGCCTACTGTCCCTGCGTACCTAGGTACCTTAGTACTGTCGGATCGAGACGGATTGGGAGACGTGGGAGATATGGGGAGAAGACATGGGCGGCTGAGGGGTCAATGGAGGGGTAAAAAAGGCTGCCAGGACACCCCTGAAGAGCGCTGGAACGGGCGGGAATATGGGCGGCGGGAAAAACATCGTCTTCAGCCCCATTCCAACAGCATCCTCAAAACAGCACGCACAGCCACTCGAGCAAGCACCTTGGCACCCAAAGCTGCAGCTTATTGTTGTTGCCAAAGTGCAAAGTGCCAGAACCGACACCTGGAACAACTTCTTAACCTTCCCCTCCCCCCACTATAGCCCCGAACCCACCAATCCATACTCCCAATCCCACTCGCCCTCCCTCATTCCTGCCTGCCTGCCTACCTTACCTTACCTACCTGGGTAGAAGACAGTTCTGGCGGCTTGTGAGTCACGCACGCACGCACGCACGCACGCACGCACGCGCACTTTGTTCTGTCTGGATGAAGCCAACTCGACTCCTCACGCTCTCGTCCCCACCAGCCTCAACGCCCGCACCATCACCATCTGCGTTGCTGCTCCGCTTCAGGGCTTGCACTCCACAACTTGCACGACTCCCACGTCACCAATCCTCCTCGCCGTCGTCGCACGCCCGCGCCTTTGCAACCTCGCGAGCCCTAAACGCCTTCCAGCTACAGACTTCGTCCAAGAGAAACAACAGCAAGACGACCATGACTTCCGCCGCGACGACCCTCAAGGGTCAGCCCCTCGACAAGGGCGTCCTCGACACCATCCTGCGCCGGCGCATGTTCTACACCCCCTCGTTCGAGATTTACGGTGGTGTTGGTGGTCTCTACGACTATGGCCCTCCCGGCTGCTCCCTCCAGGCCAACATCATCGATCTGTGGCGCAAGCACTTCATCCTTGAGGAGGACATGCTCGAGGTGGACTGCACGGCCCTGACCCCCCACGAGGTTCTCAAGACCAGTGGCCATGTCGACAAGTTCGCCGACTGGATGTGCAAGGACCCCAAGAACGGCGACATTATGCGCGCCGACCACTTTGTCGAGGCCATCCTCGAGTCCCGCCTCAAGGGTGACAAGGAGGCTCGTGGCCAGAAGTTTGAGGAGAAGGACGACCCAAAGAAGAAGAAGAAGAAGGCCAAGTCCGAGGCCATCAAGCTCGACGATGCCCTCGTCCAGGAGTACGAGGAGGTTCTCGCCAAGATCGACAACTACGGCGGTCCCGAGCTCGGTGAGCTCATCAAGAAGTACGATCTCCGCAACCCGGAGACCGGCGTTCAGCCTTCTGAGCCCGTCTCGTTCAACCTCATGTTCCAGACCAAGATTGGTCCAAGCAGCAACTCCCCCGGCTACCTCCGTCCCGAGACTGCGCAGGGTCAGTTCCTCAACTTTGCCAAGCTCCTCGATTTCAACCAGTCCCAGATGCCTTTTGCGTCCGCTTCCATCGGCAAGTCGTACCGAAACGAGATTTCTCCCCGCGCCGGTCTTTTGCGTGTGCGCGAGTTCCTGATGGCCGAAATCGAGCACTTTGTCGACCCCCAGGGCGGCAAGAAGCACGGCCGTTTCCACGAGGTTGAGGACATTGAGATGGTTCTGCTCGACCGCGACACTCAGCTCTCTGGCAAGACGGAGACGAAGCGGGTCAAGATTGGCCAGGCCGTCAAGGAGGGCCTCGTCGACAACGAGACGCTCGGCTACTTCCTGGCCCGCATCCACCTCTTTATGCAGAGGATCGGCGTTGATCTGTCCAAGCTGCGCTTCCGCCAGCACATGGCCAACGAGATGGCCCACTACGCCACCGACTGCTGGGACTGCGAGCTGTTCACTACGTCGGGCTGGATCGAGTGCGTCGGCTGTGCCGATCGCAGCGCCTACGACCTGAGCGTCCACGCCAAGAAGACTGGCGCTCCTCTGGTTGTCCGTGAGCGACTTGAAGAGCCTCTTGTGATTGAGGAGTGGCAGGTTGACATTGAGAAGAAGAAGTTCGGTCCTCTCTTCAAGAAGGACGCCAAGGCTGTCGAGGCTGCTCTCGAAGCTACCTCGCAGGAGCAGCGTCAGAAGCTGGCCAAGGAGCTCGGCGAGACTGGCACCATCACGCTCGAGGTCGCCGGGGTCTCTGATGGCAAGGTGCAGGTTGGCTCGGACTCGATCGCCATTGAGTTCCGCAAGCGTGTCGAGAACACCCGCGAGTTCACCCCCAACGTCATCGAGCCCTCCTTTGGTATCGGTCGTATCCTCTACTCCCTGATGGAGCACTCTTTCTGGACTCGCGGCACCGAGGGTGGTGACGAGGCCCGAGGTGTAAGTGCTATCCTTTGCCCGTGATTTTCTTCCCCCGCGGCTTGCTAATGAGTACCAGGTCTTGTCGTTCCCCCCCATTGTGGCTCCCACCAAGGTTCTTCTGGTGCCTCTCTCTTCCAACCCCAAGTTCCGACCTCACCTCAAGTCGCTGTCGCAGCGCCTGCGATCCGCGGGTGTTTCGAGCCGTGTCGACGACTCGTCTGCCAGCATCGGCAAGCGATACAGCCGAAACGACGAGCTTGGTACCCCTCTGGGCATTACCATCGACTTCCAGACCGTGGTGGATGGCACCATTACCCTGCGAGACCGTGATTCCACCAACCAAGTGCGTGCTTCGGAAGATAAGATCGTCGAGGCCATCAAGTCGATTGTGGATGGCAGCAAGAGCTGGAGCGACATTGAGTCGGAGCTGCCCAAGTTTGAGGGCCAGGAGGTTGACGTGCCATCTCGATAAACGAACCGAAGCCTGACAAAAGAAGAAGAAGAGATGTCATGTAGACACAAGCTAAAAGGACAGAACAGAACAAGGCCTCAGTGGTTGGCCGGATTTGAGGTCATGGCAGCTTGAACAGAACATTGCTAGGCGCATCGTGTGGTCACGTCATTAACAGATGTGCCCACAATTGGAAAAAGCTTAACATAATTCGGCTATCAGAATGTTGCAGCTGTCCTCCTTGCCACTGGAGATTCTCCCAATGACCATGTACAATATGCCATGCCTTTTCCGATGGCTTGTCGCTGGACGAATGTAGCAGTCAGTCAGTCCTGGCTTCACGTGCTCGGTACAACTGTGAATGTGGTGCACATGCACTGCCGTTGAGCACCGACGGGTATTTACACATCTTGGTCTGCCGCCGTATACTATCTAGGAGCAGGCTAAGCCCACCATCAACAGGCCCGTGTGATATCAGGAAACGTTGTTTCATGCAGAGGTAAGCCTGCCCACGCGATGGTGCCCTTGGACGCGGGAGTCGTGGGCGGCTTGGCGGCTCGGGGCGACTAGAGGCAGGGGGGGCTAGGCGGGGCATTGGCCAATGAGGACGGCCGTTCCAGGACGGCCCGCCGGGCTCGGAAACGTTAACTGAAGCAGCTTATTCTGGGAATGGGTAGTTGGGGGCATATCCGCGTTTCAGAGGTAGGTCGCGTACTCTGTGGTGGGTGTGGTAGAGAGTGCTAGCGGCCAGATCGACGGTATTGCTACTGTACATACGCACCTGTAATCTGTAGTGTGTAATCTGTTCAGAGGGGCCGGGTACCAAGGCAAGCTACCAGAAATGCAGCCTGGTGCATAGATACCTACCTATCTACCTACCTACCTACCTACCTACCTACCTACCTTAACCACCATCAACCGTCTTTGTTCATCACATTCATATACGTGAAAAATAGTGTTTGGGCCCTCCCTCATGCTCTCAGTTATCGGGTGCGGTTTGGGCTCTCCCCTCGGCTATTCTGTGGGGAGTGTCCTAGAAGCCAATGGCGCCTGATGAGGTTGATGCCGGTGCCGATCTTCGGGGAAGCAGGCGCCCTGAGCGCTTACGCCCTCCAGTCCTGTGCATGTAGGTACGGATATTCCGTCCGTATTGTATGTATTGCCAAGGTCGGCGGCGGGGGGTGTGCTCCTAATGCTTGGGTACCGACTAATGCCTCGATCGACGGGTTTCTGTGGGAGATTCCGTTATTTCAGAAGCCTAGGCAATTACTCGGCAGTGGCTCCTTGGGAGGGCACTCAGGGGTTCTCGCAATTTTGACTGGCTTCTGGGCTTGCCTTTGGGCTATATGCAATCTGTACAGCTGAAGGTGTCTCTCTACCTTATGCTACTACCTATTGATATGTACATATTTTGGCGCATCGTACCATGCGTTGGTAGGTACATACCTAGGTAGGTTCCAGGCACGCCAGGCACTCTGTGGTTACATGGAGATCCAATGAAACCTCCGATAGCTCAGACGGAAAGGCCAAGTCAGCTCCGAATGTTGACGGCGCTCAGTGGGATGACGAGATGTGAAACATGAGGCATGAGGCATGAAGAGAACATCTGGCTTGTTTCTTTTTCCATTGCCAGCGGCCGACGAAGACAGATTGTCATTGGCACAATATCTAGGTAGGTACCTGCTGCGTAGGCACGTATCTAGGTAGCTACATGGGCAGATGGGTAACATCTCCAGTCGAAAGCCGTGTCCTCGGTTGGCTCCTGAAACGAATCTGAGCCTCAAGTCACACAATCCGTCGCGGTTCAGCGTCCATGCGCAACGGCGAAAAAAGCAGGCATCGCAAGCAAGCACCACAGGCCCAACGGACGGCCCGTCGCAACAACGGATCTCTCCCCTCATCAGCTCATCAGCTCACCTAATAAACTCGCCCGCAACTGGGCCCTCTCTCGCTTCTCCTTGTCCTTCTCCTCTCCTTCCCCTTCCCCACAAGCCCCCTGTAGTTAGTCCTCTCTCCTAATGAGCCCGCCAGTCACCAACGGACGGACCTGACCAAGTGCTTCCATTCCGGCCAGTAGCAAGGAGTGCGGAGTACAGAGTACAGATTAAGTGCATCAGTACATTGCCTATACTGCAAAGCGCAGTGCAGCTGCCATCCATTGTGAGGTACCTGTCTGGTTCCAATCTGGTGCCTCCATCCCTCCCTCTCCTTCTCCCTCCAGCCAAAAGCCGGCCGGCTGGCTGCCTTACATAGTGCCTCCCGCGCACGCCCCCTGGGCTGCATCGCTTGATCTCCTCCTTTCACCAACTTGTCTGCATGACTTTCTGACATTAGCGGCGCCGCAGAGAGCCCCCTTCATTGCATCTCCATTTAGCTCTGCTCTTTTCGTTTCTGCTCTCCATAGCACAGCTTTGCATTGCACTGCACTGCACTCGGCGCATCTTCTTGTTCCTCCCGCTGTTTCCCCTTAGATCAGAGCGCCCACTCCCACGCCCACGCCCACGCCCTCACCTACGCCTACGCCTACGCCTCCGCCTCCGCCTACATACGCCTGCGCCCCCCAGTTTCTCCCCTGTTACCAACCTCCGAGCGGCAGCGATCCAGGCAGGCTTTGACCGTTGTTCCAAAGCCAGGCCTGCGGATACATGCGTTTCCTGTCCCGTTTCTGAGAAGGCGCCTCCATTGCGACCCTCAGTTGTCGCTTTCTTGTCGGCTGCCTTTGTCTGCAAGTCTTGGCCCGATCCGCCGTGGTTGTGGACAAAGCATCCATCGCCACTCTCCCCAAATACTAGAGCTCGATCCTCAATCCTCGATATAGCGCTGCAATCCCCTCTCCTTGCACATACATCATTGCGGCTCTCGAAAGTCCCTACGCTCGTTGCGCTGCTTGTGTCCCGTAATCCAACATGGCTCAGAACAGGTACGTCTTTCTTCATCTCTCCGCCCGGCCCCTCTTGACGGAGAGCTCAAGCGGGGTGAGGGGGGTGTTGGCATTTGTGCTGGCTCAATGCCCTCGTCCCTCCTTGCACCTTCGGAAATCCACACTTCAAAGGCCCTCGTGATCCCTGCTTGGGCTCAACTGGCGGCCACTCGAACCCCTGCCACTCCTTCGGGCTGGGAGCGAGCGTCTCCCCTGAGACGGGGTCTTTCTTGGCCCTAGACCGTGCTTCTACCTGTCAAACTCTATGGTCTAGAATATACGACTACATGACCTGCGACTAACTCTCGTCCCAGTATATATTCGTCTGGCCAGTTCATGAACCCCGGCCCGGCACCTCGTCCCCCTACCGACCGGCCGCGCCTGAATCTCACACCCAGCGCGAACCTACCGGGCAGCATGGCCAACATGGCTATTTCGCCGATCCGCAGCACCGCGACCTCAACATACACCGGCTCTACCATCTCCCTCCCGATCGCCCGCCAACAGACAAACAACACCGACGGCATGGGAGGCGTGGCGGTCAAGAAGGAAGGATGGGCTTCCGTCAAGGAAAGCAAGAACTTCATCCAGCCTTGGAAGCAGAAGTATCTCATCCTCCGCAAGGAGTCGCTTGATTTCCACAAGACCGAGGGCGGTAAAGTCTCCTATACCCTCTACCTACGAGACGTGGTCAACGTTGGGAGAGTGGAAGCCGCAGGCACCATTTTCGAGATCAAGCGAAAGCCCGATGGCGCCTCAACCAGCCCCGGCGATGATGATGGCCACAGCAAAACCCTTCAGATCAAGGTGAAGAGCGACGATGACCTCTACGAGTGGATTGACTTCATCTACGGCTCCTGCCCCGGCATGGGCGGCGTCAGCAACCCTACCAACTTCTCGCACGCCGTACACGTTGGTTTCGATCCCAAGACCGGCGATTTCGTCGGCTTGCCGCCAGAGTGGGCCAAACTCCTCAACTCCTCTGCTATTACTCAGGAAGATTATGAGCGCAATCCCCAGGCCGTTTTTGAAGTCCTCGACTTCTATACTGATCTCACCAAGCGGGCGGAAAATCCAAACCAGTATCCCAGCCTCACGCCAACCCCTCCCCTGGGGTCTCAGGACAGCAGGCAGCTTGGCTATGGCGGTGGCTCGTCGGTCGCTCCGCCGCGACCTGCTCCTCCCCCAAGCTCTCAACGGCCTGGCTACAGCACGCCGCAGCCAGCCAGCACCCCTCCGCGACGTCCTCCTCACCCAGACCAGCAGCAGCCGCCACAGCAGCCGCAGCAGCGTCAGCAGCAACAGTTGCAGGCTATGGCGCCCAACTATGTCTCCCAGGATGGCTCGAGGGAAGAGCAGCAGCGAAAAAGGCAGCTCGAAGCCCAGAGACAGCGCGAACGCGAGATTGAGGAACAGAACCGCCGAGATCAGGAGGCCTACAACGCTGCTATCCCAAAGACCAAGGTACCCTTGGCCCAACAAGAGCTTGGCGGATACAGCCCGTCCTCTCCGTCCACCCAGCAAGACCGATTCAACCCGTCCAGAGCAGCTCCTCCGGCACCAAAGGCTGCTCCCCAGCAGCTCCGTGCCCAGCGGCCGGCACCATCTCCGCCCACTTCTGCTCCGTCTCGGCCCGGACTTTCCACACAAACTAGCAGTGCCAGCGTCCACCAAAACTCGTCGCGCACGCCCAGAAACGACAGCCCAACGACTGGCCAGCCTCCGCGCTTCCCCCCTGGACAATCATCGCAGTCTCGGCAGCCTCAGAATCAGGCCCAGGCTCAGGCCCAGGCTTCGAGGCTGCCTGCGCCTGTGAAGCCTCTCAACGTTGCGCCGAAGCCCAGCCAGACTCAGCAACAGTCTGACAGCGTCAAGGCTGCCGAGGCTGCCCTTACGGCCAAGCCGCCCGCCGCTGACCGGAAGCAGGATGCTCGCATGTCCACAATGTCTGAGACCGAGGTTATGGCTAAACTCAAGGAGGCAGTGTCCAAGGACGACCCCAATGTCTCTTACTCCAAGCAGAAGAAGGTTGGACAAGGCGCCTCTGGTTCTGTCTACGTCGCCAAGATCAAGGAAACTGCCGTGGGAATCGCGCGTGACATCCTTCGTCAACAGGGCCCGCGGGCCCAAGTTGCCATCAAGCAAATGGACCTTGCTCATCAACCCCGCAAGGAACTCATTGTCAATGAGATTATGGTGATGAAGGACAGCCGGCATCGCAACATTGTCAACTTCCTCGATGCCTTTCTGCGGAACAACAATTCGGAGCTCTGGGTGGTCATGGAGTACATGGAAGGTGGCTCCCTTACCGATGTGATTGACAACAACCCGTCCATCTCTGAGGAACAAATTTCCACCATTTGTCTCGAGGTATGTTGAGACTTGCCCTCGTTGGCTCAGGGGCGCGGCTGACAGTGTGACACAGACCTGCCGTGGATTACACCACCTCCACGCACAGAACATTATCCACCGAGACATCAAGAGCGATAACGTTCTGTTGGATGCACGCGGAAACGTCAAGATCAGTACGTTGATCTAAACTCGCCCATGTTGATCGTGTCATGCTAACAGCTACACAGCTGATTTTGGCTTCTGTGCCAAGCTTACCGAGGCCAAGTCGAAGCGTGCCACCATGGTGGGCACCCCTTACTGGATGGCCCCCGAGGTTGTCAAGCAAAAGGAGTATGGGCCCAAAGTTGACATCTGGTCATTGGGCATCATGGCCATCGAGATGATTGAGTCGGAACCACCTTATCTGAACGAAGAGCCGCTCAAGGCTCTCTACCTCATTGCCACCAACGGAACTCCTCGACTGAAGAAACCGGAGAAGCTCAGCAAGGAGCTCAAAGCTTTCCTGTCGGTCTGTCTTTGTGTTGATGTGAAGAGCCGTGCTTCATCTGACGAACTGATGGCTCATGACTTCCTGGGGCATGGCTGCCAGCTGAGCAGTCTGGCTGACCTGCTAGCTTTCAAGAAACATGCCAAATAGACGGCAGCAGCGGCATACGATGCTTCGGAACAGTTAGACTTTGATGCTGTTTTTTCGTTGTTGTTTATTTTTCGACACATGGTTCTGCGACAATCTGGAAGTTGGAATGACTTGTTTAATTCCCCCCAATCAAGGTTTGGCGTTCAGGATGGGATGAAAGATGCCTTGTTTTTCACTTTTATTCTATCCTCTTCAAACCCTTTCCATCAAGCGGTTATCTTGGGCAAGATGATTTACCCCATGTAGACCTCTGCTACCATTAGGTACTTTACCACAGCTATTATAGTGAATGACGACTTGATAGAACAAGAACAAAAGCATTTGTACAGATGCCCACGTTGTCTTCATTCGGCAGTGGTGTCTCTTGAGAAGAGGGCTACACAATCCATGCAGTACTTTAGGAGGCATCCTGACTTGACGCGTCGCCCCTTGATCATCACGCCCACTGTCCGACGTCCACTGTCCACTGTCCACCGTCCACAGTCCACCGTCCACTGTCCACACCACCAAGCGCGAGGCATGTGCAAGGAGAGAGGAGTGGAGGGGACGCAGACGGGAGGGACCATGCATGTCACAGGGGAAAGAGAGCGAGAATGCATACGGATACATAGGGCTTGTTTCAGCGTCATGGCTAGCAGATCCTCCGACACGGCTCTTCCGGGTTGATGATTGGTCCAGGCGTTGATGGCACGAAAAGCCGCCCAGCGGGTGTGCGGTTGCGTCCGGTGACTGGCCAATGAGCTGGCCGTGCCCAGGTCAGCAAGGGCTGTGGTGCCGCTGAGGATCGGGTGATTGTGGACTCCTAGACGTCTTTGGTTGCTGCGACGAGACGGATTGGACGGACTGGCGGCAGTTGTGGTTCTGGTTCCCCTGGGGAAGTTGTGAAACTCTGTCCACCTCGATATCCAGATACTCAGCTAGGTACCTATATACATTGGGGAGTTGAGCCGAGGGAAGGGGACGAGAGGCCAAGTTCGATCTACATATATGCTGTAAGAGAATAACCAATGTCCTTGTCACGATTTGAACGGCGCAAGTGCGGTAGGAGGAAGAGCTCGAACCAGGCTACCAACCGGGAATGGGTTGGAAGAGGCGGGGCCGCCTTGGTCTAGGAGCTGTCGGGTCTGGAAAGATGGAAGATGGATGGATATGGATGATATGTATGTACAATACTACTGCTACTGCACAGGAGAACTTGGTAGCCTGTAGTCTGTATGCATAGGTAGTCACAAGGCAAAGTGTAGGAATGAGACGCCCGGTCAACAACGTCGACCTGAACAATGCTCTCCAGGGCTCTAAATCTTTTGCGCAACCCGTGTGGGGGACGTGTCATTGTCGTGCCGAAACGTGTCGTCTCCCATCCACCCACCCCAAGCAAGCTGACTGATAGAGGCCCCAGTTTGGGAGGGGGGGTATCCTTGATACACCGGGAGCGATACGTGTACTGTAGGTACTGTACTAAGCAGGCAACCTACTGCCTAGGTACCTAGCTTTAGAGTGCAGTAGGTAGTTGATGGGCAGTGGATGGGCGTTATGATTTAGGGGAGCTCGACGCAAGGGATATGCAAAGGCATTGACACGGCATCCTGAGAATAGGGACATGTTCCAACCATGGGCGTACTCGCAGGACGAACAATGCCAGTCGCTGAATCCGTGGTTAATACGGAGTGCTCCGTAAGAGGAATCGAGTTGGCAGAGCACCGTGCGAAAGAAAAGAAAAAGGCGCCACCAGATCTGGCAGCTGGCAGAGGGATGGATGGGGAGCCGTTTCAAGCTGCCGGCCCGTGGAGGAAGAAGAAGCCCTGGGCTGGGTCTGAGTCTGGGTCTGGTGCCAAAAAGATACTGTGCCATGGTAAGCTGTACATACTGTACATTTTCCTGCAGGTGCGCTGTGGGCGAGAAAACCAGGGGAAAAGCCAAGGTCGTAACTCAGGGGGCTCCGCCTATTCCTCTTTGAGAGGCGAGAGATGGAGACGGTGAGCAAAAGAGTGCGTTCCTGGGCGTTCTCTCCTCGGGAGTGGTACGGAGGTTGTAGCCACCTCGGCACCCTTAGGCAAGGTACCGGCAGCTGGGCCGCTGGCCGCTACAGTACAGCGCGCCCGTCCAGCCGTCCACTAGGAGTCCAGACTGTGCCTGGCATGGAAGCCTGGGTTATTGTGCTGTAGGTACCTACCTATATACTATACCTATCCGCTGGGCCAACCTACAGTAGCAGTGAGTCGGTACAGTACTTAGGCAGGTAGGTAGGTAGGCAGTCAGTCCGGGTAGCCCCTCTTGAGCACAGTGCGGCCAATTGGCCCCATGGAGCACTCGCTTCCTCTTCGGGCAGCCTTCTCTTCCTCTTCTTCACTACCACTACCACCACTACCACCACTACCACAACTACTGCTACTACTACTACCACCACCACCATCACCCGCCAACTCAACCCCATCTTCTTCCTCCTCCTTCTCCTCTTCCTTCACGACATCCCCCTCCCCTCCCCCCCCGTCGTATTCTCCAGGCCCCGTCAACCCCTCCGTTGCGTAGTCTCCATGAGGCCTGTATATTCATTTTAACTTTTGTTCGTTCCCCTCATTCTGGTTCTCTTCTCTTGCAACTCCTCTCCCCTCGCGGCGGGCTCGCAAGACGGTCAACCAACGACATTACCTGGCTTCCAAGGCTGAGCCGCACTTTGCCAGCTCACCCCCTTCCCACCGCACCGCCCATCGTGCCGCCCATCGCACCGCCTCTCAGCTCCCGCTCAGACGCTCATCTGCAACTCCGGGACCGCCACCGCTCGTCGCTCCTCACCTGGCACTCACGACTGCCTGTCAACTGCTCTCGACTGCTGTACCGAGGAACCTTGCATTTGCCCTTGTCCTCGCAACGCCCTTGTAATACCGGCCACTGGATCTCTTCTCCGTTCGCACCGCGCTCCTTGTTCGCAAAGCTTTTTCCCCCGCTCGGCTCCGTTCCCGTTTCAGCTCCTCTCGATCGAACCTGAACGCCCCGGCCGCCTCGAGTCTCTCCTTCGCTCTAGACAGATCCCGCTCGCACGTCTTCTCCAGCGGCGCCAGGAACCTCGTTCGAGTTCCTCCCGCCCTCTGCGGTTAATATCTAGTCCCGACCTGACAATACTTCGTGCTGTTGTCCCATGAGGTCGGCCTGATAATTGATAATGTCAACTGCCAGATCAGAGTATTTGATAAACGGCTATCCGTCACAGTCTGCCGGTCATTCTCGCTCTACCTCCCCTTCCGCAAACAACTCACCGGTCGACCCTTCTCTGTCCTCGGTCAGAACTCCCTTTGGCCTCGGCAGCAACCTCAACAACCCTAGCAAGATGGCGAGCAACTCGCGATCAGGGGCTGGTTCTCCGTCGCACGAGATGCCCGGCTCCAGCCGCCTGTTCTCCAAGAGGTCAGTAGCATCAACCTCGGCACTCTCTGCACTGTATGCTTTGTTTTGGTGCCTCCTTGCTGACGTCTGCTTGTTAATATAGAGCTCGCGAAATTCAGGCCCAAGAGGGCATTACTGGTATGTCGGGAGGCCACCTCTGGGGCGGCCCTCCCACCAGTGGCAACTCGACTCCTCTACGCGAGAACATCCCTGAGTCTCCCACCGATGGCTTTCCCGACTTTGCCCAGCTCCCCACCCCCGACAGCATGCCCCAAACCAGGCGCGCCCGCGCTGGCACCGTCCCTTCGCGGTTTTCTCCCGGGGGAGCCGGCAATGGACCTCTGGGCGTTGTCGGCATGGCCGCAAAGTCGGCTCGCCCTACTCCCACCCAGACTCCCTACAACAAGACACCGTCGCCTAACCATGAACCTCCCGAGAACGTATCCAGCAGTTCCGCCTTGCTGTCACGGCTTCGGGCTGGCTCGATGCCCCAGAGAAGCCAATATGCCCCTATTCCAGGCACTAGTTCACCCTTTGGGCCGTCCATCTTCAGCAGCTGGAACCCAGCAGGAGTTGGTCGCGAGCGCGCCTCGACCCTTGCGAGCATCGCTAGTGTCGGCTCCAACGGTCCTAGTTCCCCTGCCCAGTCTCAGTTCTCCAAGGAGGGCACTGGCGAGTCCGACGTGCACATGAGGACACTGGATTATCTGGGCCTTGCCGAGACACCTCAGCCTCCCAGAGCTCAGTTAGCCACCCCCTCCTACCTAGCCAATCTCGATTTCAACAAGCAAGCGAGCCGATTCCGATCATACTCTGTCAACAACAAGGACAAGTACGCCGATGACGACGAAGACTACGACGCCGAGATGCCGCTGGATCCCCAGTACGTGGCTGCTCTCCAGGACCAGCTTGCTGCTACCAATGCCGCGATTCACAACCACAATCTGGCCGTTCAAGCCTTTGCCAACCAAGCTTCTGCTACGCGCCCTCGTGCTCGCACCGCTGGAGTCTTGGACACCCCTGGGAGCCGGCTAATGAGGACTTACCTTTCCAGCAGTGGCATCCCCAACCCTATCCCACCAGCTGAGATCCGCTTGCAGGACGAGAAGGACTATGACGATCTCCCACAGGCCGTGGCGGGGATGAACCTTGGTCGCTCCAACAGCCGCAATGCCGGGCTGTTGAGCGCTGACGAGCAAGGACTCGAGGGTCCGACCAGCGCGCTCTGGCTTGGTAGCATACCCACCTCCACGACAACCTCGACCCTCATTGAAATGTTCAAATCTCATGGCCCAATTTTGTCGGCCCGTGTTCTTACACACAAGAACTGTGGCTTTGTCAATTTTGAGCGGGTCGACAGTGCCATTTCAGCCAAGGCAAGCATGAACAGCAAGGAAATCTTTCCCGGCGCAGGCCCCATCCGCATCAACTTTGCCAAGCCTCCTTCTGCTTCCAACACTCCTGGTCATGACGGAGTCTATCCGTCTCCCAGTCCTGTTCCCTTCCCAAAAGCCCAGGATGGTTCTCACGACTCGGCGAATGCGGCTAATGAATCTACGGCTGCGCCAGCTTCCGCCAACGCTCCCCCAACCGTTCCAGCTCTGCGTGAGATGACTACAGATATTCTCGACATCGTCAAGCAGTTTGGGGCGTCGGACGATGATAGACGTCGCATCACCACTACTCTCCAGTCCGCGAACCAGTACAATGCTTTCGTTGACGAGATTCCCCCCATTCGAGAGCCAGCTCACACCAGGGTCCACGATGCACCCAAGCTGCGAGACATTCGCAAGCGAATTGACAATCAAAGCCTGTCCCAGGCCGAGATTGAGAATATTGCGGTGGACATGCTTCCTGAAATCGCCGAGCTCGCCTCCGACTACCTGGGCAATACGGTTGTTCAGAAGCTTTTCGAGCACTGCTCAGACGCGATTCGAGATGCCATGCTGATCGAGATTGCCCCACACATGGCCGAGATTGGTGTGCACAAGAACGGTACCTGGGCGGCTCAGAAGATCATTGATGTTTGCAAGACGCCTACTCAGTTGTCCATGATCGTCGAGCACCTTCGGCCCTACACCATCCCCCTCTTTCTGGATCAGTACGGTAACTATGTCTTACAAGGATGCCTCAAGTTTGGTTCACCGTACAATGATTTCATCTTCGAAACCATGTTGAGCCGTATGTGGGAGGTCTCGCAGGGTCGCTATGGCGCAAGAGCAATGAGGGCCTGCTTGGAGAGCCACCACGCTACAAAGGACCAGCAAAGACTGCTTGCCGCGGCCATTGCTCTTCACAGTGTTCAACTCGCAACCAACGCCAACGGCGCTCTCCTTTTGACTTGGTTCCTGGATACCTGCACTTTCCCTCAGCGCCGGACTGTCTTGTCCCCACGGCTCGTCCCGCACCTTGTGCACCTGTGCACCCACAAGGTTGCGTACCTGACGGTCCTCAAGGTCATCAACCAGAAGAACGAAGTCGAGGCTCGCGATGTCATCCTCAAGGCCTTGTTCTTCACGCCAAACGATCAGACCCTTGAGGCAATCCTCAGTGACCACGCCTGCGGGGCCACGCTCATCTTCAAGGTTCTGACGACCCCGTTCTTTGACGAAAACATCCGACCTCAGGTGGTTGAGAATATCAAGAGCGTCTTGGTTCGCATCAAGGCTCAGCCCGGCCAAGGCTACAAGCGCCTGATGGATGAGGTCGGCCTGTCGACCAGGAGTTCTGGTGGCAACCGAGATGCCAGCACCCACTCAGAGCACCGCCAGAGGCCTACGTCGAGACAGGCCAATATGAACGGCCACCATTCGCAATCAGCTCAATCTAACAAGCCATTTTACAACCCCCTCAACCCCCCGACCAACCCTCCCGGTTTCGATATGGCCTACGGAGGTCAGAGAAACGAGGGCATGGACACTGCAGTCCCCACGTTTCCCCAGTATGGCCAGGGCATGATGTATAGTGGCCCTAGCGGGCCTGTCCCGGCGGCAAACCTCCAGCAACTGCAGTTCCAGCAGAGCATGATGAACCGCGCACCTCCTCCAATGGGCTACAGCTTTTCCCCCATGCAGGCAGGATACTCTGGCTACGGTACCCCCAACCCGGCGGTGGCTGATCAGTATCGCCAGCAGGGTATGGTCAATGGAAGCCCGATCCAGCCACCTGCTTCGCACATGATGCCGGCCGGGCAGGCTCCCTTTGCTCCGCCAGGATTTGGCGTCGGCATGGGTGGCTACGGCTACAGCAACATGGGCGGAATGCCCAACATGGGATATATGCCACAGGAGCAGGGCAACCCGAGACGTGGCCGCGTAAGTTCCCATCGCAGCTACCGCCAGCCCCATGAGAAGCAAATCTGACATTTTCTACCAGCGATGAGATGATTGGCCCGGCTTCACTCTTGTCTAGGCAGAGTATTTCACTGCCAGACCAATCTATCCTGCCATGTTTTGTTTCTATTCCGCTGAGCCAGTTTATTGGCATCTGTTGCCATATGAGGAGTTAGGGGATGGATGATTGGCATTTCGAAAATGTTGCAGGCTTCTCATTACGCCTGCGGTTTCATGACGACCTCCTCGAGTACAAGTACGGTCCGCACAGGGAGGGTCAGGCCACGCATCTCTGCAATAAGTGGTAGAAAGTTGTTTGTTGACTTTCGCTCGTGCCGGCGTGTCGTCAGTGCAGGTTACGGGCGACCACGGCTGGCATACTTCAGGAGAAACGAATGGATGGTTGAGTTCAATCCACAGGTGAATGAGCTTCGAAGACGTCTGAACGCACCATATGAGCTCAAGATGATACAGATTTCTTCATCGCTGTTTGCTTGTCTTCGCTTCTGTGTAGAAATCTTCAAAGATCTTGCTCCTCTTGCAGCCGAGCCACTCTTCTTTCTACTGCCTGTTTTCAGTAGTTGTGGCGCACACAAGAACCTGAGAGTACTGATTGACGGTTCTTGATTTGTCTGGCCCTCCGCAAGCCGCAAAACGAGGAGGGGAATGTATCATGTGTGTGTTTCTTCTGTGCTGGACCCTTGGTAGAGTCTCGTCGAGCATTGTATACTAGAGATGAATAAAAGCTGGCAGGCGTCTTGTTTCTTCGTTATGAAAACCTACCTTGTCACAAGACATCGTGATGGAGGGCTACTCTTGGGCGTGACTGGTTTGGATCCGTGTACTCTTGGGTGCTCATTTGCCCGCTCCCTGTGCCGCCACCCACGCACGCCCCCAAAATGGTAAAAAAAAATGGAAACAATCAAGAGTTTCGTTTGTCCATCATAGACATTTAAGCACCTCGTCATCATTCATTTAGGATGTCAGTAAGTCGACGGAGCATGGCCTAACGTGCTAAAAGGGGCTGCTTTCAAGGCCAAGTAGTTTGTACGCACAACGGATTCAAGTTTGCCGGCTTTCACGAGTTAAAATTTTGGATCGGGCTAAGCGGGTGGGTAGCTAGAAGAACATATTTTTGCTCCTGGGCGCAAAGGTTCCGTGAGATAGATACATGAGTTAAAGGTTAGGGGTAACAGACAAAGGTGTGCACCCAGGTCGTCTTCCATGCCGGTAGTCGTGAGAAATGCCAGAGATCCCCCCTTCCCCCAACTCCGAAAGAAAACCCGATGATCCTGTGGCAAAACAGCAGAGAAAGGGGAGGAAGATGAGAAAGCAAAGGGGGGGAAAGGACAACCTGCGGGTACAAGAACCGAGTGAGGGCACGACGGGAACGAGTCGTGCAGGTCAACGCGTTGCGCCAGAAACAAGCGGATGAGGCGGATTGAGGTGATACAGATCTATGAAGGTAAGGGGGTATGCCATAATCAAACAGTGATGCCAATTTCGGATACGCTCGTAGAAAGAAGAAATTGGAGTACGAGAAAGCAAGTGCAAGCAGGTAGTTTTCCTTGATCTTGAGAGGCCCGCAGTCATCCGCCAATGGTGAAGGGGGCGGATAGGGATATGTCTACTCAATGTCCATGGCGCCTTCGGCATGGTCAATGGTAGACGGCGGCGTGGGCTCGGTGACGGGTAGAGTTTCGGAGTCTTTGGGGTGTAACTCGGCAATGGTCGAGTCTTCGGGGGAGAGAACGGTGTCTGCCATTGACATGTCTTGGTGATCTTGGACGGCTGCCAGCGGCGCATCCTCGCCCAACATGTGTCGGATGCGCGCGCTCATGGCCTCCGTCTGGGCCAGCATGGCGCGGAGGCTGAGCTTGTCCGTATCGACCAACCGGCCTGTGGCTATGTTGGTCGCACTGCCTTTGGTCATCATGGAGAGGACAGCGGGATCAGCCGAGGCCTACGAATCACAGCGAGATTAGCAAAGGGAACGGACGCATCGTGGTCGTGCTGGAGAGGCTTACTAAAAGTGCCGAGATGAGCCGGTCCAAGTTCTCCGACGGCCTCTGCTTAAGACTGACCAGGTTCAAGGACGCCTGCACCTCTTCCACCGTTCGTATGAGAGCCGAGCCTGCGAGAGGCACGGCGGCGGTGGTGACGGAGGTGGGCAGGTGGGACACATAGCGAGGCTCGTCCTGTCGCGATCCGTAGCCAGCGCCCTGCTGACGGAGTCTTGATGCCAAAGGTTAGAATCACGGTGATGCTAAGCTAATTGGGTGCCGAGGCTGGACTTACTGCTCAATAAAGTCGAGTACAATGCCACCGGCTGGAAGCTTGTAGGTGCGCCCAAACGAGTCTGGGTCAGGCCATCCGGAGCCGTTGGGCGGCTCGGGCTCGTCGGTCCAATCCACCTCAATGTAGCCGTTATTTTTGGTTCCTCTCTGGAACGCAGGCGTGATGGTATAGCTGCCCTTGACCTTGCGGAATCGATGCGCCGGTCCAAGCGGAGGCACCTCTGCCAAGATGTCCTCGACGTGCATGGGACAGCGCCAGGTCTTGAGCACGGGTGGCACAGCAAGAGGCGGGTCGAGACAGTCAATGTGCCAATGCAGCGAGCAGACGCTGCAGGGAATAATGGAGCGTACCTCGGTGGCGGGCTTCTGGCAGTCGTGGCACAGCACAGCCTGCCCGTCCTCTCTCTGCTTGAAGAAGTCGGGCGCCTCCTCGTAGCCATTCTTCTTCCTAAAGACAGTGTCAGATGACGTGAGACACAGAGTCATGGCTGGGGGGGGTTTTTTGGCTTACCTAGCGGCTTTGGTGGTGGTGACCTCCTCATAGTCACCATCAGCCCCAGCCTTGACACCTTCAAAGCGTGTCTGTAGCTTCTTGGGCAGGCTAAAGGCACGAGGGTTCGTCTTCTCCAGGTTATTTAGAATGCCAGCAAAGACGCCCTTGTGCACCGGAAGACGCGACGGGAATCTCTTGAAGACACACTCATAGCAGTACCATTCCTCGGGAAGATTCTCAGTGGCCATGCCCACGCACTCAAAGTGGAAGGATCGCGGGCATCCATCGCAGCACACGACATCGCCTGCGTTTCCGCACGCAGAGCAGTACTCTTCATTGTCCGAGACCTTGAATCCATCGAATTAGCCATCGTGTACCGGTGGTGTTGGGGGTCCGTCGGAAAAGCGGATCGCGCCAAATTGCATTACGCCGTGATCCTGGTACATATGGGGCCAAGGGGCAGAGGCAGGGAAGGAAAAAATCCATCACCGCTGTTACAGCCTTCTTGGCCCGGAAATGCCGGCATGCAGATGATGAAGAAACAAAGGGGTTTCAAAAGGCTCCTTACCTGATCCTTGGCGATACCGTTTGACGTAGGTGTGTGGGCTTCACCTGCTGGGCGCGGTAAGCCAGCCGCTGGGCCTCCTCTCTTTTTGACAGGCCTGGTTCAAGTGTGTTAGCATCATGTACAGCATCGTGTGTAGATGAATCAATCAATCAATCAAGTGCTGAGGCGGGGGGGGCCATCTGGACAAGAACTGGGCCGCGAGTCAAAGTTGGTCGATCGGCGTGTTTGGAAACGCACCGAGACACGGTGTGCACCACCACCACCAGTGCGCTCGCTCGGGCGTCCAGCCACTTGAAATATGCCCAAAGCCACCGTACTCGCAGAACAGAACAGCATCCATCGCCGACGGGAGGGAGATGGCTTCGATGAATGGGTGAAGAGAGAATGACTTACGATGATTTGACCCTAAGGCCCTTTCGTGGCCGCTTGCCGGGCAGTGGTAGCGTGGTGGGCGTTGTTGGGCGTGAGCCAACCGTTGAGCTGGCCTCTCCGGGAAACGACCACGGAACTGGGGAAACAGCGCTGTCGACGTCGTCGTACGGCCTCTTGCTGGCCGAACGAGTGGTTCGAGCGGTGATGGTGGCAGCGATGGACTGACGCGTCTTACGAGTCGTCCTGACAGGTGTCGCGACCTGACTGTCGGCATCGTCGCCACCGCCGCCCCGGACTGAGCTCTCGGTGAAGTCGGCGCTGTTGGTCACGCTCTGCGCCTCTCTCCGCCGTCGCCAGAAGGCGTCTGCCTCTTCCTGCTCGGGCTCTTCCTCTTCGTTGTCGGGCGACATGTGCTGCTCATCCGCCTTGGCCGCAGCCGTCTTGGCCACCTTGGAGGAGCCCCTGGTGGCCAGGTTGGGGAACAGCTGTGCGGCGGAAACCCTGCCGGGCATGCTTTCGCTGGCATCGGCCGCTGCAGGCTTGTTCTTGTTCCTCGACGACTTGGTGGTGCTGTCAGAGGAGGTGGGTGCAGCAGGCTTGGTGGGAGAGTTTGAATCAGACAGCTTGGAAGCGAGTGATTTGCGGCGGGTGGTGATTGGCCGAGATTTTGGCGCATCACTGGGCTCAGGGCCGGCTCCAGCTCCAGCTCCAGTTCTAGTTGCGGCTCCCGCTGCAGCGATGCGCGATGCCTTGGAAAAAGTCACACTGACCTCGGGCGATGAGAGGCTCATGGCCGACGAGAGCGACGAGTCGCTCGATGCCGAGTCGCGCCGGGGTCGCTTGCGCGTCGGTGTTCTGACGTTGCTGGCGGCCGTGCCCCTGGCCGGCATTTTTCGTGGCGTGTCGCGGGTGTGGGACGTTTTGGCCTTCTTGGCGGCTCGCCCTTCACCCAGCTCTTCGGGGTGCGACGAGTGCAGCAGATGCGCGTAGGGAGCGGGCTTGGGCGGGCGCGGCGTGAAGCGGCTGCTCGTGGATGGAGGGACAAAGTAGTAGCAGCCCTTGTTGTCCTTCTTGCCCTCGCGCTTCTTGCGCTCGACCTGCTTGGAGAAGCGCTTGAGCGTGGCCGGGTCGGCAGTCTGGTTGAAGACGTCCTCGAGCATGGAGACGAAGCGCGCATCGCCGGCCCTCTCCTCGTAGAGGGCGCGCAGGGCCCAGGCAGTCGGGTAGCGGTAGTGCTTGAGGGCCTCTTCCACGGCAGCCTCAACCACCTTGTCGGTGAATTGTCTGTCCTCCAGGCCCGTGCCCTGGTCGTCGCCGCCGTCGCCGCCGTCGTCGCTGTGCTGCTTATTGTGCTGCGGCTTGCTGGGCTGCTTGCTGGGCTGCTTGCTGTGTGCCCTGGTTCCCTTGGGTTCTGCGGCAGCCTTGGGTGTGGTTGGCTTTGCCACCACCGTGAGTGAGCCTCTGCGGCCCCCGCTGCCTGATGCACGCCGCGTCCGCCTGGTGAGGGATGCGCGGCCTGACTGGCGGCGTCGCGGCGCCTCCTTGGGGTCGTAGTCATCGTCGTCCTCGTCGGCGGCGGTGACGACGACCGCCTCGACACCGTCCATCACCTCCGACTTGAGCTGTGGCGGTGAGGGGAGGACGGCTGGAGGAGGGGGCGACGCGGATGATGCAGCAGCGGCCGGAGTCTTCGGCACAGCGTCGGGCGTGGTGCTGGATGCAGCGCTGGCCCCCGACGGCCTCAAAATGATCCTGCGGACCGCCGAGCTGCCGCTCTCGTGGGCAGGCTTCTTGGAGGGCTTGGGCAGGGCGCCCAGCGGCGCCATGTTCTCGAGGACGCCGTATCGCACCAGGCCGTCATCCTCGAAGCTGGCCTTGGCCTGGACGGCGGGCTCCAGCCACCGCTGCATGAAAGCCCGCGACCCGGCGGCGCCGCTGCTGTGGGCGGCGGCCTTGGGAGTGTCCAGCAGCCCGTTCCAGCCGTTGTTCTGCGGCTGCGCAGGGCTGGAGTAGCGGGATCGCGAAGCTCGTGTGTTGGACGAGATCATCATGGCCAGAGCTGGCTGGCTGGGCTGTGGCTCTGAGTTGCCCCCCTATGGCCGCTAGACGGGCAGCGCAGCTCTTCAGGCCTGGGGTAGAACGGGTCAGTCTCGTGAATCCAGAGAGTGAGGTGGGCTTTCAAGCAGTACTTCTCTCTCAGGCTGCAGCATGAAATTCTGCTGCGAGATCGCGTCGGTGTTGTGTCTGAGACGCGGTTGTTGGGTCAAGGAGGTGAGAGGAAGCAAAGGCGTGTGAGTTTAGCGGCGGGACTCTGAAGCCTGAGGTCGAGCTGTAAGTAATGGAAGCCCAGCACCGCCCGCGCAGCCAGCATTAGGTACCTAGCCAGCACAGCACAGCACAGCACAACTAACAGCCAGCATGGATGGACAGCAGGCGGCAGTGGAGGTTACAAGGGGGTCGAGGGGCTGGGACAGGCGGTCCACAGTGGGTGGCGAGCTACCTTGGGTAGGTACAGTACCTACCTACAGTAGATGCCGTGGACTCCATTGCCCCAGCGCTTCCGCAGCGCTCTTACGGCACTCCTACAGCGCTCCTACAGCACTGTCAAGGAAGGGCCTGCAGCAGACTGGTCCAGTCCATTCCATCCATCCATCCATCCATCCATCCATCCATCCATCCATCCATCCATCCATCCATCCATCCATCCATCCATACCTACCTTAGGTACCTCCTTGGTCCAAGGGGCATAGAGTAATCCAGATCTCTCTCTCTACCTATGCACACATGCAATCAATGCCATCATCATCAAACGGCTGATTTGATTTGGTCATCCACCTCTACTGTGCTCGAGTCATACCCTATTCCCGTGAGAACGATGGCTACTCCTCGTCGAGATGTGCGCTTAGACCCATCAGCAATTCCGTAGGTAGCCAGGCTTACCGTTGCTGGTCTCATTCCCAACCCTCCCCCATCCCGGTAGTTAATCGTCCCCCCTTTAGCCAGATCCCGGAGGCGTCTTGTCTTGACCTCATGCAGAACACCCAAGAGTCAGATGAGGGGAACCTGCGTGAATGCACAAGCAACCGAGCTGTGACGTGTTTCTCTCCTCACTGTCGCTCCTCCCGTACACTTCCTTGGCAAGACCCCTTCCCTTAGCCTAGCGACGGTATGCTGGGCATCTTCACCTCAACAAGTACATTCATCAATGGAGTCAGTCGATTCGTTCGTTAGCCAATTAGCCAATATGGAAGCCCAACAGCATGGCAGGCAGCTGTCACCAGGAAGCGTATCGTCAGTAATCTGTAGTGGCTGAGGTTGTTAGGCACCAGCAGCCCCATTGCGCATGACTACCTACCTACCTACCTACCTATCTACTCAAATGCACCCAGCCCAGCCTGCGTAAACTCCGGGCCTCATTGCCGTATCCAGATCGGTCGGGCGGTTGTCCATCCTCTCTGGTGATCCTTGACACGTCCCGACGCCAGTGTGAGGTCTAGTCTTTCACAAGGGCAATACCTCCGTAGCAGCCTATCAATGGCTGCGATTTGCCAATGTACATTGACTATCTGATATATGTTTATCTGCTTCCTCATGGCCATCCCAATCGGCCCATCATCGCATTTGCTGGAGTCGCCGCCATTCACGGCTCTTAGCCGAGGCCTGCTGCTTCGTCCTAGAGTTCTCTCTTACTCGGCATCCTTGTCGGACGCCTCCTTCTTCTTCTTGTTCTTGTTCTTCTTTCCAGTGTTCCTGGCCAGGGGCTGCTCAAGAATCTTGAGAATCTCCTCGTCCTCAATCTTCTTGTCCGACTTGACCTTTTCAAGATCAAGGGCAGGGGCAGAGCCCAGCTTGGTGATGCCGTTCTTGGTGATGGCTGTCGACAAGTCAGTACACGAGTTTGGGGCCAGGCAAATGGGGAGGGTAGAGACGAACCGACAGTGGTCAGCAGTCTAGCGACAGGGGAGTTGTCCTTGTCGCCGACAATCTCGTACTGGCGGAAGACGTTGCTTCGGACACACTCGACGACACCAGACTTGGCGTCACGCTCGTCCTCGAGCTGTCTCAAGCTGAAGACAAAGGTGCCAAACTTCTTCTGGACCTCGGAGTAGACCTTGCGCGAGGTGGGTCGCTTCAGCTGGTAGGTCTGGTTCGTGCGGCGGTGGAGGGTGGTTCGCTGGTCGATGTTCTTGACCTTGCCAGAGCCCAGGCTGATGCCCATCTCGACTCCCCAGACCTCGTTGAGCTCGGGGACGCCATCGCCCTTGGTGCCCTCGGCGGGGGCGATGACAATCTTCTTGTCGCCCTCAATCTCGTTGTGTCCAAACAGCCACGAGGTGGTGCTCTCGACCAGGTGGACTTCGTAGGCCTCGCACACCTTCTCCAGGAGGCTGGTGATTCTGGCCTGGGTAGGCGCCTTCTGGGAGGCAGCCTTGGCCTTCTCCTCGTCGGTGCCCTGGGCCAGGGTGCCGGGAGGAATCATCAGTCGCAGAAGAAGCTCGTTGGCGTAGTAGTTGGCCAGGAGCAGGTCAGCGGTGCGGCCGGTGATGGGCTCGTCGGCCTTGTCCTTGGGCGTGGCGACGACGGTGTTGCAGACAATGGAGCCGAAGCCGTCAATCTGGGCACCGAGCTGGATCTTGATGGGTTCGCCCTCCTTGATCTCGATACCGGCCTCATTCTCATCAGTGGTGAGGGGGGTGTAGGGAGTGACGTAGGACGCAGGGGAGACCGTCGTGGGGTGAGAGAAACCTTTGCACGAGGCCTTGTTAGCTACGGGGAGGCGAGCGGGATGGGACTAGTATGGACAACCAACCCTTGGCGACCTTCTTTCCGCGGTAGACCTTGGCAACCTCCTCCTCGATCAGCTTGTCGCCCTGCTGGCAGATCTCGACAATCTTGGCGCCGGGAACGACGAGCTTGGAGACCTCGGCCAGGACCTTCTCAGAGATCTGAGCGGCGGTCTTGTACTTGGTCAGGGTATCGGGGTTCCCGAGGGTGTAATCTGTCGACAACACAGGTCAGTACACTGGTGATTTGCTCGTGCTTCTGGGCATGCTGGTGCAGACGCGAAGGCGACAGCTTGATAGCAGCATCTCATCCGAATTGGTGGGGTCGAGTACAGAGGGCATCGAGAGGGCAGGGCGCCTCAAGACGCCGCAATGATATCAAGTTGGAACTTACCGACTTCCTTGGCTTCCGACATGATGGCGGTGGTTATTTGGCTGGGGGGGTTATGTAGAAGAGGGAACAAGAAAATCCGGGGGTGCGCGTGGAGATGGATGTAGAACGAATGCTTGCGCAGCTGAGCAGGTCAAGCGGATTTTGCGAGTGGAGTGGAGGAGGGGTTTGGATGGAGGGCTTGAGTGGAGGGGCTGCAAGCTTGGGATTTGTGCGCGGCCAGGTGCGCCACGATGCTTAATGGCGACGAGCTGTGGTTGTTTATTGGGCAACGGGAGCAAAATTCACGATGCGAAGACGCAGAGAAATAGCAATGGGAGCTGTGCTATGGTCCGCATCACCCCGTCGATGTTTTTACTGTGCAGGTTGCCCTGTATTGCTGCTCGTACCGGTCGCTGCTGTTGCCCCTGCCATGTAGATTCCTCTCTTACATGATGATGATGTGTGGCTTGGGTGGAGGCTAGTAATGAATGACTTCATTCCGCCTTTGGCGGTGCGACGACACATTTCCTCCTTTGGCCATGTGAAACTCGCTTACCCTACAAGTCTGCTCGGGCCGGCCAGCCGGTCCATCTGCCAGTTGGTTCCTACTGTATTACAGGATATTGATTCAATGTCTCCTGCTGTTTAATTTGCGCTTCTAGCACCTGGCATTGCAGGTGCCGTTGTTTGTATGTATTGTACAAGACCTCGGCGTTGGTTGATTGTTCATATTCATGCAGTGGCTAATTAGGCGATGAGTCCATCAGCAGATCCATCGACTACATCGCAGTAACTTGGGGGTAGCAACAGGTGGCTCACAACCAAACGCACGAACCATGAGTTTCGGAACAATCATATTATCCCCTGAACACGAACGCAATTCAAGTCAGCATACGGGATCATGCAGAAACAGTCCCATTGATGATTGATCACCAACCAGGTTATTGGAGGGCAATGGTGCCTGAACAATGCACCGCCACATATTCTTGCCGTATCTGACTGGCCAAGAGGGTTCCTGAGGCTGATGCGCCGTGTCAGCCTCGGGTCAGCCACTCATGTAGAGAGTACATAGAATGCGTACATCATCAGCCTGGTTAGAAAGTACCGATACAACCACCTAACGGAACACCCAGCCTTTCAACAAACCATCTACCTTAGTGAAGGAGACTCCCATTCGCGGCGCGCGCTGCAGAAGCACCAAGCCTTGCACACGGCGAACTGGCAGAGGCGTCCGCCCGTCTTTTCATCCACGACTGCACCGCCTTCAATAGGCTACGATCGCTTACGCAAACCCGCGACAACTCACCATAGCCCCAGCAGCCGCATCGCGTCGCTTATTGAGCCCGCGTCCTTCCATCTTCCTCCTCCGCCGCCTCGCCTTGCCGCGACGACTCGCGACTTCGCGATCATGGCCGCTCAGCCATCCTCGTCCTCGGCGCCGGCCACGGGCCCAGCATCAACGGCCAACTCCGCCGCCGGCAAGGACTCGACGCCTCCGGAGGCTGCCTCAGACATCCCCGTGCGCACCAAGGAGACGTTTGATCGCCTCATGGTCGAGCGCTACATCACACGCGATGCCATTGCCGCGGCTGCGCTCGGCGGCCAGCTGGACCAGACTCGCAGAGCCACCACCGACACGCGCGACAAAATCTCGGAATATCGCATGGTACGCACCGACTACCGCCAGTGGTTCCCTCCGGGCAGGCTCTACGGAGAGGGCTACAGTGGCTATGCCAACGGCTACACCGAGAATAACGGGCCGTCAAGGATCGTGTACCCGTCCCAGAAACCCAGGCCAGGCCAACGAACCACGCCTCCCCTCAAATACAAGCGCAGGGACATGCTCAAGCAGGCCGAGCAGCATGAGGAGCTGGTGCCCTTGCGACTCGAGGTCGAGTGGGACAAGATCAAGCTTCGCGACACATTCACCTGGAACCTGCACGAGCGGATCCTGCAAGTCGAGCTGTTTGCCGCACAGCTCGTCGAGGACATGGGCCTCAAGCCCCCGGCGTCCCAGCCCGTCTTCGAACAGGTCGTTCACCAGATGCGCGAGCAGCTCAACGACTTCTACCCCTTCGCCTATGCCGAGGAGGATGCCCTGGACCCCGAACTGCCCTACAGCGCCTATAAGAACGACGAGATGCGTGTCCTGATCAAACTCAACATCACCATTGGCCAGCACACCCTTGTTGATCAGTTCGAGTGGGATATCAACAACCCGGCAAACTCACCCGAAGAGTTCGCGGCCAACATGGCCAGAGACCTATCACTCTCTGGTGAATTCACAACGGCCATTGCGCACTGCATCCGAGAACAGACCCAGCTATTCACCAAGAGCCTGTACAGCATTGGCCATCCCTTTGATGGGCGGCCAATCGAGGACCCCGACCTGGTCAACGCTTTCCTCCAAACACCGCTGCCGGCCGTCTTTCGGCCCCAGCAGCAGGCCAAGGAGTACGCGCCGTACCTGTACGAGCTCAGCGATGCCGACCTCGACAGGAACGAAACAATCTTCTCCCGCGAACAGCGCAGGCAGAAGCGATCCATCAACCGACGGGGCGGTCCGCAGCTCCCGGACCTGCGCGAAAGAGCGCGTACCATCCGCACCCTCATCGTATCGTCGGTCCTGCCGGGTGGAGCGGCCACCGTCGAGGAGAGCCGGCTGTACAAGCGCCCTGCTGGCGTCACGAGGAAGCGTCCGCTCCGGGGAGAGGACGACCTGTCCGAATCAGACGAGAGCGAAGACTCGGCGCCGGAATCGCCCGCCCCGTCTCAGATCGTCAGCGGCACAGCGCGCACTCGCGGCATGCGCGGAGCCGCATCGGCGGCGCAGCAACGCATGGCCAACCTGGGTCGCTCCGAGACACCAGAGACCAGCAGCATCCTGCACCACCACGAGACGCGCACGTCGCGGCGCGCCAGAGAGGAGACCGAGGACCCTGTGCACCTCTGGGTCACCCTCAAGGTCCCCAAGGACAAGCTGAGGCGGCTTATGAAGGGCGACTACCGCGATCTCCGAACGCCCTCACAGACGCCCGTGCCAAACCCGCGCGCCCCCAGTGTCCCGGCCGCGCCGCCAAAAGCCATGCCTCCTCCCTCTACGCCATCCGTCCCTACGCCCCAGGGCAACTCCAACTCCAACTCCTCGTTCCCGCCCGGCCAGTTGGGCCGTCTTCCAGCTCCCCCGCCCGTACCTGGGCAGTCTCCTCCGCCTGCTGTAAGCCTAATACCCCTTACCTTTCCCTCCCTCCAATGTTCCAGGTTTGGTACGTCGATGCTAATCATGTCCCCTCGCGTAGCCACCGCCGCCTGAGTGGCTCATCAACGCCCTCAAGCAGCTTGAGAAGCTGTACCCCAACGGCGACAAGTTCGAGGCTATCATGAAATACTCCTATCTCGACCCCGTCAGCGAGCTCCCCATCCAGGGCCAACCCCTTCCCGAGGGTGTCAAGTTCGCCTGGCTGCCTCGCATCCGCTGCCTGGACTGCACAACCAAGCTCTACACGCCGGGTCCGGACATGTCGGCCCAGAAGTTCGAGGCCCACCTCAAGTTCTCTGGCCACCGCGACAAGGTCCGCCAGCGACTTCTCCAGGAAGCAGCCAGCGCCAGTGGGCCTGCGTTATAGTTTGATGTTGGGCCACGGTCTCGGCGTAGTAGGCGCTCGTCCGAGGCATAAGGACGGGGGGGAGTACGGTCGACGACGATTCTGTCACCTTGGAAACTTTCCCCCTTCCTCTGACACTTTGGTTTGCTCGTCAAAAGGCCGCTGTATTGTAGACGTTTCGCGGCGCGCAAGGGGGCGACGTTGGATGGGAGGGCGTTTCTGCAGAAAGTTCAACTGCCACTATTGGGAATTATCATTGTACATAGATAGAAAAAAACTTGCGGGAGGTGATGGGAGGAAAGACAACGACGAGATGTTGGCGGCTTTGCATTCCCCTCCCCTTACCTTGGTCGATTTCTGGAGTCTGTCAGGAGACGGGGGCAAAGCCAAACACGTGTATAGCAAGGTTAGGACAACAGGAATATGAGAGCGTTTTGTTCATTAAGCTGGTGTCTCAAAGCTGAAGCCGTGGCAACGGTGAAGAGGCGAGTCATTCAAGTCTTGGCTCCCCTTGACCCATCATCTCAAACGTGAAGAAATACAACAGCATCCGATTGTAGAATACAAGGGATTTGACTACCTAAGACTCCGCTCGCACCGTGAGGTCCCCCCAAAAACCATGGGAACCAGTACGCGTATACATGACACGAAGCTAGAAAAACAAACAAGAAATGGCTTCCTTCTCCCTGAATTTCTCATCCAGCTCAACTTTGGGCGCCCTACTCGTCCGAATCAACCTCCATCTCCGATTCGTCCTTGCCGCGTCGAGCCCTTGTTGATCGTGACGTACGTTGCGCCTGGGCAGCTGCAGGCTTCGCTGCCTGCGTAGTTTTGCGTTTCGATGCGGCCGGCTTTGGGCTTTCCGCCTCGGCCTTCTCTTCCGATCCCGGCGCCTCGTTGTCTTTTGCAGCAGCTTCGTCCTCCGATTCAGCTTCAGCCTGAGCCTCCTCATTGTCCGAAGGGGCGTCCGACAGCTCCGAGTCTCCTTGTTCGGACTGTTCGTCCTGGTCATCATCGTCCGAGTTCTTTTCGTACTCCCACTCAGCCACGCCCTCGAGCATCTCAGCTTCGTCTTCATCATCCTCTCGCTCAGTGTACACCGAGACCCTGTGTGCGCGGCTGCTGCGGCGACGTTCGCTCGGTGGTGGTGATGAGCCCTCCTTCTTTGCGCGCTTTGGTGTCTTTGGCTTTGCGCTCTTCTTGGGCCTTTCGGATTTGGCATCCGACTTCTTGCGGATCACCGTTTTGATCTGACTTCTTACCCTCTTCGTAGGAGGACCCGATCGCTCATGACCAGATTTCCGTTTCTATTTAGAGTAAAATGTTAGTTTAGATTGTCCACTAATCACGTTAACATGCATTGCCATGCCGTACCTTCTTGCGGTCCATAGCTCTGAAGAGATCGTCCAACTTTTCATCCAACTCTTCGGGGATGTACTGTTTCTTGGCAATCTCCTGCGCGACCTCGCTGGACGGCAGGGCCAAATAGAGGCCTGTTGGCAGACCAACTTTGCCTGGCCATGCCTGGAACACCCAGTTTCGCTTCTCTTGCCACTTCCGAATCACGGTTTGTGCAAGGTCACTCAAAGTGTAAAGGTTATCGCTCGAATCGGGATTCAAAGCGTCCCTCGTTTGCTTGACCCTCTCAGCATATCGATAGATCAACGAGATATTTTCCTCGGTGGCCACGGCATTGAGGTAGAAGAAGAAGTAGTTGGTAAAGTCAGTCAGGTCCCCGAGTTCCAGACCAAAGTCAGGATGGTGCGCCAACAGAGGAATCAGCCTTCCTATCGTGGCCTCCATAACCTGCTTTTTGTTCTCAGCATAGTAGCGTGCTCGAGAACGGAGCCAAGTCTCGACACGGCTCTTCATATCCTCTACTGGTTCAAACGCGACTAGAAAGAGGATGGTATAGAAACGCGCTCGCAAGTGACCACGGGTGAGGTAGTTTTGCAGCTTCTCGATGAACCGATGGCGAGCCTGGTATTGCTTTTCCTGAACCAGTTCTGCCAGCTTATTAAAAGTTTCTGGGTCGAGTTGATCATCGTACTTCTTCACCTTGCAAAGCTTTAGGATAAGCTGACCCGCAAGAAGCCTCAATCGCGTTCTGTGAGCCAAAGGCGTGTCCTTGGTCTTGCAAAACTCGCCCTTGTGGACGACAAATGACTTGAGCAGCTTGAAAACGGGCTTGACCCGTTCCTCTGCATCCGCCTCCTCCTGGGTTGCAATGGCCTGGTTGGCCAAAGCCCTCAGAGAAAGACACTTGGCATGTAGCTCCTCATTCATCTCTTCATCCTTGACCCAAGCGGCCTCGGAACCCTCATCCTCAGTTCGAACTTCGCGCAGGATCTTTTTGATGGTAAGGTCATGAATTTGCTCATCGTAGTCGACTGTGACGGTGGGCGCTAAGCGTCCGAGCTGACTGACTGTGGCTAGCCTGTTGAGAAAGTGAGGCGATCCATAGTCCCAGTTTTTCATGACCTTTTGTAAAAGATTGGTAGCAGTGATCTTGCTCTTATCGTCATTCTTGGCGAGCAGGATATTGACAGCGTACTTGGCAGCTCGAGGTGGGGTTCCATAAAGCGCGTAGTCCATGAGCACTTGGGTGAACTTTCTGTCGTAGGTAATGTCGGCAGGGTATCTCTTGGAGTAGGATGAGTATGCTCTCAAGATGTCCACTACACCAGGGTCATTGGCCCGACTGTCCGACGGAACTTGCTCAACAATCTCCTTTCGGAGATTTTCGGAGTGCGCCTTGAACAGGTCAGGGTTACGTTGCGAGATGTCATTCAAGATTTCGTGAGCAACTCCGGCAAAGCCGTCCTTGTCGCTTTTGGAGTAATCCATGATGGTTGAAAGGTGACTTCGGTTGAACATGAGGCAGCTGGACCGGTAAAGCAGAGGAATCATGGTGTCCAAGCAACCTGCCGCTGAGCTTGCCTGGAGCTTGACAATCAGTTCGTTAATGGCCCTTCGCACTGTCTTGAAGTCGTTCTCAGAACCAGTGGCAAACTTGACGAGCTGGTAGTTGCGTCGTTCATTGAGCTTCGCAAACTTCTTGAGGTCACTGTGAACCTTGAGCGGATCAGGGAAGAACGAGCCGAGCCACTGAAGCGTCTTGGTTAGGCTTGCCACGACCTTTTCCGAGTTTGCTTCGATCACCCCGCCGTTGTATGCTTCGCATTGCTGGATAAAAATGCCCGCTCCCTTGGCGAACTGCGGCTGGCGCGCCTGCAGGGCGAAGAAGGCCTTCTTTGCTGGTGCGTCAAGGTATTTGAGCATCAACAGGATTCTTTCAGCTCGGATCCTGTCTTGATCCGCTTGACTCCCACTTGTTTGCCCTTGAGACGATGCACCTGTATTCTTCTGCCCCTTTCCCTTGATCTGGGGATATTTGAGGGGAACCAAGCACTCAAACATAACCCTATCCAACAGGATGTTAAGGTCAGGGTCGTTGGCATAGAAAGCGTTGATGATTCGAGATGGCACGCCTGCGATGCAAGCCTTGACAGCTTCCTGGCCATCGGCAAGCTCGCCCGATCCAACGGCCCATAGCTTTCCAAGAAGGACCATGGCATCCACACGCACGGCAGGTTTTCTATCTCGGCAGCGATCTGCGAGACTTGCGAAAATAGAGCCTTCCTTCTCAACACCACCGACTGATCCGAGCTTGGAGATGATATCTCTAAATTCGAAACGTTCAATTGCTTTTACAGCAGCCAATCGAACCTTTTCCTCATTGTCGTTGAGTTTATCCCCCATGGCCATTACAAGCTCATGCTCCTCTTCCCTGCTGAGACCAATGCCACCCGCAGAGGTAGACAGGATGTAGCCAACGGCCGAGACCCAGGCCGCGCGGATGGTGCCAGTCTTGTCATTTTTCCTTCCTACAAAATTTCGATACGCAGCATGATGGGTCTGCGCGAAGGACTGGGGTGAATATGGCTTCGTCAAGACACTGGCTTCGGCCCCAGCCGTGGACGGCGTTTCGTCCAGCAGCCGTAGGGGAGGGTAGGCGGCTGGGTCAAGAACAGGCGGGGGAGGAGGCCCCGCAGCACCGATTCCCGATATCATATCGCCAAACGTCTCGGTAGCGATCTGTCGCAGGTGTATGTTGTCTGCGGAGAGCTCGGCTTCGATCTGGGGAACAACGTTGAGCAGAACGGCGGGAGCGGCGCGCCAGAGCTCACGAATGAGGGAATGTGCCTGTCGGAGACTCTTGAGGTCCGCCTCCGATGGACCTGAGTTGGCGGCGTCCTCGTCGTCGGAGCCGTCGCCCTGTCGATGGCCATTGCGTTTGGTTGCAAACCCGGAAGCGTTCAAGATGACATCGCTAAAGTACTGGCTCACGTAGCGAGCCATCTTGTCGGAACAGCCGTTGCAAATATTCTTGGCCATGACGTATGCTGGCGGCTCAACCTTGGTTAGGAGAGTTGCCTGGTTCGCATCCTGCTCTCGACTGCGATTACCCCCTGGTGGTGCCGCTCTCAGGAACTGGCTAATTATAGCGTCAATAACTGAGGCAGACACGCTGCCGGACTCATCAATCAGTTGCATGAGCATTTCCGTCAGGTGGATCTCAACATCCTTTGCAACCTGCTCTTCAGAGGCTGCCTTGGAGCCAGAGGAGACACCATCAAAAGTCGAGTTGAAAAGACGCAAGATGAGATCATCTGCGCCATGAACTTCGGTTATAAGGAGGATGCTCTTGACATCAGTCAATGACATGAGAACATATTTGTGCTGGCTATCGTAGGGGCTTGTAGGGTTGTGAAGAGCAGGAAGAATGTCTTTGATAAACAAGGCAAACATCATCTACACCAAAAGATGAATTAGCAGAGCATGGCTAACCACGGGGCTGATGCAGCGAACCTTGAGCTGATCGTCCGTAAAGGGAGCATCGGGGACGCATAGCCGCAGAATGTCGACCAAGCAACAGGCCGTGTATGCCTTGACACCACGGTCTTTGTGCTGGAGTAGATTACGGTGACCGAGCTTGCTGGCGACATCCTTGAGCGACTCAAGGTCTGTTGTCCCCTGGTCCAATTCGGCAAGCTCCTTGGAGAGTCTCTCGAGCCGACCGATTAAGGTGCCGGTGGCGATGGGCTTGGCAGGCCTCCACGATAGCTCTTCACTGAACTGTAGACTGCGAGTTTCACCTTCCTCGCCCTGCTCCGACTCATCTTCGCCGTTGTCAGAAGCTTCAGGGATGTCGGCGTCCTCCCCTTCCTCCTGCTGGTCGGCGACCTCTGGCTCCTCTGGCTCAGCAGGCTTCTCGACGCGTGCGCGAAGGCGCGCCATGATGCGCTGAGCGGAAATCTAGTGCTAACGCCAAAAAAAAATAATGGTAGTTGGCGCGAGGGTATCTCTAGGAGCTGGAGCTCAACTTCTGGCGAGGCTAGCCAGCGGTGTTTGGGATGGGATCCGGAAGCAGGTCGTGTTGCGTGTGATGAATCGGGGTGTTGGTGGGTATAGCGGGAGGATTTACCACATGGCACCGGCCACTTGGTCGAAAAAAAACTGTGTCTGCCCAGAAAGTCGATGGCTTCGATTAAGCACCCGAATTAGGAGCTGGTGGGGATACAGGTCGCGTGAGAGAGTCGGAGAAGCTGGAGAAGCTGGAGAAGCTGGAGAGCTGGCGAGCTGGAGACTCGAGGACGGTGGTTGAGGTGGCGGGCGGAGACGTCGCAGCTTTGGCGGGTTATGGTTCCGGGTGCTGATGCTAGACGCGACGCGCTGAGCAAAGTGGCCCACGCCCCCAGCTGCGCACGTACCAGAGCAAGGTACCGGAGTACCTGGAGGAGCTTGCAGGACCTGGGCAGACGGACCCGCATTGTTGCATGATAGCAGACAATTGAATATCCTCGGGGACCCGGGGAAACCTTGATGATGCGGGAGCTTTGTGCACTAACCTTGCTCTGAATGGTAATAATCTTTGATGCTCGTATTTGGCTTCTCTTGCCTCCTCTCCTTGAGATCGACATGTTCACGCGTTGGCTGCGCAGGTCTGGTCTATCTGGACCAGGACGGCCTTCTGCATGTAGTAAAGATGCTGCAGGAATGGTGAAGCTGTTGTGCTCTGTTCGTCAATGCAAATGACCGCATCTAACCCCTTTCATTTTAAGGCGAGGGCGAGAGCATGGAGCCATGGCCGTGGTGCGGTAAAGCCTTGAGCTTTCTAGAAGTGCCATCCTCGATACTTTGGGGAGACGACATGGGCTCATCCGACGTTCTCGGAGCTATCACTATTCATGGCATTATACATAAGCCTCCCTTGACTGACTTGGCCTCAGACTGTTCCCAGGCACGCCAGGGTAGGTGATGTCGGGGTTGGCTGTAGCATTGTGCTATAATTCCGAGAGTTGTGCCTGGATGTCCAAGCTGGTGTACTGCATGGAACAGCAATAAGTCTTGGATGCACTACTGACCTACCTCCGAACCCGCTAGTCTATCATGCCCTTTTGATGCCATCTTGACTGCTAAGGGGGTTGAGCTCCAACGCTGCAAACCTTGCCCTGCTTCCATAGTGATACTCGGCCGCTTTACCGTCGCCGTTACTGTGCAACCAGATCATCCTGTTTGCTTCATCACTGATGCAGCACAAATCACGGTGCTGTGGCTCAGTCCTGCGACGTCTCCGCGACTTGTATGGAACTGGACAATCTGGCCCGAGTATCACAAGTTTGAGCGGCATTCTTTTGTCCTATGTCGGGCATCTGACATCCATGCCATTTCAAGTCCAACCAAGCTATCAACTGCCGATTCGTGCTGGCGCACTGGACAGGTACCAGTATCGTGTCGCCCAAGTACCTGCTCTTTCCTACCTCAGATGCCTGGTAGGTAGATACCTACCTTATGTAGGCACCTATGTAGGGATGTACGTAGGTAGGTACCTAGGTCCTACTGCAACCGAGATATAAGTGATATGCGACTGCCCACTTGAAGGCACCTTAGGTAGGAAGGTAGACGCAGATAAACCACCTCCATCCATCCATCCATTCATCCCGAGATAGATCTAAAAGCTTCCACCATCCCTCCCGCAACTCATAACTTCTCCAATCCGACATCAGACTCCCCTCATTCGGCTATACCCGTTGTCAACTGGAACAGAGAGGACGTTCCCGGACAGGAGAGACATCGCTAAGCAGGCGACAACTTGATCAGAACATATCAAAGTCTTCTGCTCATTGACAACGATAGAGCCCATCGGCAAATCTGCTTCTTCTCAGGTTTGTTTCATCGTATGCCTGTTTCCTCTTGTATACCTACCTACCTACCTCCCAGGTACCTACTTGCGTTATTCACTGTACACTCCCGTTGCCTTCTGTTCTTAGGTCATTTGGCCACAAACCTCTTGAAAGCCCTCCTTACCGAACACTGTTTGTCATTGAATCACTGTCCCCCGGAAAAAAAAATCCTCTTCTATTTACACAAGCTCTCGTCCCTGTTGATTTCTTCTTTACCTTCACCTTCACACCCAGTTTGACCAGCTCTTCCTGACTCTCTGTTGGGCACGCCTCTCATTTTGCCATCTCTGACACGATCTTCGAAGGTCATCAACTGCTTTATTTCGTTCTTTTCCCGCTCACCGAAGGCAGACTATTCCATTGCAGGCACCACCATCTTACACAAAGTCTGATTTCCAGGGTGTTATCCTCCTTTGCAACGGCCGACCTAACATGCCATTCGTCGTATTGGCGCTAACATATCGACCCATTAGATACATTCTCTCAGCCTCGACGCAATATCTGTTCCAAGTATGAGCATACTTTTCCTGTATTTGTTTACTTCTTACTGACTCTGAATTCGCAGTGGCCACTACCAAGGACTCTGAAAAGGGCGAAGCCGGCCATGAGACTGTCTTGCCCACAACACAAAAGCCGAAAAGCATCTTCTCTCTGAAGAAACTCCTTCTTGGGCTTGTTCTCATCGTCTGCCTACTCGCCGTCATGTTTGGCATGGGCGTTCTCGCTGCTCACTACGGTATATCTAAAGCTCCGGGCATTTATACTTCAATGGCTAATCTGTTACATATCAGAGCAAGCTCTTCACGCCGACGACGACACTTACGATTTTGAGGATACCAGCGCTTCTGGTGCGCATAACACTTTGCTGCCCCGTGAGGAATGCGATGAGCCTACTGCCCTATATGCTTCCTCGGCAGACGCGGTAGCAGCTAGTGCTGCCTCGACTGGTTCATCTCTTCAAGGTGTTCCTGTACCGATATCGTGAGTCGACTCCTCCAGTGTCATACTGTCTGTTTTCCAGACTTTTAACTAATGCCTGCTTAGAACCATTTACAGCTATAGTGTGCCTTCCGAGGTAAAGACAACGCGGCTCGTCAAGACTGTGACACAGACCACTGTTGTTACCCTACCCGAGGAGACATTGTACACTTCTATCACTGTTGCCGATGGCCAGAGTTCATATGAAGCTTGCAGCATGGAGGTCATCACCCGAACCGAGACTGCCACAGTCACAATTCTTCCAGTTTCAACCGATCTCGATGACGCCACGGTCATTGGCAATCCCTCCACGGTAACGGAGCTGCGAACTGATATTTCAGTCACAAGTGGACTGCCTGATGCCACCGTTCCCGGCGACCCATCCACCGTTACCCAGGTTCAAACCGAGATTTCTGTGAGCAGCTCGCTTCCTGATGCTACAGTCCCTGGTAATCCCTCCACAGTCATCGACTTCCGTACAGGGTTCTCTGTATCTAGCAGACTGCCTGACGCTACAGTTCCCGGACTTCCTTCAACTCTCACAGACTTTCAGACAAGCTTCTCCGTTACTGGTCGGCCTACCAAGGTCGTCACCGTCACCGACCTGTTTCGTATGCCCTATGCTAGCCCTAGCCTAACCACTTTGACCACCTTTGCTACCACTCAGAAGACAGTCACTATCGAGGAGTCGACCTTGAATGTTGTTACAGTGACAGAAGTTTACCCTCCTGCTATGCCTTCATCAGAAGCGTTGACGCAGACTACATCTGGAGCCGCCAGTGAGGTTGTATCCTGGAGCCCGACGAGCACTTCTACCAAGGTTGTTATTGAGACATTCGGCACCCCTTTCATGTCGACCACCACAGTTCATGTACTCGCACCCCCTTACCCAACCGTCAATGGCACTCTTCTTTCCCATCCCTCAGGAGGCATATTTGCAACTCCCGACCCCATGACCCCCGTTGTGGTTTCGGGTGCTACAAAGAAGCTCGAGCCACGCAGCTGGGGCCATGGCACTTACAACTTGGGATGCGCCATCATGTTCATCGCGGCTGTCATGTTCTGTTTCTGAGCCGAACAACCTGTATCATGAATTTGGTTGGCTTTGAGCTTCATGCAACATTTTGAAGGAGTTCTCAGCAAAGAATTTCGAAAAGCTTTTTGGAGGCCTAACGAGCTATAATTTGACATGGATCGATACTGGAAATCAGAATCAGTCATCTTTGGGTCTTTGTCGTGCTATGTCACGTATAACCTACCTAGATAATCAAGTTGGGGGCTACTTGCCTAGCTGTAATTGATCGAAGATCCAACTTTTGGCACTATATGTTTCGAGCGAGTGAATTGCATCCCTGGAATGCTCTACAATGGATTCTGAATTACATTTGCGGTGGCATCCAAAGTGTATGACAATTGAAAACTGCGAACAAAGAAACACAACTCCTTTCGTCCGATTCTTGCGACCAAACGCCAAACCCATTCTTCGCATTGACCCTGATGAATACCACTCAACTCTTCGCCCCGAACGATTTAAACCCGATGGCTGCCTTCTCAAATGCCTAGCTACGTCTACAACCTTGTGAATCTTCCCGCCCTATTCCCCTGTACTACTGGAGGGTTCGATGTCAACCATTCTAACGCCCGCGTCTTTCCTGCTCTGCGCGGGCCTGTCGAGCCTTCCAGCTGTCACGCATCGGACCTGCGGCTTTGTATAGATCTTTGTCGGAGACTCGGTCACCGATACTCTCCATGACGCTCAAGATGGTGCTCTTGTGGTTCGCCTCACTCTTGTCGTCTCTGAAGCGAACGATGCGCCACCTTCCAAGGTCGTCAATATTGCACTCGACGATACGGTCATCGAGGGGATCGCCGAGGCCCTTGAGGGTCTCCCACTCTTCCTCAGTGATGTAGATATCGTTGAAGTATTCATACCGCTCCGGACCGCTGTCGCCAGTGAATATGTAGATTTCGGCCTTGGGAACACTGTCGTAGTCGACGAACGGCTCAGTCAGACCCTCTTGACGCTCCCAATCTTCCGGCTCCACCGTGGGAAACGTCAACCGCAGCCGGCAGTCGACCGTGTTCTCTTCCGGGGGCTTCCACTTGAGGATATGAGGGTCGGTGCCGTGCTTGTAGGGTGTGTTACGGCAGGTGAAGATGAGACCGTCATTGCCGTGCTTGAGAGATGGGAGGACTTGCTTGAACATCATCTCAATGCCGTACCCAAGCTGGAAAGGCTTCATCTCCACGTAAAAGGGCTGGAACGGGAGCTCGTCCGGAAAGTCTTTGAAAAGCTTCTTGTACGGGGTGTACAGACGTTCCTTGAAGTATGCCAGCCGCTTGTCCAGACTACGGTCCATCAACTTGTTGCCATCCATGACCAGGCAGTCAAAGACCAGAAACCTCGGCTCCTTCTTGCCATTGGGTAGACTGTCCCAAACCAGCTCGCCGTCTACCAGGGTATCGGTGTGAAACGCGCCTTGGTCATTGGGAAGCGGGAAGTGAAGGTTCCGGTTGGTGATGAACCAGTAGTCGTTCTTGCGGTCGATGAGATAATGCGCCTCGCCGCCGGCCTCGTCCGTGGTCGAGTAGAGTAGATAGCGAATACCGTCCGATTTCTCGCAAACATAGTAACTAGACACACATGATGAGTAAGGTGTTCCAGAGCAGAGCCAGTCGAGAGGGGAGCGGGCCTTACTCTTGCTTGGTGAGCTCCTCCAAATGCTGTCGCGCAAAGCTCACAGGCTGTGCGCCCGGGAAGCTGGTCTGATGCCTACCCAACAGTTCGGCTACCTCTTTGCGCATTGTGTGTAGGAGGTGCCTCTCCGCCTTGACGCCAGGCTCGGAGATGGAGGCGATCGGGCCATGAGATCCTTGTTCCATGTTGTTCGTTGGCGGAGGAGGCCCGCGCCTGCTTCCACCTCGCGCTCACGTAAAGACACGTCGCGTGTTGAGGCCAAGGAGAATCATAGATCCACTGGGTCAAGAGTGCGCTGCGACAGCACAGTACATGTTGTGGAATACGACTTGCGGCGAACTGCGAATCGATGGTGTCAGCATGTAGTCTAGAATTAGGGCGTAGATGGTGATGGGTTGTATTTGTTGCGACGAGAGCGTACTCCGTAGCTTATCGATAAGAAGTATCGACACCACAATGCTCAGGCATCTGCCTGAATCACGACTACCTACCTACAAATCACACACCAAAGTAGGCTAAAATGAAGACCTACAGAGTTGGGACAATCGCACGAGAGGGCATGGTTTCCCCTGGCGTGAAGAAAGCCAAATGGGCTTTGTCATGTTGTTATTAGGACAGCCGCTGGCTCTGAGATAACGTCTAGTTGGCTGACCGCTCCCTTTCAACCGCCAACTTTGCTCAATGACCAACCCAGCGTTGGGTTCTTATGCTTCATCAATCTTTTCAACCTCAGCCCTCGCTTCCTCCCACTGCTGCTTGCTTTTCTTTGCCCACTCAATCTGGCTTTGCGCATATGCGAGCTGCCAACCGGTTAGCTTCAAGTCATGTCAAGGTAGGTAGTAGAACGTACCATGTATCTCCGCAAATCCTCTTCCTTGTCCTTCTGGAATCGCTTCAAATCTTTTAGAACACTGGCGCTTGCCTCCTTGACATCTCGTTCTGACGCGACCTGCGCCTGCTCGAGCTGAACAATGCTCTCGCTAGTCTTTCCGATCGTGTCGCGTCGAGTGCGCTCAGGGTCCACGTCCACGACGCCTTGAACCGCATGGCGGATTGGGCCAAATATCTTGTTCGTTATTGAGTTTCCACTCGGCAGCTTCCTGTGTGTATTCACGCTAGTGCTTCTCTCAGGGAGTCCCTGGCTGGCCGAAGGAGTCGGGAGATCGCCGTGCGTGGGGGGAAAGTCAGAGTCTATGGACTCAGTGTCGTCTTGACCAGCATCACGGCGGTGGTGCGATGGCGGCTCTCTAAGACTCGTTGAACGCTTTGGGGGCGGAGTAATTTGCTGGCTATTGGTCAGATAATTCTCAATGCGACGGGCTTCCGCTTCACTGCGTTCCAGCTGATCAAGAAGGGCTCGCTTCTTGTTCAACTCATCGGCAGTCATGTCTTGCTGCACACGCTTGAGGACTCGGTATCTGAGAACACTGCGGACAACACCCGCAAACTGCGCATTCTCTCTCATTGGCTCAGCAAAGCTGGCGCTGAGAGAGCCCGACAACTCTTCTGTCGCAATGTAGGATAAGTCTGCAGCTTGGCCTATCCGCTCGATAGCTGGGCCCAGCGACGGAGCTTGTTCCGAAACCGCAAAGGCGTTGTATACGGATCCCAGCTCGCAAAGATCGGCTGCCAACGACGAGAGGTGGTTCAGAGTTCGCCGGTTGACCTTTTCCATGGGGCCTGAGAGAAGGTGCTCAAGCTCCTTGATCGAAGCTTCGTACGAAATGAAGTAAGGATCAAGCTCCTGTTCGCTCAGGTTGTGAGACTCGGGTGGAAATCTCCCAAATGCACCGCCTTGCGCCCCCCCGGGTGCATTGTCGTGAGGAGGAGCTCCTGAACCCGTTTTGAGTTTAGCAGAGGTGGAAGGAACTGGAAGGTAGTTGTGGGCAGCCGTCGGGTTCGCTGTGTCCAGTGGAGGTGCCTTCAAGACAGACTTCGGGATGGATGCTACTGGGTGCGAGTGAAGCACCTCATTCTGCTGCAGGGTCAGCAACTATTGCACATCCGCTCTTGGGAGTGACTTGGGTAACCTACCCAGCTGGCATTGGGATCAAGAAACCTCCACCAAACGCCATCCGCTCTGACAGCATCCATCCGTCGGCAGCGGTTCAGGAACACAGCTAGCATGCGCTTTCGTAGGTCAATGATTTGCTGGTCTTGCTTGGCATTGGTGGGGCTCGCGGCGTAATCTGCCATTGTGTGTTTTTCTGGGATGGGTGGTATGATGAGCGTAGGATGGAGGCGAGTCAAGGCGTCCCGTAGTGAGGCGAACTCGGAGTACCGGCGCCTGACTTCAAGATCCTGTGAAGAGCGTTAGCCTAAAAGGGAACTCTTTGTGACCCAACCGCGAGATGAAGCCTTACCCCCGTCTTAATGGTGTAGACGATATATCTTCCACCATTTTCATGGCTTTTCCCCGCTTCAGTGATTAGGATGGAAAGATTGGGGTTCTCGTAGAGAATCTGCTCGATGCGGCTATCGTATCCGCCGGCCTTGCGCTGCCGCGGAGCATTCTCCCTCGAGGTGAAGTCCTCATCGCTCTCATCGCCACTAGGGTCGCGACCATGCGGAACGTGGGATGGTTCGTCATCGCTGCCGGTTGGGGTATGGGAAGCTTCATAAGGCCGATCTATCAAGACGCAAGTAGTGTCAGCGTCGCCATTCTTAACGTCTCCAATAAACATGGAGCTCATCATGGCGGAGGACGGGGGGAGGATGACGCGGAAGGCACGGAAGACACGGAAGACTGGGAGGATTTGGAACAGAGAGATGCTGTAGCGACTCACAAGCACGGGATGTTGGCGAGGTCGGGTTGGCAACGGAGGATGAATGCGAGTCTCGGCGGTCAAAGCTGGTCCCGTAGGGATTGTTGTCCTCCTCGTCGTTCCACATGGCGCCGGTCTGTTTGCAGTGTCGCCGACAAACAGATCTAAGGGTGAATTCGAATGCTGAGCTTCGTCTGAAGCTGCCAGGCTACAACCGACGGTGGCCTTATGCGCGCAGTCGGGAGGGTAGTCGCAGAGAGAAGGTTTGGGCGGGGGAGGGGCAATGCAGTGCAGTGCAGTGCAATCGCAGAAGCGGCCAGTCTTGGTGTTTTAGAGTACGTGGAATGACCTGGGGCGTATCGTCATTCTCTAGCTTCCAGAGATTCGAGCTGTTCGATGGCGGAGCGAGCGGCGGTAGGCGGCAGCGTTTGGGTGTTGGCGGATGTTGACGACAATGGATGGATGGGTGGATGGGGCTGGGGGCTGGGGGTTTGCTAGTGCTAAGCTCCGGAAGTGGTTCAGCCAGGAAACAGACGATGACGCTGGCGACGCACGGGCCAATGACTGGTGATCACTCGCTCTTGCCCCAGCTTCGTCGTACATTACAGTACTAGGCTGCTAGGGTCTCCAGGCCACTAAGCAAATGTGGCTGTGCCTTTCCCTACTCCGTACAGCTCAATCCGCACTAAGGTAATCTGTACTCCGTAGTAGTATTGTATTGTACATAGGACCCTCGAAGATGCCATGCACAGCCAGGCCAAGCATTCATTCCATTCTCTTGATACGCGCTATCTGGCTTACGACAGCAGCCATGCCATAGACGCATCGAAGCCTGTTGAACCGTTGTTCTGGAGAGCTTCGATTGGATTTGTCCACCCATCACCCCCGTCCTTCTGATTTGATGATGCCTCCACCTCCTTGATGAATCGCCTGAGGGGGCCGAGGACCGCCTACCAAGGCTTCATTTTCATGGTCTGAGAAACATTGTCTGTAGATGGCTTAGTCAGAAAGCGAATATAGGAGCATCGTATGGTACTCTCTCACCGTGGTTCCCAGTCCACTCTCTGTTGCTCACGCCCTCTATTACTCTCAAGCCTAGCCCTATAGCTCGATTTGTTTAATTGACTCTCACTCAGTCGAGACTTCTCCAGGTTGGAGAGCGTTCGATGAAGCGATGCTCTAGATAGTGCTTCTACGCTGCTATACCCCAGGTCAGAAGAGACCTGGAACCGACTGCAACCAGAATCCGATTGGGTCGACCATGATGGTAGTGAAGCGTCTTCATTAAGGCTATCACGGCTCCTAGGCAAATACACCCCGTCTTTTGAGCCTGAAGGACCCTGATAAGTTGATGCTCGACCTCGATAGTATTGTGGCTGTCCCTTCGATGACAAGGGCAGAGGTCTATAATCATCGCTATGGACCGTGGCAACATCAGTCAGAGGTGAAAGTGAGCCATCTGATTCATTGCACTCTTGAAAATTATCTGATGACATGGAGATGACAGCCGAACGATTGTTGTGTGCCTTGCCAGAACGCCCGTCAGGAGCAGCCACCGAGATTTGGTGGGGGTTTGCCCGGGTTGAACCACTCCTTGAACCGAAGCTTTGCCTTCCTCGGATTTGCTCTGTTGAATGCAAAGAGTTTGTTCGGTGCGAACTTTCTCGCAACGATGCTGTCTCTATTGTCGTGGCTCTTCCAGTCGGTAACCCCAAGACCTGAATTACTCTCTGCAACCAGTTAGACTGCCTTGGAGGCTCATCATGCGATGATCGATGAGAATCAGGTCGTCCAGAAGGATGATCCTCTGGCGATGAGGCTTGCCGAAAATTTGTGGAATGATGATGTGGTTGCTCAGTTTGGTGTTGAGCCAGGGGGATCGTCCTCGGCATTGGCTGCAGAGGATGTATGAATAGCCGTCCAGATTGATGCCAATACGGTGTGCTGGCGCCTGGGAGACCATGCACTGTTGGCTGGTAGGGCATATGGATTTGGTATCCTGGAGAATATAGGTAGGGTGGGAGTGGCCCTAACGTGGTCCTAGGTGGTAGAATGTTGCTTCGACTTCTTCGAACCTCACGAGCGGCCTTCCTGCGATTGCGTCTGCGTCTATGAGCCGCGGTCATGCCAGCGGTGGTCATGCCAAAATAGCACATCAAAACAATCAACAGAATGATAGAAGTAACAACAGTGCTGATTATGATGCCAAACTGCTCTGCTTCAGTCAAGCAGTCCCACCGCAAGCACTGGTCTTCTTTTCGTGAAGTCAAGACTCCATGGTGGTCATATAAAGCGCATAAACCCATTGCGGAACAATTGCCATTGGTATCGAGTGATGTTTTCGTAAGATCAGTGTATTATCATGTCTTGAGTCGCTCGCTTTTCCTGGTCGTACGACAAACCTCAGCTTTTGTTGAAAGCGAATGCTTGTACGAATGCTTGTATGTGAAGCACGAAGGGCGTAAGCATCAGAGGGCGACAAAAGAGATTAGAGACGGGAATTAATTGTGTCCAAAAGATAATGTGTAGCCGTGACTCTGAAGCGACAGGTGTTGACAGCCTGCTGCCAGCTGGCATCCATAGCGGCAAGAGTCGACGCTCAAGATTATGAGAAGTTAGACGACGCATGGGCCGTGAGCGTACAAGAAGATGCTTGGAATTTTGGGTACGTCTATCAGTTAAAGCGCTAGCTCAGGCTATGACTCGACCCAAAGTTCTTCGCAAATCTGTACACCCGCAAACGTCGTCATGAGCAGTAGGCTCCGTGCAATGTATGAGATATGTGGCAGACAAGGTGTCTGCCAAGCAAGCTTGCATAAAGGGCGCTGCTTCCTCAAAATTTTTATGTTGAACTACCTGGATGAAAGCTCAGTCAGCTGATGGATTCGTCAAGAGAATCATGAATGAGACATTTCAGAGACCAATTCTTGCTCGATACACACTACTTCTTTGCTCTATCGCAGCTGGTGGAAGCTTGTGTGAGACGGAGTTGCAAGGCTGGACTTCGAGGATCTAGAGTATGTGGCTGACCAACCAATCACCATTCCGTATTCCACCACCGCCACATTCCTTCAGCACGGACCATACCGTCTGGAACAACTACAACGAGCAAGGCTCAGGAGCGTACCTGTCCCGCGACGTAACAAATTTACAGCCCATCTTGCGACCAAAAGCATCCTCAATCCCATCACTACCCGACAAGCGGTCGATTCTCCACGCGGCCAGCCCTTCCAAGCCTTAGGATCCTGCTATTGATTATGACCTTTGGGCTCTAGGCAGGTGGACGACCTGTTCCTCCATCGACACAAGGCGCATTACTTGCTGCGCCTGGCAACGCGTTTCTTACTTCACTTCGCGCCCATCGCCCACCTTAATCCGAAAACCGGCCTCTGCAGCTCAACATGGATGCTCTTCGCAATGGCGCAGCTAATGGCTTAGCCAATGGCGACGCACTAGCGGCTCCCAAGAGCATCCGTTTTACCGACATCCCCTCAGCCATTGACATCCCAGTGCAAGGCGACCAAGAAGATGAAGCCGTTGAAATCGATCTCGAAGACCTGGTCGACGATCCTACCGAGTTGTGTACCCTCTTCGAGAACGAGCGCGCTGCGAAGACATACTGGATGACTGTTGCCCTTGCATACGCCAAGCAGCACAAGATCGACCATGCCATTGAAATGCTCTTGCGTGGCGGCGGTGCCATCCAGAACAACAGTGCAAACCCTCGCGACAAGGTCAGCATGATATGTTGCCTGTGCTGGATGTATCTCTGGAAAAGCCGAGAAGCTCCTCGTGTTGCGCCAGAAGGGACACGAGTCTCGGATGCCAAGACTAAGGAGTACTACCTCCAGCTGGCAACTTCTGCCCTCAACGACGCCGCCCGACTGAACCCATCTTTCCCGCCAATCTTCCTTGCCCGTGGTGTTCTTCTGTTGCTCAGAGCCTCGCTACAAGTGCCTTCAAAAACTGCGGGCGGCATTGGCACCGAGAAGAGCGAGCTCCTGAAATCTGCTCTCAAATCTTTTGATGACGCCCTTCGAGTGTCCCAGGGCAAGAACATGCTGGCTTTAATGGGCAAGGCGCGGGCTCTTTTCTCCATGCACAAATATCCCGAATCCCTGTCCATCTACCAAGATGTTCTGCAGAAGATGCCCGATTTGGTTGACCCCGACCCTCGTATCGGTATTGGCTGCTGCTTCTGGCAGCTTGGCTTCAAGGACGATGCGAAGATTGCCTGGGAACGTTGCCTTGAGATCAACCCAGACTCGAAGGTTGCTAATATTCTTCTGGGACTTTATTATCTGGATGCAAGTGGACATGTCCCAGTCAACAGCGACGACTTCCTCAAGCTTTACAAGAAGGCCATGACCGAATACACGCAAAAGTCCTTCAAGCTCGACAAGGATTTGCCTCTCACATGCTCCACATTTGCAGGCTATTTCCTCTCCAGAAAGGCATGGGACAACGCAGACAAGTTGGCCCACAAGGCAATCCAATACACCGACGTCAATGCAATTGCCAGCGACGGATGGTATCTCCTGGCAAGAAAGGAGCACTATAGTGGCAGCACTGACCGCGCCACTGACTACTACCGCCGCGCTGATGACGCTCGTGGTGGAACCGAGACCGGCTATCTCCCGGCCAAGTTTGGAGTTGCTCAGCTGTCCGTTCTGAAGAACGATCTTGGAGAAGCCAAGCTTCGTCTTGAGAAGATGATCCAACAATCCAAGAACCAGGAGGCAATGGTTCTGCTAGGAACACTCTATGCAGAAGAGATTTTTGCTAGTCAGTACAGCGACAGCAAGGAGGACAAATCTGCTGAGATGAAAAAGGCCACGGCTCTCCTCGAAGGTGTTAGAAGCGCCTGGAAAGACCCGAAAAAGAACCTCTCGCCCGATGCATCAGTCTTGCTGAACTTGGCCCGTCTCTATGAGATGGACCAACCTGAAAAGGCATTGCAGTGTTTGCAGCAAGTCGAGCAATTGGAGCTAGATCAAGTCCCTGCATCGGAGCACCCTGCCGATGTTACGGACGAAGGTGAAATTCGAACTGCCATCCGCAAATTTCTACCTCCTCAGCTCTTGAACAACATTGGCTGCTTCCATTTCCAGGCTGAGAAATATGAGATGGCCAGCGAAATGTTTGAGGGTGCGCTGGGTGCCTGCGTGAGAATTGGCGAGAAGGACCCCGATATGGACACGGATGCTTTGGTTTCGACCATCAGCTTCAACTTGGGCAGAAGTTACGAGGCTCGCGGGTTGACCGAAAAGGCTGTGGAAGTCTACGAAGGACTCCTAGCTCGCCACAACGATTACACAGATGCTCGTGCAAGATTGGCTTACATCAAATTGAGGAAAGCTCCCAATAAGGAGGGTCCAGATGCCGTCGCCAAGCTCTATCAGGAGAACAATACGGATCTGGAAGTCCGCGCTCTATACGGGTGGTATCTTGGAAGAGTCCACTCTAGGAAGCGCCCGTCGAATATCGCTGAGGATCCCGAGTTCCGACACTATAAGCACACCTTGCAAAACTACGACAAGCATGATAGACACGCGCTTGTGGGGATGGGCAATCTATACCTGATGCAGGCCAGAGAGATGCGCCGCGAAACTGAGCAGGAGAAAGCGAAGCGAAGCACGATATATGGAAAAGCTGTTGAGTTCTTCGAAAAGGCACTGTCACTCGATCCGAAAAACGCCTACGCCGCTCAAGGTGTAGCGATTGCTTTGGTCGAGGACAGAAAGGACTACAAGTCTGCACTTGGTATCTTTAACAAGGTACGAGAGGCCGTCCGAGACTCTCACCTCTACGTCAACCTGGGCCACATTTATGCTGAGCTTAAGCAATTCTCAAAAGCTATTGAGCACTATGAAATTGCGCTCTCCAAGGACGGAAAGGCGAACGACCCTGCCATCCTTGCTTGCCTTGGCCGGACGTGGCTTAACCGGGGCCGAGCAGAGAGGGACGTTGACGCTTACAACAAGGCTCTAGAATGCGCTCAAAAGGTAAGAATTTGTCTAACACTTCCCCTCTCCGTGCTTTTCTTGCTGACGTACGTCCTCGATAGGCTCTTGAGGTCGCCCCTGAGCAGGTCCACTACAAGTTCAACGTCGCCTTTGTTCAGATTCAGCTTGTAACAACTGTCCAAGGTCTGCCAGAGAACAAGCGTTCGTCAGAGCAGCTTGAAAAAGCGGCCGAGGGACTCGAAGCTGCCATCAAGTCTCTCGATGAGATTGCCGCCCATCCTCAGACACCATACCCCAAGCACGACGTTGAGCAGCGTGCCAACATGGCACGTAATACACTCCGAAAGCAGCTGGAACGAGCCATCGTCAAGCAGAAGGAATGGGAAGAGAAGAACAAGGAGAAGATCCAGGCGGCTCAGGAACAACGACAGGCTGAGCTAAAACGCCGCGAAGAAGAACGCGAGCGGGTTATGGAACTGGAGCGACAGCGTCAAGAAAAGATTCGAAAGGAGCGCGAGGAGATTGCTGCGCGCGATCGATTGTTGGCCGAGCAGCGAGCCGAAGAGGAGAAGGCGCGCGTTGAGGCAGAAATGACAACGGATAGTGAGACGGGGGAGAAGGTGAAGCGGAAGCGAAAGCCAGCCCAGCGCGCTCCTACGGAAGGCAAGCCCAAGCGGTCGCGAAAGAAGAAGACGGAGCGTGATGAGGACGACGAGTCGGAAGAGGAGACTCGTACCAAGAAGAAGCCCCGTCTTGTTTCAAAGAAGGAAAACGCCAAGTACAAGTCAGCCGAGATTGTTGTTGACAGCGATGAGGACGACGACGATGTCGACGATGCTCTTGAGCGTGCTGAGAGGAACATCGACCGAGAAGAAACCCCACTCTCAGAGGTTGATGAGAGAGCTGCCGATGACGATCAGATGGATGTGGACGAGGGAGGTGGGAAACGGAATGACGATGAGGACGACGAAATGGCTCCCCGCCAGCAGCACGTCCGAAGCCGCCGTGGACGTGTTGTCGAGAGCGACGAGGACGAGGATGAGGAGGAGGACAAGCCTGCGAAGACAAAGAGTCAGTCCGGAGACGAGGACACTAGAGGTCCTGAGGGTGTGGACACCAGTATGGCTGAAGCTGAAGATAGTGAATAACAGGAAGGGGCCTGGGGTTCTGGGGAAAGAGGACATAACTGATAACGTTTGGGGGACATTTACATGAAGACTGGTATGGCCAACTGCCCGAGAGATGCTCGTAAGCCTTGTCACCAGCGCATAATTTTTGGCAAATGTATTATATGGCTAGAGCAACGACAAGGATAGGGGCGACATGGGAAGCGCGTTCTAGATTGTGGCATGACTGGATTAATGTGACTTAGTAAACTCAAGTCGTATGGAATGTATGCATTGTGCATTCGTTGGAGTTAGTCGTCAGGATGCATCGTATCTTTCTTTATTAAGCCCGCCGCACCGTCAAAGAATGCTGTCGTTTTATGTCTAGACTGTTTCGTACAGAATGGGAGATTCACATCCGTGCGAGATGGCAGGCCGATCCCCAACATGTATCTCTGTCCTGTATCCTTGGAACACCGGTACTGATTTTCACTTTACTGATGATATCCCTCTAAGCAATTCAAGCTTAGAAAGCTTAGAAAGCAAAGACCTGATCCTCGAGCTTGCTGACCGGGCGAGCCTTCTTGAATCCTAAGCTCTCTGTAGCCTTCTTCAGGCCACTGATCATAGGAGGAGGACCACAGAGAAGGATCTTGACGTCATCGGCAGGCTTAGGGAGCCATTTCTAAAGAGCGAAACAGTTAGCTTTGAAGCACACATAGTCAAGGGAATCACGTACAGTGATCATGTCGGCGGTAACGTAGCCAACACCGCCGGTCCAGCCCTCGTCAGGCTTGTCCAGGACGTAGTGGACACGGATACCGGCATCCTGCTTCGTAAGCGCATCGAGGTCCTCTTTGAGAAGGATATCCTGGGGAGTGACATTGGCAAAGATGAGATCAACCTCGGTTCTGTCACCGTCGGGGCGGCCGCGGACAATGGCGCGCATAACCTGGAGCATAGGGGTGATGCCAGTGCCACCAGCAATCATGCCAAAGTGACGGACCATGTTGGGAGTGTAGACAAAGGCGCCCTTGGGGCCGCGAACACGGATGGTCTGGCCCACGACCAGGGAAGCCATGTACTTGGAGATGTTACCCTGGGGGTAGGACTTGATGAGCAGGTCGAAGAAGCCAGGCTGGTGGTCGCCGGAGACAGGGGTGTAAGAGCGGACAATGTCCTTGGTAGTGCCATCCGGTTGCTCGAGCTCGGCGCCAATGGAGATGTGCTGACCGATGGGGAGGCCGAGGATGGAGCGGTTGTTGGGGAGCTTGAAGCGATAGCTGGGTAGTCATGGTTAGCACGCGACACGCCTGCGCTGACGGAAAAGGCTCAGCAACTGACATGGCAACATTGTGAGAAATAATGGTCTTCTCCTCGAGCTCGAACTTCTGGAAGACATCGGGCTTGAGGACCTTCTTGATTTCTATAGTCCACCAGGTTAGTCTTTGGCATGCCAACCCCGAATGCCGAAGTGGGGATATAGGGTCCAGCTAGACGGGTAGATACTCACGGAAGTTGTAGAAATTGTAGGCAGCCAGCACGGCGGCGACGGCAATTGAGTAGAAGACCCATTCTCGCTTGACGATGAGGGTGCCAACGATTAGGAGGCCCGCCGGGACGTAGACGTGATCTCGGTAGAGGCGGGACATGGCCGCCTGGTCACTGCTGGTAGACATTGTGAATGCGCGTCAAGGACGGGAAGCGAGCAACGGATGATACGAGGCAATGTTGGGGCGGCGAAGAAGGATATTCTCCTGAAAAGAACCGCAGACTCCGGCTAGAAGAGAATTGACAAGAGCCAGATTTGAGTAGAAAGATACGGAGAAGAAGAGGGGGAGGCGGTCCAGCGGTTGAGCAGAATTCCCAAAATGTCCATGTTAGCCGTTGGGGAAGTTCTGCCAGCATGGAAATTGCCCAATTGGGTGACCGCCCGCAGGAGCTTCTGCACTGATGAACCCCAGAACTGCCGGCAGTGCCGGATATTCGGAAATTCCGGCACCAAGGCCACATCAGCTCGTTCGTGGGGAAGCCAGGTACAGTACGTACCTTTCACGTACCGGCGACCGGCGGCCAGCCACAAGCCACAAGCCACAAGCCACAAGCTATCAACTGCCCGCCTCAGTCACAGGCCAAGCTCTCGCTCTCGTCTTGGTGAGCAACGTCATGTTTACCTCATGTACGTACTGCGTACCGGGAGGTATGGATAAGCCACCTGTAGCTTGGCTGTTTTGCATGCGTGGAGTCTTGATTGAGCAATCTACGGTAATGAGCATCAGGGGACTTGCGGAGTCGATCGTCAGGACTCAAGGATCGGAGATTTACATAGCACTCTACATATCTCCGTACCGTTCCTATCTACTGCTTGGGTAGCTAAGGTGTTGTGCGATATTGCTCGCGTCCAAGGCCGGATATGGAGCTCTCTAAGCCCTACTCACGGCCAGTGTACCGGCGTGTCTAGGCCATTGTGCGTAAACGAAGCGTTGTACGCCAACGAGGCAACGAATTATTTGAATGTTTGAGAAAAGTGGCTCACATGGCTGCTCGTGTTCACCAAGGGATCCAGGGAGCACCCATGGATGGCCCATGCACTGCCGGCAGGGGATAGGGCCCTACACGATGCTGGCCTTTGTGCTACGGGGCATTCCGAAGGAAGCTGAAGAAGAGTCAACCCCTTCTCGGCCAGTCTCACCTGGGACCCTTCCTTTGCTTCCCATCTTCCCTACCACCTAGCGAGGTAGTCGACGGCAGCCGACCTGGGCGCTCTAACAATTAAGGGCGGCTGCTTGGGCAGATTGTCAACTCCTATAACGGATACTACGGCGCTTCCTCGCAGAGAGCCTTGAGTCATCTACTTTTTCCAACCAAAGGGACTACAGGTTAACTCGTGGGCAGACGAGGTATCCGCCGAGCCCAAACGTGCTTGGGCAGGCGCCAAGTTTGGCGATGGATCTAGGCCTGAGATTGGAACGCCTTATTTGCTTAGCCACTGGAGAGTCTCGCGCTACCCAGGCCAACCCAGTAGCGAGGCTGAGAGGGTGGCCCGGCCGTTGGCACAAGCGTCGCGTTGTGGTGCCAACATTAATATGAGAAAGCCGACTGTCTCAGAGAAGCGTGGTTGGCTGGGGAAGGTCCAACATTGGCAGCTGATGGATGATATGCATATGCCGAGCGTAGAAGATGGGATTGAGGTGAAGGATGAATGGCTCCGAATCATGACACGAGCGACACGGCAGAGCCACAACGCCGAGCGTGCCGGTTGGAACCCAGAACCCGGATACAGCTGTCCCCAGTGACTGCTGGTTCCTTGTTTGTGACCTGTCCTGTCCCAGGCGTGGATGCGCTGTACGTACGGAGTAATCTGCAACTCCTTACAGGCAGGTATCGGATTGTGAGCTGCAACACGCAGCCGCCAGCGCAGCGGAAAAGGTGCACAGTGGAAACCTTGCGGAAGCTGCAGAAGGATGCTGTGCACGTTGCGGCACACCCTGATCGGAGAGCTCTCTGCAGCATAATCTGTAAGTTACAGATTGCTCTGTCGGTCCTGCAATACCCTTGGCTGGGTGCTAGGCATCATGATGGATCATGGAGTTTCGCGCCTCGAGTTCTGAACCACGCCATCTACACCGGGCTTGATCGGGATCGAGTTAGTGGCCTATCAGCGCCGCGAATGCAGCCCTCGGGGGCCGATGCTTTAGTTAGCTCGAGCGCTGTAGAAGCTCCAGTGGCCCGCTGTGGCCCGTTGCAAGACCCAGGGCGGCCGAGCTACAGGAGGTAGCTCCCAGGATGACGCCCGCCCAACGTGCCGTTTGTTGCCGTCGCCAACATGTGCCATCACATCATCCATTTCCATGTCCATTTCCCATGTCCATTTCCGCTTCCCTCCTCCTCCTCCTCCTCCTCCTCCTCTTCTTCTTCTTCGTCGTCACTCTCCTCTTCATCCATTCCCGCCTCTCCCTTCGGGCCTTTCAACCCATTGGCTTTTTTTCCAGCCTTGCTTTCTGTCATTTGCTTTGCCATCCAGGACATTAAGCCACCGTCCTTGTGCTTGGGCTGCCGATCCGGATTTGTCTCTTCATTTCATCTATTCACCCCGGAACAGGCATCGTCTCACCTCTTCCGCCCTGCCAGCTTCGTCGATTTTCCCGCAGCATCCACGATCATTGCTCTTTCAGTTCATCTTACCGTCCTACCCCGCAGTTCTATTAGAGCCGAGCCTTCCTGCCTGTTTGTGTCCCTAGTTTTGGTTGATGTTGAATGCTCGATTCTGGCTCGGATACGACTACCACACGCCTAATTCACCTACCCAGCCCAGCCCAAATCCAGAGGGAGACTCGTCGCATCTCTACTACCCGCCATTTCGATACCCCTTCACTTCTCTCCTTTCTCTCTCCCTCCCCTAGCTCTGTGGTTTCGCTGCTCTGCCTTGTGACTACTTGTTCATTCCCCGTCTCCTTCGGCTGAGTGAACGCCCGGATTCCTTGCACGCCTTTGCTCTTGGCGATCATCAAAACCTAAAGCCTCAAACGACCCGGCCTAGCGCCAAACCATCCCCTCCCGTGCTGGTAGAACGGACGCATGCGGGGGACGTCTTAGGTTCATCTTGTCCAATTCCGACCAAGACAAATAGTAGGCTCGGTGAGACACTTGACGTCGACTGCTTTCTCGCTTCTTTGGTCTTTTTGTCTCTGTTCCCCATCGTCCAGTTGCCCATCGACTTGTCCGGGAAACGCCCTGTTTCTGATAGACGGCTCTATAACACCACACCGACGGTTCTGGAATTGGCCGTCTACCGGCATGCTTCGCTGCTAATTGCTGGCATCGCCATCAACTTCATCTTCCACCTCACACGACCTTTTGTCGACTCATCCCTCGAAGCGATACTCAGCCATAAAACAGTGCAATCATGCATACCGAGAATTGGAGGAGAAAGACGTTGCCGAGTCTTCGTGTCTCTCCTACATCTCCAGAACTGCCTCATGACCCTCCAGCAGACCACGACCCCGTGGAGGCCAGGAAGTCAAGGAGATTTTCCAATGTTCTTCGTACTCTTAGTACCTCCTCCATGGACTCTACATCTCGAAGTCCTTCACGAAGCTCGACCCGACGACTACACAAAACTCATTCGTCTTCGAGCTCCATGATGGATAGAATTCACCGACGAGTCTCCAAAGATTCACCATTGAGCTCGTCTCCCAACGAAACTCCCGGAGCAACCCTCGATGTATCATACTCTGTGATGCAAATACTCCAGCACGGACCATTGAAGTCGGACGTTTCTCTTCGCAAGGCTCGTTCCGAGTATCTTGTTCTTTCAGATCATTGCCTGGTCAAGTTTACGACTGTAGAGGCCGCCCGAGCTCTCTTCATGCAGCTTGGCCAGCCTGAAACTCAGAACAAACGACACAGCTCCGTATCCTTATATCACTCGAGCCCTCGAGGCGCAAGCGCAGACTGCCGTATTGAGATACCGCTCCGTTCCATCGTGGCCGTATTCAAGGAAGAGGGCTCAAGTCCTCGGTTCGGAATTGAGGTCTGGTGGTTCTCTCAAGGCTCCCAGCTAGCCTATTCCAAAGCTCAGTTCTTCTTTGCCTACCCGAAAGACCGTGACGATTGGATGGCGGACATCCAACAGGCCTGTCGAGCCAAGCTCAGGAAATCACCTGTAACCTCTACCGTCCCCGAGACACTCAAAAGCCGAGTCAACACCATTGTCAGCAATGCAGAACCAAGCACAGATGGAGCAGTTCCACAGAGTATGATTTTTCCGGTCGTCAAACGCCAAATTGGAATGACCCTCAAAGCAAACGCGGCCGAGGAAGCGCATCATCACGTTGAAGGACCATCTTTCTACATCGCCATTGGACCTTGTTTGTGCTACTTTCTTGAGGTCTTGAAGACGGAAAAAACGACGCCACCTCATGAATTGAGGGTCAAGGTACAAACGTTTGGAACTGTCACCCTTACTCGATTCAAGGCGTCAGTCGCCTCACACGAGCAGAGGTTTGCAATGAGCTTTCGGTATGTATTTCCCTCCTCGCGAAATGATTAGGACCTTGAGTTAGCCCTTCTGACACAGCTATTGAACAGGCTTCCATTCGGTCCTGAAACTCGTCTCGATCTTGCAAGCTCATCTTATAGACGGATCATCGAGGCAATGACCAAGGTGGATCGGGTTTTGAAACCAATGTGGCCACAGCTTTTGCAGCAAGCCATTTTCGATATTCGAGGTCTTCCTCCGCCACTTCAACTGACCTCTGGCAATGACCTGGGTGGACTCGAGCGAAGCCTTCATGCGTACTGCGTCGCTTTCGGTGTTCTGGTGCCTCGGTGGACGATAGAATGGAACACACCATCTCAGCCAACCTTTCGCCTGCTGCCCTCCGGCGGTCCCACGTACTCACCTTTACAACTCTTGGCGGTGTTCCGAGCATTGAGATACAACAGCTTTTTCAAAGGGCTGTCTTTCCGCGACGTAAATCTGTCTGCTCTCGCTGGCAAAAAAGACCTTTCTCAGTATGGAGATTCTGTTGTATACACGTCATTGAATGGTAAGACGGGAGAATATTCGCCACGGGGTTGCCCCATGACTGACTCCTTAAAAGGTCTTCATATTCCGGAGGAGCATTATGATCTTCTGGTACAAGCACCGATTCTCACGCAGGAAATTCATGCGTTGGTCTTTGCTTCAGAGTCCATCAAGAGCATTGACCTGACCAACATTACTGGTTCACAATGCATCAACAGAGGGGGGCGTTCTAAAGTAGATCAGGGAGAAATGCGCAGGCTAAGTTCTGAAGCACTGAAGCCCATTCTTCTACTGCTAAAACAGCAAATGTGCCGCTGCCAAAGTATTTCCCTGTCGGGCTGCCCCCTAGCACAAGGCGAGGTTGAAGACTTAGGTATGTCTCGGATAGCTCGCTTGCGATGAGGCCATTACTGACTCCAATTCAGCAACTCTTCTTGACAAGGAATCCGTCTGTTTCCGAAAACTTGAGCTTGCAAGGTGTGGGCTTGGAGATGTTGGCCTCTCTCAACTGTGGGAGCGAATCCCAGGTCAGGCGGCAAGCTTAGAGACGCTTGATACTTCCGAGAACCAGGGCCACGCCAGGTTTGACATCGTTCAGTATTCGCTCAGTCAACTTCGAACAATCAAGAGACTTAACATCTCGGGGAATACTCGCCTTCCCCTTGATGTGTCTCTATTCAGTGAAGAGATCATCAACAGTTGGACCCTCGAGGAGTTCGATCTTTCTGGCATATCTGTGAGTCTTCACGAAGTCTCCTCAATGTTCTGACTAACCTCTGTTTGCTAGCTCAACGACGCAACGGTCGATACTTTGGCCGGGTATTTGAGGCATGAAAACTCAAAAAACCTTGGCGTCCTACGACTTAACAGCTGTGGGCTTACTGGGAGCCAGATTGCGCGCCTTTTCTCGGGAATGGGTCAAGGGAGACAAATGATTGTTGCCATGAACTCTAACCGTCTAGATGAAGGTATCGACGAGTTGTGTAGGGCGATCGCTTGTGGCTATGGCCCGTGGTGCTTGTTCTTCCAAATGCAGGAATTTGCCCTCGAAACTAACTTTGTTAAGCTTCTCCGGGCATTGACTGTCAACAAAACGATTGCTTGCCTGTCTCTCGCCGGATCTGCCACTCCGGATTCTGCCAGCGACACTGCTTGCAAAGCTGTGGCTGAGTTCTTCGCTAAGAATGACAGCATTCGGTTTCTAGACATATCAGGATTCGATGCCAAGCTCGATGAGGGGCGACTAGGCCGAGGATTCTCTCAGGCCTTGAGCGGTCTCCGGCTGAACACGGGAATCAGGCATCTTCGCGTGCGAAGTCAGATGCTGAACATCAACACTGGGGATCTTGCGGAGGCTATTTCGGGCAACAAGACTTTACTCAGTCTGGACTGTGAGAGTAATGACTTCAATCTCTCCAATTTTCGACACCTGGTCAAGCATCTCTCGGACAACAACACCATTCAATACTTTTCCACTTTTTCGGACCGAGAGCTGTCTCGGACTGTTCAAAAATCAATAGACAATGCTGTGGCGGCAGCGGCACCAGCGCGTCGTACGTCCGTCATTGCTCGGTTTCGACACGAAAAGGCGGCAGATGTTGTTAGCCAGTCACTTGTACAACAACTCCAAGATCAGTGGGAGGACACAGTGCAGACGTTGCAGCAAATTCTACAGCGCAATCGGTTCCTCCAACAACAAGGCTTGAATAACACGCACTCGATTGCCTATGGCTCTAATCAGCAACAGGAGGCCGACGATGCCTTCGCAAAGGTTTTCGGTGGACTTGCGCTACGACTGTGGAAGTCTCAGAGATCACATAGCAGATCCAATTCGACTACTACGCCCCCGACTCCTCTCCAGAGGTCCAGCTCAGCCTCCCTCTTGACAAGTACTAGCCGCTCGCAAGGAGCTGATGTCGAACAAATCGCCAGAGCAATGAGAACATATTCGATCGCTTCTAGCGACAGCACGACTAGTCCAGGCGCAGGTAGCCCAAGCACAACGTCGGCACTACCAACTCCCCCAGAACCGGAGAGCCCGTTAATGGGCCAATATAGCCTCGATAGCCACCCGAGCCCAGATACTGGACTGGGTGTGTCGTTCAACTGTAACTTTTCTTTTTCACAAAACCAGGACCCAGACTACGGCCTGGAGATGAGGTCTCATAGGCGCAATTGGAGCGACCAAGCTGGTCGTATCGAGGAGGAGGACACGGCGTTCAGATGAATGAGCGGATCGCATAACTGTTTAGCATACACATCATACTTTATTGTGGCCTTTGGCTGGATTTACCGCTTTGGTTCAAGGGCCAAAGATTTGATTTGATGTTGGGGCGTTTTGGAGGAAGATTTAAGTCGCATATGTTTGACCTTGTAGTACGCAATTGATACCCTCTGCCCAGGCAGTTTAGGCTAGATTCCTACCTGAATACCGACAGTATTCTTGCAGCATCTGCAAATAATTTCCCCATACTTTAACCAACTTTTATCGTGCGCAACATCTGTGTCGCTTAACTTAGTCTTCTGTGAATGATGCATTTGGGAGGCCGACCTAGCCACAGCGCTGCAGGCAACGCCACAGTACTGTCGAATGGGGGGCCAAGCCACGATTTATGGGACCTCCTCTTCCCCCAACCCAGTCAGGGTGAGCTGCGGACGGTTGGTTGGCATCCTGCCCGAACGCTTCGATCGTCGTCATCGCAATCTCTCAGACATCATCATCAGCATCTTGCCGCCATCACGCGCGGATGCCTCTCTATCCGATCCGCGCCAGCCGATCGTTTGCCGTCTTCTTTTGATCTTGAGCGCTCTCTTTTCGCTACATCTGCCTTCATCTACGTGCTCTAACTGCGGGAGCTTCCTCGCTCCTCCTGCGACCTTGGTTGACAAGTCCAACCCCCGAACGTGACGCGCAATTCCGCCAGGTCAGCACCCGCCATGTACTCCAACTCGAATACCTTCCTAGGCGGCGGCAACCAGCAGCCGGGCGGGCAGCAGTACGGAGGGGGCTTCAACAACCTGGGAGTTGGCCAGCAGCAGCAACAGCAGCAGCCTGGCCAACAGCCCAGCCCCTTTGCACCGCAGCCGACTGGCCTTGGGCAGCCCCCGTTACAGCAGCAATACACCGGCTTCCCAATGCAAGCCCAGCCGACGGGCATGCAGCCGCCTCAGCCTCTGCAGCAGCAGTTTACGGGTTTCCCGGGACAGGCCCAGCCCCAGCAAGGCTTCCAAACCGGTGCCCCGCCAATGCCCTCGATCCCGCCGCAATTCCAGCAGCAGTACCAGCAGCAGCAGCAGAACCAGCCGGTGCAGTCACCGGCTAGCGCCCAGCCGTCCGGCTTTCCTGTTCCTTCCCAGCAGCAGGCCCCCGGGCCCTCGAAACCGCCGGTGCCGATGAAGCCGCAGGCTACCGGCTTTACCGAGATGGCCGCTTCGTTCCAGACAGGCGGAACAGCCAAGCCAAGGGGCCGCCGAGCCGACAAGCCAGCCATCAACAAAATCCCGAACATCAGGCTATCTTTCATCACGGCGTCGGATCAGGCCAAGTTCGAAACTCTGTTCAAATCGGCGGTGGTAGATGGCTCCACGACCATGTCTGGGGAGAAGGCTCGCGACTTGCTCCTACGATCAAGGCTCGACGGCGATTCCCTATCTCATATTTGGTAAGCTTTCGTCTCTTGCCGTGTAAGACATTTCGAGGACAGACTGGACTGATGACTTGTTGCAGGACTCTCGCCGATACCACTCGTGCCGGGCAGCTCTATTTTCCCGAGTTCGCTCTCGCCATGTACCTTTGCAACCTGAAGCTTACGGGAAAACAACTGCCGCCTAACCTTCCCGAAAGCATTAAGAATGAAGTCTCAAGCATGGTGGATATAATCAACTTTAGCGTTGCAGATGATGCCTCTGGCGTTGCAACCAATACGGCGGCTCCGCCCACTATTCAGCAGCCTCAGCCACAGCCATCCAATGCTCAGATCCTGCAAGCTCAGATGACGGGCTTCCCTGGACAGCAGCAGCAGCAGCAGCAGCAGCAAGGAGGCTTTGGACAGCAGCCCCAGGGGCTGCAGGCGCAACAGACTGGGTTTCCCGGTATGCAGAATCCCCAGCCCACCGGGTACCAAGGCCCCCGTCCGCCGATGCCGCCGATGCCCACTGGTTTTGGTCAGTCTCTTTCGCCAAACGCTGCCGGTCCTGGAGGCATGATTGCCCCCCTGAATGCTCAGCCCACCGGACGGCCAGGCCAGTGGGGTCTTGTCAATGCCCCTTCTACAGGACTTCCCAACATAGATGCTTTGCAGGCTAGGATGATGCCACAGCAGGGCCGTGAGGGTGGGTCATACACTACCCAGGGCCTCCAGGGCAACGCTGTCATTCCATGGGCAATCACTAAGGAGGAAAAGACCCGCTACGACTCTTTGTTCAAGGCATGGGATGGGCTTGGCAAAGGATACATTGGCGGCGACCAGGCTATTGAGATCTTTGGCCAAAGTGGATTAGAGAAGCCAGATCTTGAACGAGTGTGGACTTTGGCAGATCATGGTAACAAGGGCCGTCTTGATCTGGACGAGTTTGCCGTTGCCATGCATCTGATCTACCGAAAACTGAACGGATACCCGCTTCCCCAAACACTCCCGCCAGAGTTGGTTCCTCCTTCAACTCGCAACCTCAACAACAGCATTGGCGCCATCAAGTCGATGCTGCATGAGGAATCTGACTTCCGAAAGAACTCCGGCGCCTCCCTGCTGCCTCAAAAGACTGGAGTGAGCTATATGAAGAATCGCTCCTTCAGGGGCACACCTGCCGGTGCGGCTGCTGGCCGCAAAGACGCCACTGTCTTTAAGAACGACGACGAGGAGTTCGGATACAGGTCCAGTGCTCGTCGCAGAGTTGGAAACAACTCGCCTCGCCCTGCGTCGCCTGCCTCGGTCGCCTCTAACGATGACATGACACTGGATCAGCTACGCAAGAAGATCAAGGAGAAGCAGGTCCTGTTGGATGCTATGGACTTTGCCGACGAAAAGAACCATGAGCAAGACGATATTCTCGACAGGCGAGATAGGCGGGAGGCTGAGGAGCTTTACCGTCGCATTCGCCGCCTCCAGGAGGACATTGACGCGCATCCCAATGCTGCTTTGATCAGCGGAGATTCTGATGCCGAGAGGCGCGCCTTGAAGCGCCAGCTCCAAAACCTCACGGATAAGGTCCCAGAACTTGCCTCTCAGGTGAGAAAGACGGAAAAGGCCATCATGGATGCCCGGCTCGAGCTATTCAGGCTCAGGGACGCAAAGGCTCACCCCGGCAGTGGCACGCCCATTGTTGGGACTGGGCCTGGAGGCACTGTCACTGAATCGGACCGCCTGAAGGCTAGGGCCAAGGCGATGATGCAGCAGCGAACGGCTGCTCTCACGGGCAAGAAGATTGATGTTGGCCCGGAAGATCTTGACGCCCCCAAGCGTCTTGAAGAGGAAACCATTAAGGTCAAGACTGAGAAGGAAAGTAATGAAAGCATGGTCCGCGATGTCGAGGAGAGCGTTCGCGACTTTTCTCGGGGTGTTGAGGACAGCCTCAAGGATGGCGCACAAGACAGCTCTAGTGAGCACGAGAAGCGTCGCTGGGAGGATGCATTGGGCGTGGAAGATGAGGTCCGAGACTTCATCTTCGACCTCCAACGGGAGAGCCGTGCCGCCCGAGTCCGTGCTCAGGACAATAAGCAGCGACCTGCGCAACGTTCAGTCGAGACTTCTGCCCCCGAACGCGTCGCTAGCCCCCGCGTCGATAGTCCCTTGTCCACGTCTCGCACTGCGACGCCTCCCGCCGCGGGAGGTTCGTACTCGTCCTACAAAACCCCCGAGGAGCGTGCTGCGTTTATCAAGCAACAGGCGGAGCAGCGCATGGCTGAGCGCCTTGCTGCTCTTGGTATCAAGGCTCCATCGAAGCCTGGCGAAACTGCCGCCCAGCGCATGGAACGCGAGAGAGCCGAACGAGCGGCCAAGCTACGTCAAGCCGAGGAGGAGGATGCTCGAAGGGAGGCTGACCGACAGGCTCGCCTCGCAGAAGAGCAGGGCATTTCTCCGCCCACTCCTGAGCAGCCCAAACCCGAGGGCAAGAAGCCCCCGCCACCTCCCACGAGAGGTCGCGGCCGCCATGATGCTCCCGATGTCTCCAAGAAGGACGAGGAAGACGCTGCCGCTAGGCAGGCTGAGGAACAGAGATTGACTAAGGAGCACGAGGAGCAGCAGCGTGAAACCCAGGAGATGGAGTAAGTTGCACTTAATAATAGAGACAAAAAAACCCTTTTCTAACAAACTGTGTAGGGACCAAGCCAAGGAACAGGAGGACGAGCTGGCAACGGAGCGTGAAGCCGCCGTCGCCCGACTCAAGGCGCTGGAGGAGCAAGTAAAGCAGGGCAAGCTCCGAAAGGAAGAGGAGAAGAAGAGGAAGAAGGCGGCCATGGCTGACGCCAGAGAGAAGGAAGCCAAGCTGGCGGCGCGCCGAGCTGAGATTGAGGCTGCCCGCCAGCGTGAGCTGGAGCTTCAACGTCAGCTAGAGGCCATGAACGAAGACAGCAGCTCGTCGGATGACGACGAAGGCCCTGAGCAAATCACTCCTCAAGCCTCAACACCAACTCAGGGCGGCAGCCAGATGAGCAGCCAAGAGCTTGAGCGTAAGAACACGCCCCCGTCTACTTCGACGGCGTCTCCTCCCCCAGCAATTGTCACATCGCCGCCCACGGACACTGAGAGCAAGAACCCGTACTTCCGAATGATGACTCAGTCGTCCGAACCGTCTGCCCCGGCCGCCGAGGCTGCGCCTTCAGCAGCTGCACCTGTCGTACCAGCTCCTCCGATGCCACAGGCGGAGGTATCTACCAATCCTTTCCACAGGATGACCCAGGCTTCGGCAGCTCCAGCGGCCCCGGCCCCGGCTGCGGCCCCTACAGGTCCCGTCTCTCGGCGACGTGCTGACTCGGACGACTGGGGCTCAGATAAGGATGAGGACTCGGAGGATTCGGAGGACGATGACCGACCTGGGGGTGGCAACGCTGCGCAGCTGGCGTCGATCCTGTTCGGCACCATGGCCCCCCCTAGGCCGCTGTCTGCGGCTGGCAAGGAGTCGGCACCGAGCAGCCCGGCGCCTGGAGGTGTGGGATCTCCCCTTGCACCACCGCCTGCGCCGCCTCTGCCCAGCACCGGTGCTCCGGAGGCTCCCCAGCCTCCTCCGCCTATGCCCGAGGAGAATGCGCCGGCGGCATCGCCTGCTGCACCTCCGCCACCGCCGCCGCCTATGCCCGAGTCTGGAGCCCCGGCCGCTCCTCCGCCACCACCGCCGCCTATGCCTACATCTGGTGCCCCTCCGCCACCTCCACCCCCCGGAGCCGGACCGCCGCCGCCGCCGCCGCCTCCTCCTGGTGGTGCGCCCCCTGCCCCAGCTGCCGGTGGACGCCCGTCTGGCTTCCTTAGCGAGATCCAGTCAGGAAAATCATTGAAGAAGACTACAACAAAGGACAAGAGTGCTGCGGCAGTCAGTGGACGTGTTTTGGACTAAGTGTCAGCTTGTGTGGCAACACGAGGCTGGGAAGTGATGAGCAATTGGTATGCCAATGGGATTGTGTATTACTCGGGAGGGAGCTTGAAACACGAGCGATCGTGTTACTAGATAGTTTGATATTTAATACTTGCCATTTGATCTGTCAGAAGATGCGAGCTCCCTGGTTCTACGCCAACACGAATATGCTTGCGGCTGGTACTGAACAATCTAGTGTCATGTGCCTACTACCTAGGTACCTACCTAAGGTAGGAAGGTAAGATACAGGTACCTGGGTAAGATAGGTATAGGTATGGGACCACTTGAGCTAGACAGGCGACGGCGCATGCATGCAAGTCTCGGAGATGCCATATGACGGGAGCAGATCTACGCAGGTACACATGCATGTCTGTACTATCACAAGATATGCCGGGCGCAAGGGGTCATTCTGCGACGGGCTTTCTTTTTGACGAACGACCAGAACCGATGATCAGTCACACAAGTTACCTACCTTGCCTATCTTACCTGCCCAGGTATCTACCTAGAGGTGCCTACCTAGTAGGCAGGAAAGTACTGTATGTAGGTGTATGTATAGGTGAGACTACCTACCTTAGGTAGCAACCGAGCAAGAAGACATTGAGCGGTGAAGACGCCAAAAGGCGGGACAGATGCTGTGGAATAGAAGCTGGGGTACGGTGGCACAAGGGAAGGGTGGTGGCTTGCGAATAAAAGACGTTTGCTGTGTTTTACAGACTCCATATTTACCGAAGGCATCTAGATGAAACGGCTGTTGGATTGTCATGGAGCAGAGCAAGTGCCGCGTTATCACGAAGCAAACGATGTTGGATTGCGCATGGGCACCTGCGCAAGCGTCCATGGATGCGTACGTCAGAGTTCATCATCTGAACAGGTGCCCTGTTGATATTGAGGCAGAAGCAGGGTTGGATGAAGCTAACGACGGACCGGTGCAATATCACGGGGATTCCGATATAGCATTGTACAGGGGGGGAGGAGGTGGGAGGGGGTTAAGAACCCGCCGATTCTGGGCAGTCTTGGCGCTAGGTATGTAGGGAAGACTGGAGGGAGAATGTCTGGCGAATGTGGTTCGTTCCATGTCTTGCCGAGTGGGCGGGCGAGTGCATATCATGTTGAAGGAGGAGGACGAGGACGAGGACGAGGACGAGGACGAGGACGAGGACGAGGAGAAGGAGAGGAAGCGAGGAGAGGAGTACTACTCGACGCAGACTGCTGGAGAGGGTACCTAGATACCCATCTACCTTACCTAAGGTATACTGCAGTATGTTAAATGCAGTCCACTGAATACAGTAGACAGGACAGGATGGCGGAGGACGCGGAGAGCACGGGGCCGCAGGGGACTGGGAAGCAGTCAGAGACGGCGAGGCAAAGCGGGGGGAGCTAGATGAGTTGTCAAGCTTTCGGCAGATTGGCGTCTCATGCGACGCTGCGACGCTGCGACGCTACAAGGACGCTACGAGGGATGGGGATGGGGATGATAAGAATAGGATGCTGTGCCTTGAATGGTCATGTCGGGTTTGGTGCTTGAGTTGCCCACAATCTCCATCTGCCTTGTCTGCCGTGATTACATGCCTGGCATCCAGCACCGATTTGCAGGACGACACGGTACAGGATTGCTGATCACGACTGATCTGATGCCATCCCATCAACGTACAGTACACATCGTATGTATGTATGTATATATGTATGTATATATGTATATATATATACAGACTCGGAGGCCCGTGCTCCGGCAAAAGAAGGCAGGGGATAGAAGCAGGGCAGCGGGCGAATGGCCTTGGTGAGCGTGTTCGCTGTGGACACGAGTTTGATTGACATGTGGAAATACGGAGCCGGTGGACGGGAGTCGACTTACCGACAAAGTATGTAGGTAGGTACTGTACTTGGCCAAGGTACGTACAGGTAGAGCATCCGTGCTGGTATCGTTCTTGTTCGCTTACACACAGTAGTACACTACCTAAGGTAGGTAGGTAGTGGCATCGCGCGCTCTAGCAGCCGCTAATTGGCTGCGCGGGGAGCATGAGAAGCAGATCGATCGAGACTTTGATGAGCTGATGGAGATGTTGATGTGCAATCCCAATCTGGCTGGGCCCGGCCGGTGCTAGGATGGATGGCTACCTACAATACCTACAGCACCTGCACACTTACTAGGTAGGTAGGTACCTAGGCACCTGTACAAGTTGGGCAGAGCTGCTAGAGCTGCGAGAGCTACAGTATCGGAGCGTATCTTGCATGCGAGGCAGGCTAGCAGGCTAGCAGCAGCTGGCATCCATAAAGGGCCGTGGCAGCGTGGCAATGTGACAGCAGAGGAAACTCTGTCGATGGCACACTCTGCAATGGATTGGCATTCATGCATGTTGGTTTGTTGGGTCCCGTGGCACCTAAGTTGGTAGTCGACAATGATTGTAGCTAGCGGGCCGCTTAAAACACCCCGAGGGGAGCCGGTGCCTTGATCTGACTGCATCCCATAGCCCATTGCCCATAGCTCATTGCATGTCCCGCATCTTTTGGCGAGTTTCTCTTCCTGGCCTCTCGTCCATGCCCCTCCCTGCCTCTCTCTCTGTCTTTCTGTCTCTCCGTCTCTCTGTGCTGTGTTTCTCTAGCTCCAAAGTCTCCAGCTCTCCAGGCCCCCCCTGTCGGTACCACCCGTTTCAGCCCGCAATGCGCCAACCTCTTGTTAGGTACCTTATGTACTGCAAGCCTCTGCGCACCTTGCGAGCCATTTCGTCATTGTCTGCTAATGCCCATGACCATACCCATGCCAATGCCAATGCCAATGCGCATGCCAGTGCCAGTACCAGTACCAGTCAGTGCCTTGCGACTGCGCCGGTGAAGATCGGCGGTTCCTCTCCGGCGGCTCGATGCGGTAAAGGAACATGGCTGCCTCACGCTGCCTCACGCTGCCTCACGCTGCTTTGCACTGGGTCGCACGCACACACACACACACACACCACACCCACACATTTGTCACTTTGCGCCTAGAACTGCTGGAGAGGTACGAGGTACCCCGTACAGTACCGGCTTTCGGTGCCTGGCCTTTGGCCGTCTTCTGATTGGCCATGACGCGTCCCGTTTCAGAACCAGACCGGAACGCGGTCGAAAAAAAAAGACGCGTCCATCCCCAACGTCGGGTCTACTGGTCTACTGGTCTACTCCACATTGAGGCAAGAGTCAGCGGCCACCACGGGCCATTGCGGGCCTCTGCGGGCCTCTGCGGGCTACAGCGGGCTACAGCGGACCACGGTAGCCGTTGAGCGACCTACGGTTTAGGCACCGTTTGGCCACCGTTTGGCCGCCGTTCAGTGCCCGTTTACGAGAGGGACCAGGCCGTTTGGCGAATGCCCACCCATGATCCAATGTGCATGTAGTACATGTGCGTGACTTCATCGCACGTCCCCGCGCGCGCATCCGCACCTTTTTTGTGAGGCTCCAGCTCGCCATCATGCGCCGGCAGCCGGCAAGAAACCACTGGCCAAAACGCGAATCAATCATCGGTTCAGCCAGTTCAGCCAGTTCAGCCAAGTTCAGCCAGTGCACGCACGCACTCACTGCCCATCATGTTCGCGGCGGCAATGCGCGAGCGCTCCATTCCATTCCATTCCATTTCGGCACCGACACAGGCACAGGCACAGGCACAGGCACAGGCACAGGCACAGGCATGGGCGCTATTAGGCTTCTTTGTCACGGATCGCTCTGCCATGTGCCAATCGCAACTCTGCGCGCCGCGGCACTGCACTGCCCACTGCCCATTGCCCATTGCCCATTGTGTGAAGAAACTCTGCCTATCTGCAGGCATTTCGTGCCGCCTCCATTTGCAGCCGGAGCGGCCCTGAGGGACCCTGGGCGACCCCAAGTGACCCTGCGTAACCCTGAGTGACCCTGAGTGACCCTGGGTGACCTTCAGCAGGTTACTCGATCCACCAGCGATGCCTTGTACATGGTAGTACCCGTTGTGCGTATCGTGTGCCCCTCTCACAATCCGTCCCGTCAAGACAGAATCGGGATGAGTGGTGGCTCACGAGATCCAGGGAGATTGACAAGAAGGACTAGAGAAGCAAAGGGAGGGCAAGGCACCCGAGACTGTGCAGGGAGGCATCCTGGGCTAGTCTGCTGTGGCTGGCTGGGCGAACAAGGCGAAGCCATCTGATCAGAGACAAAGGCCGATCGACCCTGGTCTCTTTCTGGCATCCGGTATCTGATCGAGGGCCAAGAGAGGGACGAGCGAGCGAGCGGCTTTACTTTTGCCTTTTTGCTAATTGTGTGGCACAACTACAGATTAGTGGCAGAGTGGCAGAGTAGCAGAAGAGGGGCACCGAGCGCCCTCATTTACAGAATGTCCATGCCTTGGACAGCAAAGTGCCTTTGCGCTGAGACACACACACACACACATATACACGCATGGATGGGGTGATGGGCTTTCACGCAACTCACGGACAGGTAGTCCGCCAGATCGAGATTTGCTCCGCTGCTCCGCGTCGAGCGGGCATTAGCGGCTGCCTCTGATGCCTTTTGAGGCGCTGCCGACTTGTCTGATGTTCATTCTCGTCCCCGTCCTCACCTGATGCCGAGGCGATGCATTCGCTGGCTGACGTACAGCTCCACTGACATTGCCAATTGCCAACCTTGTCGTAGACGATAGTACTACTGTTGCTACTCGACGGAGACTGACGGCTCACCTAATGCTCCGGTGTAGAGTAACTGTAGCATGCACGTCGAACGTGCATGGATACGTTAGGTTGTAATCTAGGTAGGTAGGTAGGTAGGCCAGTCAAGTAGGTGCCAAGGAACGAATGCAATGTACATCCCCCCCTCCATACATGGTAGTCTACATCCTCCATCTATAGTATCCGTTCATTCGTTAGATACCTAGGTAGGTAGGTATCTACACTGGCAACATTGGTCAGCTGTTGGATCCATCCGTTCAATGCGTAGTTGGAATGAGATTGACCACCGTGACGAATCCGCGACGAATCAACCGGCGCCTAGAGGGCATCAATCGCAAATCTCTCTTCTTCGGCAGAGACAGCAGGCAACACCATGTCTTGGGCTTTTGCCCCTGTGTGCCCAAAGAGCCCCGGCAGTAGAGTAGCCTGGTAGCCTGGATATTTACGGCAAGGTAGCTGGATAGGTAGTAGGTAGGTAGGTAGGTAGGTAGGAAGCCAGGCTCAATGCCGTTCATCGCGGCGCATGGCATGACCGATGAATAGATGGTCGGTTCTTAGTTGCCCAAGCGCGGCATAGACGAACCCACCGAGCTGTCATCCCCATTGTTCGTTGGGCCGTCTACTCGGTGCTCAATGCTCGCTACGGATACTTAGATGCTCGCCAAAATGCTCGCCAACTGGCCTGTGCCTCCATTCCTGGCATTCACATTACATCATGTCTGGCCCTTTCCTTTGTTCACTCTCCCTTGAACTCGCCCTGACCTCGTTCTCAACACTTGGATAGATGGATGTAGATGGAGGTACTGTATATGCCTCCCTTTGCTTGTGAGGAGCCACACGCCCCCAGTCCTAGCCCAGCCGTGCCAGTGAATCCGAAGCCCATCCTTCGGACCGTTCTGGCCGCCTTGTCGTCTGTCGGGGCCCCCTCCTTGGTTCTTCTCTTGTCTCTCTCGCTTTCTCTCTCTCTCTCTCTCTCTCTCTCTCGCGCGCGCGCGCGCGCTCGCTCTACTCTACAACATCCATCTCCACCAGCACAGGTCGATAGCTGGATAGCTAGCCGCCCTGCGACCGCCTCTGCTCCCATCAAAACCCAGCGGAAATCCTGGCCTGATACACACACCCGCCGCCCAAAAGAGCACATCCCGGTCGGCTCGTGTCAGCCCAGAAGGCTCGCAGCCAATCGCTCCAGCCCACCCGGGGCCCATCCTGGACCATCCGGGGCCATCTTGGCTCAGTTCTGGCCCATCCCTGGCCCATCCCTGGCCCATCCCTGGCGTACCTCCCCGAATCCTCCCTGCACGGGGCTCCACCCAAAGGCCTCAGTGCTTGGTGTTGGTGCTGGCGTTGGCGTTGGCGTTGGCGTCTGCCCTGTGCTGTGCTGTGCTGTGCTGTGCTGTAATGTGTACTCTACATACCTAGGTAGGTAGGTACTGTAGTACTCTGTAGTGACTGTACGGGCTGAATCAATCGACCAAGCCAGCCCAAAGCCAGGGCCACAGAGTGCCAAAGAGAGCCAGAGCCAGGCAGAGCAGCAGCCAACGAGCGCCCGCCTTTTGCCGTCGCGGCTCCCACTTTGTACACTCCCGCACTCCCACACTCCCTCTTCTCACTCCCACTCCCACTCCCACTCCCACTCTCTTGCCTACTTGGGGTGCCACCCATTCACCCACACTCTCGCACTCACTCACTCACTCACTCACTCGCTCACTCACACACTTCCCATCCCATCACATCTCTTCCTCCCTCCCTCTCTCCATCCTCCATTAACCTGGCCCTGCCATCCACCATCTCACACCTTCATCCTCTCTCTTCCCCTCTCCTTGTCCCTTTTGCGAAGCTATCAACTCGCACGCTTTCTCGCCTCGCTTCCGCCCACTCGCTCACTCACTCACTCGTTCGTCCCGTTCGATACTGTGATCCGTCCTCGAACGTCGTTGGAGCCCACCGCCTTCTCCCACGTCCAACATCCACCTCCGCTACCACGCCCTCCACCACCGCCGCTCTCGACGCGCTATTCTGACGCGATCGCCTTGCAACGCATCGCCAAACCCGCCTCCATCGCCGCCCGCCTGCTCCTGGACCTTCGATTTTGCTTCTCGCCGCGCCCGTCCCCACTACCCACGCAAGTCCAGGCACCAGGCACTTGAATCGGCCACCTCGGTCACCTCACCGCCTCGTCTTTCCATCCCAAACCAAAGCACTTCAGCGAAAAGGAAAAATATCAAGGCACCACGGCCCTGTCAGCGAGCCCCACCTTGCTCAGAGAGATTGCACGCTTCATCCAGGTGAGCTTTGAGCCTTTTCCCATCACCGTATTCCCTGTCGTCATGCATCCTCGTCCCATCCCGTCCCTAAAGCCACAACGTGCCGCATCAAGCTCCGCCCATGCCCATGCCCACTCCCACTCCCACTCCCGCACGTCTGCAGACTATTCTTCCGCCCCGTCCCCGTTTTCTAGACTTACTTCAAATATACCTTTCCCTGCAATCCCCTCGTCCGCCCGTCCACCGTTGCCGGCCTTGCTGACTTCAATCTCCCCCCCCCCAGACACGCCGCTCGCCAAGCGATTGAGCTGCCCACTGGCTTCTCGACCAGGCCACTATGGCCAAGCATACCCGCTTCTCCAGCTCCAACGAGCCTCTCCACATCTTCCAGGACGACATGTTCGAGAACGCTGCACCCATGACCAGCCATGCGCCCATGCCCGCCCTCACGAAACCTGACCGACGCCCACTCACGAGCTCCAGCTCAAACGTCGTTTTCAACCCTCCCGGCCCTTCGCATGTCACTTTCTCCCCATTCAAATCGCGCCCAGCGTCGTCACCGCACGCGCCGTTAGCTTCCTCGCACGGCAGCAAACTCAACACGGTCGCCATGGCGCCTCCTTCTGGCAAAGGCCACGCCACAGATTCGCTGCACAAGAAGCCCTACCTTTCCAAATTCAAGACTGGCTCTCAAAAACCTACCATGGATGCCACGTTTGGCTCTGGAAAGGAAAATGTGCATCCTCAGATTTTCCCGGCTCCGTCCACCATCAACCTCTCGGTCGAAAACTACTACCAGAAGCCGCACGGCAAGCGAGGCCTCATGGAGGCTGCCCCCATCAGGGACACAAGACCTCCCAAGCGGCCCAAGGCAGAGGTCGACTCGTCACTGCCGACTCCTGATTCCTTCCCTACAATCATCGACGATGGCACCAAACCACCACACAGCTACGCTCAGCTGATCGGCATGGCCATTCTCCGCTCCCCGAAACACCGCCTTACCCTAGCCCAGATTTACAAATGGATCAGTGACAATTATTCCTTCTACAGCCCCACTGATGCCGGTTGGCAGAATAGCATTCGACACAATCTCAGCCTTCACAAGAATTTCATCAAGATCGAACGACCCAAGGACGATCCCGGCAAGGGCAACTACTGGGGGATCGAGCCCGGCACCGAGTCCCAGTTCCTCAAGGAAAAGCCGACGCGCAAGTCTGCACCGACAGCCGAGAACATACCCGTCATGTCGACACGTCTCGAGCCCTCTCGCTCAGCCCACGCCCGCACCCTGTCGATACAGGAGCCGACGTTACCTCCCCCGATTCCCATCAGCCAGACCGCTCTGCCACCCCTCCCTACGTCGCAAGCAACCATGTCCATGCCGGCCGAGCTATCATCCGATGCCACGATCCCCATCTCGGACAGCGCAGCCCCCGACGATTCTGCAGACAAACTCGGGGACAACGACGTTTCGCTGGACTCGTCCCTCTACTCGCCTCTCCCAGCGACCATGCATTCGTCGCCCCCGGTCTCGCGCCACGCAGAACCACGAAGCAACACCCCTCCTCCCCTCTCTCGCAATCCCGTTTCTTCGGTATCTCGATCACACAAGAGAAATTTTGCGTCCATGGATGACAGCGGATACATATCCTCGCTCGAATCCTCGGCTATGCGTCCGAACCAGAAGAAGGCCATGCTTTTGACATCGGAGGCGGACCGACCTCGGATCAAGCGCGGGCGAGCCGAAGAGGAAATTGCGCGTCTGCGTGGCTCGTCCCCCTTCAGCCCGACCAAGACTCGCTCCTACTCGGCATTTGGTCCCATCTCGTCCTCACCGCTGCGGCAGCCCTATGAAAACCAGATGCTTCCTCCCCTGACCCCAGTCGTCAAGATGAAGCCCCCAGCACGGCCTCCTCCCTCTGTATCTCCCAACACGAACCTTCGCATCCACCGCGACAAGGTCCGAAACATGCTGCAATCCCCGCTCCGTCGGGTAACGGGCATCTCAGACGATAGTGTACCCTGGAGTCCTGCTTTCAACCTCGACGAGGCGACATACAACTTCGACTGCGATGTCATCAACCATGCCGACTTTGACATCTTCCAAGACCTTGCCGGTATGGACGAAAACGTCTTTGCCAGCGCTGCCGATGCTGGGTCTCCCATCAAGCGCTCGGCGAAACGGGTTCGCATGGATAGAACGGTCTCAGCTTCCGCGTTGGGAGAGCTCACCAACTCAACAACCAAGCGGTCCATCACGTCTGCGCCTCCTCTTCTGAAAGCACCTGAGCAGCCTTCTGCTCAGTTATTTGAGACGCCGAGCAAGGTCTTTGAAGGGCTCAGCTCCCCAACGAAGCTTTTCCAGCAGTCACCCACGAGGCAGCAGCAGTCCCCTTCAAAGTTCTCGGGTCTGCTTGATCTCTCGGGAGACGGCGAGTGGCCCAGCTTGATGATCGATCCGGCCGACTTCATGTCCAACGAACAATCCGATGTCACAGACCTGTCTGGTCTGGACATCCTCCAAGGCTTTGAGCGGATCGGATCTGGGTCACAAAATAAGGGCCCAAAGGGCACGAAGCCTGGCCTCGGTCGCAGTTATTCTACAGCCTTTTAAACAGCGGAGATGGTCGAAAGCAATGAGCTACGAGCATGAGTATGAGATGAATGATTTTTTTTTTGACAAAAGACGGAAAGTCGAGAAGAACCACAAGTTCAAGATTACCTGTTGGAGTCGAATGCGGTGATTCGAAGACTCCCGATCTGGGGATTGCTTCCTCTGTATAGGAATAGAGAAAGGTGGCGCGGTCTTCTTGTAGACCGAGCAGCTTCACGGCTGATTGTTGACGATATTGATGACGTCGGGTGTTCTTTGCTCTGAGAGCTTGGATGCCAGGGTTCCGTTTAGCTTTTGGACTTAGCATTGCTTTCTTGCTTTTTTTTTGCTTTTCTGCTTCTCTGCTCTCTTCTTTTTGGTATGATGTATGGATTGTTTGCTGCCTAGCAAGGTGCTGTTCGGAGTTTGGATTCGATCTGGACATTGGACGGCTACACAAGCCTTTATTGGCCTGGTCTAGTTTGCTTTAGCACTTGGCTTCTTATCTGCTTTGGTTGGGTTGGGAAACGCTGGGCCGTATGCTCAGTATGACGCTTTGGTTGTGGATTAAATTACATTGCTCTTACTTCTCTATACACTACTCGATGCCCATTCTCACTGAAGTCCGAAGCCAGCTGTCAAATATTCAAGGTCCTGCACGGCTGAAACCTCGTTGCAATCCAATGGATCAAGTATCAGTCGGGTATCTGTTGAGTTGGAGCGTGCTCTAGGCTCGTGCTCGCTATCCTACCGTGTCTCGCGACCCGAACGCCGACCCAAAACGCCCACCAAAGGGGCTGTGTGCCCCTTATACTATGTACAGACTGAGGAAAACATCGCCTTGTCCAGAAATCAAGATTGGATTGAATCCAGTTTCACGGGAGTGGCTGGACTAGCTGCGCACATCTTTGGACAGCGCCTTGACAATCTAGTAGATGCGCATACGGGTGGCCCAGCTTGTCTCCTTCTGGTCGAGATTGATCTTGTAGGGGAAAGGGTTGGTGCCCTGGGTGGTGATGGGAGGAATATGGTCTTTGTGGGTGTTGGCAAATGTTACAATCTTCATGGCGGTGGTGAGAAGTGTCTGCTCCATGGCCCGGCGAACCTTGGCGCGTTCTGGTAGAGGAGCAAAGGCAACGATGTCAGCAGACGTTCCTGGTGGTGATCTCGTAGGGTGTCCCCCGTTGGAGATGGCCTTTGGGAAAGGAACAGGGGAGGAGGAGGAGGAGGAGGAGGAGAAGGAGGAGGAGAAGGAGGACGCACCACTCTCGGTGCGAGGCTCGGCGACGGTGACCTTGACGGTCCAGCATTCCCAGCAGACCTCCTCGTCGCCGCGGGAGAGCCAGGCCTTGCGACGGCGCTTCTCGAAGAACTGGACGGTGAGCTGGGCGCGGCCGCCGGCCGAGTTGTTGGCGGAGCCTGAGCGCTGGGCGTCGAGCTGACGCTCGAGGGCGGCGACGCGCTGCTCAATCATGGTCTCGAGCTCATCGTCGTCGACGTGCGGCAGGGTCAGGTCGAGGACCTCGCGGGTCTGAGGCGCGAGGGAAGGGAAGAAGCGGTGGAAGAAGATGGTGTGGAGGATGCCTGGGTCGGGTTGTTGTTGTTAGGACATGTTGTGGGGGTAGAGCCAGGGAGAGCAAGTGTATATAGGCAGGTAGGCAGGTAGGCACCTTTGACGACATCGTGGACGGACCTAGGGTCTGCAAAGACGTCGAGGATAAACTCTGGAGGCTCGTGCTGCTCCATGGTTGCGGGTTGATTGATGGTGAGCGACGGGGGGGGGAGGCGGCTGAGGCGGCTGGGAGCTGGGAGCTGGGAGCTAGGCGGCTCTAAGGTGGCCTCATGGCATGGTGAAGCAACTGAACTGCTGGACAGAAGAGGGGACGGGACGGGACGACAACTCTGTGCGTCAGTCGTGGCGATGGTGGTATCCAAAGTCTTGGTCAGTCGCCCGCCGTTGAAGCAAGGCTGACGGACAGGACGGAATGCGGAGAGGGCGGAGCGGGAGGTTGAGGAGGCGGGGTACGTACAGATTACATGTGCTACCATACATGCATGGACTGACGTCGTAGTCGTGCTGATTGCCTTGCTTCGGGTTAGATCCTAGCGCTAATCGACGATGCAGCGATAGGGCGATTAGGGATTACATACTGTAGGGATGGGGGTACGGTACAGACTACAGACTACAGACTACAGACCACAGACTACAGATACGGCTCGAGGCCAGGGGGACGGGCAGCACAGGGTGGGCGCGTTCAAGCCACTCCAGGACCTGCGATAAACAACAGGGAGAGAGAGGGCCCCGTCGGACTGAGCCACACAGCCACACAGCCACACAGCCACACAGCCACACAGCTTCACGCTCCAGGCTCGCCGTACCTCGGCCCCAGGGTACGACGCCTGCCGTCAGATTAAGGTACCTTTAGCTTCGACTACAGTATCTACCTTACCTTGTAGCAATTGGGTTGCGAGATGCGCCTGTAGCCAAGTTCTGCTTCATCCAACAATCTACATCGACCCGACAAGGCAACAAGACGCGACACGATACGAATCGAATCGAAACGGCACGCGCCGTATCACACTTCCAGACATCGCCATGCTGTCTTCTACCCGGCGATGGTTCCGCCGGAACCGCACGCCTCTCGCCATTGGCGTCGGCGTCATCGGCGCCGGCTACGTCGCCACGCAGTACATCATCTCCAAGCTCAATGATGCCCGCGAGCGCATGAGCAGCGATCGCATCGCAAAGGAGAAGTGAGTTGCAAATGCCTCGCTCGTTTCCTGCTGTCTTGCTGTAGCTAACCATTCCCCCCCACCCATGCAGCCTGCGGCGCCGCTTCGAGCAGAACCAGGAGGACTGCACCTTTACGGTGCTGGCCCTTCTACCGTCCGCGACCACAAACGTTATCGAGGCGATGAACACGGAGCAGATCACGTACGAGATCCAGAAGATGAAGGTGGCCAAGGGGGCCAAGGGCGGCTCCCCGCCGAGTCTCGCGGACACGACCCTCACAGAGGACGACGGTAGAAGCATGATTAGCATGCAGAGCGAGAGCGGCATCCACGCGAGCCAGATCACGACTGCTCCGCCTGCCATAGATGCCTCTGCAGCCGCCGCCCAGCAAGCCGCCGCCTCCTCCTCCTCCTCCCACTCCGCACCTGGATCCCAGGCCGAGGTGCCGCCCAGCAAGCCGCGCAAGACCAAGCGACAACTCTGGGACGATCTGACTATTAGTGGTGAGTCCTCTGATCTTGCCTCCTCCATGTTGTGCTCACGGCTTACATATTTGGTGACTCCCTAGCTCTGACGAGAAGCTTCACGTTGATCTATACTCTGGCGCTGCTTACCATGCTGACGCGGGTGCAATTGAACCTCCTTGGCCGGCGCAGCTACCTGTCGAGCGTGGTGGCGCTCGCTACAGGCACCCAGCAGGCTGCCATCAGCCTCGAGAACAATGACGACGACAACACGGAGCAGACATACGGCAGCGACTTCGATACCAACCGCAAGTACCTGACGTTCAGCTGGTGGCTGCTCAACAAGGGCTGGGTCGACATCATGCAGCGCGTCGAGGGTGCCGTGCGCACCGTTTTTGGCAGCCTGAGCCCCCGAGACCTGCTGAGCTTCCAGAGATTCTCCGAGTTGACAATGGAGGTGCGGAAACTCGTCGAGGGGTCGACGCCCGAGGAGCGGAGGAGGATGAACTGGCTCAAGTTCCTTCTTCCGCCTAGGGATATGGAGGATGAGGTGATCCGGGAGTCGGGGATTCTGGAGGACCTGCCGCCCCAGGGATCACAGGGCTCGGTGCCCTCGTCACCGGCGAGTCTGAGACGACTGCTCGACGAGACTGCCGATCTCATCGAATCACCCTCCTTCTCTCACGTCCTCACCCTCCTCCTAGACGCCGGCTTCTCCTACCTGGTGGATAACAAGCTGGCCACGGGTGCATTCCTGCTCCCCGCGGCAGACGGCCCCGTGGCACCTGCGCTCAAGGACCAGCAGCGCACAAAGGTGGTGCTGCTGCCCAAGATCCTGTCGGTGCTGACGCGCCAGGCGCACGTCATCGGCAACGGCATGCCCAACGAGTACCTGCAGCAGATGGAGTCGGTGCGAGACCTCGAGGCCTTTGCGGCCGTCGTCTACTCGAGCAACTGGGAGACGGAGATGCGCGAGGACGGGCTGGCGGAGAGCGCCGTCGACCTGGGCGCCTCGACCGCGGCGGATCTGGCGGCTGCCGAGAATGCGGGCGAGTCGAGCGTCGTCATGGTGGACTCGGCGGGGGATTTCGAGGGGGCCTGGCAGAGGGCCGCTGGGAAGCCATGATGATGGCGTGTACTGATACCATGTGTGATTATATCCAGGGGAGAAAAATATCTATCAAGTCTTCTTCATGATGGCGGGGAGGCGGGTGAGACAAGGGTCGGGGGCGTGGTAACCGGCTCAGTGAACGGGTCAGGTGAATGGATAGTTTACTGCATAAGATACGACGGCGAATTTACTGGGATTTGAATAAAGGTTGAGTTTAAGCGAACAGCTGGGCACTATAAGGCACTTGACTCTGGGAGAGAGATGCAAGGAGAGGCGGATAGATCTTCTATAATGTTTACGCTCAGCTCTTCGGCCTTATGGGTCGCTACTCGTCCAGAGTACTCATCCGGCATGACTGCCCCCCGTTAAAGCCCCCAATCCCATCTCACAGTCGACGCTGAGATTGCATCCAGACCCGCTCGTGTGTAGAACCAGCGTAGCCGTACTCCCCTCGGGCTTCTGTGGGGGGATGTCTCGACTGGAGGGAGCCAGACTACGTGGCCCAGCGTGCTGAGGGCATAGGGAGCCGTCGTCTCTGCGGTCATCGCTCCTGGCGCTTTCTGGAATGAATTGTCCGTGTCCAGCCGGACTGTGGAGTGGTTGGCGTAGATGAAGCTTCCCCAATGAAGAAGTCCTTCTTCTGTATATGCTTACCGCGCAGCTCTGTGCCTTTTTCTATACCGTTGTCCGCCGCATGTTCACATGAGCCCGCGTATGAACTGATCGAGGCCAAGCTCAAACAACTCGTTCTTGACACCCTCGCCGCCCTTGTGCTCGACAGGGGCAAGCGGGTTTTTCACCACTACAGGGAGGGATGGGTCAGCAGCGGTCGCAAGGGGGAAGGGAATGGGACTCCAAGCCGAAACGCACCATACTCAACCCACAGGTTGATGTAGATCTGGTGGAGGACATTGCGCATGCTCAGGGTGGCGGTGTCGGTGAGGAGGATGAAGCGCAGGTTGGAGGGCGTCTCGTAGTAGTGCAGGCGGTACTGGGCGGTGCGGAAGCTGATGAAGGCGTCGTCGTCGCCGCCGAGCTTGCGGGTCATGTTGCGGAGGGAGTAGATGGTGCCGAAGATGAGCTTAGCCTCGTTTGAGCCCGTGGGGACGGTCGTCGAGGGCATCGTGGTGACGGGCGCGTTGGGGTCGCCGCCGGCTGCGGCGTGGCCGGGGACCCAGGTTCTGGCGTAAATGCACTCGGCTGGAGGAGGAGGAGGGGGGAGATGTGTTAGGAGAGGGGAGGGGAGAGATGATGAGGGGAGGCGGGCGCACCGTGGCGGTCAAAGATGTAGAACGAGTAGACGGTCATGATGGCGGTTTACGGGGGGGACGATGGGAGATGTTGGTTTCGAAGCTGACTAGACGGCAGAGGGGTGCCGCCGAGGATTGAGGCAGGCAAAGAGTCGACCGTCTGGGGTAGGCACGCGCTATCGTATTGGGAATCGGGGTCGGGGTCGGATCGGTGTCTCGACGTGTCGTCACATGCGACGATGTTGGCGACGGCGATGGAGAGAGGTTGTTAGGTACGGAGGTGGTAGGTGGGTTTACAAGACGGGTGGTGCTGGTGGTGTTGAGCAGAGCCACACAGCCTCAAGCTCCCACCTACAGTAGGTACCTTCAGTACAGATCACCTGTCTACAGCAAGCCCAGGTATCCACGGGAACACAGCCCCTGGGGGTCCCCCCTACAGCGACAGCGGCTAGAACGCCTGGGCAGCCCTGTAGTTAGGCGCCCTCCCCACACCCCACAGGGCCTGCCATACTGTACAGATTACTGGGTGTGCTTTTTACTGCCTACCTAGGTACCTATGGGCCGTTCCGCTCCATGAGAGCGCGCCTGTTACAGAGTGGAATCAGTGGGCGATGAACAGTAACCGCCGCTAACTCACGTCCCCCCGCGTGGGTACGCTGAGGTGCACAGTAATACCTTTCCATCGGTACCTAGAAACCTAAGGTAGGTACGGTAGGTATTGTAGGTGAGCTGGCCGTACAGGGCTGGGCTGCCCAAGGTGAGCTGGCATTTAGTGACTGGATACCTTAGGTACCTTAGGTATTGTAGGTTCCATGCCTTCTCATCCAGCTGGAGGCTTCTCCCCCCATTCATGATTAATCCTCATCATTCATCCTCGTCCAACCTCTTGTCCTCTTTCAGCAGCAAACAACAATACTGCTGGATCCGCAATACCATCACGTTCAGCTGTATGCAACAGCATTGGCTGTGACGCTTCTAGATTGCCTACAGTCTATTTTTCTTTTCCCCCAGCTGAGCCTCATCAGCCCTGGTCCTGTCACATCCGCACCCGTACCCGCATCGCTGATCCAAAGCGGGGCACAATCACAATCACAATCACCTAACGCTACACCATCTTCGCCATCGTCGCCATTGCTTGTGCGCCTGCAATCGCAATCGCAACCGTAACCGCAACCGCCTTCGCCGGGAACTCGCCTGCCGCCCTGACCTCGACCATCTTAGAACTCGTCCCCCGTCCCGTCTCGTCACCTAGGCGCTGATCTAATGGCCCCGCCTGTGCCTCCGCTGCACCCTGCCTTCACCTTTCCGTCGTCGTCGCCTCAAGTCAAGGTCGATCAGCACGAAGACGACAATGGTCGCGGCAACGATGATGAAGACCAACCAGCGGCTCTCACTCACCACTTGTAGGTAGCGGGTCTGCCACACGAGCTACGCGACAATCACTAACCTTCTGGACGTAAGATCTGAGCCCATCCACCGGTACTCGAGTCCTATGAGACACCACAAACGCACTCCCAGCGCGCATCGTGAGGTCAAGGTGAGAAGCTCTCTTACAGGCCCAGGCTGTGAGACGTCGTGGTGGAATCACACAGACTCACCATTCCGCTAGGAAACCCTCGACGCCCGTACCGAGTTTGCCAGTGACGAAACCGACGGCACGACGCATCACTGTATCAACCAGTACACCATCCTCGAGGAAATCGGTAGAGGATCTTACGGTGCCGTGCATCTTGCAGTCGACCAGTTCGGCAAGGAATATGTAGAGCAGCATCCTACCCAAGCCGCCCGTGAGCCGCCTCACTGACTACTTCCGTCCATAGGCCCTCAAGGAGTTCTCAAAAGCTCGTCTGCGCAGACGAGCCCAGTCCAACATTCTGCGGCAAGGACCGCCGGCGCCGCGCCGCATGGGTCCTGGCTTTGGCGGTTCCCCAGCGGCCCAGCACCGCGCTGCAGAGGCTGAGGACTCGCTCTACCTCATCAGGGAAGAGATTGCAATCATGAAGAAGCTGGACCACGAGAACCTAGTCCAGCTATTCGAAGTGCTGGATGACCCCGAGGAGGACTCCATGTACATGGTACTAGAGATGTGCAAAAAGGGCGTCATCATGAAGGTCGGTCTGGATGAGCAGGCAGAACCCTACGACGAGGAAAGCTGTCGCTATTGGTTTCGTGACTTGATTCTCGGCATTGAGTACTGTGAGTGACGCCTCCCAATGCTGTTAGCCCTGTGCATTTTCGGCGCGAGCTTACAGTCCACAGTGCACGCTCAAGGCGTGATCCATCGCGACATTAAGCCGGACAATCTACTTCTCTCCGCAGACAATGTGCTCAAGATTGGCGACTTTGGCGTTTCCGAGCTGTTCGAGAAGCCCCAGAAGATGATGACGGCCAAGTCAGCGGGCTCCCCGGCCTTTCTGCCACCGGAGCTGTGTGGAAAGCACGGCAACGTGTCTGGCACGGCGGCCGACATCTGGTCGATGGGGGTCTCGCTCTACTGTCTCAAGTATGGCCGCATTCCCTTTAACCGCGGGGGTGTGCTGGACATGTACGACGCTATCAAGAGCGACGAGCCGGCCTTGCCTGACGGTGAGAATCCCGTCTTTGTTGATCTCATGCGCCAGCTTCTCGCGAAGGATCCTGAGAAGCGCATCACAATGGACCAACTACGCGTACGTGTGCCAAGTCGGCTCTTGAGCTTTGCAACGCTAACCCCACCGTCCAGGAGCATGCCTGGGTAACGTGCAAGGGCAGTGATCCTCTATTGTCCGCGGCGGAGAATTGCGCAAACATGGTCGAGGCCCCAAACGAGCTCGAGGTGAACCACGCTCTTACGCGGAAAATGAACCACCTGCTCTGCGTGATGAAGGTCATTCACCGCTTCAAGACGATACTCTACAAGAACCGAGCTGCGGCTGGGAACAAGTCTGGATCGTCGACGAGCACCAGCCGGCAATCCAGCAGCCTCGTCCCGGCTATAGAAGGAACCAAATCGGAGGACATTGAGGCTCTGCTAGTGCAGAGGCGGGAGTTCTTGGCGCACAAGCTTGGCAACGGCAAGGGGAACAGCAAGGGGAGCGGGAGCGGGAGCGGTAGCAGCGAGGCACGTGCACACGACGGGGGTGAGCCGCAGCAGCTATTTCTAGGGATTGGGACAGGGGCCAGGGACGACTTTGCCATGGACGAGGCGGCGCCAGACATTGTCTCAGACTCGCCGACGGCGGTCGACTTCAACGTCTACGACCAGGCATACGAGAACGCGGTCAAGCGCATCGTGTCGACGACGCGGGACCCCACGCTCTACCTGACGCGGTTCGTCGAGCATCAGGATTCGGTCAAGGAGGTGGGTGACGCGGCGGCTGGGTCCCGCGAGCCGACACCTCAGGCCGTGGGCGGGCGCGATGAGGATCTAAGCGAGCGTGTGTCCCACATGGATGTCTCCAAGCCCGAGGGGAGTTGAGGCCGAGCAACACGTTGAGTACGGGGAGGGCTCACGGTGCTGCCTAGGATGAATGGGATGGGATGGCTGGAATGGCTGGAATGGCTGGAAAGCATGGCGTTTTTGTTCTCTGGGTTACCTTTTGGTCGACTGATACCATAGCACAAGGGTGAGGCAAGAGGAATCACAGGATAATCGGGGCCAGCTCCCCTGCATCCATCTGTATGTACGCGACAACCATTCTTTGCATGCAACGTGAAAGATGCCAAGATGGTGGCGTGGCCTCGCGTCAGACAGCTGGCAGCATGTCGTTCACCGCTGATGATGGTAGACTGCTCGCTTCGGCTGGCCAGTTCAGGTACGCAAAGGGGGCTCGGAGGTTGCGGGCTGTTGTTGTTGTTGTAGCTGGTAGTCTGTAAAGGGGCAGTAGCTCCGGGATACTAGCAGCAAAGGACGGTGAAGATCATGCTGGGATACAATCTGTACTATACATAGTACATGAGATGCCTACCATGGGTGGGTAGGTACAGTACCTACCTACCTTACCTTATACCTATATACCTTGGGTAGTTTTAAGGTCTGCCAAGGTAAGGCTGTTGGCGTTGCACGGTGTGTTTGGCATCAGTGCAGACAATTGGGGCACTTGGAGCCTCCACGTGGGAGCTGGTCGGTCAGGGCAATGGAGCTCATTACCCAAAGGAGTGAGAGAAGCGCAGGACTGCTTGCTTTGAGACATTGAGACATCGACAGGGTCCGGGGCCAGGGTTGGACATGATAAGGTTGCGGCAGATGGAGAGACTTGGCATGATGTGTGTACTATGTACCTGTACAGATCAGCCATGTGTGTATAGAGTAGTAGGGTAATTACAGTCCCTACCGTATGTAAGCTAAGCTACATGTCTGCATGGGAGCAGGTTTTGTCTTCACTTGCAAGGCAGTAATGTGTAGGGAGATGAGCGTTACAACTACAGAGTGCGGTATCCGTATTCCGTTGAGCAAGGTACAGACGGATGTACCTGTGTAATAGGACGACCATGTCTCTGGGCTGCAGGGACTGACTGAAGCTGCTAGCCCAGCCCCTGCTGCCACGAAAGCACGGAGCTCACTCTAATCTGGGAGCTGGCAATCCGGCCATTTGGGAGGCAGCGGCAGGGCACGGGCTTATACATGTGTACAGACAACACAGTACAGATTACATACAGTGCCTAGGTACAGAGTCCAACAGATGGCGGACAGTACCGGTAGATCCCAGGAGCAATGCTACAGTGCTGTAAACATGAGGCAAGGTAGGTAAGGTACCGAGGCACACGCATCAGGTACCAAAGGCAATGGAATGGTAGCAGTTGTCGGTGCACTCGCTCTTGTTGGTGGTCCCCGTCATGATTGATTAAGCTTAAGTGTGCGTTGCGTTGCGTGGACGCGGTCAGCAAGCTTGCAGGTGCAGTGCTGTACATTACCTGCCTTGAGTTAGATATGTACCTAGTAATCTGTAGTCTACGGATACGTTCCCCAACCTACCTAGGTACCTACCTAGGTACCTAGGTAGGTAGGTAGGTAGGTAGGTAGGTAGGTAGGTAGGTAGGTAGGTAGGTACAGTAGGTTCCCTGCGGATGGGAGAACTAATATCGGTTGCGGCCGCTTCTTTCCGGCGCAGGGCAGTGGAGCTTATTCCCGAGGTACGTACATCCTTACATACCTAGGTAAGGTACCTTACGTACGGTAGAAATTGATGCGCGGTGCAACATGGGTCTCGTCAAGTCTTGGCTCTTGGCTCTTGGCTCTTGACTTTTCCCTTGTGTGGTGTGCAATCTGTACAGATTACATATAAGTAATGACCATGCTGGGTACCTGGAAGGCAGGGAGGCAGGGAGGAAGGAAGGAAGGGAGAGCCGGTGAGCGTTCGGTGGACGATGGTTGATTAGGCCCGTCTCATTGTTGTCTTTCTGGTGCTGGTGGAGAAGTGCAGCCGTGGCAGTGTAAGCTGGGCAAGCAGGGCGAGCAGGGCAAGCAAGCAAGGGAAAGGAAGGGCACAGTATAGTCCAGCGACGGGCCTACTGTCTGGGAGCTCCATCGTCGTAATTAACGTGCCAGACTTCCGTCTTCCGCAAAGGGCAAAGGGCAAAGGGCAAAGGGCAAAGGGCAGAGAGCACAGAGCACAGAGCACAGAGCAGGTGGGCGGGCCGGGTTTCAGTTGGCACTGCCCCCTCATACGTAGTTGGGTAAAGTAGGCACAGATTATCCGTTATTGGGGAGGAGATGAGGATATCCTACGGATATGGTATGTACATAGAGGAGGAGACGAGACGAGAAGAGAAGAGAAGAGAGAAGAGCAGGGTACGTGTGGGGTATATCGCGCAAGCGTCCCTAGGCAAGGTAGGAACCGTAAGACGGATGGTTCCATCTATCGCGGGAGGCCTCCTCTAGGTAGCCAGCCAGCCAGCCAGCCAGCCAGCCATCCTATCCATCCATCAAACAATCAATCAATCAATCAATCAAGGGACGGCCAAGGTACATAGTCTACAGATTACTGTAGACGAACACGTCCCTCGGCATCGGGGCCCCAGCCTGTCATGTAGCTCATCCACCCACGAGGGTGCCGACCCCGACCCCGACCCCAGCCCCGGCCATCGATATCCGCATTTACGCACATGTACAGATTACATACTGTACATACGACTACTATATACGTACAGCAGGTACAGATTACAGTATGTTCAATCTGTATACAGAGTACAGATTACCATGGTCAAGATGTGCGCTCACTTGCAGGGCCGTACAGATGGGCGCGCATAGAGGCGGCAGCCACGGACAAACTGGCCGTGCCGTGCGTGCCTCTTGGGAAATGCCTCATAGTCGCATCCATGTCTGTCTGCAATCAATCGCAGCTTTGGTAATTATTGTTTGACAGACTTGTTGAAGTTTGCAGTGGGCCAGGGTCTGTCTGTTCGTCTGTCTGTCTGTCTGCGGACTTGCTGCCATCCCGAGAGAGCGCGGACGGAAACCGTCCGCCGTCGCGATTCCAAGGTGTATGTACATACCTACAGTAGCAGCCGGTTTGCTAGCGGCCGGGATGGAGGAAACAAGGCCCATAAAAAAGCACCCAAGCCATTGAGCCAGCAAAGTGCCGGCAGCCCGGGTTTCGGCATCCTCTTCGGTGAGATTGGAATGTCTAGCGGGCGGTGCCGCTTTTTCCATGCGAGAGATGCCCATTGTCGAGGCAGCCGAGCACTGACTGCACTGACTGCACTGACTGCACTCACTTGCTCACTCACTTAGTTCAACTGTCTTTGGTTTCCAAGGCTGCTGGCTGGCTGGCTGATCAGTAGACACACTCCCACACACACACACACACACACTGCGGCACACATCCCCAATCGTTGCCCAGGGATCAGCACGCATGGCCCTGCTCGTGATGGCTGTGTCCTCGACCTGACAGCGCGCCATGACGTCTACACAAACACGGCATCAAGGCCAAGGGCGAAGCCATTGTACTAATGCCATCGCTATTGCTGAAGATGCTGCTGATGCTGCAGCTCCCACACGCATGTGTACATGTACATATGCGTATGCGCAGAGCACATACCCGGGTCGATGATGTAAGGCAAAGCCTGCAGTCCTGCACCCACATGCCCCGCGGTATAACACACACCACGTACTACGGTACAGTAGGTCAGGTAGGGTGTACAGTATGAGCAGTCACAGACACGGCGCGCGTCCTCTCAACCTGCTAATGCTGCCCGTGGCCTCTTGTTTCTTTACCAATCTCATCTAATCCGTTGGTGGGCTAGCTGCATTGCCTTTGCCTTTGCCTTTACCTTTTACCTCTACCTGTGTCTTTGTGCTGTACGATGTCTCTTAATAATGGCGTGGCCTCGCTTATCCCATGTAGGCACTCGTTTCAGGTACTTATGCACTCGCGTTCGCCTGCTTTGTGGTTATGGTTGTCTCGTCTTGTCGGGGACCAGACATTTCGTCTCGGCGGCGGGACCAATTCAGCAAGCCACATCGAATCAGTCAATTGCAATTGCAATTGCAATTGCATTACCAGGGCAGCATGGTACAGTACGTTACAAGTCACTATGTACATATGTACCGATGTATGAACACAAATCACGGCGAGCCAGGTTGCCAGGATGGAAGCTTCTCCACAAGCTAGACCCCTGTCTTTTTGAGATCCACATCCACTCGAGGTTGTCCGGATCTGCTCGATACCTACAGTACTCATCTGTATGTCTTTGTGTCTGTATGTCTGTAAGTATGTCTGTACATACATGTAGCCCAGCAGCCCAGCCCGGCGACCCGATGCGCCATTTTCTTGGCACGCGCCTACAGCCGGGGCCTTGTTCCACATGCGTTGTGCGTACTGACTTACTGTACAAACTAGCTCTAGTCTACCTAGTTTCTACTCCGTAGTATGTAAATGCGCAGACAACAGAACGTCAATCTCGCGCTGCAAAATCCGAGCACAGCCGGATGGGAAAACACCTGAGGCGGGCGGGCGGGCATTGCCAGTGATGGGCGGACTTGGCAAGGTAACCTGTACTGTAGCTATGGATTGCCCCAGAGGCGCGTGTTTTGGATGTACTGTAGATGTCAGAGCAGAGGGCATCGGACAGGGCGTCTGTTCTCCTCACCTCACGCGCATGACATATGACATGGTGGTGCACTCACTGCACTTACTGCACTCACTACACTCACTACACTCACTGCACTCACTGCATGATGGATGGTGTCGTCGGCCGACGGTTGCGTTGCGTATCCGGGCCGGCCTTGTGTATTTGCCGGCGACGTGCTACACCATGCATATAGCTACATAGTACATGGCCGCTCGGATGGACATACGACACGGCTGAGGGTTGAGGGTTGAGGGTTGAGGGTTGAGTCCAGAGTATCACCATGTGTGATGTGTGATGTGTGATGTGTGTGCCCCTCCCTCCCCTGCCTGACATTGTTAGGGTCTTTTTCCTCCGATCCATCCATCCATCCGTATGAGCGGCAGGGTAGGACCCGCTACGGAGCATGTGTGGTGTGCGCATCGAGGACAGGCCAGGACAGTTCTTGGAGCTACACTGACTACATACATTGACTCCATTGCATTATACAGATTACGTCTGTGGTACAGCACAGGCCTGGCCGTACCATGATGGTGATGGTGGTGATGGTGATGGTGGCACATGCCACATGGACCAAACCTCACCCTCGAAGATGGCTACAGGCCAACAACTGCGCAAGCCTCGTGCATGGACGAGATGCACCGCAATGCACACCCATCGAGCCAAGCCTGCCCTTCTCCCGATCCCCCTTTCACACATCGCGGCAAGGGTCGAGACCCTGAGCGAGCTGCGTCGAGTTCTAGACCGCCTGACTGGCTGGTTGGATCTTCCGTCAAGGCGTTAGACTGACCGCCAGCCTCTACATACCTACCTGCCTACCTGCCTACATAGTATATCCAGGTGTAATCTGTACTTGCAGGACAGGTTACCGATGTATGCACAGATGACTGTGCGGTGCCTAGGGGAATTAAACAGCCCGCCGTGCTTGGCAGAGGAAAATGTCAAGGCCAAGACGGACAGCCCAGACGGCATTGGCCTCTTGGCATTTGTCATTTGACCCTTTCTTGACCATCCATCCATCTGGGTGTCAAAGGGTCGGGTGTCTTGTCTGTCCAGCACCCCCGTCCTGGAGCCACTCTCCAATGTGTCAGTAAATGGAAAAGCAAGGGAACCACTGAACAGCATCCATCCAGCCACTACGAATGTCCCTTTGAGCAACCACAACAACAACAACAACAACAACAACGACGACGACGACGTTACGCCAGGTACTTGTACGTACCGGAGAATGGAGAATGGAAGATGGAGACATTTCTGGCCGTACAGTGCCGGAACTTTGAGCCGGAGCCAGCGTCTCCACTCTCCACTTCCCATTTCCATACGGAGTATGCCCAGGCCCTATTGTATCTGTAATCTGTACTCCGTACGGTACCTTTAGCCATTATTACCCGCTTACTTGGTACATACCGAACGGTACTTACTCGCTGGTTCGTACAGCAATCAAACGCAGCTTGTATCGCCGCGCTTTTCTCGACCGCACCGTGGCATCTTAAGACTATGGCAAATCGAAGTACTGTACGTACTTGGAGTACCTGGGCTTTTACATTGCCTCGCAGCAAAGCCCTCGTTCAGCCTTTTTTTTTTTTTCGGTGCCCTTCCTTACCTGGCCTGGCTTGCCTTTCCGCCTGCTCCTGCCTTCTGCTTGTGCTTGTGCTTTCTGCTTCTGGCGGGCGTTCTCCTTTTCTTCCAAAATTCCCGCTTGTTAGTTCTCTTTGGTTTTCCCTCCCATCTTCTCATCTTTCCATCCTCTTTTCCCTCTTCTTTTCCTCTCTGTCTTCCCTCTTCCTCCTTCTGGCTCTTCTCTCGCTTCCCCCTCTCAGACGCTCCCAGCGCCCATCTTGCGCCGTCTCGCCCTGTCCGTGCCCTGGTCTGCTTCCGCTTCCAGCTTCCGGCTCCCAGCTTCTCAGCCAGCCCGGCCTGTTTTGCCTGTGCTAGACGCGCCCGCCTGCTGGGGCCGCCTGAGCCCACCCGCCTTTCAAGGCGAACCGATCTCCCCCCCCCAATCCGGTTTCCTCAAGCCTGCGCCACCTTGCTGGGAGCAGCGCTGCAAGTCGACAGTCGACAGCCCGGAGAGTCCAAGGTCGAAGACGGAAATCCCCACGATCACCATCATCGTCCATCGACGTCTCCTCCCTTCCGGGCCACCCTGACAAATCAGAGGCGACTCAGATCCTCGGCGCCCTCGTCAGCCAAGACCTTGAGCCCACCAACCTCACTTTTTGACGGCTGCAATCGCCATCTCTATTCCCATCGCCATTTTCTCTGCCGTCACCAGCCATCACGACCGCACCACTGCTAGCCGCCCTTTACGATAACAGAGCCGCCGCTGCACGACTCTTGCTCGTTGTCGCAGTCGCTGTCGCAGAGCACGACCACAAACACAACCACATTCCCACAAGGCACAGCTACAATCTCCGTTCCTCTGTCCAACACCCGCAGCTACATCATCCGCAAGTCAACTTGACGCTTCGCAACTCTACTCCGCCACGCCCGCCCTGCGCACCACGGGCCCTTCGCAGTCCGTTTGCCCGTTGGACCGTTGCGCAACTCTTGCGCGCACTGTGCTACTGAATCTTGCCTTGTCTTGATAGTCTTGTACCGACCACACTGCACTGCGCTGCACACTCCACTGCACTGCAGAACGCAGAACGCAGAGCGCACAACGGCAGACGCCTTGCTGCAACTACACGCGCATCCCCGCCCCCACCTCGCAAGTCACCCTCCTTGATTGCCCATCGCCCGCCGCCCTCTACGCTTTTGGCTGTGTTTGAGCTCAATAGCTCTGCCAGCTTCTCCACGCGACCCGATCTTTGCCTCTTCATCTCCATCTTCTTCTTCTTCTTCTTCTTCTTCCTCGTTTCCTCTATCTCTTCCGCACATATTCACCCTCGAGGCACCCCTCCTCTCTCTCACCACAATGCCGACAGCTCACCCCGATTCCAAGCCTCCTTCTGCTGCGAGTTCCAAGCCCTCGTCGATCAAGTCTCAGGATGGCGTCAAGAAGTCACCCAGTACAAGCCACCCCAGCGGAAGCCCTGTCAACGGCACCGATTCCCTGCGACCCCCCGACCGAACTTCTGTCAAGGAGCGCTTCACCCGTATGTTCTCCAAGGAGAACATTCACCGCGTGAAGGATGCGTCTGCGACCAACAGCAGCGACGTTTCTCGCACCCTCACTCCCGCCCCCGCCACCAACGGCGCCTCGACACCCATGCACCGAAAAGATTCCACTTCTGACAAAGGCGACCATACCCCATCGACCAAACCTGCCGCTAAAACTACCGACAAGGCCGGCTCCGTCAAGTCCACCAAGGAGCCTATGCGCCGCTTTGTCCTCGATCCAGAACTCCAGGGCGGTCATGAGCACCACCTCAAATCGAGCCGTCGCCAGGAGAAGCTCTCTGACATGTGGCGTGCCCTCTTAGGCAAGAAGCAGGAGACGGCCGATCACGATCTCTCCCTGGTTTCCAACTGGGTTGATACTCTGAGGGAAGAAAAGGACGAGGCCGGCGACAGAAAGGGCGGACCCAACGCGACGTCGACCCTCGTTGAAAAGTACGGCAAGTGCCAAGAGGTAGTTGGCCGCGGTGCTTTTGGCATTGTCAGGATATCCCACAAAAAGGTTGGCGGAAGTGGTGAGAAACTCTTTGCCGTCAAGGAGTTCCGCCGCCGTCCCGAGGAGACCGAAAAGAAGTACAGCAAGCGCCTGACTGCCGAATTTTGCATCTCCTCGTCTCTTCGCCACCCCAATGTCATCCACACCCTCGACCTTCTAAAGGACGCAAAGGGTGACTATTGCGAGGTCATGGAGTTTTGCGCTGGTGGCGATCTTTACACCCTCATCCTCTCCAGTGGAAAGCTTGAGGTCCAGGAGGCCGATTGTCTCTTCAAACAAATGATGCGTGGTGTTGAGTACTTGCACGAAATGGGTGTCGCTCACCGCGACCTCAAGCCCGAGAACCTACTTCTCACCACCCGTGGTGGCCTCAAAATCACCGACTTTGGCAACGGAGAATGCTTCCGTATGGCCTGGGAGACGGACGCACACATGGTTTCTGGCTTGTGCGGGTCTGCCCCCTACATCGCCCCTGAAGAGTACACCGATAAGGAGTTCGATGCTAGAGCTGTCGATGTCTGGGCCTGTGGTGTCATCTACATGGCCATGCGTACCGGTCGTCATCTTTGGCGGCTGGCTAAGAAGGACGAAGATGAGTTTTATGCTCGTTATCTCGAGGGCCGCCGAGACGAGGAAGGTTACGGCCCTATTGAATCATTGCACAGGGTATGCGAAGTTCCACCCCCAAGTTGTTTGGCTCAACTAACAAAACTCATCTATAGGCTCGCTGCCGTAACGTCATCTACTCCGTTCTCGATCCCCATCCCACGCGTCGCCTGACGGGAGCACAAGTGCTCAAGTCGGAGTGGGTTCGCGAGATTAAGCTTTGCAAGGCCGGCGAGGAAGGCCTTTAACGAGCGTTGAGTCAATCCAAGACTGGGCAGCATCGTCCTCGCAACCTCTCACATCTGAAGCGAGATGCGCTCACCCACCTTGGGCGGGACTAATGGTCTTAATGCATATTGGCGGTGCCCTGTCCTAGCTGATGATTCCATGACCCCAGGCTTGAGTTTATCAGGACCTATGTTTTGTGTTTTCTGTTGAGCATTGGAGTTTGGCGCACTTATCACATGCAACGCCATTTATTCTCTTGCATTCTGGTTTCTCTCTTCTTCCCTTTTCTCTTTGTCATTGTTCTTGTCACTTAGCTCCTACGGCGGCGAGAAGGGACCTTGGGCCGGTATATTTGATTTTTTTTTCCAGCTTATATTATAACATTTTCTTTTTGGGACTGAGGTTGCCTTTTGAAGCGATTTGAAACGGAGCAACGGCGCGTGGTTACCACAGATCGGCCAGATTGGCGGTCACAATGGCGCATTTCAAGGCAAGACCAGGAATACGGCACGGCACGATACGACACGTCACGTTGAACTTTTCTTTTGGTATTGGAAGACCGCCAGACGATTCGGCACTGGATATTATGAGGGTGGTGGGTGGTGGGGAGGGTGCCTTTCCTTGCGTGAGGGGGTTTATTGGCGGCCGTGACGATCATCTGCAGGCACGTACGTTATGCTCATCCGAGCGTTGTGCGGTGGCGGATGATATGATTTGGCCCATCTCCGCATCCCTCTGTTGGCCTCTACTGCATCCATCGTTCGTCAGCTTGGTCAAGATGGCATGGTCCATGGTCACAGCTGACTGGGACGCAACTGCTCGTCCACTCAGTGCTTGGTTAGGTTCTGACATCGTGGACGGTAGCATATATTCATTCGTCGTGCCTGATTGACGGTGATTCAACGCATGCAGAGGAGTAGTTCAACATAACCATGGACGAGTTGGTCATTTGGTGAATGTGCTCACGGAGTTGGACATATATTTGAACCTACCTAAATGTACATATACAATGAATATTGTCACGGGTGCACATATATCATGTTGGCTACCAAACCTGCGGTGATTGAACGTATCATGGTGGAATATACCAAGCAGCGCCATGGTAATTCCATGCAAGACGGCGCAGATCATATTGGGTAACCCTGGGGCATATACGCTTGTGCAGTTTTGGCTGGAATTATTGTAGGTAGCTATGGTATCTATCCAAGAGATACAAGAAGCTTGGTTGTGTGTAGTAAGGAAGCTGAGTTGTGCTCAGAGAGAGGTATAGGCGACTGTCCGCACGCAGACATGTCCATACAAAGGAAAACGATGCAGTTTCCGCAACCAAAGCCCAAGCGAGCCGACTCATGTGCGGTGCAAACCCAGTGCAAACGACAAAAGAAGAAGAAAAGCCAGAACGTCATCTCCCCAATCTGCCATCCCCAGACAGTATCCCAGATATGAAGAACCGTTCCGGCGTTATCTCACCCAGCCCCGAAAAATTTCCCAAGATAGCGCCATGGTCTGTCAAGAAAAACAAGAAAAGGGGAAAGAGCCAATAATGAGATGAGTAGCTGCCTTGGCCCATTTCAGACCGCCCTCTTCTCTTTGACATGAGAATATAGATGTCCCGAGGGCGGGCCCGCAAAAACCGACGCAGAAAGTCATACGGCGTCGTAGATACACAGACATTACGTCCGTTCAATTCCCTCTCAAACCACCAGATGCTCGTACCGATTCCTTTTGTGCCAGGAAGCGGACTCGGCGCGCCATGAAACCAGGGTAGGATAATAAAAGTTAATAATGAACAAGGGGAGAGGGGGTTCTCTGCAAAGCGAAGTGAGATGGCTAGAGGCCCGACCGATGAATGCAAGTATTAGATTAGGAGTGGAATAGATCCCAAGCTCGTTCACATAACCGGATAAACTCCTCCTTCTTTGCTCGTTGCGTTTCGGGACTGTCACGACCGGCACCAAACGGACCTCGTCGGGTAGGAGCCGGACCATATCCTAGAGGAGGGCTACCATCCTCGTACTCAGCTCGAGTTCTCCTCTTGCTAGCACTTCGAGATCCGTCTGCCGGTCGGCTGCCCGGAGCTGGGGAGGGAGGCGTAGGGGGCTGGTGGCCTCCGTAGTGAACAAGCTTGGGAAGCAGCTCAGGTCGGCCTCCAGCCATGTCTTGCTGAGCTTCCTCGGCGGACCGATACTCGCGCGGACGCCCAGACGCCGAGGGGGGTGCTGGAGGAGGCGGCGGGTGGCCCGGCGAAGTCAAGGGCCCCCGAGCGCTTACAGGGTTGGGGTAGAGAGACTGAGAAGAGTTGTCGGGGTGGGCTGACGAAAGACCTTGGCCAAAGACGTCGCTGATGGGAGGCAGGCGGTTGTTGGTCTGGTTGGCGGGGACATGGTGGATATGAGAGGTGCTCGAGAGATTCGAGGGCTGGTTGGTAATGTGTCGCGTCATGGGAGCCGGGTGCTGTCGGCCAGTGAAGCTGTGGCCGAGAGGGGCAGATTGAATGACTCGCTCGTTGGCAAACTGCTCGTGCGAAGGTGCGACAATGGAAAGGCCGGGAGGAGCCTTGTTTCTACGGGACATGCCAGGCGTCTTGGCAGCAAACTGAGAGTTGTCCGAAGGACCATCACCCTTGGCCGACTGCTGATGCAATCTGGCCTCGATAATGTGCCGCTGTTGTTCTCGGACCGACATACTTCGCTGAAGCTGTTCCTTCATGACGGGGTCCTGGGTCACAAAGCCGGGAGATAGGCAAGCAATGCCAACCTCCTGGATACCCAGTCCATCCCGAGCAGTCATTGGCCGGGCTGAGCCAGGCTGGTTGGACTTTGTATTCGTGTTCTTGGACAGGTCCAGCCTCCTAGGTCGAGGCCGCGTGTTGGGCATACTTGGCGAGGCAGGCTCTTTCTTGACCACGATCTTGGGGGGTGCGCCACTACTTCGGGGGCTGCCAGGCACAAGAGACGCATTAGCAAGGGTAATATGAGGGATCGGCAGAGGGCGGCAGTACTCACGCGCTTGGAGGTGAAGATTTGGCTGCAGAGGGGGCGGCGGCCTTGGGGCTGCCACTGTTGGATCGATGTACCGGCGCATGTGAGGAGGCTTCGGGAGCGACGGCGAAACGCTGAACAGCAGGCGATGCTGAAGCGGCGGAAGCTGGGGCTGAAGGGCCAGGAAGGTCGGCAAGAGAGGCGGAGGGTCTCTCGTGAGGAGCGGGAGAGGGCGCCATTGCAATTGCGGCGCTCATAATGGCGAAGGGTTGATGGAGGTCGAGATCGGTTGGGTGGCGGGTTCAGGGAAACGGCGCTGGGGGGAGCCGAGCTATTGCTCCACTGACCGGTGCTGGCTACTCGGCGCTGCTAAGCCGGTTGGGAGATCCCTGGAATTGGATCGGACTGGAATGTGAAGCTGGGGAAAATGAAACGAAACGAAGCAGAGCAGAGCAGCGTAAAACAGTGCAACGCAGAGAGAAAACGAGGCTGGAGAAGCCGCGTCTTGAGATTGTGGGCAGGTGATTGACGGACCAAACAAGGCTGTTCGTGGTTCGACTTTGGCAAGCAGGAGGCTTGCTTCGTTCCTTCCTCCTTGTGCTTGTCCCTGGAAGCGGCAGTAGCTGTGGTGGCACTGGTGGCACTTGCAGTTTCCAGTAACTCGTCCTAGGCCAAGCTTGGTGGCTAAGCCCAAATGAGCGACGGTGGGATTGCGGTGGAAACTGGATGCCGGGCAAAGACCAATAAGAGTCTCTGGAGAGGCCGAATCAGAGAAGGGCGAGAAAGGGTCGAACGATGGAGTCTCCTTGGTCCTCTTGTGTAGGTATTCGTATCTGTATCTGTATCTCTAATCGCGCCCTCTCTTTCTTTCTTTCTCTTTCGCTCTCTTTTCGGTATGTCTCTCTGCTATCTGCAGGAGAAAAACAGGGCAAGACGTGCGAGCCACGAGTTTTTAGTGGCTGGTTGGTTCCGGCGTCTCGCAGGCCCGTGTGTCACCGAATTACACAGCAGCGGGTACTGAGTAAATGCAGCGACAAGCGCCGGGGCCAACAGGGCAGACGATGCAAGGTCGTGGGCCGGGGGGAAGAGCCGGCGAATCGTAGAGAAGCAGTCGCAAGGCGAATGTGACGACGAGGAGTGACGGGCAGCGCAGCGCAGCGTGAGCGGGCGGCAAAGCACGACGATTACCCAGAATGGCAGTCAGCCGTCTTGGGTGGTGGATGGTGGGTGGTGGGTGGTGGGTGCAAGTGATGATGATGTTGGTGATGGTGAAGCTGGCACTGGCGATGGCGATGGCGATGGCGATGGCGATAGACAGCGAAGCGTTGTTGCAAGACTGAATCTCTCAGCAGCAGACGGGACACATCAGCGGCAGCGGGAGCAAGGGAAAAGAGGACGATGCTGGGAGGGGTCCCGGGCACTGGAGATGTTTTATTGCCCTCTTTGGGGGGTTACGGTTTTATGAAAGGAGGCACGGCCACCGGGAATCGTGACACACAGTTCGTCAGAGGGGCGTGCCACTATCGCGACTCTCACTCACTCATTCGCTACGGAGCACACACAACAATAGGTACGGGGTAAGTTGCAGTAGGACCGCCTACCCAAGGCATGTACCGTGTATGGAAGGTAAGGTAGATTCCTAGGTAATTACATATACTGTAAGCACCTACTTTGGAGTGCTCGCTGACAGCCAGTCGCTGGCCCGCCACGACGACTCCACGTCTCTAGCGGGCCTTGGCCCGATGTCAGGCCAGGAGGTTCAGGGGGCAGCACCGCCATGTGCCCATCTTCTCTGCACAACAGAAGAGAGACAGATGCTAACATCTAGGTGGGTATGTACTGTGTAGATGCATGTAGTGTAGACGCAGACAGACACTGGGATACGCCCAGACAAGACCAAACACGACGAGACCTCCCAGCCTGTCCAGGGTTCCCGGGCCAGGAGGCCGGCTGCGGAAACCGACAGGGACAGGGGCCCTCTGCTCACCTGAAGCCTGCGTTGTCCTGGTCGAATGTCGTTGTCGCTGTCGCTGTCGCTGTCGCTGTCACGAGGGAAAACCCCCCAACTCAACTGCGACTTTGCTCACCGTTTGGCTGGTTGTTTTGTATCGACACTGGCCCTCTCCGCTCTCCCATTGGCCCGCCTCGCCTGTCTTTTTTCTTTGCCCGGGGTTTGGTTTGGTCTGGCCTTGTCTTGTCTTGTCATGTCCTGTCTTGCCTAGACTTCTTGTCTCTCCCTAGGCCAATTCATCTCACCTTCTCACACTTGTCGTATTCCCTGTGCTGTGGGCTACTGTGTAGGTACCACCTAAGGTAGGTACACAACCCATGCATGGATGTACTGACAGCACTTGTCAAACTTGGCACCCCGGTCAAGGATGGGCTGACGGACGAACAGACGCATGTCACAGCCAATACAGGCGCATCCGAGTCAGCCTCAGTACCAACGTAGCAGTGTCTTGGAATGCACACTGCCTGGTTTGGCTTGTTATACGCATGAGTACAGATAGACAAGGCACCTAACTTAGGTATCTACTTACCTCTATAAACCGTGTTTACATATCTAGGTACCGACCTACCTACCTTGTAGTAGGCTGCCCCCGCTGGCCTTGTTCGAGATGCAAATCGTGGCTGACATGTCTGTTTCTTTCTTTCTTTTCTTTCTTCCCTTCTTCTTTTCCTCTTCTGCGTCGACCCCGTCGTCTTGTACACTCAAGACTCGACACGTATAACCCCGAACTCATTCGCATAACCAAATTGGTACGTGGACCGTGTAATCGGCTCCTACGTTCTCATCAACCACGTCCGTACGTACCTTAGGTAGGCATGTACATACCACCAACCTACGAGGAAGATATTGCAGCACACACATCATCTTCAGCCCAGGTAAGTCAACCCAGGCCACCCCAAGCAAGATTACGATGTGTCGGCTCATGACCGGTAGCCACTAGGTCCCGGTGGCTCCCCCACCTCCTCCGCACCGCTGGTAAGCTACTGGTGCGTAGCATGAATACGGAGCACGGATCCGTAGATACGTAGGACAGTACATACCTTACAGTAGCGGGTTTGATGATGAGCAACCATGAGATCCAGATGTCGCACACTAGCCCTACCTGAGACTACCTGCGCAACAACTGGCTGGAGCCGCGAGACAGATGCTGCCTTTGTCCAGGCGCTGTAGGTGGCAGAATACTGTGGTCTGTAGGTAGGTAGGTGCCCAACAAACGTGCGACGAAGCGGGGGCTCGCTTCCATCGCTGAAGCAGAGTGTCCTAGATCTTGCCGTAGCCTGTTAGAGGATGAAATAGCTTGTCGGTAGGCTGCCAGGGCTGTTGGACTAGATACTCGGGGGGTATCCACCCGCCATATTCGATATCCACGCCTCCCACTAAACGTTTCAGATCCTGTCTGCCTCATGGCAGCTCGCCCACCTCGCATCCGTCGACGTAGTATTCCATTCTTCGTCTCATCTCACCTCACCTAAGTCTCATTACGACGGGCGTCATGACATAGACATCCGCATCCACAAGGGCCCTTTTGCAAGCGATTGTCTATGTGCCCAAATGGTGCCCTTTGTGGTCTGCAATGAGAGCGTGCTTGGGAAGACTGAGGTGCACATACATAAGGTAATGTACCTAAGGTACCTACGTACCCACCTTACCTAGTCGGGCTGCCATGACCTGGCCGCCGTCTCACGTTTCCTCCCCCACCCCCCACTCGCTGAAACCTATCCACGTCCCCTCCGCAGCGCGCTCCCTGACGATCTCTCACGGGTGCACCGGCGATGATGGGATTCGCATCCAAATTTTCCATCCGCATGATGCCTTCAGCGAATTCCTAGCAAACTCACAGGAGGGAGGTAGTGTGTACATACATACTGCGGTTGCCAGGTGTGCTGGGACGTAATAAATTTTGTCGACCCTCTGGCAAGCCCTGGATACCGTACCTAAGGTACCTGCCTGGTACTAAGCAACTCGAGTAAGTTGTACGTTCATCAGAGTGGGATTTAAACCCCCTATCCTATCCTTCCTTCTCCTTACCTGTGGCGTTTTGCCCACACCATCGTTTCCACGCCTCAGCTAGCCGAATCGATACGAAGTCTTGGTTCAGTCTCATCCTCGCTCTCTGCACAGTGTCCGTACTGCTTTCTTTTTCTTTTTTGCTTTCTTCTCCCCATCTCCGCTTGCTACAGGGGAACCCCTCTTTCGCCGTGACGGGGTCGGGGATGGCAGAATGGGGGCCATCTGATGCCTGTATGCATGTATGGGATACCTACAAACAGGACAATCACCACTACCCTGGTATATATAATGTTCGATATTATGCTTCAGATATCGTTAGATCGAGACGCTTGTAACAGCCTCTGCGGCTGTCAATCTCCTGCTATACTTTTCTATTCGCAATGCAACCTACACATACCTACCTAGGTCGGGCAACTAGCCAAGCTTTCGTTGACCACCCTGCTATATATAGTAGATAATAGAGTGATGTATTGTGAAGGAACGGAGACCAAGAGCCGGTGTCCAGACAATGGCCGAATTGGTAGCAAAGCATGCGAGCGCCCGCCTATACGATGTACCTACCTACAGTACGATACCATCCGGGGTGCTCTGGTCCATCTGTCCTCATCCCTGTAGGTGCATCGGTCGTTACCTTGGCGCATGGCACCCGTCCCATCTCAGGGACAATGGCATTCTCTCTCTGACGAGCCAAGTTTCCATCTCACTCTCGGCGTTCATACAGATGCCACGCTACGGACACAGTTGGTAGGTGCGCGTAGCGACACGGGGCGATCAACGGACAAGGGAGCACACCGTTCATTCACTTGCTCGCCCAGACATCTTCAGCTTTGGCCAGCCTGATGCTGTACATGTCATCGTGTCCGTGATGACATGATACGACCCGCCCCACGATGATGGGTTTACATACAGCATGTACATACATACAGTAGGCCGTCGGATTCCTAATTGGGGGATGGCAATGGTTCAACGGAGGTCGGCAGTAGCGTGCCTTTCCTATTATGTATGTACCATTGTCTCGTTGATGAGCAGCCCAGCCCAAGAAGTGTTTCCCTCTGAGGCAAAACCGGACATTATGATAGCCTCGTCCGGCTTCTCCGTCCCGGACGTTCGGCTCGCAATCACATGTTCGGGCCTGCAGGGAGCGGAAAGTATATATGTATGTATGTAGGTATGTTATATCCAGGAAATACCTACTGTAAGCTACTCTACGTTTCGCCACTTAATCGGGCCTCTTCTTCCCCTCTTTTGTCCCCCTCCTCTAGCTCCTGGCCATCAACTTGTCTGCATGTCTGCTTCTCGAGTTGGTGGAGGGATCGCTGCATCTGCTTCACCTCACCTGAGACATTGTCCGGGATGTGGGGCTCGAGGATGGATCACCCCCTTCGCCTGTTACTGTACTGGAGAGCCTGTGAGCAGTACTGTACATACATATTACAGGTGCACTCAAGTCGGGTACATCGTACCGCCCAGACCCGAGGCGGCGTGGGTGTGTACACGCTAACATGCTGCTATCACCGCCCCCTTCTACAGTAGAGGCCCGTCGTTTAGGCGGTTCCATCTTCTGCCGCCTTGATTGGATCGTTTGTTTTGCTCGTGTTTCAATCTCTCGTAGCGGGTTCCCTTGATTGGTTCAACGTCTTCTCCGTTCATATCCTCAAACAAGTCTTGCTGCTTGCTTCCACTTCCAGTTAAGCATCTACCTAGGTAGGGACTTAAGTTACTGGCCAAGTTACCTTGGAGCAGGCAGATCTCGTCCCCTTCTCTTCGAGTCTGAGCTTTCTGGAACCCCATGTCCAATCGACGTCACCCATGAGCTGTGAACTCCTACGATGCGGTGTACAGCAATATCGCCGAGCTTCATACTACTCTGCATACACGGTCGGTAACACTTACTTCTAGTACACGTCCTCCATCATCCAGTATGCTACAGAGTGCGTTCAATATCACTCGCACGGTCGTCCCTTGTGAAACCGAGTCTCCTCCATCTGGACTCGGACTGCCAATCCTGGCAACCTGGGCATTCTACCTGACGGCTTGGGCCATCCCGGATCCGAGGTCATTTTTCATTTCAATGCCATCAGAAGTGGGCACGTTTTTATCTCGTGGACTACTTGGAACATCCTTGCAGGCATGAGGCTCTCCAAAGCTCTGCCACTTGCTCCTCTGCCCAGCAACCAGTGCCTCACCATTGCGAGTCGTCATGGCGTTGTCTATATCATACTCGGATATTGCGCTTTGCAATGCGCCGTGTTTAGCTTTTGCTGGCATCCTATCCCCACAAATCTCTGATGTTTGGATATGCATTGATTTTGCCCATGTACCAAGAGCTGCAGCAGCCCTAGGAAGAGTGCTTTGGTGCGATACCACTCAAGCGAACAGTGGCGCTGCACGACTGTGCCGGCTTGTACAAGATCTGGCTATTGAGTTGGGCAGTTGCCGTCACAATATTGCAGCCCCAAGTACGAGCCTGAGCCTTTAGCATGGTTGTATCGTGTGTGCAACGTCGAGCGATTCATCCCATGTGTGCTACCCTGGAAGTCATGATGTTGGACTCTCGCAACGGAATGAAGACACGGCTGTCCGTCACTATATTAACTCCCTATGTCTCGTCTCCCTGTATATTGGCTGTGCCCCATGCTATCATGGCGCCCGCTTTCGCCATCTGAAAGCAACCAGGTTGGTGGACTTCTCGTTTCGACAACACTAGGTATCCAGCTTGCTTCGACAAGTGCAGAAATGGGGCATGTCACTGGTGGAAGTGAATGTCTTACTATGGCTGGCGAACCAGAACCCCATACGCGCAAAAAATCATATTCATGCCATATCCCATATCTGTTTGTGCGCCTGGTACTGGTATCCCCGGAGCTGTAATTATGATTGGAGAAAAAGAAAAACATCAACCACGACGGGTCATGGAAACCCCGACAGAGAAGTCTGAAGATCTTCTACAGGCTGCAAAAAAATAGCGCCCGAGGGGGGTCTCGAACCCCCAGCCTTGCGGTGGCTCCAGATACTGACGATCATAAAAGCCGCACGCTCTGACCAATTGAGCTACCCGGGCATCTCTAACCGAACTTCAAGGCGAATGTATTGGTATCTATCAAACCTTTAGAAGCTTTACTAACCCTTGCAGCACTATGGCGCCAACTTTATCCCGGCTGCCACCAGCTGCCGCCGTCTGCCGCGCAGCCAGACCCGCTCTGACAAAATTTCCTTCAGTGAAGTATACTGGGAAAACGAGGAAGCCATCCACGCCGTGAAAGCGAATCCCCCAATCTTGTCCTCTTGATTCATCACCTCCCCAATCGTTTTCACCCTTTACATACAAAAATGCCTGCGCGCGTCAAGAAAGACGACCCTCCTGTGGAGGATACTAACATGGAGGACGCTCCTCCATCTGCCCAGGCTGAAGAGGGCAAGGGTGAGGATGCTGAGGAGGAAGAGGAGGAGGAGGAGGAGGAAGTCGAGCCACAGCGCGTCAAGATTGTGAGTTCAAAAGTCGCTCCGTAACCTGGTGAACGCATTTTAACAACCGAGGCAGCTTCCCGGATCCACGGATACGGCAGCCTCCTTTGAGTTCATCGAAGAGGGCCATACTCTCGGCAATGCGCTGAGATACATCGTCATGAAGAAGTAAGTTTCTCTTCAACCACGTGTTTGGGTGACCCATATTGACTTGACATAGCCCCGACGTTGAGTTCTGCGCATACTCTATTCCTCACCCTTCAGAGGCCAAGATGAACATTCGCATTCAAACATACAGTAAGCTCAACGGAACCCCCACCAACTCCACGCTCCTTCTTTGCTAACTGCTCTAAAGAGGGCACTGCCGTGGATGCTCTCAAAAAGGGCCTGACAGATCTACAGGACGTGTGTGACGTCGTGGCGGATGAGTTCTGGACCAAGAGACAGGCATTCAATGCCGAGCACAAACTGGGTCGATGAGGCGAAATATGAGCAGGCAAGAGGCAAAGAAAGAAAAAGCACACGGAACTTAGATTTGGCTCTTTCTTCTTATTTTCTGGGTCAATCACGTCGAAGCACAAGGCAGCTTTCGAGGCGTTCCGAGGGATTCCTTTTCTAGAGTTTCTAATGAGATATGTACACGCAAGCTACCAATGCCGTCGCCCTTAGTTGCGACCCTGTGTGTCCTTGTCAGTCATGTTCGTAGGCAGAGGCCGGACGGGTTGCTTACCTCCAGAAATCCGGTCATGAAGCTCGACGGCAATCGCTTGTCGCCTCGGAAGTTCTCTTCCTTGAAGTAGGACATGACGTGGGTGGTCTGCTTCCAGAAGTTCATGGTCTCCTACTCGTCCCAAAAGGTTAGCGTTGCTACGTCCTGCTGCGGGATAGCCGTTCCCACGCTGGACCCGCGTACCTGGTATTCGGCGTGAGACTTGAAGAGGAGCAGGTCAACAACGTTGAGCTTGTTGGCGAAACGGTTGCGCTCAAACTCCTGTCGCATGCGGGTTCGGATGACAGCCACGGGCATGGGGACGTTGTACATGGTCTGCACCTCGGGGGCCTGTATTTCGCTCGTCAGCCGGAAGCTCTGTCGCAGTCGGAGTGGCACAGAAGGCGCGTGGGAGCCGGAGCCTGCGGATTCAAGGTCGAACGAGGCTCCATTCTGGCACGGTCTCGGGGGTCGTCAAACGCACAGCTCGGATCCATTCTCGGTATGAGGAAAGCACTCGACGCTTCGCGTCCGTCCAATTGGCAGCTATCGAGGGAGTCAGCAGCGTCCGAGGGCGCTCATCGAGTGTCTGACTCACACTGCGCCGTCTTCTTCGCAAACTCGGTCGGCGTGATGGCCATGGTGGGCAGTCAATGCTCGTGTACACGGATACCACTCTACTCTGAGGTTCCAGGTTGAAGCCGAGATCACCACAGCCGTCACCCGGAAGAATCACGTGATGATACATCCGCCACAACTAAAGCATTTTGCCCCGCCACACGGCTATCCCCCCCACTGACAAGGCTGGCTTTCGTCAGCCAACTTCACCTCAAACGCCCTTACGCGCTTGTTCACGATTCGGATAACTACCACCCAAACGCGATGCCTGCGATACGTCACTCCTCGAAGCGGAAGCCCCCGCCAGAGGGCTTCGCCGACATTGAGGATGACCTCCTCATCTTCTCCAACAAGATGAAGGATGCCCAAAACAAACCACCGCCTCAAGGCCCACGGCACCAGGCGCAGTGGGAGGTGTTCCAGATTGCCCATCAACGAAGCCGATACGTGTACGAGCTGTATTACGAGAAGGAGGCCATCAGCAAGCAACTGTACGACTGGCTGCTGAAGAACGGGTACGCCGATGCGATGCTTATTGCCAAGTGGAAAAAGTCTGGCTATGAAAATGTTTGCACGCCCTCATACTTGAGAAGCCTGTCCCCACGAAGCTAACCACTAATATAGCTCTGCTGCCTTCGATGTATACAGACCAAGGAAACCAACTTCAACAGCACGTGCATCTGCCGTGTTCCTCGAGCCGATATGAAGGAGGGCCAGGAAATAGAATGCGTCAGCTGTGGGTGCAGAGGCTGCGCGACGAGCGATTAGATGGGTATATTGGATCAGCGACCCATAAGATCCGATGGCCTCACTTGATTTTGGAAAATGCGGCATAAGATTCGGCGTTTGGCGCATAATGGTACATTGGGGTCAATGTGTAAGGCCACCGTTGGGGTTCAGCGAGGTAGAAATTCCTTTGTCCGGCCAATTCGTTATATTCATCATTACATCGTGCTGATCGTGAACATTCAGACTGGGCTCTCGCTGAAAACCCTATGATTTTGAGAAGCCTGCCCTTCCCCTCCCGAAACGAATGCTAGGTGGCACAAACTGCAGCGATGACATGGCCCCGGTAAGCTCTGCCATATCCAGATCCACCTGATCCTCCTTGCCTGCCTCCTTTTCACTGTCCCGGATAGCCGTTGTATTTGCTGCCTCGTGCTGTGACTGTGTGCCACTGGCTTCTAGCAGACTTGCCCTCCGTCTTGATTCCTTGTTCTGGGCGTTGGTTGACGAACGCCGGCGATGATGTCCGCCGTCCGAAAGTAGGGACCGCCGACCATCGATACCATCTCTAGTAACCGCAAAGAAGAAGTTTTTGGGATACATATGTTTGTCAATGAGGTGCATGCGCCGCTTTTGATGGGTCATGCACTTTCGCTCACAACCCTCTACGAAGCAAGTGTACTATCCTTCGTTAGAGTTCCGATCTGACCGTGCAAGGGGGGTAACCGAGGGGTATCTGGATAGCCGGGAAGCCGGACTTACTGTATGCTCCCCCTTCTCCCTCTTGAGAAGTGTTAGCGGATCGTGATACTCCTCAATGTGCACGCCGAGCAGATGCTCTGTCGGGAAGTTCTTGCGGCATTCAAGGCATCGATTGGTATGAGCCTTGCTGTAGTGGGTCTCGTATTCATCATAGGACCGGAAAGCCAGAGCTTCCTTATGCGGCGGAAGTGAACATCTCATGGCGACGGGGTTCTCGATGTCGTCGACAGCCGAGTCTAGCCCAGTAATCTTCGCGACGGGCGGTCTCAAGGCGACGTTGGAGCCTGATGCCTGCTCGGTATCTGCTCCCAGAGATGTCTGATCTAGCTCATCATCGGCCTCTCGTGAGCGCTTCATCTTTGCGGTGAGCTGAGTGGGGGGGAGAGGTGAATTACGTTTAGAACAGGGTAGATGGGAGCGAGAGACTGCGAAGACAACAAGCAAGCTGTGCGGAAAGGACGTGCTAGCTTCGGATGCTTGGAAAGGGTCTAGAACGGATGGTTTCGGATAAGGCCTAGAGAGCTGTCCGGTCAAAGCCAAAGACGTTGGAGAAACCGTCGCTCTGGAGCCTAAGGTAGGTACTGAATGAACAACGGAAGAAGTTTGTGATAACAGAGTTGGGGCCAGAAACCTTGCGTATCCCCGTTGGAGGAGACGACTCCCTTATGAGTCCGCTTGCCCGCAGCAGCGCAGCTACTGTAAGCTCCAGTAGAACGATTCTGATAGGCACCTTGGCCAGTATCAACAAGTGCGGTGTGAGAGCTCCAGAGCAAAAGCCCAAACCTCCAAAAGTAAGCTAGGTACGGTAGGTAGGTACTTTCTGGCAGCAGGGAGCAGGGAGGGGCATATTGAGCTGGGAAAAAAAAGCACGGGCCTAGAACCTTGCGTCAGGTCGGGCAGGTAGGCAGGGTCTTCCGAGGTATTCCCATCCACCAAGATCATGACCCTGAGGGGTTCACTCTAGCAACGACGGCGGCTCACATTTCTGTCAAGACTCGCTCACCTTTGTCGCATTCACTCAACCTAGCGGCGCCGACCCCTCCGCATCTCGAATCTCGCTCGCCTCGACCTCCTCTGCTTCTGATACTCCGTCTTTGCCAATGTGTCTCCCCTGGGCCACCGATTCGATTTCCGCGAGCCGAGTCAGGCCCCAGCTTCCGCAACCCGACCAGTGCCCGAGTTATGGACTGTCTGGGATATCTCGATCCAGTCTTCCGAGAGTATGAATGCGCCGTTTAGCCGGGCCTCTACTGTTTAACCCACAACCACCCTCCCCGGAGACGCCTTCGAGTCCGCTCCGTCCTTGCTCCTTGTCGCAACTACGCCCCTCCGCATTCCCAGCGCGAGATTGTCAAGACGACAGTCGCCGGCATGGCGACACCGGCCCCCGATGCCAGCCAAAGGTGGCGGTACGTCTATATACCCCTGTTGATTGGATAATTCGTGTCGCGCAAACCGGAGACGTTCGTATACAAGAACCCGGGGGACCCCGCGCCGAAGGACTGAGCTCTGGTCTTGCAGTGGCTGACTACTATGCCCATGGGCAACAGAGAAGCGCTCAAGTTACGCAAGCACCTGAGTAAACAGCTTGACAAACTGCCCAAGGATGGCACCCCCACCGTCGACATCTCGCTCTTTGAAACCATTGACAGGATATTGAACGAGTGAGCATCCCCCGCGCTCTACCCTGGAGGCCAACCAATGCGCTGGACTGACATGAAATGCCATTCACCAGGGTCCGACTCAAGTGTGTACAGACCATTTTTCTCGATTTCGAGTATGCCGTATCCGAACACTGCGAGCAAATCTTGTGGACGTTGCACACATCCATCAACCACGAATACCGGCGAATCATTGGCCGCCTGAAGCAGTCGTCGCATTCTGTCGAACGAAGGAAAATCGATAAATGCTACAACAACTTCCTGCGTATCGCGCAGGCCTTCTACCAGGGCTACATCCAACGGCTTTCTGCGCGGTACGACATCCAGGAGCTCAAGCGAGTAGCCCAGGGAATCAAGCTCGAGCAGCTTGAAGAAGTTAACCCTATCAGCCCTGTGCCCCCTAATATTTCTATTCAGGTGCAAAAGTCTTGCCACTCCACCTTGATACGGATGGGCGACCTCGCAAGATATCGCGTCCAGGCCAGGCACAAGAAATCTGGCTATGCGGCAGCTCTGACCTTTTATAGCTTGGCCAATGACCTAAATCCAGACTCCGGATTTGCTTTCCACCAAATGGGCATTATCAACCTGGAAGAGGAGAAGCATCTCGATATTGTCTATCACTTTTATCGAGCTTGGGCTGTCGAGAACCCTCATCCCAACGCAAAGCAAAACCTGGAGTCCGAGTTCAAGTCTCGTCAACAGCAAAAGTCTCCCACGTCGAAAGGTGGACGGCCCAGTGCCGAGGATGCCCTGATCGGCTGGTTCGTACGACTGCATGCCTTGATCTACAAGGGCGAGGTATTCCCTCAGCACGCCGAACTGGAGGGAGAGGTGATGCATCGTCTCGAAATGGCATCCAAAACGCCTGGATCTTCCGAGGTGTTGCTGAAGATGGTCTTGACAAACATGTGCGCCTATCACATTGCCACAAGGAAATTTGCTGGTAAGTTTGTAATTGTGCCTTGTGATATCGTGTGACCTGCGACTGACAGAGCTTCAGAACGAACGCAATCAGAGCCCGCTTGTCGTTTCCGCCACTTTGCTTTACGAATGAATGCTCGATTCATCATCACTTTTTGCACGACCTTGGAATCCGAACTCACAAACATCATCACCCGCGAGAGCGCTCTCGATGAAGCTTCGGACCTGGCAAAGGTCACGCCAGTAATGGAATGCATGCTTCCCATCTTGCGCACCTACACCATGTGGCTTGCAGCGCGTCGCAACGAGGTTTTTGAATCCGTCGACTCCCTTGGTCCTATCTTGCCCGAAATGGTCAAATCGCTCGCGAACATCTTTACCATGCTCTGCTCCGACACGTACACCCAAGAGAATCTTGCTTCATGCCCATACCTGCTATCGGAAGATTTGGAGACTCGCGGCCTCCGTCCTCTTTGTGCCGACCAGGTGCCAGACGCCTGCAAGGCCTACAGTGGAGAGGATGGGAGCTTGAAGCCTCATCTCGAGTCGGAGGATAGGCGGCTCACACCCTTCCGAGAGTCACTGGCCAGAATTCTGGACACTCTTCGTGGTGCATATTTCTTGGCTGAAGACCCGGCAGTCCCCTTGACATATCGTGTCGTTGACAATGGGCTTGTTTTCGAGTACGAAGACCAAAGCGCTAGCCGAGTCCCGGGACTTCTCATGAGGGATACCGGACCCATTGCGCCGGCTCAGCCCGCTGTCACGGAGGCTGAGAACCAAGTGCCTCCTCCGCAGGTGCCTACATCCAAGCCGCCTCAGCCTGAACCCCGACCTGAACCTCAACCTGTTGCTATGACAGTCAACAAGCCTAATCCTCCTGCTCTGATAGAGCAGGAACACCGACCTGCTACCGACATCGAGCATGCCGATGACACTGTGATAACCATGTTGACCCCTTTTTTGGCGCCACCGACTCCACAGCGGCACCAGCAGCCTCAGGCGTACGGGGAAGCCTCCTCCTCTTATGGTATGAATACAGCTACAGCAAACGAGCTATTCGACATGGTCCAACCCGAGCCAAGCCCAGGGGCTTCTGTCCCCTCTCGAAAGCTAGAGCCCCTTCCCTGGGCATGGGTTTTTACGCCCAAACCTCATGGAGAGCAGGGTCGATCTGCACCATCGGCAGCTGAGGAGGCCTTTGACGGCCAGGTCAGCCCTGGCTCCAACTACTCGCCCAGGCACCCAGGCTCAGCGGGCAATGCCTTTGAGGACCCCTTCACGACTCCGAGACGCCATACGCCGGCACGCATTGCATCCGCTAGCTACGCGTCAAGACCTTTGCCTGCTCTCTCTGCCGCCGAAGAGGCCCACCGGAATAATCTTTTGCAGTCCTTTGCTAGCCCGAATGCACAGTCCAGCCAAATGGCAGCCGCACCGCGGGTCTCGACGTTTAGTCAGTGGGGTCAGAACAGCTCACGGATGCCGAAGGAAGCCATCCCTTCCCCATGGCTCCCACACGCTCTCCATGCCCAGCATCTCGTATCCTCGGATGTCTCGGGTTTCTCTCATCCTAGTAGCCTCTACCAAGGCACGCCTGCCAATGGAATGCCGTTCGGCCGGCCAGCTTCTGCTGCCTATGCCCTCAACCGTCGTGACTTGGGCACTTCGCAGGACAATGCAGCATCCATGAGACACTATCACATTGATGAAGCTGCCTCGAACTACGATGCAGCAATTCTGCAGTCTGCATTTTATGGAAAACGGTAATCGCAGCGACATAAGTTGAGAAAGAAAGAAGAAAAAAAAACAGGCGAATGCCCGGAAGTCGAAGATCTATTCGAGTATTACAATGAATAACGGTCCTGGCCGCCCTCTGTATTGTCGGGCCAAATGTTGCTCATGATACGTCGGTCCGGATGTCGAACTACAATACGATTCATATGAAGCGAACGAAACTCATCCCGAGGTGGAATACCCTTAACAGGGGAGTCAACGTGACGGCGCAGGGGCATTTGGCTGTGATACGGGGTACTGAACAAGCGGATATTGAGCAGATCATGAAAGCCTGGCCTTGCCAGGAAAATAATGTTTTCTATAACTCTCAAAAGATTTGCTTGATTGGATTTCGTTCGGCATCGTGGAGGAAACCGAAAGCACCACGCGATGTGAGAAGCATAACCCCCATCGACTGATTCCCGCTCTTGGATGCAAAAACGCCGTTGTTGAAACCGTTTTCCCATTGCCCTCAACGCCGTGCGACATTTATTTATTTCACCAGGACAAGGTGTGTGTAGATGGATCATCTCTATGGGACCTCTTACGAGGAAGGCTGGTAAGTCTGCTTGGGGAAGGGGTACCTGCAGGGGGATGTTAGTTCATCGAGCTTGATTCTTGCAATTTTGTAATTCTGCCAAGGGCAACGCATCCATAGGTGGATGGTCATAACAGGCGAGTAGATGAATGAGAGAGGAGAGCAATAAATGCGGAGGGTTTGACTTACGAAGGACCCAGCTCCTGAATGCTCAGCTTGGCGAGCCACTGGCCCATGTCAATGCTGGTCTCGAGAGACTTGCCCTCGAGGATACCAGCCAGGAGACCACCAGCAAAGGCATCGCCCGCGCCGTTGGTGTCGTTGATCTTCTCACTCTCGATGGCGTGAACAGGGAATTCCTTGATCTCATCGGTGCCCTGAATGGCAACGAGAGTGGGCTCGGTACCCTGAGTAACGATGGCGATACGCTTGCGGCTGGTGTTCTCCTTGGGAAGGTTGGCAAGGTGCTTGACAACGTCCTTGGGCTCCTTGCTAGGAAGGTCGTGGGACTCGGCATAGGCGGCAGCCTCGGTCTCGTTGCAAACAACGTAGTCCCAGTAGGGGGCGCTGGCATCCAGGGGATCCTTGAAGAACTGGGCAATGAAGGGGGCGGAGAGAGAGAGGACGAAGGGCTTGTTGCGGGCAGCAGCCTGCTTGGCTAGCTCCATGATGGCAGGGGGGGAGACTGTTGCACGTCAGTGGAAGGCAAAGACAAAGGTCGAGGAAGGGGGATGCATCTCACCAGTGAAGTGGAAGCCACCGACATAGTAGACCTCGGCATTCTCAACGAGGCTCCAGATCTCGGGCTTCTTCAGGTGGTCGAGACCGTAGTGGTTGGCGGCGCCGAGGTCGGTGACGAGACTTCGGTTGTGGCCAGTAATGATGGCGCCGCAGCGACCCGTCTTCTCCTTGGGATCGACGCGGTACTCGACACGCAGGCCGGCGGCCTTGACGGCATCGTGGAGGATAGCAGAGTACTTGTCATCACCAGCACCGCCGATGTAGACGACGCTGTTGGGAGGGAGGATGTACTGGGCACCACGGGCCGAGTTCTGGGCAGCACCGCCAGCGATGAGCTTGGCGTCGTAGTTGTTGAGGAGGTCCTCGTAGAGAGGGAGGTGCTTCTCGTCAGCAAGGATGGCGTCGTTGGCCTTGAGCTCGTACTTGTCGAGCAGAGCTTGGTCACCCTGGGCCTGGATGTCTATAGAAAGGGGACGAAGTGGTGTGTTAGCGACCGAGGGGACGTGCCAGCCGCATTGGCAGCTAGATGCTGCGGTAGAGGCAGAGGAATCAAATTGCACCTACCGAGAAGAGGGTTCTCGAGGCAGAGAAGAGCGAATTCCTTGGTGGGAGCCATGGTGCTGAATTGACGTCTGGTAAGGTTGAGGTTGAGGTTGAGGTTGAGGTTGTTCTCGGGGAGAGAGGAGGAGGATACTGGGGTTGATGCGAGGAGATTGAACTGGATGGAGGGGTAATAACTGTTGTTGGTGGGGTTGCTGTCCTTGCTGAGCATTGCACGTGGGGTACACTGGGTACTATGGGCGGTCTCAAACGGGGGCCGACCCGGAAGCGCTGCCCTCGCTGAGCAAAGGCGGCGGGCCAATGACCAGCCGCGACAGCATGGTGCAATCCTGGAGAGGGGGCGCATAGAGGACATTTGAATGGATATACGTTATGTACGGTAGATACCGTGTGCACCGTGTGTGGCGTGTTTCCCAGGCTCGGGACGTTCTGGGGCGGAGATTGTCTCGTCTTGTCTCAAGAGCATCACCATCAGAGGCGCAGAGGTGGAGGGGAGGACGGTGGTTGAAATAGCCATGGCAAATCAATCAAGTCGTACGAGCATCGCATCCCGCAAACACATGGAACATGACCCCAGATCGAGATGGACATGACCACGCCACGCTGGGTCCAACCTAAACCCGACTTGGTGCCGTAGCCATTGATATGTATCAGTCATGGATGGAGGTGTGCAAATGGCTGCAATGGCTGCTGATTCGCACTGGGAGTGATCCTCATTCAACTTCACACAAGCCACTACGCGGTAGGTAGATAGGCACTCGGTCTGGCTTGGAATTGCAAATGTGGGTGGTTTTTGGCACGCATACTCGGGTATGTCTGTGCTTGTCTACTTCCTCACCTCCAGATGATTCTGGATTCTCGCATCTTCACAGAAACGGCCTTCAGATTTTGTGCGCCAATGCCATAGTACTTGCCCTCGGAGCTACCAGCCTTCTGCTCACAGCAGTACCATCAATAGATGCAAGCAAGCCAGTATAACACCATCCCAATGAGACCATGAATTCCAGCCTCCTTAATCCTTCGTCTTCTGGGTACCACGGAGGAGACCCGTCCTTCTCGCAGCAATAAGACCGGCCTTCTGTCCCTGGACGGCGTATCGGGAGATGGTAGAAGCCTTACCAATATGTTGGTGGTTACCCTGCAAATCTTGTCAGCCTTTCTGTTCACAAGCAGTCCGGATTCGGCACTACTTACACCACCGTGAGGGTGGTCCACGGGGTTCATGGCAACACCACGGGTCTTGGGCCAGCTGTTGCGCTTGACAGCGAACTTGTGCTTGGCACGCGAAGCCTCTGTACACACGTGTTAGAAATCCAATTCGACCAGGTCAAAGTCCAAGCCCCAGATTTGCTGGGGCCGAGCCTGAGGGAAAGGGAGCAAACGTACTCATGAGGGGCTTGTCGGTACGGCCACCGCCAGCGACAATGCCGATCATGCCTCGGGCCTGGGAGGAAACGACCTTCTTGGAACCAGAGGGGAGCTTGACACGGGTCTTGCCCTCATCGGGGTTGTGGCCGATAATGGTGATGTAGTTGCCGGAAGTGCGGCCGAGAGCGCCACGGTCGCCGACCTTCTCCTCGACGTTGGAGACGACGGTACCCTCGGGCATCTCACCGAGAGGGAGGACGTTGCCGACGGTCAGGGCAGCCTTCTTGCCGGCGTAGACGAACTGGCCGGTGTACATGCCCTCGTTGGCGATGAAGGTCTCGGTGACCTGCTTGAATCGGTAGGGGTGGCGGAAGACGACCTTGGCGAGGGGAGCACCTCGACCTGTAAAGCAGAAAAAGACGCATGTTAGTTTGCTTGTCCTTGCCATCTCCAGCCCATGACTGCCGTAACCATCACCATCCGCCAAATCTCAAATCTCGACTGGGGGGACTTGCCAGCATCGTGGACGATATCGCGGACAACACCGCGGATGTATCCGTGGCGCTCAGCGTAATCGAGGTTTCTGAACTTGGCGGGAGCCTTGTTCAGGCGCGTGTTGGCCGCTTTCCTGACGTTAGTATGCCATTGTCGATGTCGTTTCGGATATTCGATCGGTACTGACTGAAAATGGATCCACGACCCTTGCGCTGGTTGCGAATAACTCTACCCATGGCGGCTTTTCTTCACTGGGTGGATGAGAAAAGGGTAGATGCTATGAAGCAATGGTAAGTCGAGGGTTGGGGGGGCAAGAAGGAGAGGATGTAAATTTACCTGGCTTGGGCCGCTTGTGTTTTGTCGGAGAGGCCTTCGGTGCACCTGGCTGATAATTTTTTGTGCGCACGACGCCAGTTTGGTGGAGGAGCCCTGACCACGTGATGTCGCTCTCGCACCCGGTGGGGCCATCGGCCATTGGCCAAACCCAAGCCACTACTTAGACTACCTTGGGTAGGCTCTTGCAACCTGCAATCCACTCTGCCACTGAAGTGAGATGGTTGTAAGTAACCTGTAGGCGCCACAAGTTTCCGTGCAAGATGTACCCGTGACCGACCGCTATATCCCCACTGCCAATCCTGCGCTTACTACAGATTAGTCCCGTGCCTCATGTTGCTCTTTGCGATCATTGCCTTTGCCTCACCAGAGTCACCACCACCGCCTCAGAGTGCAGCGCACCGCCATTCATATCATTGGACCATTGCCAGCTTGCAAACTGGCTGGCGGCCCTTTTGTGCAAGTGCGCATCTTCTTCTGTTGTTCCCTTGGAAGAAAGATGGCACGTCAATCGTGGGTTCATTCTCACTCCACAAAGAGCGTTGCGTAACGATCTACTCTTGCGATGCCATTTCATCACGATATGCCCTAATTTGCTTGTTGTGCAAATCGACTTCATTATGCGAACGGGAACTTTGAAATGAGGGTCTACGGAACCCCCTTGCACTCTTGCAACCCTGTTGCGTACACGGCCAAATGGCTGGGAGTGACTCAGTGGTCCATCCTTTCGAGCCAGAGGCACTTGGTGAAGCTAATGCTATGAAAGAAGTTCGAGACATGGCCTGAACCAATTTCGTTTTGGATGAAGCTAGAGCTGACTTGCTGTTTCTGACGCATTCCAAGTCGTGTGCATCGTCAGCCCGTGGGCGCTCAGACATGTGCTAGGAAATGCTCATCGACAGCTTGGTCTGACCACTTTACGGTGTCAGTATGTTGAGAATCCCCTCGGATCTCTGAGCAGAATTTCCTGTCTACAAGTTGCCAAGCCACGTGGGCGCGCTTCAATCGTGTGCTGAGGATCGACAAGCCCGCAATATTGGCGCATACCTACAAGACGAAGTATGGCTGCAGTAGCAGTCAGTCTGGAGCATGCCGAATCTGACAATGCACCCCTGACCGATTCCTCTTCTTTGCCGTCTTTTCATGCTACGACCTCAGTCTGCCGTTGAATGCGTGGGAATGACTAGTCAACAGCGGCAGCTCCGAGGCTTTGAAAGGTGCAACATCGCGACTCCCGGCGACTCTGTGGCCAAGGTCGACAATGATAATGACCCACTTCTTTGATTTCTTTATGCATGGAGAGGAACAGTGCTGGTACTTCTTTGCGGCGGCATTGAAGGCAAGAAGGGTGGTTGAAATGCGCCTCGTTGGTACTGGTGATGGGCTGGATTGACACGTCTAGCATCAAGCCAAGCAGGGCAATGCGTAGGCGATGGTCCAGATCTGGCGGAGTTGGACGATAAGGCTTGATTGGGTGGATGGATGGACACGCGAATAGCGAGAAACATGGGCAGATGGAAGGCTCTCTAAGACAGCCCCAGGGCACACTCTTGTCGGCCGTCGCCTCCTGGATGAGGGTTATGACGAGTCCTAGCACAGTCCCTTCCAGGTACTTAATAGATTTCGAGCGATAGCCTATCAGAGCCGGGTTACGACTTGTCAACGCGCCTAGTGGATGCAAGTCCGCTCGCGAACTTAATAAGTTACGTCGTTCCTTACTTCCCTCCCCCCACATCATAACCTCATCCTGACAACGACGACGACACGACAACGCCGCGGACGAGCACCCAAACATGTCTGCCGACGACGATTCCTCAGAGCTCTCATCGCTTTCATCGCTGTCGCCTGTCCCTTCAGACGACGAGCTCGAAGAGGCTGGTGACTCGGAACCCAACCAGCCCAAATCCAAGGCTGGGATTCTAAAGTTCTTCCCCAAGCTTTCCAACCAGTCCCCCAAGGAACCATCACCGCCACCGCGCAAACGATCACCCTCTCCGCCACACGAATATGTCCTTGCTGATAATCCCGATATTGCTGTATGTACCTACGCTTGGCGCTCTTCTCACCTTGTGCCAACAATCGCCCAGGGCGCGACGTCGCGGCCTTGACGCGCCTGGGTCTGTCGCGTTCGCGTAACGCCATAAGAAGTTCGCTAACAGTCGCAGTTCATTGTCATGTTTAGAAGCCGATTCGATGATGCATTTCCCCGATCCCTCGCGAATTTCGGACCTCAAGAGCTCGAACGAGACGTCGTTGCACAGGTTCCAGGCGATCGTGCTGAAGCGTTCCTCTGCGCAATACTGGGACTGCTGCTAAATCGGAAGCAAGATGTCAAGTACGCCAATTGCCGCCTTTTTCGGATACACCAAGCTAATCGAAATCTACTCTCGTTGATTTAGACCGGGGCATTACAACAGAGCATTGGAAGATGCTATCAGCACTCACAAGAACCAATGGGCACCTGCATGGGGTGAAAAGAATCCTCTTTCTGGAGGCTCAACCTTTTCTTCAATGAACCCGACAGAAAGAGTGCGTAGGCTGTGTAGATCGGTTCATGTACATCATCTGACCGCTATCATAGCTCACACTACTACGAACCCTGATCCTCTGGGCCCTCTCCTCGTCCGAAACCGTCAAAAGCCTGATCAACCAGTCATACAAACAGAATCGCCATGAAGACGACCTAAATCAGCCAAGATCGGTGCAGCCGTGGGGTTCGGATGGTGACAAGCGCAGATACTTTTTGATCGAAGGCCAGGACGATACTGCTTTTCGTGTATACCGAGAGAGCAACCCGGCCGGGAACAATCGAACCTGGTGGAGTGTAGCTGGGTCGATCGATGAGCTCAAGGCCCTTGCAGAAAAGCTTGAAACCAAAGATGGAGGACCAAAGGCAAAAAAGCTTAGCCACAAGATTCTGGCCGCTGTTCCTCGGTTCGAGGCTGGCGAAGACGTAAGTGGGAGCTCTTCTAGCCTCAGGACCTCCATGGCCCGGCTCCTGTTGGCGCATCCCATAATCAGCCTTGGTTCCCTGCTAACGCGATGCAGAAACGAAAACGTCGCGAATACCGACAATCGCGCAAGGAGCAGTTCAAGCGGCCGGAGCCTGGGTTCTCACTTTACGAAGGCCGCACGCGTGGCAAGCGGATAAAGTACACCTACTCAGATGATGAAGACGTGTTCAACTCAGACTCGACTACGAGATACTCCGCACGGAATACTGGAACCCACACCCCGGCTGAAACTGGACCTCTGACTACTGCAAGCGGGAGGCAGATCAGGGCACCAACCAGATTGAACGCAACGGGTGATGGTGATGATGACGACGCAAATGACGCCGAAAAGGAGGGTGCGAATGGTCCAACGGGACGGCCACGACGGACTGCGACACTGAATCATGGAACTACTGATTACGTGGGAACCAGTACACGCTCGCAACGTAACTCGAAGGATTCGGACGAGGAAAGCGAGGCAGAATTTGGGGATGATGAAGAAGATGCCGATGAGCATGTTCCCCAAGAATCGGAGGAAGAGGATGAATTTGATGAAGATGAGGCCATGGTCGAAGATGACCTCAGCGAGACACAGCCACAGAGCTTGGTTGTGAAGCTCTCTGTCACTGCACCGAGCCTCAAGAACGTCTTGACTTCCAACGAACAGGCCGGAAACCTGCTGCCCGACAAGATCTCCCAGGCTGAAAGCGAAAAGACTGAGACAGCAGCCATGCCTGAGGACGAGATGCCGAACGCTCCTCGGATCTCCCCTCCTCGGAAAACAGACTCTGCGGAATCACACCCACTTCCTCCAATGGAGCCTGCAACTCCAGCCACGATTCACGTAGCTCCTCTGGCTTTCAGAGGAAGTCCTGAAAAGTCGCAAGCGCAGCCGATTTCCAGGTCCATCAATGTTGGAACCCAAGAATGAGGGAGACCAAAAATGTTTGTGGTTTTATGGAGTTGGGGACTACAAAGCAGGATCGTGCCATAGAATCGTTGTATTGCCGGGAATGATTGGTTTTTTTTCGAATGCTCGGAATATATATGACGGGAACTGGGAAAGGCAAGCTGCCTTGGCGGATGATATCCCAGGCTGGAATAAAATAATCGTTCAGTCAACAGTGACAGGGTGACAGGATGACAGGATGACAGGCATCCCGGCCAGCATCAGGTGGCAGTCGGTTTGTTGAGTGGTCATATATACGTGACTAAATCGCATTGGGCCCTAAAGAACATACTGTCATCACCTTTGAGCAGTCGAAGAAGAATTCTGATGTACAATCAATTGCCTGCTAGCTCCGTGTTTAATCTTTCTACATCCACTTCTTTTGGGGGGCACTGGGTATTTTCCAGTTGTTGACTCCATACCACCAGCGTCGCAACCTGGCGCCGGCTGTATTCCCATGTAACTGGGCGTTCCTATTCCATTGCTGCCATCCACACAGAAAGAGGTTGTATAGCAGACCCTGTGCCAGAGGCATCATGATCTACAGTATCATGTCAGCCGCTGCATTCTCTTCGACGTGGAGTCAAGTACATACCTGGTCCCTGGCCGTAATGAGCATCACCTTCCACCAGGTATCCGCGTTGGATATGCTCCGCAAATAGCTCTGCTCGAACCGCAAGTCTGGCAGGGGCGGGAGCTTGTGTGACTGGCGAGCCGGCCGTAGAACACTGTAAGGGATGTCCTCCTCGTCATCGTCAACGTCGATGTCATCGTCGATACCATGATGCTTTGAGTGGTGCAGCGTGACTGGCTCTCTCGTGGCGGAGGCTGTGGAGGGGTTGATGTCGCGCTTGGGATCCGGATGCCTGTTGATATGGCCTGCCTGGATGGTGGCAGCCAGCTCGGTGGGGAGGTCACTCATGATGGAGCTGTGAGTCGAGGCGATTGGACGCAAGGCTCGGAGAGACGGCAGCGATGGGGAGTTGGGAAGGCAGAGCCGTGGTTACAGATATGCGCGGGGATGGAGACTGTATTTTGGTGTTGGATGATGTCAATGTAGCCGCGCGCCCGTCTCGGTAGCTTCCCCAGCATGTGAGGTGTGAAGGCATACTGCCGGGCGGTGGAGTCGATGGACTAGATTGTCATCGCATTACATCTCCAGCCCCAGGCCCGACATTCATCCGACCCTATTTACATGCGGTTCGTGCACGGTGAGCCATCCCAGAGTCAATCTGCCAGTATACTGGCAGACAAACAGCTACAACAAACTGCGTAATTTGTATCTGTCTTGTAATCCGGATTGCCAAGCTCTGCTCTTGAAAGCAACCAATCCATAGCAATATTTATGGCTCGACTCACTTTGTTTCTGGGCCATTAACGTTGGTTTCTGTTATTCGCACTCACTGTCCCCAACTTTCCCTCCGCCAACCGTTTATGGCATGTGGCGTGTTGACGAAACGGGCAAAGCAATTATAATTGCTTCATAATGTCTTTATGGACTTTGGAAAAAGGGCGAGGATGGGGAGCCTTTTTGGCTTTGCTCAATATCGCCAAAACAGCAAGGGCAGTCCTGCTTTTACAACGAAACAATTCAAATGATAGATATCATGTTAATGAAATTGATAACCCCACCAACATAGAATCCTGTTCTGTGCAAACATGAGCGCAATAAATTCATCAAATTCATCAAAGGGGGCACTCCTGATTGGGCTATCGAAAAGCCGCAACACGCTGCGCGTGAGAGCGAAGCAACAGCTTTTCGGTGCTCGAGGAGTGCCCAATGGACAATTCTAGGTACCTAGCTAACCGGACGATTGGCAGCTCGTTTCCCATCCATGCGTGTTCGTTCCCCTTCTGTTCTTTCGTCCCACTCGCGCAACTGCTCTGATTCCTCTTGAATCTAAGCAGTCCGCTCACGCACTTGTTGCCATTCTTTCTCTTCCTCCTCTTCCTCCTCTTCTTCGTCGTCCAAGAGGTTGTTGTTCTTGAGATACTCGGTATACCGCTCAGAAGCCTGCAAGCGCCGTTCCAGTCCCCGCTGCAGCTCCTTATTCTCAGGACGCTGGAAAAAGTCAGGGACTACCTTGTCGCGAGACTCAGTGTAGAGTTTGGGATAAATGCATCTATAAAAGAGCAGAAAGAGTTCAGTTGGGTCTTGAAGGATATAAGCAATGGGCAATCTGAGATTATCTTGGAAATCCCATTCTTGTGCAAGGGTAGAGTGGCTAGACGATAGTTGTTCTCGTGACGACAGTACGCTGGCAAACTCGGACAAGAGGTTAGTCTTGGAAACAATGGATCCAATATCGTGACCAGTGATCCACGAAGGAGGTAGGAAAGCGTGTCGTGGAACCGTGGCTGAAAATTCCCAGTCAATAATGCCATGGATATGGAGATCGTCGTCCACAATGAAGTTATCGACACGGAGATCGGGGTGGGCTAGACAGAACGAATCGCCGGACGAGTTGGCCTCCGTATCGAAAGTCTTTTGAGCCTCTAGAATCAGAGCATGGAGTGCAAAATCCTCACGCTCAGCCTCCTCTCGACTGAGTTGTTGGCTAGGTACCTTCCAGGTGTATTGAAGCATACGGTATTGCTCTTCAAGAAATTCCTTTGCAGTGGTAGCTGTGAAACGTGAAGCCATATATCCGTCGACCTGGAGTTCATTCTTGCGTCTGGAAAAGGCACCCACGATTTTTGGCCCGAATTCGAATCCTTCCGTGGTTGACTGGGGCGTGAGGAATTCTTCCTGGGAAGAGAAAAACTGTCCTAATCGGGTCCAGATTCCAGCTGTCGCATTCGGCATCAATGAACCGCCCTGAGGAAACTCGAGCTCTCGGAGTTGGGCGCACATGTCGACAACTTGGTCCAAGAATCGGGTCCGGGATTCCTTTGAGCTGTCGCGAAGTAACTGTTTGGTAAGGGGTCGACCGCTAATATAATCCAGGACCATGAACACTTGAAGCGCCGGGGTATCTCGTCGGAGTTGGCTGCGGCCGTAGGCATATACTCGAGGGACAGCAATAGTAGTGTGGTCTCGCACGTACCTTTATGCGCACCGTGTCAGTCCTCAGGAAGGGTGATATCGAATATGCAGGAGAGACGTACTGCATGGTATAGACCTCGCTTTGCACCTTGTTCCACACATCATGGACTGCCGGCTCGATGGGAAGCCTGACAAGACGTGTCGAGCCATCAGGGAAGTCGAGGATGTAGCACACGTTGAAGGTGCCCTGGCACCAGCATCTGATTTCGCATGACAAGCCGTCGTTATACTTGGAACCTAGGGCACGAATGGCAGAGGGATCAATCGAGTCGATGAATTCATGGGTCTTTTGCTTGCGTTGTTGGTCTGTGAGGGGCCTGAGATTATAGGGAGAAGTGGCGAGGCGTCTGAAGATGGGGTTGAACAGCGCACCCCAGAGGCGCCGAAAACGGGTAATGCAATATACCCACGGAACCGAGAAGATCCGCTCGATGATTGAAGCCATTGGAAAGGACGAGCGCAGCGTACATGCGCGAATTCTCTGGCATCGGCGGGTGAGGATCACGCGAGCAGGTTGGTAATGCTGGAGAGAGGAAATGGGTTGGGCCTCACGAACGATCGATCACATGACATCAACCAACACTGGGAAGCGATTAAATACCTCGATTGGTACATGTACCTATCCGTATTCGCGATGGATGCGTCCAACCCTGCTTGCTGTAGGATACCTGCCCAGGTACATGCAGGTTGGTTGATCTCATGATCCGTATTGGTTCCAAGCGGTGAGGAGCCTATCCACAGCTTGGCGCGTGCCGCCAAAGGGGAAACCCCATCAAGTCCAGTTACTCAGCGTGCCAGCCAGCCAGCCAGCCCGCCAGCCCCAGGGCCCGACATTGAGCCGGTCAGATCCACCTGTGGCGGTGCTGTTGGTCAGTCGGGTACCAACTACGTAAGGTACCGTGAAAGTTGGTCATGCCGCCTTGCACCGATAAAAATCTGGCACCAGACAAAGACATACACACTTTTGGGATCACGCTCGCTGGAACCCGCCACATTTCTGCGATTCTGACCCGCGAGACAAGCCAACGAACCGACTCGCAAGGCCCTCACTACCGCGCCCAACATGAGTGACCCGCAGGCGAACGAGGCCGAGAAGAACGTAGGTCACGGTTCCATTCGCGGGCTGGCTTTGCAGCCCCTCATTGCTGCTGGCACGCTGGCACTTGTGCCCCGCGCCAACGCCGCCAACACCAACACCGCAAATCATCGTGCTTTCCCGCTGATGAAGCGATGCTAATCCAACCGCACACAGATTGAGATCTGGAAGGTCAAGAAGCTGATCAAGCGCCTCGAGGCCGCCAGAGGAAATGGAACTTCCATGATTTCGCTCATCATCCGTATGCCATCTGCCTACATCCTCCCGCCGCTGGAAACCACGCACTAACCTTTTTTTCCCGTCAGCGCCCAAGGACCAGGTTTCTCGGGCGGCCAAGATGTTGGCTGAAGAATACGTACGACCCCGAGAATGTCCAACCCGAATCGAGATCCGTTGCTAACCACGGACCTATTCAGGGCACCGCTTCCAACATCAAGTCTCGAGTCAACCGACAGTCTGTCCTGTCCGCCATTACCTCGACCCAGCAGCGTCTCAAGCTCTACAACAAGGTCCCCCCCAATGGCCTGGTCGTATACTGTGGTGAAATCTTGACCTCGGAGGGTAAAGAGCGAAAGGTCAACATCGATTTCGAGCCGTTCAAGCCCATCAACACCTCCCTCTATCTCTGTGACAACAAGTTCCACACCGAGGCCCTGGCTGAGCTCCTCGAGTCTGACCAGAAGTTTGGTTTCATCGTCATGGATGGTAACGGCACGCTATTCGGCACGCTCAGCGGCAACACTCGCGAGGTCATCCACAAGTTTTCCGTCGATCTTCCCAAGAAGCACGGCCGTGGTGGTCAGTCCGCTCTGCGTTTCTCCCGTCTGCGTGACGAGAAGCGACACAACTATGTCCGCAAGGTCTCGGAGCTGGCTGTGCAAAACTTCATCGTTGCTGACAAGGTCAACGTTGCCGGCATCATTCTGGCCGGTTCCGCCGATTTCAAGAACGACCTCAACGCTTCCGACATGTTCGATAACCGCCTGCAGACCAAGGTCATCAAGGTTGTTGATGTCTCTTACGGTGGCGAGAACGGCTTCAACCAGGCCATCGAGCTGTCTGCCGAGACTCTCGGCAACGTCAAATTCATTCAGGAGAAGAAGCTCATTGGCAAGTACTTTGAGGAGATTAGCCAGGACACCGGCAAGGTCTGTTACGGCATCGATGACACGCTCAAGGCTCTGGAGCTGGGCGCCGTCGAGACTCTGATTGTCTGGGAGAACCTTGAAATCACGCGCTCGGTCCTCAAGGACAGCAACGGAACCGAAGTTATTCTGCACACGACCAAGCAGCAAGAGCAGAGCAACCGCGACATGTTCCTCGACAAGGAGACTGGCCAGGAGATGGACATTGTTTCCCAGGAGTCGTTCCTGGAATGGGTCGCCGAGCACTACAAGGACTTTGGTACGACGCTGGAGTTTGTCTCTGACAAGTCGACCGAGGGCAACCAGTTCGTCAAGGGCTTCGGTGGTATCGGAGGTCTTCTCCGATACAAGGTCAACTTTGAGCAGTTGGCTGACTTGGATGACGATGATGATTACTACGACGGTAAGTCGACAACGGGCTGTCTCATCAACAAAGCCACGTTACTAACTGCTCTGATACAGATTGACCAGCGGATGCCCTCGTTGATAGCGAGGGAACAACTCAAGCCCAACCGTCAATGCATGACAACAGTGCCCAGCGCTCCGCGGCGCAGGGACCGAGCGACGCTGCGCCGATGTCATTTGCTCAGAAGCGCCTGATGGAGAGAGACTGTCTCACGCCTCCTCATCGTGAACACCAGGTGTCGCGACCTAGTCCACTGCACACCATGATGACGGCTTCTTGAGTTATGATTGATGTAAGGCCAAGGTACGTTGCACCCATAGTGCTGCCCAAGGTAGCTAGCTGCCGATGTGATTGCACACTAGTCTCACACAAGCGCAGACCCGAACTTTGCAATTTGATACACAGAGGTTGACGCGATCAAGATGGCGTAACGGCTGGAGATTCTTGAAGATTATCGCAGCGTTTCTTGGCCTAGAATACCTGTTGTCATGAGGTAGAGTCGACGTGGACGTGGTGGGCTGATAAGCCTGTCACATGTTGACAGCAGTTGGGAAAAAGCTACGATACTGAGAGGAAACAAAATACAAGCCGTTCGGTCTTCAGATCGCAAGGAGCTCTTCTGCTTGACGAGCCGATTCCACACCTGCTCGTTTCTTGATTCAAACTATTGTCGTGAATTGAACGGGCCATCTTCACCCCCTGCCAAGATCGGCCAAGTGGCATTGCATGCATGCATAACAGTGGGCATATCCAAACAATTGGCATTTAGACAGATGGACTGCCGGTATATAATAGGGGGTTTAATCTGATGCAGATCCCCGTCGAGATAGGAGGTGCCTGCGTTAACAGGCTTTATACATACATTGGCTACATTGCGAGGTCGTCTTTTTGTCACATGGAGAGCACGTCCATCCCGTTGTTGCGCATGGATGAGTGGCATTATAATCCGTACCTACCCAAGTTAGATAGGCACCTTAACTTAGGTAGGGAGGCTGGAACCGTGCCTAGTCTCACAACCGCCATTTCAGCGAATGTGAGCCGCTAAGGAAGTGTGGCTCAAATGGGGGTGGGGGATCTCCGTCAGAGTGAAGGGGTGCGGCGCAGTAGTGTTATGCAAGTTGCATGTGGTTACGTAGTTCCAGCTTGATACGAATGGGCAATTTCGTAGACTACAGTAATGTGTATCCGTACATCCCTCTCCATTGCGCCTCATCTTCTTCCACGTTCACCACCCCCTTGTTCCCTTCTCGCCTTCTCTGCTTGCTCACCAGCGCGTCACGTCCGCTAGCACAGCACCAGATGTAGTGGGATTCCCAGTGTGAACCACCACCAACGATGCCTGAAGCGCCAGAGAGCACTGTGGCTGCGCCGGCACCTGCTGCACAACAGCAGCCCGATAGCGGCACTGTCGCTGTTGGCCTCAACGAGGCCGTCCTCGACTCGCCAACCTTTCGCGTGACCTCGTCCCATTTCGCAGAGCAGGTCGATGCCATAGAGCGCTGGCTCAACGGGTACGCCGCGTCCACCTCGAAGCTCGTCCACGACATCCTTGCTCTCGAAGAGTCCATCAACGGCTATCTCACCAAGACGATCCCCTCCGCCACGGATGGCGTCGTCGACAATGACTATACCTTTCTGGCCCTCAAACGGGTCGGCGATAGCTCGCGCGAATACTGGATGCAGCTGCTCAGTATCATGAAGAAGACGGAGAGCTCCGTCGTGGAACCTATCAGGGCGTTCCTCAGTGGTGAGCTCCGCAACTTCAAGGAGTGCCGCAGAGCCTTAGAACAGTCGCAGAGGACCTTCGACTCAACCTTGGCGCGCTATGTCAGCCAGTCCAAGACGAAGGAGCCGTCTGCCCTCCGCGAGGATGCCTTTGCTGTGTACGAGACCCGTAAAGCCTACCTCAAGGCGTCGTTGGACTACTGCCAGCTTGCCCCTCAGCTGCGCTTTACAATGGACAAGCTTCTTGTCAGGGTCTGCAACGAGAGATGGAAGGAGATGAAGCGATCACGCGAGGCGCTGGTGGATGCTACACGATACCAGGAGATGGACCGCATTCAGGGGTGGTCTCGGGAGATGGAAGGCTCCGAGGGTGTCTTCAGGCGCGAGCTGCAGATGGCCCGACGGGAGCTTGGTGAGAGCGCGCTCGCAACCTTCAAGCCCTCTCGTGAGCTCGAGGACTATAGCATCTCGACTGTCCCGTTCCTTGGCTCGCGCGGACCGATCGATGTGCGTTTGAAAGATGGTACCGTGGCCGTCTCAGAGAAGCAGGGGTGGCTGTTCTTACGAGCGCTTTCGGGGAAGCCTGCACGATACACTTGGGTCCGACGGTGGTACTACTGCCGAGACGGTGTTTTTGGCTGGCTGACGCCGGGGCCTTTTGGTGTTCTCCAGGGAGACGAGACCGGAGTGCTGCTCTGCAACGCCAGGCCGGCCGTTGGCGAAGACAGACGCTTCTGTTTCGAAGTTAAAACGAAGAGCCAAACGATTCTACTCCAGGCAGAGACACAGCAGGAGCTCACTGGATGGCTGGAGGTCTTTGAAATCACCAAGAAATTCGCCTTTGAGGCTACCATGAACCGGAGCAACACACTTTCTGGGTTCGTAGACCCTGCTTTCTCCATCACGCCCCCAAGTATTCCAGAGTTCTCCGCCAAAACACTCGATGCACAGGCTGGGATTTACGAAGAATCTGGGCCTGACCGCTCAGCTACCCTCCCGGTCCCCGGCCAAGAGGGCGGTTTGAGTGCAAGGCAAAGCTTCGATATCAACGGAAACGTACCACGCCGCTCCATTACAGCTTTGGGGCGAGACCTAGTCCGCGAGGAAGGCGAGAGCGGTCGGGAACACGCGGCAAGGCTTATCCAAAAGCTTGACCTTCACCGCAAAGCTACGTTTAGTAGCGTTGCCGAGGGCGGCCTGGCGAGTCCGCCGCCTGGGTCCAGCGGCATCGCTGGATTGATATCCACAAGCACCAGCGTCTTACCCGCTACTCGACAGACACCAGGCATGCTTCCTTCTGTCGACACACATCAGGGAACTCTGGCCCCCACGACCTTTGCAAAACCCCCAGCCATGACCGGGCTGAGTCGGACTGCCATCATGGCGGCGGGAGAACGACGCCCTGTTGGCAGCAGCGGGAAACTGCCGGCTTGCATCACCGCCAACTACTGGGGAAGCAAAGTCTGGTCCACCATCAAAGCCTCAAATCAGCCCATCCTGCCAAGGCGCGATGATGATGACCCTATTGGAGTCGTTGTACCCGGGGACACAGAACCCATGGTCGGCCCTGGAAGGCAAGTCTCAGAGAAGTTCCCGAGCAACTATCCTCCAGAGCTCAAGGCGCAGCATGCGCAGTTTCGACTGCTGTTCCCCAATGCAGCCCTGGAAGAAAAGCTGGTGCTAGTTTTCCGCGCGGCCTGGTCAAGCTCCCCAGAACGAGGACCTGGCACGCCCGAAATGGCTGGAGACGGCCGCATCTACATCACGCCCGACTTCATGTACTTTTACGGACACCAAATCGGTCTTGTTACGGCCTACAGGCTCAGCCTCGACATGATCACAGAGGTGACGGCAGCCCCAGGCAAGGATTGCGATTTCATCTTTATACATCTTGGGGACGACAACGGGACGGGCTACACGCGTATTGCCATCAAAATCTTTTTGGAAGACCTAGGCCTCCTACACACCCGCCTCAACCTTCTCATCGACGACCTCCAGGCCGAAGAGCCCATGGATTTTGAGGCCACGATTGCAGCTCTCATTAGCGTAGCGAGGGATGAAATGGAGCGGCAAAGCCCTGGCGCGGAGAGTTGGGAGGAGATCCCGGCAAATACGCCCGTCGACGACGGAACGCCGGGTGGGAGGCCCGTGAGCAGACGTTTTCATGCGCAACCCGAGCGATCGCGTTTAAGACATGCCAACAAGCTCCATCTACCAGCACGGCCTGTTGTGTATGAGCCCGAGGACATGACAGAGCTCGCAGCGGAGCGCAACTTTGAGATTAGTGCAAAGGCCTGCTTCCACGTCCTGTTTGGAGACAAGAGCTTCGTATTCCCGAAACTGTACTTTGAGCGGCGGGCCCAGCAGATTGCCCAGGGGCCTTGGGTGCTGGTTGACCAGGGACGGATGTGGCGCGACTTCCAGTTCAAGGTCAACTACAAGGACATTTTGGGCCGATCAAAGGAAGCCGAGGTCAACGACTCTCAGACAATCGAAGTCTTCAGCGACCATGTCACCTATGTGGTGACGCACGTCAAGACGGCCTGGCATCTCCCTCACTCGAGCTGGTTCAAGGTGATTACCAAGGTTGTGATTACGCACGTGGCAAAGTCAAAGTGCAAGCTTGCCATCTATACCAAAGTCGACTGGACGACGCTGCCAACCTTTTCGAAGAATCTAGTGACACGTCAGGCGCTCCACGATGCGGCCGGAGATGCCGTGGAGCTGGCTGAGGTTACGACGGATCAGGTTCGGAAGCTCGGTGCTCGAAGCCGGACGAACAGGGCGATCCAGGTATACGGACAGATTGGCCAACAGACGGAGGTGGTCGTCTTCTCGCCCGCGGACGCCGACACGACGAAGAAGCAGACCATCAAACTCCGGACCCTGACCGCCATGGTGTTTGAAACGCTGCGATCACTGGGCGAGAGCGCGGTGTCGTCGCTCATCATGTGGGCCATTGCCGGCCTACAGAAGACGTTTAGTGTGATTACGGCACAGCGAGTGATTCTAGCCCTGCTCGCCTTCAGCACCCTGACCAACGTGGGACTGACAACAGGCGAGACGTCGACGTGGTGGCAGGAGCGCAAGGCAGCGAACTTTATGCACAGGGTCGGTATTAAACCCAACCATGTGATGAGCAGGGCCATCTACATTGCAGACCTCAACGAGGCCTCGGGGGCCACGTCGCAGCCCGCGTTTCCTCAGAACAGCACATGCTTTGACACGTTCAAGACGCTGGTGGATACTACGGATATGGACACGCCATGGCAGGACGCAGGGTCGGCACTCTCGTCGCCAGCGAGCCGGGCAACGGCACGGCGCCTACGACGGACGCGGCAGCGGTTAGGATCGTACCGGCACGACTTGCTGGTGGCGATGAGGGTGGTGAACAGCATTGAGAGGGAGATGCTGCAGTCGGAGTGGGAGAACTGGCTGGTGGACGAGAAGCTGCTATGCGACGAGCTTGGCATGGTGCTGGACCATGAAGGCAAGCGTCGCAACGGCAGGGCTGGTACAGCTGGGAAGCGTGACGGACAAGAGGGTGGGTCGCAAAGGGTCATGGAGTCGGTGTCGATGAGCCGACGGAAAGTACTGGAAGAGTGGAGAGAGAGGTACTGTGGCAGCTGCGGGAGAGATCATCAAGTGGTGATGCGGCAGAGGAAGCTATCGACGGCGTAGAAGGGGGTTGCAGTACAGGGGTTGCACGGATCCTATGCTGGCACATGCCTACAATGCCCAGTACGTACCTATAGTATTGTACATGCTCACTACAGTACATGACGGCATACAGATTGCATACAGTAGTATGTGTGTGTATACATTTTGCGAATTAGCGCTGACGGTCAATTTCCATGATGGCATCAAGGCCTATGATGACATGTGCCAGGGCGGCCAAGCCGCTTCATCGGAGGGTTGGAAGGTTGGCGTTGTCGCTACCCCGAACGGCGGAGCGCCACACTACAGTACTGTACTGTACTGTACAGTACATGCTTTGGTACCTAGGGTACTTTGGCACAGTTTATCGTATAGTAATCTGCGCAGTAATTGCATGCAGATAGGCTGCAGTAGATACGATAGATTGTATAGAATCCTGTAACCTGGGCATAGATATGTACGATTGAATACCTGCGGATCACCGGCCACAGTCACAGCCACAGCAGCCACGGCAAACGTCCTTGACGTCAGGCCCCGCCGAAGCCGAGACGCCCATGTGGTGTATGGCGAACCAAAGCTGGATTCCGGAACTTTGGGCTGGCTACGTAGGTGCAATAGTTGACTTGGTTAGCTTAGTTGCCTTACTGTACAGTAGGTACAGTAGGTACAGTAGTTGCAGTAGTTCTGCACCTACCGGACATACATTAAAGTGCGGTACGGACGGAGATCCCTGTTTCTGGATCGACTTGCCGCTGCTTTGTCGTACCGCCTCGCTCCCCTCTCCTCGCATTCGCATTCTTCTCGCTTCTCGCATCTCGCATCTTGCTTCTCGCATCTCGCATTGCGTAAAGAGAAAAGAGTAGAGATTAGAGAGCCCGGAATATTGGACACCGGACACCGGACACTGGATACTGGGCATTCGGGCACTCGGGCACTCGGGCACTTGGGCACTTGGGCACTGGGCACTCACTGGCATCCATCCCCGTTGGCTTCACCTCACCCCATTCCTCATCCCTGCTCCACGTCTTTGCTCGTGACCAGCCTTTCCTCTTTCTCCAAGTCCTACTCCTGGTCATCCATCCACAGCCAACTCACCCATTCATCTATTCATCCAGCAATCTTCTACATTCATCACCAACAGCGCCTTTCTCTCACACACACACTCTCTCACATACACAGATACATACACAAACAGCTTGCACTCGCCATGGGGAACAACCCACATGAGCCGCTGCGTGCCATGGGGCCCGTCGTCTGGAACGACGTCCCCCAGGACAATGTCAAAGACTTTCTCAGCGGTGTCTTCAACAAGACTCAGATTGTCATTGAGTCGATCCCTTCATCCTCCTCCTCCGCCTCCTCCACGACAAAAGCCGTCCCTACAGGGCGTGCCCGCTCCGCTACCGAATCCGCCCTCCTCTCTACCGACGTCAAACGAGCTGCCTCGCAGCGCCAGAGCGCGGCTGCCGTGAGCCAGGCCCAAGACCTCCGCAAGGAGTGGAAGGAGATCAAGATCAATCCTCGCGACAACCCGCTCGACATCAACGTGTACAAGATGGCCGCCAAGGATGGACGAGGAGCCTGGTTCGCCCGCCGCAGCGTCCACGAGGGCCTCTCCTTTGATACCTGGATGAAGGGTCTGGAGATGGAATTCACCGAATCGATGAAGATACAAGGAGGCCCGGGGAGCGGCAGCATTCGCGGCATCGGCGCCGAGAAACGGGTCGAGGACAAGAAGATTGAGGGCTTTGGGGAGCTACAGGGTAAGCCACATTCCCGCCTCGCAAGTATATGACGACGGTGATGTAAGGACATGCTGCTAACGAGCCAAACCAACCCAGTTTATCAACTCTCTGCCCAGTTTCCAGGCCCAACTGCCCCCCGAGACTTTGTGACGTTACTCCTGACCGGCGAGAGCACAGTGCCTTCTGCCAATGGCGGACGCCCGTTGAGACAGTTTACGATTGTCTCGAAGCCATGCGACCACCCGGATTGCCCCCCTCGTCAGGGTATCATCCGGGGCTACTACGAATCGGTTGAGATTATTCGAGAAGTCCCGATCGACACTCTGGCCAGCAGGAGATCTCTCTCAATGGCAGATTTGGGCAAGGAACTTCCGCAAGAAGGCTCGGCAGAAGGCCCCCCTACTGCCATTGAGTGGGCCATGGTAACTCGCAGTGACCCAGGCGGCAGCGTTCCCCGGTTCCTTATTGAAAAGGGTACGCCGCCCGGCATTATTGGCGATGCAGGCAAATTTCTCAAATGGGTCACGGATCAGTCTGCTCGCGGATTCGCCGGCTCGCCCGGAGATGGTGAAGCTTCCGAAACCCCCGAAAGTACCGAGCAGAGCAGAACCGACGTCCCGAATCAGCCCACAGCCCTCCCGACCAACACGCATCGCACCCACCAGCCCTTGAGCAATGAGAACAACTTCGCCCCCAGCAGCAGTGGGCTTTACAGTGTCCTGGCCGGCGCCGTTGGCGCTGCGGCCTCCATGGTGCCCACGGGACTCTTGAAGCAGATTGCGGGCTACCCGGAACCAGATGCTCTCGAGGACGATGGCTTGCCACATCACGATGCCATCGAAGAAAAGGATGAAGAGAGCACTATAAGCGATACCTCGTCCATTCGCAGTTTCACCTCTGCTTTGGAGCCTGGCGCCGCTGAAGAGAAAGCACCCGAAAGCACAACTGAGACCCAGTCAGAGACATCCCGGTCCAACACGCCCACTCGTAAGGAGAAGGAACTCGGTAAGCTCGAGGATCGGCGGCGCAAGTTGGACGAAAAAGTAGCCAAGATGAAGAAACGCAGGGAGGAAAAACTGCTGGGCGAAAAGACAAAGGACGAAGCGACCCTCACCAAGCTCCGCGAGAAGTACGAGCGCGAGACTGCCAAGCAGGAGGAGAAGTACCGCCGCGAACTGCGCAAGATTGAGGAGAAGCGCGAGCACGAGGAGCGCAAGGCCGAGGCGCGGCGACGCAAGGCCCAGGAGCGTGAGGAAAAGAACAGCATGACGGTAGAGCTGGAGCGGACGCGCGCCGAGCGCGACCTGGCGCGCAAGCAGATTGATATCCTCGAGGGCCAAGTCCGCGAGCTCCAGGCGCAGAACACCACCATGGCGAGGAAGCTCGGGCAAGTGGGCGCCATAGGCGTAGACCGAACCAACTCGGCGACTTCACTCGGACGCATGTCGATGACCGGCGACAAGTCCCAGCCAGCAACGCCGCCACCGCAGCCTCCACGGCCTGCCGCAGCGGCCTCGTAACATGGAAGGGTGAGCGATGATTATTGGCAAGTGAGCAACAGATAGGTAGCAGGCAAGGCGTTTGGGAGTAGGACATGATGCATGGAGTCTTGTTTTTTGTTCTTGTTCGTTTATACGTTTTGCTCTATACCTTTTCCCCCAATACAGAATTACTTTGCTCCAGCTCCAGTAGAGGCCGGAGAAGAAGGCCTGAGATGTGGCCCTGAGCGTTGTGTAAGATACTGGTCGCCTTGTACATGTCTTGACGCTGCTTATCGTCGGGGTGATGCCGCATCACGGCAGTGGCACCATGAACAATGCATGACAGGATGGCGAAGACGGCAGGCTGCGACGCGTAGCCCAGGGGTCCATCCTCCATGCCCACCAGTTCATGCAGCGGCCGAAGCGCGTCAAGGAGCTTCTCCGTGAGGGACACGAGCGCACCATCGGCTGGTGACCACTGTAGACCCTCAAAGACTGTAGCCCAGCGCTGCGTCTCCCGCACTTCATCTATGTAGAGGTTCTGCTCCTCGACGACAAAGAGGGAGTCGTCAAATTTCATCGCCTCGCGGAGCCTGTCCTGGAGGACATGCTCGGGGTTGCCCTGTCGAGGGAATCTCGAGTCGCCGACGATGCGGCGCGCCACGACCCTGCGGAAGGTCTGGTTGTCTGAGAAGTGGTGCGCGAGCCAGGTCAGGAGACGGCTCGCCGCCTCGATGGGAACGAGAGCCTTCCCGACAATGCCCCGCACGACGGCCGATCCCACGTCTCGGACTTCGTCGTCGTCGTCGTTGAGGACGTCGTAGAGTGCCAGCAGCGCCGGGAGATGCTCGTCGCTGGCGAAGGAGTTTCCTGAGACGGAGAAGAAGGAAAGAAGAGACTCGGCCGCAGCAAAGCGAGTATCGAAATCCTGCAAGCTGTCAGTACCTGTATCCAAACGCAGAGAGGGAGAAAATAAGGGGGCGTGCGTACCTTGTCATCCAGACCAGCGTGAGCCATCATGTGGCCCCAGTTGCGCAAGCCATCCGCCGTCACTTCCCCCCGCTGCACCAGTATAGCAACAAGACCGCCGCTGACTCGAACAACGGCGTTTGCAAGGGCCGGATTCAGGATACTAGAAGGCAAGCTGCGCCAGATATGGGAGAGGGAAGCTGACGGCAGCCTGTCCAGTCTCTCCCTCTTCAACATCTGGTCCAAGATGTCGGCAAGATTGCGGAGGGCGAGCACCCGCGGTTCGGCTGGGCCAATGACGAGACAGATGTCCGTGTAGAGTGTGCAGAACTCATTTAGGATGTCGTCCGAGGTTTCGGCTACGTTCCAGAGCTGGGGCACCGTCTCGAGAGCTGTCAGCAGCGTATTAACGCCCACATGGTCGTCGAAGAGAAGCGGCCGCAGCTTTTCGACCGGGCTGGAAAATTCAGACGCCGAGTACACTTCGTGAATGACGAGTTGGGTTCTAAGCAGTGCGCTTCGTGGCTTCTCTGTTGGAAGCTCAAACTGAGATAGTTGGCGGTTTGATAACTTATCAATAACTCGAACCGTGTTGATAACCTCCAGGTAGGCGGCTGCGACATCAGGCGAGGGTAGAGACTGGATGGAACGCCAGTATTCCTGTAGGAATTGGCAGAGTCTTGGAAGTTGAGCTGTATTCAAATCGTTAGCCTCAGCCCCGGGTTGCGACGCATGACACTCACCTTGAAGTTGATCCGGCATGACCTCGCGCAATCTCTCAATCACAAACTTGAGAGTTAGGAGAACTCCATGTACGTGATTCTGTGAGCTTCCGAGGCCAGAACCCACTGCTTCTGCGGCCAGTCCCGACACGGTGTCAAGCCACTTATCGTGGAGGAGGCAAGAACAAAGAGTTCGGGCCGCGATCTCACGCACATGCCAGACGGGACTGGCAAGATATCTGGCAACGTGGAGCTCGATTTCGTTACGGAGAAGCTCTGGAGGTCCGGCTCTTCGGATGATGTCGAGCGCTGGGAAAACGGATTCAGCTGCTGCCGACGTCGAAGCCGACGGAGCCATCATCTGGTGGCCGGATTTCAGGAGGCCGAGGAGGACGTTGGGAAGGGAAGTGTACCGGTGGTAAGCGATGCGGTTGGCTTTACCGTCCCATCCAGCCTCCATGGCTGCCTTGCTCTCGTGCGAGCCAAACAGGCAATCAATGAGACTGCGGAGGAATATCAACCCACAGTTTCGAATAGCCCACAGTTCAGACTTGAGACCGTTGGCAGCGAGCTCGAGGCACTGCGGGAGGAATCTTTCAGATTTGTTACCAATCGCGGTGAGATAAGAGCTCTTGAAGATGTCCTTCATGCAGTTGTAAGCATGCACCTGGGGCAGGTTCGAGCCGTCGGTTTCAGAGGCTCGGGCTTCCAGGCTAGCAACCTCCATCAGCCTCGGCATAACCTGTTCAAACGAGGGAGTTGAGGCGTTGGCAGATAAAACACCCGTCATCATGGCTGGAATGCCTGCGGATCGTCTCGTGGTGGAAACTTGCGCGAAAATGGCGTCCATGGTTCCCTGCGATATGTCAGAACCCCAGAACCCAGGCCATGCACATCACATCCCTCTAGTCAGACTAGACATCTATTGGCATAGAATACTGGTCCAAAGGATCAGAGGCAGTTCTGGTAGCTTACCTTGTACCAAAGATCGAGGAGTGTCTCGCCTTGCTCATTCGCAACTCCTCCCTGATCCAAATGCTTCACCAGCTGACAACAGGTCGCAAAGGTCGCCGCCACAGTGGTAAAGGCACCTCGATGCCTCAAACTCGATAGTTGAGTGAAGGATAAGTTCCCAATGGTCTCATATACTGCCTTCGATGGGAAAACTCTACCCTGGTGCGCACGCTGCTTGATTGAGGATATTATGGTTCGCATGAGGTTGCTGACTATAACATTAGTTTTCAGTACCAGCAGTGCCGCGAAAGTGAGAACTTGCCTTGCTTCATGAATAGCACGGAAGCTGTAGCTCAAGACGTTCTTGGTGTCGAGGCCATCAACCTCATCCAGTTCTTGGGGCAGATGACCCTCGGGAGAGTCGTCACATAGGATATCCCTTACAGCCGCCCAAGCTCGTTGGCAGCAACTTACTAGTCTGTCCTGGAGGTCTTGCACAGATTGGAGTTCAGTCTCCCCAAAGGTCAGCTCAGAGACTACCTTCCACGTGTAGCATAGGGATGCAAAGTCGCCGTGCAGCGGCGCTTCCAGAACTGCTCGGCCAAGATCCGTTTCTGCAACAGATATCTTGGCCTCAAGCTCAGTCACCAGACTTGACAGGAGAGAGAGTCGGTTTGCCTCATCTCCAGAAAACCTATACAGCAGCTGGCATGCTCTAGCGACGCCGTCAGAATGGTCCGCTCGAGCCGTGCGACGGGCCAGCTGTTCAGCTCTCTTGAGTAGCTCTGCCAACTCCTCGCGAGGCCTTGTCTCTTGAACACTTGACATGAGCGCGAAGCGCCTATAGCGCACATCTGAATAGATCCTTCTCAAAGTCTGGGCAGAAAACTCTCGGACGTCATCGAACGGGTCCATAACCAAGTCCGAGAGCGCTCTGTTCCACTTTCCATCAAACAGATCGAAGAAGAGTTGCTGATCGTCTGCAGTCTCCCATGTCTTGGACTTTTCTCCCTCCATACGGAGGATAAATATTACCGCCTTCAAAGAAGCAATATGTCTTTGGTATGAGGAGGTTGGCGTCAGTTCCTCACACAAGAACCGTAGGTACCATGTAAGAAATCTCTCATGCTGATCCAGGCAGTTGACCAGTTGCGCTTCGGGAAGTGAGATCAGATTGGTATGGTACAGGATAGGCTTCGAGATGAGCGACGAAGAGTCGGCCCCTTGCGGCTCTGCCACGCCGCTCTTCTGAGCTCGAGCGACCGCTCGAGGAATACTTCGCTTCAGTACGAAGATAGCGCCCCTCACTCTCTTGAACATGTCCCTGGCCTTACTCGTCACCTCGTTTCTGAATTTGGCGTCTGAGTCGGCAAAATAGGCCCCCAAATGCTTCCGCAATAGATCAAGTGCCGTAGAGGAGTATGGTCTGGTGGTTGAAGGGGAACTGATCAGAAGAGAGAGGGCGAAAGACCGGACCTCATGCGAAGGGTGGGCAAGAACGTTCTCCAGGACCTTTTCTTGGAGAATGATCGAGCCAGCTTCGTCGGCTTGATTCTCGTCGTCGCCCAGGTCTACTGCCGTTAGCAGAAACACAACGTGGTATTGACCAAAAGGTATCACTTACCCGGCTCCTCTACTAAACCTACCTTCTTGCCCGTTTCCAACGCTGCGAGTTGTAGTAGTGCTGGCGTGTCCATGTTGAGATTTGTGCTGGTCGAAACCGCCTCGTAATCATTCATCCTCTTCAGGAAATATAAGGCCTCAGTCTTGTCGGCCTTAAATAGAGGCAGAAAAATATAAATCTTGACCGATTCAAGAAGGGATATGTCATTCGTCAGAACCTCAAGCAACCACTCGTGCCATGTCTCAATGCTCAACTCCGGGCCCTTATCAGGGTTCTGTCGTCGCAACTCGCGGTAGAGGCAGACAATGAGACGTCCTGCAGTAGGACACACAAAGTGCAGTTTCATCCAGTTAAAAAGTTCGAAGAAAAAGCTCTCCCATACTTGGGAGTCGTTTGCGTGTTCTTTCATAGGCTGAAGGAAGCTGTAGCAGGCCTTGATCTCGTCAAGGGTGATGATAGACTTGGACACCAAGTGATCCAACGTCTTTATAGCCGACTTTGCCAGGGGCTTGGTAGACTTTCCAGTCACAATCGCAATGAGATTCTCCAGTAAGGCTTTCTTTGTCTTTTCAGCGTCTTCTTCATATGGATTTCTGCCAAGGAGTTGTGGCAGAAGATCCAAGACAAGCTTCATTGACCTGTGATTGTCGGATTCGTTCCACTCAAGGTAAAACGTAACCAATTTGAGAGTCACATCCCGAGAGAACGCCCACAAGCGAAGGGGCTGAGAATGAGACTTGGAGGCCTGCTCAACGAAACCGCAGAGTTTCACGCAGGCATTACCGGAAGCCGAGCGTGGCTGCGAAGCATTTGCTAGCAGTTTGGCAAAGATACATTGGGCAAGGCTACACAATACTTTAGAGAATGCCTTTCAACACTGGGAAGAGTTTCGAACCTGGAATGACTATCGTCTGGCTGCTCCTCAACCCATTTTGATATGTGGTTCGACTTGACGATCAAGTCGTCAATTTCTTGGGTGGTATCGCGCATCTTGATGGAAGAGTTTGTCTTTGATTACACAAATCCCGTCTAAGCGCAGCTCCTGACGGAGTACCGGACCACGAGAGCTAAGCTGCCTCAACTAAGAGTCTTGTTTCTTTTTCGAAGCCGTCCTCGAAGCTTCGATCCTCCAGTTACCGTCCTCCATCTTGGGGCACCTTCAAAGGCTTTGCTTGATGCGGCATCTTCACGACCCACAGCACGTGATTAATCCCGTGAGAAAATTTTGCCCTCCTACAACGCCCCACTTTACGCACCGAGGCCCACAGTCGCCTAAATTCCGCAAGACCTCGAAATTTCCTGTTGAACTCTTGAACCCAAACAGACTCGCCCTGACCACCATTAGATTATATCGCCATCTATTGGGAGACTGTCAAGATGTCTAAGATCACAGTCGGTATGAGCGTTCCCTCGCGACGGCGGCCCTCTTCTCGATGCGACTTTGGTACTAACTCACTACACAGCTAATGTCCGGACGCAGGTCACTGACCTCCTGGAGTACTCCAACGAGACCAAGAAGCGCAACTTCCTGGAGACCGTCGAGCTTCAGATCGGCCTGAAGAACTATGACCCCCAGCGTGACAAGCGTTTCTCCGGCACCATCCGCCTGCCTTCCATCCCCCGCCCCAACATGGCCATCTGGTACGATTACGATTGAGCGCCCCAAGACGAGACGACGAATAGTTTGGCTAATTGGACAATGAAGCATTCTCGGTGACCAGCACGATATCGATCGTGCCAAGCACGGTGGTGTCGACGCCATGTCCGCTGATGATCTGAAGAAGCTCAACAAGAACAAGAAGCTCATCAAGAAGCTTGCTCGCAAGTACGATGCCTTCGTCGCTTCCGAGGCTCTCATCAAGCAGATTCCCCGTCTCCTCGGCCCCGGTCTGTCCAAGGGTAAGTTCAAAGTACATGTCTGGAAATGCTCGAAATCACAGGCTCACACTGTTTTGCAGCTGGCAAGTTCCCTACCCCCGTCGGCCACAACGACGATCTCACTGGCAAGCTCAACGAGGTCAAGTCCACCATCAAGTTCCAGCTGAAGAAGGTTCTCTGCATGGGTGTCGCCGTCGGAAACGTCGAGATGACCCCTGAGCAGCTTGTTGCCAACATCATGTTGGCCATCAACTACCTCGTCTCTCTGCTGAAGAAGGGCTGGCAGAACGTTGGTAGCCTGACCATCAAGGCTACCATGTCTCCTCCTCGCCGCCTGTACTAAGCGCTTTGCTGGATGAGCGCCCGGTATCTGGTCTGGCTCCATTTCGTCGCTGAAATGCGGCGTGGTGCATAGAATAGGAAAGGCGGTCTTTCAATGAAGATTCTTGGTCAATGACGCACGACGACTCCCCTTGACGTGAATGAAGTCTGTAATTGGTGAAGTTGAAAAAAGCATGTCGGTTTATTTCCTGCATAGGTGTCTTGCAATGTAACCATCACGTAGACTATGCATGTTACCCATAAGCTATACCGCCCTCGAAAATTGTTGAACCCGCTTGGAATGTGTGCAAGTTTGTTAAAATGGGCTGCCCCAAGATCATTGTTATTAGTAGTAGTCTATAAAGGGTATATTGCTCAGCTACAGATGTATTCATTTCTTGCAGCTTTTGGTAACTCTCCAAGCAACCAGACCACGCCGCCCAACAACCCTTGTCAGGGTATTCCAAACGCCATCATCTCCAAAGTCCAAATCATCCAAGTTCAAGTGACGCCGGTATCGCCAAACCTCACGAAATCGCAAACCATCCAGCCCTTTGTTTGGGAGGTAAGAGTCAATCCACGTTGCAGATGCCGGCGCAATTAGGTAAGTGCCGTTCTTCTCCTTCAGATACTCTTGGGTTCTTCGATCAGCCGGCGTGTCGCATGTCGCAAGTTCCGACAGTTGCTCTAGTAAAGCTTCGCCCTTCATCCCCATGACATCTCGCGTTTGCAGAACCTCGTTCTTGCCGTTGAGAAGCCAGATGGGCGGAGTGTATGTCTTCCACCAGATCGCCTGCGTTGCGTCGGGCTGTTGACTGAGAAACACTTGGCCTGGGATAATACCACCTTGGTGGTAGGTACCCATAAGAATACCGAGGGCTAGGTTGAACAGAACCCAAGCTGCTGTCCATACACGCAAGACTTTTTGGTTGCACGGTAGACGCACAGATGACAAGAGAAGCGGCACGGTTGGGAGAAGGAATCGCGCTTCCTGATGCTGAAAGGCCGAGAGGACGACCAGGCCCGAGATGGCGGAGTAGAGCCTGAGCGAGACTCTTGGTTTGAAAACAAGGAGAGCAGTAGCTGGGCCAAGCAGTAGTGGCAAATTGCCAACCAAATGTTGGTACCACGGGTGAATACCGTGCTGGGCAAGGTTCTCGGCGGCAGAGTTATACCGAAAGTTGTTGAGGGGCGTAATGATTGGGTTGTGAAAGAGATCAACCCATGTGGCGGGTTGAGCATAGAAGACGGTATCAAGCGCGATGGCAATCGCTGTAGTAAAAAGACCAGCCAGGACCAGGGCTGCAAGAGAGGCGGGCCTGGAAAATGTTAGTCTTGGCGTGGAGTCATATCCAAAGTAGCGACTCGCCTTTTCCAGAAGACTGGGATTAGTCGAAGGCCGGGGATGAAGAGAAAGGCCGGAAAGGTGATCCGATTGAAGATACCGAAAACAGCGACAACGCCAAGAACTGTCGCGGACAGGGTAGACGACCGTTGCTAAAGTACTGATGTAAGCTGCCTTGTCTGCTTAGGTCACATGTATGAGTACCAACCCTGGTATCAGCTAGTCGCTGTATCAGCACCAAGCTCCATGCAACCACCAGCGTCTCTATGGAGTTGGAAAATGTATGCGTCTGATACGTCCATGTGACGTATGACGAAGCGACAAGCAGAACGGCTACTCGCCGATGCCTCGGGGACTGGATCAACTCGTGAAGTGCCCAGTCCTCAAGAACGAAGCTGATGAAGAACATGAGAACTCTCAGGGTCCAAAAGACGGCGATGGGCGTAATTTCTCCATCGTTACCCTTGCCTATCCAGAGCCAGCGCAGGAGGAGCATGGGAAGACCGTAGACGGGCCATAATGGGAATACGCTTCGAATGGGGTTCTCGCTCGTAAATTCCCACGTATGTCGGACGGGATAACTGAATATTTGTCCTGTTTGTACCGGATCAGCGCCAAATTCGGCAGGAACTTGCAGGATTTTCCAAACGAGCACGTCTTGATGCGCTGGTTCGAGGAAACATAACCACACGCCTGGGCGCAAAAGCGCAAGTGCCACATACCAGCAATAACCTCGGGACCTTGGAAGTTCTCGTCCGGGTGCAGGTAGCTGGGCGACAAGGCAAACCACAGCCTTGCGAGGATAAAGAAGATGTATGTGCGCCGCCACATCGCTACTCGTTTAGCTGGAAAGGGCTGGCGGAGTAAGCATGGGCGTCGTAGAAGGTGGCAGCGGCAACTGCAGTTGCCGGCCACTGGAGAGGAGCTGCAGAAGCTCTGGGCGCGATATCAAGATCGATGGGCGACGGGCGATGTGTAGAGCGCCACCATAAACTAAACCCCGGGAGGCGGCGACAAAGCGGCGGGAGAGCTTTGGGCGAAGCGCAACGAGGAGAAGGACGGGCGACAGAGTTCGAAATAGGAGACGTGGGAGGGAGTCAACAGGCAGAGTGGCGCGGGCTTCGGCCCGGAGCTTAGCTTGGGCGTCGGTGGAACAGGTCGATAGAGGTCGTCGGGAACGGAGGGGCCTGTATCCGTAGGTGCGGAGGTGAATATAGGATCTAGGAGTTTCGAGCTCGGGAGGAAGAAAAGAAGGAGGACAACAGGGAAGACGAAATGAGGGAGGAGGATGCCATGATAACAGTTTCTGTTTCGGACGATTTTGGGGGGGGGGGAGGGGGGGGGGCTATCGCTTCCGTCCAGAATGAAATGGATGCTTGCTTGATTGCGGCTGCCGTGTGCGTGCAGCGAACGACAGGGGCAGGGGCAGCCCGACCGGGGTCAGACAAGGACTCAGACTCCAGTGATGCACTGATGATTCAGAGCTTGGGCACGCTGCTGCTCTCAGTGGACCTGGCCTGCCAACCTGCCAACCTGCCAGGCCAGCGGACACGAAAATATGGACACAACCCGACGACGCCTGGGCCTCCTGGGCCTTCTGGGCCTTCTGGGCCTCCTGGGCCTCCACTGGAGAGCGTGGGAGCCCATTGAGCCCATTAAGCCCCTAGCGCACAATGATTCACGGAACCTAAACCATTCACCCGCCCTGGCGCGGGATCCGCTAAACCGTTATGAGCCTGCTCCCTCTGGGCCAGCCACTCACAGCGTTTCTGGCGTCCAACTGGGTAATTCCCAGGCCCGTGGTAATCTTGCGCAATCACAGAAGCACAACAGAATCGAAGCTCCATGGCCTGCTCATCAACACGTGTTGATCTCCTTTTCTCAGAGAGTCGCGCGATCCATGGTCCTTCTCTCGACTCTTCCCCCTCCCGCTTTGGATCCCCACCCCCAGAGGAAGACGGCCCCCCTCCCGTTCTGACATGCCTCAGCTGGTGATTTGAGGTAGCATCTTCTCCTTCTTCCTCCTTCTTCCACAAGCAGGGTAGCCACCGTCTAGGGTTGTGAGAGGCCGTCGATCCGATTGGATCAGCGGACGAGCGATGGGCTATCCGATCGCATGCTTTCCCCATTCTACGGTCTCTCTGCATGAACGTGGTGTGCAACGTGTCCATGTTCGTGGCCTGCTAGCGATAATCATGACTGCATCCTTACGTGTACCCGGAACGAGGTTGCATGTCTTTGATAGTTGCAGCTTTGTACACAGCCGTGTTCGTGACCGTGTAGACATCACTTGTGTAGTAGCTCGGCTCTCTTGGCTTGCTGTAGGTCGCGATGCAGGCTACTGCAGTCACTTACTGTAATCCAATATCGAACTGCCGAGTAGGCTTAGACGATTTCTTTCTCCAAGGCAATCTACTTTGACCCCCCGTCCTCTCGTCCCCGTGCAGCTACCTTGTCTGCGTCGGAACTTAATATGCGATGCCCGCAATACACAACCGTCAGGCCGTCTCCGCCGACCGCTCTTCGTCTAACCGGCCTAGAACGAGGGTCTTTCCCTCCCCGGTACAACTCGGCCGGTCGACAGGCGAAGTCGAGGCGTGTCTGCCGACGCTTGCGTCAACCTTGTCTGCGAGTCCAGACTCTGATAAGGTCCGTTACCAGGTTGGGGCCCTCTATTCAACCGCATACCTAACGTCTGTAGCCCCAACGAACGCGCCCGCTCAAGCAGCGCCAACATACCGAGACGAGTGACTGATCTGCTTCGGTGTCTTACTCGATCAGGAGACCCTCGATTTGTTGTGATGCGGTACAAGTAGCCTACTGGTGACTTTAGCTTTTCGTGTTCAATCATGGCGCTCGACTGCTGCTAGGTATGTTACTCCCCTCTTACTGCAAGGATCAAGGGTCATGGCTACCCATCTCGAGGCAAGTGTTGCATGTTTTGTTGGGCCGGCCAGCTGAATCTGACACCGGTTGCGATCACAGCCAGATGACCACTACCGAGGGCAATAAATTCTGCAACGCACACTTCCCTGCCTCCGCCTCTGTATTATCTGAATGAAGGAATTGCCTGCCTGGGGGATGGTGGTGACCATCGCATGTAGCTTACCCTAGGGTTGTGATGCGACCCGAATCCTCCAGGTCACCACATGCCTCATTTCTCACTACCATACTCCTCCCTCCCTCTGATATACCCTCCTCTTCTGAAGTCATTGCAGCACCTCGTGCTAGGCGCCCAGCGCTATAATAACAGGAGGGACTGTCGTCGCCAAAACCTCCCCTTCGCATTCTAGGCTTGTCAGGCTAAGCTCATTGATTGAAGTGCTTTGCTCGCCAACGGTAAACCTCGTCTCTTAGCCCGGCTATGACCTCTTGTCTATTTATGGCATGTTCGACACCAAGCACCCTCGCCTCTCCCCTGTCCTCTGGAGTGATTCGGCATGCAGGATACAAGCTTTCCACACGTGCAAGGTGATTGAATTTGTGTTCATGTTGCCCCTTGGTATATCGTTTACTTTGTATACATACTTTTAACTTGAAGAAAGCAATCATCACAAAAAAAAGGAAATCCGTCTCCTTGTTGCCCTTTTCCAGGTACTCGGGGTTCCATGTCGGGATACAGACAGCTGAAGCGATAAAAGGAGCGTGAGCGTGGGTAGGCAACAGTGACCACTGACCAACTGATCCCCACTGCACGCAGGCAGGCTGACATAAAACCGCAAACGTGCCATGCATCAATGATGACTTTCCTTTCTCCATCAACTCTCATCGATTCATAGTTTGAGCAAGGAGGGAAATCCAAAAGAGAGCTGCAGCGGCCACCTCAGTCATCTCCGATACTTTACGGAGGTCAGTATATCTCCTGCCCTCACCCCCTCCCCTCTCCACTACAAGCGCGCGTCAGCACCTCAGTACCCAGCCGCGCTCCGTCGACCCCGCAGAAACTTGCGTCCCTACCACATACATCACATCACACCGCACGCCACCGTCATCTCTCCTCGGCCTCCTCTTGCTGCCTAGACGCTTACCAGAACACGCCGCAGCCTCTTCTCTACATCCCCATCATCAAAATGGCCGATACTACTGCCCCCCAGAAGGTCTGGCTGGCCTCCAACGACAGCGCCACCATCGAAGTTGGTATGTTCTCTTCGCCACTGCGTCACCTCTCACGTTGGACCTGCTTGCTAACCTGGATAGACCGCGCTGTCGCCGAGCGCTCCATGCTCATCAAGAACATGCTTGAGGATGTTGGCGATGACAGCATCCGCCAAGATAACCCCATCCCCATCCCCAACGTGCGTTACCCGCCTCTCGAGCTTTCCATCGTCGCCCCGTTCTAATTTTCAACCCCCAGGTCAACGAGGCCGTCCTCCGCAAGGTTATCGAGTGGTGCGACCACCACCGCAACGACCCTCTCCAGGCCCAGGATGACGAGTCTGACGCTCGCAAGAAGACGACGGATATTGAGGAGTGGGATCAGAAGTTCATGCAGGTCGACCAGGAGATGCTCTTCGAGATTATCCTCGTATGTATTGTCTTTAGCACTTTCTTCCGCATCTGTCTTGGGCTAACTTTGCATTGCGTAGGCCTCCAACTACCTCGACATCAAGCCCCTCCTTGACGTCGGTTGCAAGACTGTAGCCAACATGATCAAGGGCAAGTCTCCCGAGGAGATCCGAAAGACCTTCAACATCACCAACGACTTTACCCCCGAGGAGGAGGAGCAGATCCGCCGCGAGAACGAGTGGGCTGAGGATCGCTAAACCTAAGCCATCTGGAAGCGTGGCTGCTTTGCCGTAGTGCAAATGGCGTTGGGTTGCTTTTCGGCACGTTTTACCGGGTTTTACTTGCATGGGGGATAAGGCCGTCTGGAGCACTCTCGCACCGGGCCTAGTTCGCTATAGATGTTACGATACGCAATGATGCATCTGAATATCTTATTCCATATGCTCTATTGCTTCATGTGATGCGTGCGTGACCGGGAATTCACAGTAATGATGGGCAGAATCAATTGTTTCTGTGAGCCCGCCATCAGCCAGGCATGTACAAGTTCGTGCCAGGCTCCAAGAATCGTAGAGCCTGGCATGGGGGGTTGTCGACGTCGCCATGTCAATAGCACAGGTCAAGTTTCTGGTGCCATAGGATCCACGTGAGCCGCCCGATCGTGTTCAGGAAGTGACAATGGGGACAAGCGCCGCAACGAGTAGGGGGCCCTGATGTTCACTAGCCCAAACCGTAGGGGCATCAAAAGTCTTTGCATTCCTTTCCCTATGACCGACCGTGACATGCAGTAATAGCAAGAACCGAGAAACAAGGCAACCTGCCCATCCCGTGTACTGCCCACACCCCTCACGCCATCATGGCAGTCCTCCGTCGCTCCCCTTTTTAAAATTCCATCACTTCATCGTGATACCATGCCAGAGAAGTCGGGTGTCGGTGCCATCGATGCAGAGGCTCGAGATGGGACAAATTGAGCACTTAGATACCCAGGCGGGTCTTGCGCCAATGCCTTCGCTTAGCGTTGTATCTGAAAGAATTGTGTTAGCGACCGTGGTTCCATCAATGGGCTGCTCCTGCGGAATTTGCGTGGCCTCTCGAAGGCTGGGATGGGGAGAATCGTAATCGGAAAGGGAGAGTTTCGAGGGGGGATAAAACGCACCGGATGGTGTTGCCGGTACGGAGACGAATCCACTGGGGAACCGGGCGGTTCTGCTTCTGGGCCTTAGCCAGCTTCTGCTTGGTTCGGAAAGACTTGTGGCTCTGGAGGAGGTAGAATCGTCAGCGTCTGATTAGAAGTCTCATCGGGAGAGAGTTGTTGCTGCGAGGCGACGCCGGCGTCGGTAGTTCATCGCGAGTGCAGATGCAGGGAAGCAGGTCGGTACATCAACGCGAATGAATGTTGGACGACGGCGTTACGTGCGGCAGCGACGGGAGGGAGGAGAGGGTGCATACCGGCATCTTGACGGCGGTGCTTGACGAGTCGGTCGGTCTGTCGATGATGGTGATGATTTTCGAGATGTTTGGACAGTAAAGAATTTTGGCCCGCACCACTGAGAGGGCGTAAAGCCCTAGCGAGCAGAGAGGGGCGATGGGGCACGCGGTGTGGCTTTGCAGTGTGGCTGGAACATGATGCCTCAGGCATGACAGGCCGCCTTCCTACCCCCAAGGTGTTCACTTTGGCTTAGAAATTGCTGGACAAAAACAGGGAATACATTGCTCAATCTTCTAAAGCTGCCTCCTCCTACCCAGCTCATCCCGGCCCGCATACTGAGCAGAGTCGTGGGGCTGGTACTTGGTGGGAATAGCGACGAAACTGTCATTTGCCCTTCTGTGACTTATTGCTGGCTGTTCCTATTGTAATTCTGCCTTCCGTCGACTCTATGATATTTTGTTGCATAGGCCGGCCCTGACCATGTGACGTATCCTGTCTCAAGCCATGCCTCGAAACGTTAGCAGCCGGAATAGTCTAGCCATGCACAGAGCCGGCCTTGCCAGTATCCGTACAAAGTGTGCAAATGCAAACACTTGGTACAATCAATGCATTCTGAGAAATCAGGGATTGGATTTGAACACGGACATCACATCAGCGGGTACCAAAACGTACCAAGAGACAGGGCTGCTGTGCTGCATGAAGACCAAGAAGCAACTTTATTTGACAAACCAGTAGAGGAGCTCCATAGTTGGGATATTTTTGTCCGGCGCTTGGGCCAACAGGAGGCAACTTGTCCGCCAGGCCCGCCCCAAGTCTTTTGGATGTATTGGAGGTTCCAGAAAAGGAGACGGTTGCCAAGCATATGATAATAAACATTCCTCCACTTCCGACGATATCGCATCGACAATCCGAGAAGCTCTACGAGACGGCCGCTCCCACCCTGTTCATTGTGTTGGAAGAACCCGACACCGTGTTTTCCCGGAACGAAGAACGACGGCGCAGATTACCCCGAGTGCTCGTGACTAGGACTCCAGCCAACAACGCCTTCCTCGATCGCCCACGCGACATCTTACCATACACTTCCGCTGAACCAGAGATTCATCTTTCAAATCCTTCACCATGGGTGCGTCGATGTCATGGCTGTCCGGCATGCTGTGGGCGAAGAAGGAGATCAGGATATTGATCCTCGGCCTGGTACGCTGCACTGACGATGACGTCTTCTTCCCGGGCCAGACGCAGTGCCGCTAACGAGGCCGTGTAGGACAACGCTGGCAAGACGACACTGCTGTATAGGTTGAAGGCAAGTATTTCCGGTCATGGGCGAGGCTGCTTGCGATGGATATCGGCTGACCACGATACATGTAGGTTGGCGAGGTTGTGACGACGATACCGACCATCGGCTTCAACGTTGAATCAGTGACGTACAAGAATCTCAATTTCAACGTCTGGGTATGTTACGCGAAATCAAACACTCGAAACACTGGGTAGCAGCAAGAGGCAGGAAAGGAACGCTGACGGTTGACTGCGTGCTAGGATCTGGGAGGGCAAACCAGCATCCGACCCTACTGGCGATGCTACTACGCCAACACGGCCGCCGTCATCTTCGTGGTGGACTCAACAGATATCGAGCGATTACAGACGGCGTCGGAGGAGCTGGCGGCGATGCTCAACGAGGAGGAACTCAAAGATGCGTCGCTGCTAGTCTTCGCCAACAAGCAGGACCAGCCCGGCGCGAAGGGTGCGGGGGAAATCTCCGAGGCGCTGCGCCTGGGCGAGCTGCGCGACCGCAACTGGAGCATCATGGCCTGTTCTGCTGTGGACGGCAGCGGTGTCAACGAAGGCATGGACTGGCTCGTGGTACGTGGCGTCCCTTTGCTGAAGCTTATATCTGTTCCCTCTCTCTCTTTCCTTGCTCCTTTACCTTGCTCTACTTTATCACGTCAGACGTGTAGCTGACCTGCTTTTTTTTTTGTTAGCAAACCGTCTCGCAGGAATAGGGCCTCGGAAGGACATGCCTCCGCAACTTGTACAACAACAACAACAACAGCAATAACAATCACGACACCACCGTCAACGGAGCGAACCGATAGTATCCCGTCGCACGGTTTCGTCAAATTTGGGTAGGCAGTCTCTATGGAGAGCTGGCCGGCAGAACTCCGACACGACGTCTTGGGAACTGGGAAGAGGGCAATATAATCCATGCCTTAGGAAGGGAACACGCATCATTTTGAAGTGCTCATGATCAAGGCAGGTGGTGGGCGCGTTTACGACGGTGTTGCTACTTGCAATCGTAAGAATCTTTTTATAATACTCTACCGAGGACGCTTTATGTCCTGGCTACAATATCTCCGAATGCTCTTCAGGCCACTTAAGTGTTGTACTGCCCCTCGTTCGACATCAGGGATGGTTCTGATTCCAGGGAACAGCTACGTATCAAGGGGTACGGAAAGGTAACGGACTCCATGGCAGGTTCATTTGGCAAGCTCTTTGCCCCGTGTGGTTCGCATTAATTGATACGCAAGTCCAGTGCCAGACGATATGGATGAAGCCAGAGGAGGATGCGTCCTAGCGTGTCGACAGTGAGCCATATTGTACGAGCACATAAAGCTCGCAGCTCCCAGTCGCCAGCAGTCAAATGCAGTAGAAGAATGGACATTGGCGGAAAGAGCTTCCTCTTTGGGAAGCCCTCGCCGACGGCCAACTCCAGGATCCTACATAGAAGTTCTTGGGGAGTAAACCGGCAGACAGAGGACTCGTTGGCGGTCAATTGAAGCATGTAAGTGTCGGCAGATAATTAAGCGGCATGAATATGAACGGACACGACTGGATTATCATTTTGTGGCAGCAGCAGCGTGATGCTCGTCTATGGGAGTATATATTGGCGCATGTAGAAAGGTTCCATCTTGATGCTTTAAGCCTCAGATTCGATAGCCGCAGGATGCTGTTCTGATATGGGTCAAGTATGCTTGTGGAACAAGTGATGAGTCTCATTTTCAGCGCAGTAGGTAAGAACGGCGCAAAAGGCTACAACAGCTGTCATGACACTGCACTCGAGGCGACATTCTCGGACACGGATGGTGAGAGATAAGATCCGCTCCGATGATCCGCTCCCCCACCTCAGCCTCAAGTGACAAGGTAAGTTACCGGGGGTTTTCCATACATACCTAGGTAGGTATCTACACAAGACAAGACGTACGTAAAAATCGCGGGACCGACAGAAAGGCCATTTGCCTTACGTGACCTATGTACCTGGGGCCTTCGTATGCTTCATCAAAAAGCGGCAACGGTGTGGATGGATAGGTACCGTACAGTAGAAGCTAAAGACTGGGGTTTTGTGGGATAATGGGGGCCATCGAGGAGGAAAAAACCAAGAAAGAAGCTGGCGGAAGTGACAGAGCAGCACTCGTCGATTGTCCCATGCCAACAGCGATCAAGGTGACACTCTTCATTACAAATCAGCGAGAGTCTGACGCTGTCGTCACCCAGACTAGACCGATCCGTACAGTGCAAGTAGTTGTTCCATCTCGATTCCTGGAGGCTGGTGACGTCGACACATGGCTGCATTTGTCTTGTGCAGGGATGAAGCGCAACACCTAGGGAGTCTACATAGCGCATAGGTAGGCATCTACCTTAGGTACCTAGGCAGGTATGCACAATAGTTAGGCCAAGACTTCTTATGATGCGACCCAGCTAGCCTTTGTGGTGACGAGTGACGGCAGCACGCACGCAAGCTCAGGTCTAACGCCCATCTAGCTCCCGTCGGAGGCACACATCTTGGGAAGCGCCAGGGGAGTCAGCCGGCTAGTCGGAACGGCACTGGCTTGGATTTAGGTGGCTGATGATTGGCTTCGAACGATTCCAAGCGGTTTCCAAATGGGGGGATCTGAGGATTGCTTCCACAGTGCAGACGAACACTGTACGGAGCATATTCGAGCAAGCATGGCAGAGCTTCCATGACAACGATAACACCTCGTGTACTTGAGAAGGATGCAGGTACGCGGATTGGCGGGTTAGTATATAGGAGAGCGGAGGCCCAGGCTTCTGCAGCTGGATTTCTGTCCGTTTCACCTGTTCCTCTACCTCCAGCCATCGATTGCCGTCCTCCACCCCAACAGCAAGAAAAGAAGAAGTCGACCACAATCGCCAACATGGTTGCCGACGATAAGCCCACCTACCGCTACAGCGAGAAGCCCGTTTACACGACCTCGAATGGCGCTCCCATTGAGAACCCCTCAGGCTGGCAGCGCACCGGACCCATGGGTCCTCTGCTGCTCCAGGACTTTCATCTGATTGACCAGCTCGCCCACTTTGACCGTGAGTCTCCCTCTCGTCTCCCTCTCGTCTCCCTCTCGCCCTCCTTGGCGCCATGGATGCTGCTTGAATTCTCCATCCGATGCCCATCCGATGCTGACTTGCTCCCCCCCCAGGCGAGCGCATTCCCGAGCGCGTGGTCCACGCCAAGGGCGCTGGCGCCTATGGCGAGTTTGAGGTGACGCACGACGTCAGCGACCTGACGTCGATCGACATGCTCAACGACATTGGCAAGAAGACCAAGGCCGTTGTGCGCTTCTCGACCGTCGGCGGCGAAAAGGGCTCGCCCGACACGGCCCGCGATCCCCGCGGCTTCTCCGTCAAGTTCTACACGCGCGAGGGTAACTGGGACTGGGTCTACAACAACACGCCCGTCTTCTTCCTCCGCGATCCCACAAACTTCCCCCTCTTCATCCACACCCAGAAGCGCAACCCGCAGACCAACCTCAAGGATGCCACCATGTTCTGGGACTACCTCTCCACCCACCAGGAGGCCATTCACCAGGTCATGCACCTCTTCTCCGACCGCGGCACCCCCTACTCGTACCGCCACATGAACGGCTACTCGGGCCACACCCACAAGTGGACCAAGCCCGACGGCTCCTTCGTCTACACCCAGGTCCACCTCAAGACGGACCAGGGCAACAAGACCTTTACCAACGACGAGGCCGGCAAGATGGCCGCGGAGAACCCCGACTGGAACACCCAGGACCTGTTCGAGGCCATCCAGAAGGGCGACTACCCCAGCTGGACCGTCTACGTCCAGGTCCTCACCCCGGAGCAGGCCGAGAAGTTCCGCTGGAACATTTTTGATCTGACAAAGGTCTGGCCCCAGAAGGAGGTCCCTTTGCGACCCATTGGCAAGCTCACCCTCAACGAAAACGTCCAAAACTACTTTGCCGAGATTGAGCAGGTCGCCTTCTCTCCCTCCCATCTGGTCCCCGGTGTTGAGCCCTCGGCCGACCCCGTGCTCCAGTCCCGTCTCTTCTCCTACCCCGACACCCACCGCCACCGTCTCGGCGTCAACTACCAGCAGATCCCCGTCAACGCGCCCCTCAACGCCTTCAACCCTTACCAGCGCGACGGTGCCATGGCCGTCAACGGCAACTACGGCTCCAACCCCAACTACCCCTCCACCTATCGCCCCATGACTTACCGCCCCGTTCAGCCCACCGTCTCCCACGAGCACTGGTCCGGCAAGGCCGTCCACGGCGTCTTCCAGGACATTACCGACGATGACTTTGTCCAGGCCAAGGGTCTATGGGACGTCCTCGGCCGTACTCCCGGCCAGCAGGAAAACTACGTCGGCAACGTCGCCGGTCACCTGTCTGCCGCCCACGTCGACACCCGCAACCGCACCTACGCCATGTTCTCAAGGGTTGACGAGGCCCTAGGCGCTGCCATCAAGGAACAGACGGAGAAGCTTGTTCAGTAAATGCACCTGCCACGTTATATTAATGTGATATGAAAGTTATACCAGGCATCTTGGAGTGTTTACCTAGGTAGGCGAGACGGACAGGGGTCTCCATGCGGAGACAGGACAAACTAGATACCAAACGTAATCAGCCATAAAATAAATGAAACAAGCCATGAACAGGCACAAAAGTTGAGTCGTCTTGATAATGGCCATTCTATTGAATCAATGAGCCACTCAAGTGACTAGTATGGATTTATCGGAAGGTGACGTTTACAGGCGCAAAGGAACAGCAAGAGGCTTGAACCAACTTTCGTGTTCAGATTAACTAATACTGCAACGACTAAACACCGAGCAGGGCAGCTATGTAAGTAGCAGCAGGCTTGTTCTTGTGCGAGGAGCCGCCGCCAGGGCGATACCCCTCCACGTACTAATTCCAGCATCTCATGTCGAGGTTCCCCTTACCTAGCTTAGCTAGGCATAGGGTCCCCTGGAGCGACGTCGGCGACTCTGCGCTGCAGGTCTCGACCGGCTCGCTAACGACCCTCTCCTCCCGTCTTGCACAGGCTGTGCAGACCGTGCTGCCGAGTGCCGGCTTGACGGGAGAGATGTAGTGAGATGAACTACAGGCCACCTTGGACCGTTCCCATGACGTCTTTTCGTCTTGGCTTTAGTACCACCAGTGTTTTTGGAAAGCAATAGGAACAACTGCTTGGCGCGGCATCCCCCACAAAGAAACTGGCCCGTCTAGCAGTTACCAGTTACATCGTGGTTTCGACCGTCGGCAAACACCTACCCCTATGGCACCCCCAAGTATGCCAAAACGAATCGAGTCCTAGGTTGGTGGTACAAGGTGGCGCACGGCAACACAAAGACTGTGTCCCCTCTTCGCACAGCAAAGAGAGGCATGTCCAGCTCGATGGTGATTGTTCCCAGGACAGCCAGTGTCCACCTCAGCCGGTACATCCAGGGTTCCCAGCTATGTTTGTGTGACGATTGGTGGTCGAGACGGAGCTGCGACGTTGCTGACCTCTGGAGACCGGTCCAGAGTCGCATTGAATGAATCGGGATTTCGACTCGACAGGCATTCGAAGAGAACCCGTGATTTGACATCGAGCCAAGGCTCCGTGATCTCTTTCCGTCAAGTCGTTTCAAGTTCAAAAATGTCGTTCATTCGTCGTCGGTTCGTTCAAAGTCGTCAATTAAATCATTCAAAAAGTCGAGGAATAGCCAGAATGCAACAAGTCGAAGCGATTGCGTCAGTTGGATGTCCGAATCGAGCCCTTGAATGTGTCCGGTATCCTCCACGAGAGCCTCTGTATGCCGAAAATAGAGAAGTAAAGAGAATAAAGATCGGGAGATTGATCCAGGGATAGAGAACCGAAAAGGACTTCTGTCTCGGTCTGAAGCCGAGCATCGTGCATCGCTGCGTGTTCCTCTTTTCTTGAGACAAAGGAGACAAAACAGGTTAAAAAAAAGGGGAGGAAAAACGAAGAGTGAAAGGGGGAAAAAAAGAACAAGCCGCCTGTAAAGAGTCCCTGCCCAATGTAAATGCTTTCCGAATACCCGCCCCGGATCCAGCCATGATGTGGTAAGGAAGTCGAATTCCAGAAGTGTTTTGCAACGAGTATCGCCCGGAAAAGAAAGCACAAAACCCCAAACCGTAACACACGCTAGATGTTTTGACATAGTAGAAAACGGAAAGCGGACTAGACGGCCCGCCAGCTCGAAGAGGGGATATTGTTTAGCTCGATCGAAACACCGTTCCCAATGCAGATAAACGCCGATATGCCTGTAGATGATAATGAAATGCCGCTTCGAATAAAACCCTCGACTTTCCTCGAAGAATATTTGGGGAAGCCCTGAATATCAGAGCGAGGTCGTTACCACGGGGTAGCTGTCCTGGGGCGCTGGTTGTCACATGGTTGTCGCATACTCCTGGTATCGGTCCCAGCCAAAGCCGCCCATGCCCATACCAACGCTAACGCCACATTGAATGGGGGCCAGCATGCTCGGCAGCGGCAGGGCCGGGATTGGGGCCATTGCCTGGGTAGAGCTGTAGAAGAAGTCGGCAGTGGAAAGTGGTTGGCTGAAGACCGGAGTGGGTGACAACTGGACATCGCTCATACCCATAGGTGCCCAGATGGGGCTGGTATTTGAGTCGGTCGACGATGTAACGCTGGGGCTCGAGGGCAGAACTCTCCACGCATCGACGGCAACAAGACTGCCAGGACCAGTGGACTGGGACCACATATGGTTGACGGGAGAGCTGGGTAGCAATGTCGGTTGTCGAACAACATCAATGACGCGCGGAGGAGGCGGTAACAGGGGCTTCATGAGAGCAGAAATGCACGTCTTGACCTCGTCACTTCTACCACAGAGCAATTCGCCGGCGCCCTCTTCCTCTAGCCCCTCGAGTGCGGAGACATGAGTGCGGAAGACGAACTTGTTGATGGCTTGGATGAAATCCTCGTGAAGCTTTTTGCACTGTTGCTCCTTCTCTGACCAGTCGTATGTGTTGGCCTTGGCATCGACACAGTGAACCTCCTTGTGATACTCGACGAGGGCCTCGATGGTGTCGGAGGTGAGCTTATAGGCTACCTCGTTGCGTAGGACCATGTCGACATGGACGATATAAGCCTCAACATGAAGGAGCTGGTAATTAGCGATAGCCTCGGCCAGGGGGTTGCTGGGGTCCTGCTTGAAGTCGGCCTCGGGCGTTTTGGGCAGCATCAAAGAAGTCAAGGTCCATATGGCGTTTGGTGAAGAGAGCGTCTCGGTCAGGCAGCGGTGGTGTTGAGGCACACTGTTGAGGGGACGCTTAACCCGGTTGATGCGCTTGAGGGTTTGAGTCAGCCAAGGCTCGACCTTGGACCCGAGCACGACGTTGACTGATGAGGCCCGGGGAGCAAAGGCGGCGGCCGAAGCCGGCAGTAGCTGTACAGGCATATTTGACAGAATGAGTCTGGGGTTAGCCTGGTGAGGGTGGCTTCGTTTGGGGTGATGTACAGATAGACAGGCAGGCAGACAGGCGAGGCGTTGAAAGGCAGGGAAGGCAGTGAGGCGGATGGGGGAACAAATAAAGGGAAGAGAAAGAATATAAAGAATGGTCAGGCAACGGAGCAGAGCAGGGATTGGGGATTTGACTTGAGGCTGGGATCGCCTGCTAAGCTACCGCAACCGAGACAGAAGTGAAGATGGGACGAGTGGTCGTGAAGAGAGGGAAGAGAAGACGAGGCAAAGGAGGGTGTGGTGGAGAGATATACTTGCTTGTGTCTCATCCACCTCCTCCATAGGTAGGTGGGCAGCCACTACCTTAGGCAGCCAGGGCTCAGGGCTCCATAGGTAAGGTATGTACCTACCTGGTTACCTGGTAGGTAGGGAGGCCACCTACAGCCCACCTATACGGTACCTCTGTAGCGGGCTTCAGCGGGGGCCAGGGGGGGGCTTCCAGCGAGCCCTGGCGGGCTCCAGTGAGGGCCCTAGCGGGGGCACCCATAGCGACGTTAGCAGCTTCACTGGCTGCAGCAGTGCAGAAGCGGCGGCAGATGGCCCATCCATGCACCTGCAGTCCTTACATACAGTCTTGCAGGGTGTGGCAACTAGGGTCACGACCGGGTGCAGAATAGTGCATGCAAGCGTACTCACTTGGCCGATTGCTCTCGTGGACTGGGCTGTGCAGCCACGACGTGCATGAGAGAGGGTGCAGAGTCCGGATTACCTAGGTACCTAGGGTATCTTACAGTACAGAGCCCGTACGAAGTCGCAGATGGAGAGCTGAAAGAGGCTGCCGCTGCAGCATCGTCATGGCACATGCTACCTCTAGGTAGGAACGTACCAGCTTAGACACCTAGGCCCAGCAAGTACCGGTACCTATTGCGAGCCGTGGCTGGTGCGCGGTACGTACCCAAGTACCTTACCCGGTGAGCACTTGGATCGTCTTCTGACCTCTCACCTCGGTCCTCCACCACAACCACAACCTGTCATCCCGTCAGTCCTCTTTGTGGCCATGCCATGACTCTCTATCCGCACCCGCACTCCGACACGACGGCAGGGATCCCCATCGAGGACTGTCAATGGAACAGGTTCTCGAACCCCCCCCCTCCTGCCGTGTCTCCCTCTATCTCCATGTTCAAGCCACACTGAGGGCCGCCCCCAAAAGCTGCACTATTCATCATGGCTTGACTCCCTCTGGCTGAAAGGGGCCGATACCATGCTCAGTAAGACCGATGTTCAACATCATACCGTGCTATTCTACTTTTGGCATCACTGAATCATCCATACTTCCCCAGCACCTGGCTGTCTGGTTCCTTAAGCCACTCGAGTGACAAGTGACAGTTATCCTGCACCAACTTCACACCCACTTGACCCTCCTCGTGGCCGGCCAGTTTGTGCAGCCATATACTCCCCATTTCACCACAATTTGAGGGCTAGTTCCTTCTGATAGGCGGAGCCAGTGCTCGGGTCCTTGGCCAGGTAGTTCTGTAAGACCAAAGGCAGTATCAAGGGGCTATCTTCAAGGACCTCTCCCGGGGAGCAGCGTCGCCACGCTTATGCAGGCTATAGAACTAGGCATGCTCAAGTGCGTCGGATCCTTTGCTTCGAAGCGGGAATCAGACCTGGGTAGCCGCCGATTCGCCGTCCATGGTTGCGAGCTTGCGTCAAAGTAGCCACGTACCATTATCAAAGACGCTCATTGAAGGCTCGTGAGATTGCGGACCAAGAGCACATTGGCTATGTTATGCCAACCGTTTACATACGACGGGCTGAACAGACCCGTCAGACGATAGTCGGCCGTGCGCGAAATGAGCACGACTAAACGGTCATCCTGCATCTGTCAATCAGGAGCGTCGTCTCATGCTCTCCTACGGGTGGCCTGCATAGGCATACGAATAGTAGCTGTGCTAAGGAATGCAGCCAGGAGTCATGGGTCCTCCAGCTTGAAACAGGACAGACGCGGATGTGCCATCTCACGCGGAGAAGCAATCGTGATTTACTGCACTACGACGTATATGGTTCAGTCTCTGCGCCCCTCGTCAAGGCGTGAATCGGCAGGATTCACAACACTCTGGGACTGGAGAGATTTGTTGATGCTGCGGGGCAGCTCATTGTTTCAAAAGGAACAGGGCAGAACCTTACTTCTTCGACGGCCTTTTCTCTTCTGACAGCGGTCCAGAACCCAAATTGTTGCGGTCCGTCGCTCCCGTCTGGGGGAGCTCTGGATCCAACGAGGCGGTTGGGTGACAGTGTTCCCAGCACATCAGGTTGATGGTGGTCGAGAGAGGAGAAGGGTCTGGGCTCCACCGATAGGGGCAGGGAGGAGACGCAGAATCAAGGGGAGGTGAAGTGAGGCAACGGCCTTGGCAACGGAGAGGTCTGAAAAGATTCCTCTGCCTCTGTCTCGTCGTGAACATCCATGCTAGTGTGGTATGGTGAGCTGAGGCGTCTTCTGTCAAAAGGGTACTTTTGGCCGCTGATTGGCCGTTGGTTAAGAGTCGACGGCGGCCCTAGTGGGTTTGCTAATGGGGACTGGCGGTGGTCGCTTCTGATTGGGCAGATTTCTAGATCGGGAAACCAATCAGCTGGTCAAGATGGCTGGCCGCGAAGACATCAGAAGAGGAGGCCACGGAAGAACCAGGCTCAAAGGGGAACGTGAGAAACGTGATGACGAGTTACGAGGGTGCAAGCCATTGGAGAGCTGTCTGTACCCAAGCAGGGGGGGTTGTCGCTAGTGGAACGGAGCTTTGAACTCTGAAATGCTGCCTCCTCCCTCCCCTCTCCCGGCCTGGCCTGCTATGCCATTCACACTCCGACCCTGTTTCCAGACACCCGCAGCTATACGAAACACCGCAACACTAGCAGTAAACCTCTCGAAGCATTCGGCAGATGGTGCTGAGCTGGACCGGGATACCAGATGGTGATATCCTTGCCTGCCCCGAGGCAAGACGAGAAAATGATAAGGCTTTCTACATACCGAGCATTATTATTCTCGCTATCAAAGCGCTTCCTTATCCCCAGAATAGGGGATCCACTGATGCCCAGCTCTGCATATTCAGTGTGTCAGTCGAGGAAACGAAACGAAGGTCTAGTGACCAGGAGGACCTGTACGCGCTACTCCGTACAGTACAATACACAACCGGATGTGTAAGCGCCATCTAAAGTATCAGTACGGCAGACAGCGTCAAGATATCCATCCACCTCGTTCTACCGAGCACCAACTAGGCAATATGCCCTGCACCCCCTGCTAGGCAGATGGAACAGGACACTGGATGCCGCAGTTTCAACCGCGACGTGGGCTAAAGGCCCGGACAACCGCCGACTCAACTGTACCTGTCCATGGATCGCGCATGCATATACCGGACCAACTTTCGAGGTCTGTGTGTGCCTGGGATCTACGGACAGGTTGAGTACGAGGGACCTTTGAATGCGTACCGCACATTCAGCAGCCTGCAGGACCGACTCTCAATGACGCATGGCAGAAAAGCATCGACGGACAAGATTCGGGCCAGGCAGACAGCACAATCGAAGCGCAGATCGATACGCACTACGGACAAGTTGTAGGGCACTATTTTTGGCCAGGGCAGCAGCCGCTCGGCGAGTCCGTGAGTCGTCGCATCGCATCTGGAAATCTGCCTGTCTACGTGGAGTACGTACCGGGATATTCTGCAGGGGTACAGTACCGGTACGCTCGAGACGCCAAAGCCGCCGTCAAGTACAGTACCAGACAAGGTCCACTATGTGGCCATTGCACAGCCACATATACATATAGTAGTGACGATGTGCGGATGGACACATGGATATGGGGCGGATCCGATTCTCGGACGGGCAAAGACGGGGAAGTTTACAGCCAGTGCTTCGGTCCAACAGTCCAACGTTCAACCACGCCTGCCCGTGACCTCGGCGGCGGGTTTCACGATGTCTCGTTGCCCGTGCCTGCGGCCGTGCCTGGGACGTTCATTGCTGGGCTTCTGTTGGCTGGCCCATGAAGCTGTCACGGCGTTGCTGTACGTCCAAAGTATCAAGGGGGACCAAGGAGAACAGCCATAGGCATCATTGAATTGCTAAATGACCTTCTCCTGCATGTGGCCCCAGCGCCATGGGCTTCCAATTTTCCAATCAATTAGCATCACCTTACTTTCCCACGTCATGCTCCAATCCGCCGTGGTCACACGGGCTAATATTTCCCTCCGTCGAAGCCCGAGCCCAAGTCCGAGCCCGAACCCGAGCGTCATGGGCCGCATTGTATGTATCAGAACGACATCCCCACTATGCCATGGAGACCCAAAGAAACACTGACATTGACTTACAGCCCCTGCCAGGGCACTGACAAACTGCCCACTTGTACTCCGTACGGCAAACACATTCACATAGTGTTGAGTATCGCACGCTACTTCTATGCGTCCTGCCTGCAGGCTGCGTCTCCTGCGACGGATGCGTGGAGACCGGTGAGGAGGACGAAGAAGTACAACCCTTGGAGAAACGACGAGTATCAAACATGGCCTACCAAACAAAAACTCTGTCTAGTCCTCGGTACGTACGTATTGTAACTTGCAGTCACAGGTATCCTAAAAATAAACATTTGCCTTGCAACAGTGTTTTGACGGTTTGCATTCGTCCCCGCCATTTGATGAAGCGGGTCGGCACGGCACTGGTGCAGTAACGGGCGGATTGGCGGGCAGACCCACCACTTTGTACAATACACCTGGGAATCTCCGAACTGCCTTGCGACTTACATGGGACAGACAGGCGGCCGGGGGTGCCGTCGCCGAATCTCTGTGGCTGGCTGGCATCATGTGGCATGCCGTTTGTGGCGCCTCTCCCATTGTGTATGGATAGAGGTGAATACCCAACTTAAACAACAGTGCTTTGGTATTCCCAAGGCCGCTGGTTCGGCTCTGGCTCTGGCTCTGGGGCTTTTGCTTGCGACGCCCCGACCGTCATCTGCAAGAGTGCGCATCAGCTGGTCAATGACGTTGGGCCCGGTCGCAGCAGGACTGTCGTTTCGATGACCATGATATTGACAGGGGCGCCTGCCCTTAGGCACGGCCCTGGCGCTGATACTGTAGCTTCGGCACCGTTGAGAGGCCGATCGGAGGCAATTTTTCTTTGTCACCCAGCTTATACTGGCCGGCTTATCGGTCACAGCAGTAAGGACCACCACCAGCAGCGGGTTGCAGCTCGGCGGCCGATGGAAATGGCCGTGGCGATTTTCAGCCGCCGTTGCCCTGTTCCAATGAACCTCGGCTTACCCCAAGGTAGAGACACTCATCACCACGTAGCCGTAGCTCGTGCGAGCTTCCATTTTCGGCAGAAAGATCTCCGCCAGTCACCAGAAGTCGTACGTACCGTCGGGCTATTCTCGCGTGCGACTCCTATCCGTACATGCTGTGTTACAGTCCATAATTGTCGGGCTAGCTTCAGCAGATCCCAGATCTCAGAGACGGCCAATCTGGTATGGGACAACCTGTAGTGCCGGCCAGGCTTAGCAGGGTTGGCCACACTGGCCAGTGTGGCCAGAAACAGTTTCGTTTGTTTCCTTTCCAACGCCAGCATCCAGGTCCACTGTACACCCTGCATCGAAAAGCCCATCCCAAAACTCGATTCCACATTTGGGGGGGAGGGGGGGAAAACCAGCATTGCCAGTCTTGCCAGTCAACAGTCAAGCCGATTCTCTGACTTGGACCGATACGCCACCCCCAAGACCATGCAAAGCTGAACCTCCCCTCCCCTCCCTCCTGCTCGGGGCCCTGTGAGCATCAAGGGCCAATGCAACGTTGGCCCGGCCGCTTCTGCTTCTGCTCCTGCTGATCGCGCAGGCTTTCCCTGCCCAACTGCATAAGCGGCAGCCGCTTCTGCATGATTTCCCTGGTTCCTGGGATTCTGGTGGTGCAGGCGGGCGTGGCTGTGCTGTGCTTTGCTGTGTATATGTACTGTATTGCGCTGTATGTTTCGATTGTGTTGTATTTACGTATTGTTGCTGTGCTGTGCTGTGCTGGGGCTGTGGCTGTGGCGTCCCCTCCGCCGTCCCCGCCGCCTCCGCCGCCTCACACGTCGCCCGCCCCACTCCCGCTCCCGAGGCTACGGCTACGGGGCGGGAGGCCTACACTAGAAGTCGCCGTGTGCCACCAGGCCAGTTAACCTAGTCAACCCAGTCAACCAAGCAAGCAGCCCGGCAGCCTGGCAGCCTGGCAGCCTGACAGTCTGACAGCAATGTTACTGTATGAGGTCGAGGTGGGCTGCGTGGCTGCTTGTTCCGAGCCTGTGGTTCCAAGAGGCTGCAAAGTGCCGTCGGCAAACACAGCTTGTTAGCCTGCAAGCCTGCCGCCCTGCCAGCTTCTTGTTGCCACTGCGTGTCCCCGCAGTTTCGAAAGGCATCGTTCAACTGTCAGCTTGTGGGCATTCCCGGATGTTTTCTTCTGCCATCGGGTCCTTGTCAGGTTTGGCTGCAACATGCACCCAAGAGGTGAACCCGACGCCCACCCCTGCGAGCTTAACTCGGCTGCTCGGGCTCTGACCGTTTGCTTCGCAGAACTTCCGTCCTCCGTCGTCACCGATCACATGATTAATACCTACAGTGCCAGGTCGAGCCACTTAATCGCCACACTCGTGCACCTAGAACCGTCCCGCTACTTGGGCTCTTCTTGGACATCTGGGCCGCCAACACCACTTGCTCCATTCTTGAGCGCGGCCCTGCAGGGTAGGTTGGCAGGTTGGATGCCTCCGCCTCCATAACAATACTGACTGGTTCATCAGCGCTGGCTTGGCCAACATCTGCTGTACACTTACAAACAACCTTGAGTAGTACAGTACATGTACAGAGAGGTTTTTTGATGTGGGTGTTATTGAACAGGGATGCTACTGAATGCCAGGAAAATATACACTGGACTTGTTGATCAAACTGGGCCACGACATCTGGCCGGAATTGACAGTATGGCTACGCCTTGAGTTCTTTGCTCATCCCACGGGATACCCAGTCGGCAATCGTCATGACTGTAATCATTGGGTTTACACCGCTCGCAGTGGGAAAGACACTGGCGTCAGCAATGTATAGATTCTGCCTTCCCCAGACCCGGCCCACCTCGTCGACCACGCCGTCGTCGGCACTGGCACCCATGCGGCACGTGCCCATCTGGTGTGCCGACGACCATGACGTGACGGGAGGCTTGTTGCCGAGCTCGCGGAGCCGGCGCAGCCAGCTCGCAAAGTCCGGGTCGCCAGGGTCGCTGCTGCTGCCGCTGCTTCTGCTGCTAGATGCCTCGGCCGCCGCCGGGTTGGACCGGATAAAAGGTTCAAGCCCTGGGATGACGGGGTGGATCTCGGTGGCCCCAGTGACATGGCAAATCTTGGCCAGAGCTTCGACCCCCTCGAGGGTGTGGCGGCGGTCGTAGTCCGAGACGGTGTAGGCGATCCGGGGCCGGCCCGTGGTGGGATCTGGATACACCTTGCCAGTGTCGCGATCCCGGGTAATGGAGATGTAACCGTCCAAGTGACGAAACTTGCTCATGTTCAACTTGTTGTCCAGGCCACCGGTCCAGGGCAGGAACGAGCAGAAGGCATAGGGCTGACACAGATTAGCCAGGGCGCTTTGGGAAACGAGAGACGGGGCCGCCATCGTCCACTTACCACCATGCACGTCGTTTCCAGCTTTACGCCGTGGCCATGGCCGTCTAGGTCTTCAAACTCGGAACAGTAGCTGGTGATGATGCCTCCCTCCCACGGGGTCGTCTCCTCCTTGTACACCGCCCCAACAAAGTTGCACGGGTGGAGGTGTAGATTGGATCCGACGTGGGGATTCTGGACACCATCTGTTAGCAATTTGAAACCAGGGCAGTCAAACTCGTCTCACTTACCGTGACGCCGCTTTTTGTTAGAAGCACTGGGGTCCACAACGAGCCTGCTGCCATGACCACCTTCTTGGCCTTGACTACGACTCGTCTCTTGACTCTTTCGCTCTCTGGGCCGCTCACGCCTCCTTTGGAGTCTCTGGATGTCCACTCGCCCTCGATGCCGACAGCCGTTGTTCCATCCTCGTCGAAGAGCACTCGGTCTACCTGGAATCCTTCCAAAAACTGCGCCCCAGCCGATGCGGCGTCCGGTAGCCAAGAGGTAGCAGGACCTCGCTTCTCGCCCGATCCGCATCCCATGTGGCAATAGCCGCAGAAGTGCTCCTTTCCGGCCGTGTTTTGAGGAGCGGCCTGGGCGGCCCAGCCGAGCAACTCGGAGCCTTTGAGTAGCATCTGATTCCGGTGGTTGTGACGGATGTTGTCGGTACCAGCTCCTACATAGTTGTAGATACGCTCCACGCAGTCGTCGAAATCCTTGGAGGCAAAGAAGGGAAGTCCCTGGTCAGCCCAGTCTTTGCGCACAAAGTCCTGGAGTTTAAGGCACACGCTCCAGTTGACAGTACCGCCGCCGCCCCAGGCGCCACCAGCAGAAACGGAGCAGCTGTTGTCATCGGACATGTAGAACCCGCGATTGTCATAGAGGTAGTTGCAGGCCGCGTCTTGTGTCATGGGCAGCTGGGATGACTGGAAGCGGTAGCCCTTGTCGACAACCAGGACCTTGTGGCCGGCCTCGGCCAGGTTCTTGGCAGAGACGGCCCCTCCGCACCCTGAGCCGACAATGACCACGTCGGTCTCGAGAATCTCGACATCGGAACCGGGCTCGAGCTGGAGGAATGAGTAGTCAACATCAGGGCCAGGCTTCCAATTCCGCGGCGTATCAGAGTAGCCGGACAACTCGGGAAAGATGGGATCAGTTTGGCTACTGGACTTTTGTGCCAAAGTAATCATAGTTTTAGCCACACTTCTCAGAACGACGGTGCGCGACTTTGTCCACGACTTGATGATGGCCTCCCGCACGTATGCCGGCTGATCGTAGATTGGATACCAGTACCCTGTGATCATGTAACTTCCGGGACGAGTGCTTTACAGTTCAAATCAGTAAATCGTCAGACACCAAACTCATGGCCCAGCCGAAAACTCACGCCATCAGCTTGAGGAGCCCAGAGAGCTTCTGCTGCTGGCTCGGGGGACTCTCGACCAGTGTCCTTAGGATGTTGGCCATGAAGCGGGCATCTTGAGATGACCGATGGAGCAGCAACCTGCGGAGGCTATCCTTTGTAGCCGGAGGTGCCAATGACCCAGCGGTCTGCTCCAGCACGTCTTCAAGCTCACGGTCTGGGATGGAGATCTGGCCAATCTTGTCGGTGACGGCCGACTCAGCGCAGATGGAAGGAAGAATGCCGTCCAGAATAGCCGTCAAAACCTGCCATTGCGTCGGACTGAAGAAGCTGTCGTCGGGAAGGTCTGGCAGCGGGGTGGGAGTCGGAGCCGAGGCTTGAGCGGTCATTGTCACGATGCAAATGATTGATGAATAGCGGAAAGAATAAAGGCAGCGAGCGCGTTGACTCGATGGGGCAGCAGAGTCAAGCAGAAACAATTGTTTGCTCGTCCAGGGTCTGCGCAGCTATGTCACATTGCATTCCTGCAGGGATGCTCGTCGAGTGCTTGGAGTTGAGTTCCCTTTCTTTGTTCTGCTATTCCAACCTCGAAGCTTATGTCACACCACCACCACAGGAATAGCGGGTGGGCGGGTAGTAGCGGGGATGTCGGATCTGCAAACAATAGCGAAACTTGCCTGTCGTCATGGAACGGGTGGCTTGACATGTTTTTCTACAACCATTCACCTTTTACTCAAATGGCCTTTGATATTCAATCGGCCACTATGTGCATGGAGCGGACCTGTCGATGTTTCTCCATTGTCAGCCACAGAGTCAGACAACCTGCCGGGATCATCGTTCAATATTGAGGTGAGAAGAAGCGAACAGGACGCAAGTATACGTTATTGCCGAGCGCTGAAGGGCACCCACGTGATGGGCTGAGCTTTTGCCGGTTGGTATATCGTATCAGACGGCGATGCTTGGGTTACTTGAGCTGCTTGAGACGCTTGATATGCTTGAGATTATGTGGATCCAAGAATGGAGCGAGGCGACTGATGTTGTCGATTCGTGGGTGCCCCAACACTTCTGAGGCTGGCTGCCTGACAGCTGCCATGGGAAGTTGCCGGTAGGTCACGATGGCACTCAACGACTGGGTCGGCCCGGCGCAGCTGGCAACAAGCCGCCTATAACTTGTCAACCGCCCACGCGGCAGGAGAGAAAAACATAACAAAAGACACCAACAAACGAAAGAAAAATCTGATGCATCGTGGAATCGTCTGAAAGTATGGAATCGACATCGAAACCAGACAAGGCGCGCGTCCTCATTGTGGGTTGCGGCGGCATCGGCACCATGGCGGCCCTCAATCTTGAGCGAGGCCACCGCGCTGCTGTGACTGCTGTTCTGCGCTCCAGCTACACGGCCGTTGAGAACGCTGGCTTCACCATCAACTCTGTGGACCACGGCCAAGTTCGCGGATTCAGGCCCAGCCAGAGTACGTGTAGCTTGACCGAGCGAATAGCGAGTAGCGTTGATGACTGACGCCGTGCCACAGTTCTCTCGTCCGTCCCCGACGTCTCTCAGCTTGACATAGCGCCCTATGACTACATCGTCTGTGCCACCAAGAACATCCCAGACGTTGGGCCATCCATCGCCAGTCTTCTTCGGCCGGCGGTAACTTTAGGCCACTCCGTTATTGTCCTGATCCAAAATGGTCTCAATATCGAACTCCCGCTCCTCGAGGCATTCCCAGACAACCACATACTGTCAGGCGTAAGCATGTGCGGATCTTATCAGCCAGAACCTGGTGTCATTGAGCACCAGCTCCACGATGACCTCGGCGTTGGACCGTTCCGTGACGCCGAAGCTGCGGCTGACAAGGCACGGGACTTTGTTGAGCGGTACAGTGCCGGTGGACGCTGCACCAGCTGGTACGACTCCAACGTCGCCTTTTCTCGCTGGCGAAAGCTTCTCCTAAACGCTGCCATCAACCCGACGTGTGCCATCACAGGGCTGGATTCTGGCAACATGCGCCTCTGTCCTGACCTTGTCGAGGAGGTCGTCCGGCCGGCCATGGAAGAGATTCGCGCAACTGCTGCAGCATATGGCCATGAGTTGACCGACGAAATGATGCAAACTATGATCGACTCGGACCCAATAGAGTCGCATATCCCACCCAGCATGCTCGTTGATGTTCGGAATGTGAGTCATACATAGCCTTGTCAGCAGCTCTGTTTGAGGCGTCTCTGGTCTGCCATTTATACCCGAAACTAATCCGACTTCCTCTCCTATACAGGGCGACTACATTGAACATGAAAACCTGCTTGGAGAGCCTCTCAGAGCTGCCAAGGCAAAGCAGATTCCAACACCTGTTCTCAACAATCTGTACTTTCTCTCCAGGAGTTATCAATGGCAACTGAAGAACAAGCATGCAGCCTAATCAATTGTTTGCGCGGGGGCCCAACGACTCGGCAGGGTTAACAATCAAAAGGGAATCAAAAGGCAAGAACTTTGATAATTATTTGAGAGTCGATAGATCAAACGCTTCTGGCTGTTATTGGTCTATTGGCATCTCATATTCGTTACCCATGCCAGCCATGAGAAATTCCAAAGCGGATGGAAAGGGCAACCCTTCAAAAGTGTGTCCGTCAAAGTCCTGTGTGCCCCCCATGAAGCCTGGGATACAGGTTTGGTCCTGTTCCATCCCTGCATCAGCCTCGTGTGAACTTCCTCCAGGAGTATGACCCGTGACTCTAGTTGAATCGTGGCTCAGAAGCTGGTCCCTGTAGTACATGGACGATGCCATGTGAGGCGTCGGAAGAGCCGTAGACGACAACCCTCCAGGGTCATGTTCGAGGTGAGTAATATTGGTGGGCACTGGCCTGAGAGCATCGCCAAAGGAATTCCCCTGACTGTTGGTGCCCGGTTCTCCAAATCTCCTCGCAACCGGCCGCTTTGCTTGGCTCCTCAAGAACGACTGCTCCTCAAACACCCGCAACAGACTTCGCGCATAGAGCCAGTGTCCTGAAAGCCCCCGCAGAGACGTGATGAGAGAGTCAAGGGTCCGTCGAGACTTGGCTGCCACGAGAGGGCTGACAGAGTCCAGCTCACTGCTTACATGGACCAGGGCCGTGAAGAGGGTATTGACCCTCGGAGCCCATAGACGAGACATGGAACCCCGCGCCCTCAATGACTCAAAAGCTGACGTTATCACAGAAACGGCATCTCCACAGATTGCGAAGTCGCTAGGCGCCAGGGTCGTGACGCTGTTGGGGTTCCTATCTGGAGGGGGCCTGTGGAGGAGGATAAGGAAGCTGTTGTATGTTAGATGGAGGGAGCATTGCCAAATATCCGCATCTGAAGCGGATAGACGTAGACACTCCGGCAAATGCATGAAGAACTCGGCAAGAGCTTCGTCGGCTTGTTTCGCCGACTCTGCTCGTTCAGTGTCCGAAGAGCGCAAGGTTACCCGTTGCCTCATTGCTTTGGACATGATGACACAGAGACGAGCATGTTCAATGGCAAAGGGTATGTTGGCATGAGGGATACCTTGGAAGTGGGAAGGTTCCAGGGTTGGCACGTCCGAGTCGTCCAGGTTTCTACCAACGTTCAGTATCTTACGGATTCGCATATGGACAAGCAGCGACTTACAAGGCTTGGGGTCTGCCGAATGCCTCCGACACCAAAACATCAAACTGGAAGAGCACCCACCACAGACGGATCCATTCACGGAGGTTGGCCCGTCGCAGGCTTGACTGTGATGCGTCGCGATGCATTCCCAGGCCCAAAGCTACTCGGGCCGCGATGCCGACCCAATACCAAGCATTGGCGACAATGTCTTCGAGGCCGTCCGAGTACCACGTCATGAGAAGCGATACTTGGACGTACATGACTCGGTCCTGCTCGATACGAGAGTCAAAGAGTATCTTGGCGCGACGGTAGAAGACGGGCTTGAGTGCCTTGACATCCTCCCTGTCCGCGCCCAGAACGTGGGCCCCTACCAGGAAGATTGCATTGAGAAGGGAGAGCCGTATCGTATCCTTGGGGCCTCTTGAATCGTACATTGCCATGAACATCTCCTCGTCCACAATGGGCCACCCGGGATTGATGTGAGCAAAGTAGGCCTGGACCAGCTCATCCGCAAGGGCCTTCTCCGGAAGCTCCAGAGCATGGTCAGGCACATCGAGAGGTTTCCGGCAGTGATAGCGACCTCTAAAGTGGAGGATGTGCTGACCAGTATGCCGAGAGCGCTGACGGATGAGGTAGTTGAAATTGGAGATGTCGGTCCCAATGTAGCAGAGGCGAGACTGGGAATTGATCTCGCCCGCCCTGAACTCTTCCTCCTCAACGAACTCGGCAAGGTTGCCCTCCTCACAGTCCCCCCGCTGAGCGGCTACGACTATGGGAGAGCCGGCTGATGTTTCTGAATGGGCAGCAGACAGGGAAATGGGACCTCGAGCCGAGGAAGCTGTTGATGCCGCCGGCGTTGCTGGAGCCCGGATGGTACTCTGTGTCTCCCCCCGGGGTTGGAGAGGGACGTGGGACCGGGTGATGCGATTTGCGGCGGGTCTGCCTTTTCTCTTCTTTTCATATACACGGCAGTCTGGTCTCCCCTGGGACTTGCAGTTGGAGCACGGAGTTCCCTGGTCAAGGATATCGCAGCGAACCTTTCGGTGGTGGCAGGTCACACAGGCTCTTCCATCTATAGGCCGCACCAACTTGTCAGACGAGACTTGTTCCATGTGCAGCGCATCAACATTTCGGCATATGAAGATGGAAGTCTGGATCTAAACAATATCCGAGACACGGCACGACAGTAACAATGCAACTGCAAATGGAACTTTTCTTACTGATTGCCCGCCTTGATCTCGGCGGTTGCTGGAGAGGGCTCGGTTGCCGCTGCTCCACCGCATCATGTTGTCGATTTGTCATGATACATATGCTAACTGGGAGTCATCGCAAGCCCCGAAGTCCGAAGCAGTTGGTCAGTTATTAACCAGTGTCTCTATGGTAGAAAAAAAAGGAATTGTCGCCGAGAGATGGCCAATCTTGTCAAGTCTTGTAATCGAAGGGCGCAGGAGGAGAAGTCGAAGGCAACGGTAGCTTCGGCGAAACTGACCAATCACGGCGCTATGATCAACGATGCATGGAAGTCTACTGATGATGCATCAGGAAGTCAATCGCCGGGCAGTGGAATTAAGCAAGATGGGGTTGGATGAGTTGCCTAGCTTCGCTCTAGGTCCAGGAAAGATTTAAGTATGAGTAAGTCCCAACCTCACTTGGTGCCTGTTGATCTTGTCTTGCAACTTGCGCAACCTCGGACGAGGACGGAAACATGATGAGTCCCGCCGTGACACAAGCGAAAAGCGAAACAACGGTTGACAGCGAAAAGGGAGAGCACCCGTGTATCTCTGAGGAGCCAAGCTTGTCTGAGCATGAATCGTGGGACGCTACCAAGCTATCGCCGGTGAGTCTTGTTGTGGCGTCGTATGCTTGTTGTATTGTTGCCTTTGACACTTGGCTTGGCTCAATTGACTTGATATCCAATGGCTGGGTTGGGTCAATTGAGTCTCGAATAGGGAGAAACAATACTATATTGGCCTATACGCTTACTGACAAGTGCAATTGGCAGTGGAGAAAGCTACACATTGTCATCGCCGGCTTCACCTGCACCTTCAATGGCAACCTCGGGTCCTCGATGCCATCCGGCGCTCTGGACGCCATCGCCGCCCACTTCTCCGTCACCAGCCGCGTCCACCTGATCCTCCTCAACTCCCTCTACATGGTAGGCTACGTCCTCGGGCCCCTGCTCTTCGGCCCTCTGAGCGAGTACATCGGCCGCCGGCCCGTCCTCATCGGCACGTTCCTCGGCTACCTCGTCTTCATGCTCGCCTGCTCCGGCGCCCCGTCCTACCCGGCCCTGCTCGTCCTGCGCCTCCTCTGCGGCATCAATGCCGCGGCGCCGACGACTGTCATCGGCGGGCTGTACGCCGACATCCTCGACGATCCGGCGGTCCGCGGCAACGCCATGGCGCTGTACATGTGCGTCACCACCATTGGGCCCCTCATCGGGCCCATCATCTCGGGTTTCTCGTCGCAGCTCTCGTGGCGGTGGCCCTTCTGGATTGCCTCGATGATGGCTGCGCTGGGCCTGCCCTTGGTGCTCACGCTGCCCGAGACGTTTGCCCCCGTGCTGCAGAACAAGGCGGCGCGCAAGAGTCGCGACAGCGGGGTTCAGCACGAGTTGAAGCCGTTTGACGTCCGCAAGATCTTCCTTAGGCCAATGAAGCTCCTGGTCACGGAGCCGATTCTCCTGTCCACCTCACTGTACCTGGCTCTCGCCTATGCTGTCATGTATCTCATGTTCCAGGCGTATCCCATTGTGTACCAGAGTGAGTGCCCCTCGACATACACCCCAAGATGTTCTAGCCGCTGACAAGGTGCGTAGAACACTACGGGCTCTCTCCGGGTATGGCTGGGCTTGCATTTCTACCTAGTAAGTCGATGCGAGCCGTTTCTTTGAGCATGAGGCTTGACAGCTAACCGCCTCGTCCGCAGTGGCTCTCGGAGTCGTCGTGTCCCTCGGCATCGTGGCGCTCTACGCTTGGTGGCATGGCCGCCAAGCCCAAGCAGGCACGAAATGGGCACAGTCCGAGATCAACCGCCGACTACCACTCGCCTGCATTGCCTCTCCATGGTAAGTTGCAGTCAAGGGGCGCCACAGCATCCCCCCCCCAGCATGGAGGCTGACATGGCGAACAGCATGGTCATCGCCCTCTTCTGGATGGGCTGGACATCGTGGAAGTCCGTCTCGCCCGTGCTCTCAGCCTTTGGCGGCTTCTTCTTTGGGATCGGTTTCCAGCTTGTCTTCATCGGCATGGTCAACTTCCTGACCGACGTGTACCGACAATACTCGGCCTCGGCCCACGCGGCCGCCAGCACGACGAGGTCCATCGGCGCCATTTGCCTGCCGCTGGCGGCCGACTCCATGTACGGTCGGCTTGGCATCCATTGGGCGCCGTCAGTTCTGGGCTTTGTCGCACTGGCAATGGGCGTGATCCCCTTCATCTTCATTCGGTTCGGAGACCGGCTGGCCAGGAGCAGTAAGGCGGCTAGGGAGGCTTTCGCCATCTGCGATTAAAAAAGAGCAAAAGCAGACGATGAGTGAGGCGGTAAGCATTGTGAGATGCGGAACTGCAACGGGCAAGTGAGTTTCAAGAGCTGTAGCGAACTCCTGAAACGCCATGAATGACGCCTCAACCCGTTTCTGGCGTATATTTGATAGGCGAGGCGAACAAGTTGGTTCGGATTATAGACTTGGCAAGAGAAGAATAGAAGGGAATGTACATCTCAGCCTTACCATTAAGCGACGGACTCTGACTTGTACACAATGCTGGACGCGGAAAGCTGTTCCCCATCTTGGGTGTATTATAACTTCATTGCCGGGAAGTTAAGAATCCGCCCCTGGCCAAGAATTGGTTCGGGAGTTGGTGGCCAATCGCACAACACCAAGACTCCGACGCCAAGCTACCCAAGGTAGATAGACTAGATACTGTGCCCATATCGGCTGCATTGCTTGGCGGGTTGAAACTCCATCATGACAAGCTGGCAGGTAACATGCTTTGTTTGGCTACCAAGTAAATCACCCAGCTCTTTGAGGAGGGGGGGGGGGGGACCTATCCTTCGTCCCCTTCCAAGACCCGTCGTACACCTATGAAGACGGATAGAAAAGAACAAAGAAAATTCGGGAGTCCGCCCATCTTGTCATGAAGTTGATACATTCACGTCATGCCCTTCGAATCCTGCCCAACGCCTGAATCCCATTCCGTCCCCCAAATATGAAAACGTGAAGAATAAATTCCTCTCCACGACCCATCCGTGCTCCTTCGGGCGCCGTGTTCCCCGAGTGTAACCGATATCCGTTCCGTTTCGGAATCCCTTTTTGTACTGTACATAAATATACTGTCGTCGTGTGCTCATGGTCCAGTGACCGAGTTGTCGTCCAAGTAGTGTGTCATCAAGAGTGCCGGCGGTTTGTTTAGCAACTCGTAGAGTCGCACAAAGATGTTCGGCCTCCTTGTCGAAGCCACCTGTCGTCGAGTTGAAGCCCCGCTGACGCTCTCTTGTTCGCTGCAAGCTGTGCGGGATGCATACACAACAAGTTCATCAAGCATGACCTCAGCAGGACGAATCTGCCCCTCGGATCGGCGAGTTGGATCCTCTGCGCCTTCTGAAGAAGGGGAAATCCCTCATCCTAAACCGACTTGTCTTCTTCCGCAGCCCCTTCTCCTCAGCCTTGCCGATGCTGCCACCCATACTGCTCCCATTAGATCGTGTCTCGTCATCCACGGCCGTGTCGTCGTACTGCTGCGGCGGCTGCTGCTGCTGCTGCTGCTGCACGGTTGTTGCCGAGTCCCGTAAACTTGGCGAGGACACGTTGATAGCAGGCACCTTCATAGGATGATCGCCCGATTCGCGGCTCACAATGCTCGTTCCTCGCGTGCTGGGCGACATCGGCATCTTCCCTGTCGTGGCGCTCGTGGCCTGTGAGGCCCAGTCCCCGGAGCATGTTCCTGATACACTGCCGTCCGTCGTCTCGCTTGAACGCTGCTTCCCCGCTGCCGTTGATTTACTTTCTGGGATACTTTCGCCTCTGTCCCGGCTGCGAAACGGATCACTATTTGCCAGGTCTCTCACAGCATCAAAGGTCGAAGCAGACCCATTCGTCTCCCGAGCACCGCTACTCTGGATCGTCCCGGGCGCTCCCACTGTTGTCGTTGCCGTCTGATGCTGATAGGCAGAGTGCTGGAGGCTCTCCTCTTCCGGAATAGTAGGGGCAATGTAAGGGCCATTGCCGACGGGAGTTGCATCCGAGTTCCGCTCGTCTGCGCTGGTTTGTTCCCCTGAATCGTTCCTATCCTCCTCCGCCGCAACCGCAAAACTCATAGTTCTCGGCGAAAAGGTACCCTCCCTGAGGAGGCGTCTCCGGGTCGGCTCGTCCATCGACTCGTTCATCTTCTCTTCTTGCAGCTTGAGCTCAAAGAGAGTTTTGTTCGCCTCGAGTTCGTCAACAGTATACTGCATGGCTGGCATGATGTCCGCAACGCCTTGGAACAGCGGAGTAGCAAACAAGTTCATGAATCCAAGTTGGCCCTTGGCGAGTGATTGTGCGTCTTGCTTTGGAGGTGACATAAGAGATGAGTGGATCTCCAGCTCGTCTTCCATGGACGCTTGCCGGGAGAATTCCTCTGAGAGGATCTGTGCCCACTGAAGAGCCGTCTCGCGATTCCTCGCCTTCATGACACGTCAGTACAGTACTGGATGGGATAACTAAGGCGACTCTTTACGTACCACGTTGCTGATATCGGCACACTTGATGAGTAGCGAGCAGGCCAGAGCCTTGGCATCTTCCAATTGTCGACCATTCCAGCCGCTCGTGGTATTTTTCTCCTGAAGACGGTCTTGGATGTCGCCGAGCCTCTTCATGTAGTCAAAGTGAAGACCCATATCGGTTGCTAGAATGGAGCTTATCATCAACTTGCGCAGCTTGGTATCCTCAAAGGCGCTTGGCCAGTATCTCCGAAGAATCTGGGAATAGGCTGCGCAGTGGAAGGACTCGAGGACAGATCGATCGTTGTATAGCTGAGCGAGTGGTGCATTGAGGGTGACAAGAAACCCGTTGTTGACACCTGGGTGGCCGACGTCATGGCCAATGGCGGTAATGAGAAGAGTGAGGGCCTCGAACGGATCAATGAGAGAAGCCATGGGCGATTTGTCCGACGAAGACGAGCGCGTGGAGTTGGCAGGATACGCTGGTAGAGCACCGATGCTCACCAGAAAGTGGAAGGTGGCTTGGAGAACATCGACGACATGCCGAAAGTTGTGGTATGGAACAAAGCTGTTGTAGGCGGCACGGCAGGCGACGAGGTAACTGATGAGCTGGTCTATTGGCCAGGGTCAATGTTCATGATCTGATTATCTGGAGAGGGGGCGAGGATGAATGACTTACCAGTGGGTATCCGCCAATGCTCCAGTTCAGGCATCGCCAGAGCATGCCTAAACATGGCCATGGCAGCAACCAAGAGTTCGTCATCGGAGAACGAATGCGCACAAAAATGCCAGCTCTCAACAGCTGTGGCGATGGCGGACTGGCGCTCAGAGGATACAGCAATGTGAGCGCTTGATATCTGTTCATCACCCGCGGATAGGCGGCATATCCTTTTCATGAGGGTTGAGACCATTGCCTCGCGGAGGTAAGCGAAGGGCCTCTCCTCGTTGATTCCCACCCACGACCTTTTCCGACCCTGCTTAATCTCAAACAGTGCTTGCTGCTCCCTAGCGGCGTCTCTATGGGCCCGATATGCACATATTTCCAAGGTTGTAATGCACTTTGAGTTCAGAGGGCTCAAGATGACGTCGACAGCACCAAAGTCCAGGCATTTTCGTATCAGTCGTCGATTGGCGTCGAGGGAACACAAGGGGACGGTGAATGGCTCCACGGTGCCATCCGTCATCTGCTCGGCCAGGGTTGACTCATTGCTTTGCGGGTAGCTGATGATGGGAATCGGGACTACAAGTTTCGACATGCTTCGGAGGTGAGCTTCAGTCATTATCTTTTGCAGCAACTGCAGGCCGTAGAGATCCTCGACTGGAGTGTGGATATCGATATCTTCGTTGGAGTCGATGGACGACGGTGAGGATTCGGGTCTTTCCCGGGAAATGGGTAATGGCTCGTCGCAAGGGGTATCGAGTAAGACAAGGGTAGGCATCATATCGAGCATAGAGCCTTCTTGAAGCTCGAACAGCTTGGACATGCAGGCGCTGCCTGTGGAGCAAGCATGAACTAGGAGAGGGGTCAAGTCAGCTAAGAGGTAGAAAGTAGTATGTTGGAGAGACTGGATACGGACCATGGCCAAATGCATCTAGTAGGGGTTGGATAGATTGTCGAAGGCCGCGATTCTCGTTGTATGAAGCGTCGTCATCGGGGAGCTCCTGGAAATCAGCAGGCTTGGCCCGAACGAGCTGTTCCCGGTGTACATTGCGATTGACATATATCACGTTGCAAGCGGCGCGGTCCATGATGGTGATGGAGAGCTGCCAGTCTCACGACTGGAGCACCAAAGCCTTTCCGGCAGCCAAAATTGAACCAACAGGCAATGTCGAGAGGGGGAAAAATGAACCTTTCGAGGTACACAGCCGGCCGCAGACGGGGGTGGTATAAGTTACGAAACGTCGAGAAGTCCCAAATTTGATAGCAAGCTGCAGTTCTCGTTCGACGTTGGTTTCGGGTTGGCTGAAGGTGTTGAGAAGGAAGGGAGGGAAGGAAGGGGTAAAAAGAAAAGTCGCGCGTTACGACTAGCGACACATATGTGTAGGTATGTGGGCAGCAGAAAGGTGTCGTTTGCGTATGGACTGATCCGAATCGCGTACAGGTTGGGTCGTTTCAAGACGAACCGTTTGGGGATACAATATGAGATGAATGGAAGGGTTGTCGAGAAAGGGTCGTCGGGCGATGGCGCCGAAGCGTTGTGGGACTGGGAGAGTTTGTGTTGCAGTGGCGCTAGAGCAGTGGGATGCGACGAGGAAACCTTCGACAGATTGGGGAAGAAGTTGGAACTAGAAGCTAGGAAGCAATGTCAGCGAAGAGTGATCGACACAGCTGGGACGAACTGAGAGAGGATCGCCATGCACATGTGCGGTGTTGGAAGAACGGGGGATGATGACAGCAAGGCAGAACATGGAGAGGCAAGTACAGTCAAGGGCGCGCGGAGTGCTGTATAGTCGGCGTGGGTGGCTGGCTGGTGGGTGGAGTTGAAGATGGATTGATTCATGGTGCGATGAGGATGGATGCGCAAATTGGGTGTAACGGGGATGGAGTGATGTCAAGAAAAAGCGCGGGTGAAGGAGAGAGAGAAAGAGAGAGACACGAGGAAAGCTGAAGCCAGGGCTGGTTCGAACGAGATCGTACACTTGATCGACAGGCGTCGCGTGAAGGCGTGTAGGGTTCGGACAAGGATGGAGATGGCGGCAGATGGAGGTGATGCAAGGGCGACCAAGTGTCAAGCGTCAGGCTTCAGGCGTCAAGCGTGGAGCGAAGAGCGAGGATCAAGGACAAGGATCAGGGAGCGAAGAGCGAAGAGCGAAGAGCGAAGAACAAGGGCGCAAAGGGGGAAAAGACTGAGGCATCCGGGCTGTGTCGAGGCCGAGGCCAAGACCAAGGCCAAAGACACTTACCGTGGCAATGGGGGGTTTGGGCAAAGGGCAAGTCGGGGGCGGTGATTGTCGCCGGTGTGTTTAAGAGAGCGCCGATGCAACAGGCTGTCGCAACTAGCGGGGGAAAGATCTGCGAGACTGCGAGGGAGTGCTGCTGGGTGGATGCTTGCATACGGTACTATGGTGCTCCGTACAGTAAGGTACTGTAGCTTGAGTAGGTAGGTTGGTCGAGTAGCATGTGGGTATGCGCCCCGAGTCGAGTCTGCTGCATCGACGTGTGAGCTCAGATGCGTGCGCGGAATCGAGCGGATGCGACGTCAAGAAACAGAGCAACAGGAGGGCGAAAGAGGACAACAAGGGGAAGCAACGGTAGGTAGATGGTGGCAGAAGGGAGAGACCGGCGATGGGGTTTCTCTGATGCGTGATTGACGTCGTGTCGCGGGTGAGCAAGTGAGCAAGTGAGCGAGTGTGTGAGTGAGTGACGCGCAAAGACGCAGTGGTGCTTAGCGACGGCGCGCGCACCTGGCCCGCTATTACAGCACTTTGGACTCCCCTGGGTTCGGCGTGGAGTGGTGGAGCAACTCGGCAACGATCCAGGCGTAGGCGCGGCAGGTTGCGAAGAAAGAAAAGCGGACGGCGATGGTGGATTCGCCGAGGCGGCGCGGGTTGGTTCAAGGACGCGGGAGGACGAGAAAGCGGGCAGGAGAGTATGGGAGAGGTGATGGTAATGGAGACGAAAAGGAGACGGAGAGGGGACGGAGAGGCAGCGGAGAATGGAGACAGAGATAGAAGAAACGCGCAAGGAGCAAGGGGAAGAAGACAAGGCAAATCAAAGCGAGGAGACGAGACAAGTTAGTTACCTTGAGATGCGAACAGGGCAGGGCCAGGGGGGGAGAGGAAAATGTCGTGAGGCCCAGTGGTAGGTACAGTAGGTCCTGTAGGTCCTGTAGGTCCCAATCCTAGCGCAAGTATCCGTAGCGTACAGTATGTAATGTAGCCTGGTGCAGCAGCGGCACGACAGGGGCCGTTGGATGGATTGGATGGATTGAACGGAGGATGGATGGAGTGGATGGCGAATGGCGAATGGCGAATGGTGACCGGTTGGATGATGAATGGAGCAGGCGGGTTGCTGGGCTGCTGCTGCTCGTCGTCGTCGCCTATTGGAAGGGGAAGGGAAGAGAAGAAAAGAAGAGTGAAAATGGAACCAAAAAAGAAGTTGAAAAATTAAACGGCCGAATGAACAATAGCCCTGCGCAAAGCAAGGAGAAGAAACAAAGGGTGCGAGGGGAGGGAAAAAAAAAAGGAAAAAGGGAAACCGGAGAGGGAAAGGCAAAGGCAAAAGAGAGAGAGAGAGAGAGAGCGCGCGCGCGCGAGAGAGAGAGAGAGAAAGAGAGGATTGGAAAAGGGAAAAAGAGGCGTCGAGGCAGGGGACAGTATGACGCAGTCACAGTACGACACAGGAGCCCGGCGTGGAAGAGTGTTTTGTCTCGGAGCAAGAGACGCGCAGAGACATTGATTGAACAAGTCGACAACGACGGCCAAGGCGACGAGTGGCAGCCCGAGTTGAGTTGCCTTGATGGCGCAAGTCAGTGTGAGGGGGATGCGTGAGTGGGCAGTGAGCAGTGAGCAGTGGACAGTGAGGTGAAGGGCAAATACACATGCAGATTACTGGACTGGAGAAGTGAGCGGGGAAGCCAAGGGAATCGCCGAGCGAGGACAGCCCCAAGAGCGCTGGAGCCTCCGAAGATGGGGGGGCAATGGGTGGGTTGCTACGGGGGACACGGACACCAAGTCCTTGGCTGCTCACTGTCCGTGCCTGGGTCTGTCTCTTCCAGCACTACGGAGTACGGGGAGATGCGCTACAGTATCAATGAGTGAGGGAGTGGGCGTGGACAATGGATGGATCGTGGAGAATGAGGGGAAACTGAGACACCGAGACGAACGGGGGGAGATGGAAGATGCTGGCAATGATGGGGTGGAGGATATCGCAGCAGGATATGCCTAATTGAATTGATTGACTGACTGATACTGATTGATTGTCACTTCTACGGATGCATTCATTCTCCCAGCACCATTGCATCCAGGTTGACTCTGGGCTGAGCGCCCAGCCAGAAGGGCTTGTGTTACAGCTGGGTTGGGCCCGGTTACCGTACAGACTAGACTGCTGTGCATACGTGCGGAGTACTAAAGTAGGTACGTATCGTGCAATCTGTACCTTGCCTTATGTACGGTAGGTTCGGGGTGCGTGCGTGCGTGCGTGCGTGCGTGCGAGCGGGCGGGCTGCAAGGATCGCAGGCTTCTGGCCGTCTTCGAGAACAAGGTGAAGGAGTTCTAGATTGGCAAGATTCCCCGATTTCCCACTCGGCGGCAGGGAACGGCGGGGAAACCCCCAAATGGCCTCGGGCCAAGGCGGCACCAAAACACCACCAAGGTGGCGACAGAAGCAACCGAAGCGTCAGAAGGTGGCGAAGAAGCCCGAGCCGAATCGTTCTCGAAGCCTCCCAGCCCTGCCGGCCTGCGTCTTGTGCAGCGTTCGCGTCAGCGTTGCCCTTCATGGTTGTCGCGCTTAAAGTACAGTACAGTACAGTACAGTGCTTGCCTACCTTGGTCTGTACAGTGCTTGCTACTTATCTGCTGTCTATTTGCATTTGCTGCTCAACCCGCGCGCTTCCCTGTTTCCCTGCCTCAGTTCACAGTACGACTCCCCATAGTTGGCACTGGGCGTCACCGGCACCCACTGTCTGCCTCTGTCCGCCCCGGCACTCCCTAGCGCACCGTATCGTTTGGCCCCGTACAGTGCCCACGGGCCAGGATTCGGTTGCTTGTTCTCCAATGGACCTCAATAACCTTTCTGGGCTCCCACCATGGTGGACGGGGCGGTATCGTGCCTACACAGGTGGGTTCCCGAGGTAAACCCATTCAGCCATTCCTGCCGTGTCCTGTAGGTGAGGTAGGTGCATGAGATACATACATATCACAGTAATGAGTACATGTGATATGTACAGATTGCATACAACGGTCATGGGGACCCCAGCTCAGAGCCTGATGGGGTGGACTCGCAACGCATCCGATCGAGGACAGATGCCTGCTTCTCGGTTCGCTTTCCGCAAATCGATATACTCGATAAAAGAAGATCTCTCGGCAATCAATCGCCTCTGTCTATCAGCAAATCATCAACGTGGATCCACCACCAGCCAGCCGCAAGTTCCTTAGGTTGGCCGGGAGCGCACACCTGGTGTGTGCCAGGAATGAGCACAATACAACAGGATGCGTCTAGTCTTCGCCGCACTGTGCGCTACGCTCATGTACAGTACATACTTGTGTACCCACCTAGGTAGGTGTCTACCTTAGGTAGATATGTCCCTTATGCGCAGTAGGTGATTATTGCTCTAGCCGGATTTGGACAAAAACCTCGTGCCCCAGCAGCCCAGCGACTCTTGTCGCTTCGCGATTGGTCAGTGGCCGCGAGTCGCCCACCGTCCCAAATCTCCATTGTGAGGGAAGCCACTGAACTGAGAACTGAGAACCAACGCCATCCTCCATATTTTGCTCCATGATTATCCATTTATCCATCAGCCGCCACGTCTTGACCAAATACGAAAGAGCGTACACCATCCCGGATAAATGCTCTAGACGCAAGTCTTGTTTTTGGTTGAGCAAAAGCCAGAAAAATCCCCCAAGTATCGCATCGCAGATCTACATGTCACTTTGCACTCGCGCACTTGCTCACGGTATCACGGATTAGTGCGCACATAAGCATCGCATTACCCAACCCATCAAGTCCGTCCCGGACCAATCTCGAGTGACACGCGTTCACTGTAGGATGCTCGGAATGAAGCCGCCCCCACTTTGTCCTCTTGACTCCACAAGAGTCCACTTCCTGGGCTTCCAGAAACTGCCAAAATGAGGCATTGGCAGGGCCGGCCGAAGGGTCTCCCTCGCTGGGAATCTGTGCTACATAATCTGTAGAACCGTAGCCTTGGACCCGATATCCCACCACGCACACTCGCACACGCGCACACTCCCATATAAAGTACAAGACAAACCTGGGTAGATATATAGTCTACATACCATCCATATGTGTATTTACAGTACTGAATCCCTATGTCATGGGCTTGCACACATCATAATGTGCTCATGGGTGATGGAGATACTACTTATATGTAACCGTAGACTCGATTCGACTCGACTCGACTCGACTCGACTCGATCGGCTTCATCACCACATCCTTGCTGGCGTCTCACGCCAAGCTGTTGGCAAGGCACAAGTGGGCTCGCAACAACCCATGCCGCTTGCGTCAAAGGTCCAGGATTCCCTGACTTGACCCAATGCACACAACAGGTGGGCGCTCGCAAGCTTGCAGACTTGATGCACCTACTCCGTAGTACTGTACATATATGTACTTGATCAGCTTCCCTTCCCTGCCCTCTCAAGCAAGATCCATCAAGCTGGCGTCAGTCGCCAGATCTCCACCTCGTGCTCTGTACCGAGGTTGCGCAGGAACTGTCGCACTACCTAATGTATTTACTGTAACCTATCAGTTAGTACAGTGTATGCCCAACGGGGAATCTGTACTCATCCCCATACTCCATACTCCATACGTACCTATCCAAGGTAGGTAGGTACAGTAGGTACTCACCCACAACCTCAAAGGCCTCCACACTCAACAACACAATCAACACAGGCTTTCAACTTCCTACCTAGGTACTTGGTAGACACCTATGCTAGATTATTTCAAACATTGCGCTCATTGACCCCAAAGACAAAGGCTGCACGCACAGCAGAGAGGGGAGCGCCTTCCCCACAAAGGACCCCGACTGCGGAGCCGACCAAGATGCTCCCTCACTTCGGGGCTTGGCTCCACTTATCCTTTCCACAATGCGGCCGCATCTCGTCTCGTCTCGTCTCGTCTCGTCTCTTCTCGTCTCTACACCACTATCTACCTAGTATTGCATTGCAGTACAGTACTATAGTAGATGCTCTTTTCTCTCTTCTCGCGACCTGCTCAACAGACTGAGCCGTGACCGCGCCTTCAATGTTGTTAGGTCCCGCCGCCATCATCATCATCATCATCGCCAGACAGCAGACCCACGGGCCCGATTTGTAAATCATCGAATCCCAAGGAAGCAGAGCTGACACTACCAACGCAATTCCCCTCTCCCTGTCTTGCGGGTCAGTCAGCGGGCATTTATTCCAGAAAAGGCGCCGACTAACTCAAACCGTCGCCTAGTCTCTGCATGAGGCTGAGACGGCTGAGACTAGAAACAGCCCTGGAGATGCTTGGCTCCCTGGCTCCTTGGCCCTGGCTCCCTGGCTCCCCGGCTCCCAAGGATGACGGTGCAGACTGTATTGTATGTACCTAGATTGGGCGACTCGCCTGCTTTCTCCTCTCATATCCGATACATCACCACCTTCCTGCAGTACCTACAGCAGCAGTTGCCATGTTGGATGTACGGATACCCGTTCCTCATCGGGGCAACCAACCACAACGACACCACAACACCAACTGTCAACTCCTCGCCTCCATATCACATCACGTATCATACATTGCATCATCATGCCACCCGCCAGCTCTCAGCCCCCAGCGCCATCCTTTTCCCCCGTCGGCCGCACGCCCGCAATCCAGCGGCCGGTCCCCCGCTTCCAAGTCGACGCGCCAAGTGGAGAGTTGGCGAGAGCAACACCATGGATGGGCTGGCTAGCCTCCCCTTTAGCATCCCCTTGCGTTACGTTACATACAGTTAGCACGCCGGCTTCTCTCTCTCTCTCTCCCTTATCGGCTTTCCAAGTTTGTTTGTCTGGCTGTCTGGCTCTGTTCTGGATACACATCCATCCATGCAGACAGCTACTGCAGCTGGTCCAGTCCGTCCTGTCCTCTACTGGCAAAGTGCTTATACAGTCCGTCCCACCCCATCCTCACCCCATCCTCACCCCAAATCCAGCAGTTACTCCGCACGCATCTCCCGATCTTCGATCTCCCTCCGTACTCCGTACTCCGTAAAGATTGTAATCCGATAATATGTACAGAGTACTCCGTACTACCGAGGCATTTGTGCTGTAGCTCGCGGGCTCCCACTGTATGTACGGATACATCTAGTACATCAGGTACGTACGTGAAATGCTCTACCCGCCTTGCCTCTCAGCTCTAGCTCTCGCACTCTCCGTCCCAGGCGCTTGGTTCACAAACATCTGCCGCTTTCCCATCGTTTTATGGGGGAGCTGTCTTAATCTTCACTGGTTGGCTGGCACCACCGCAGCCGTGCCAACCTCGCACCTCTTGAAGCACTTAGGAAGCCCTCTCACACACACATAGCATATACGCGGAACCACTCTCTCTCTCTTGAGGACCGCCAAATGGGTCACTTGATATACCAATACTTTTGAGTAAGGCTGGTACATGATTCGGCTCGCCCTTACGATTCGTAAGGATTGTCCGTGTACACCCGTAGACATAAGTCAGCCCATTCGGCTTCCAAATGCCCATTTCCTTCTCCCGCTGCAACGCGTAGGAGGGCATGCGTCTCCGTCTATCATATCTACATGCTCCTTGGGGAGTCCCTCTTCTCTGTTCCGAATCCATCCGTCATGCAATGCTACTCGTCGTTCTCATGCCGTGTCATGCCGCTCTCTAACATCTGCTCGGAAATCCATCTCGTCCATGGTCAGGCTGTTCGTGTAGCCCATTCATTCCATCCGACCCTTCTTATCGTTGCCGAGATGAATCTCTGCCACCTCATTCAGGTCACCGTCACTGCCGCCCGCCGGCACCGATACGATACCCTTTTGCTCCCACGTCGCGCTCTGAATGTCGGCCAGCGCAATTTGCGCTCTATCGTCGGGGGCTGGGAGATCCGCCTCCCGGTTCAGAGCATCAGGCCCAGTCATCTCCGTATCAGTTTCCAGCAGCGTAGGTCTGGGACTCTGTCCGTCCATGGACGAATCCGGCTGGACGTCGTCACTGGCGAAATCGACCCCCGTCGAGTCCTCGGCCGCGCTGTTGCCGATTGCGCCAAAGTCCCAGCCTTGCGTCATGTCGAGTGACCTGCCATCCCTTCGCTGGGTCGTCAGGCCTGTGTTCTGGTCTTCGATGCTACGACGCACCGCGTCGCTGCGGCCCACAGCATTGTATGCGGGAGGCTCATCGTCTGCCTCATCCTCAGAACCGGCGAGGTTGGTTACGGTTACTCTATCCGAACCACGACCGACTGGAAGGCGAATTGCTGCGGCTCCTGTCCCAGCGCTCGACGACCCAGTCAGGGAGGAACCCTCGCCGAGACGCTGACCTTCCCCCGACTCTCCATCTTCGTCATCTTGTTCAGCCTTGGCATACTTCTCAGAGATAACATTGAACCGCGAACCGCCTAAAGGGGTGCTTGATCGTCGGCGGTAGAAGAGAAGATATGCTGCGTCTGTAATGACCGTCTTAGGGTCAGATACAGGGCTGACGGAGGAATCTGCAAGGCGCGTTAGTATGTTTCCAAGTACCGTAGTGACAAGTCAGATACGCTTACCATTATAGTTGTACCATCGCCCGTCGACAAAGTTCCTGGCATACGCAGTGTAGTGCCCACCGCCAAGGCCACCGTAGTGGTCGTCCACGGCGATGAGATCATAGATTTCATCCTTGCCATCCTCCTTTTGAATTACCCGTGACGTAAGATCAAGACCTTCGATAGGGAAGTCGACCAGAACATCCAGCTTATCTCGCCGCCACCCAGAACTGCTGAAGCGTTTCAGGTGGGCAACCAGAATATCCGGAGTTTTCCACAGGTCAAACTTCTTACTTGCTCGTCGATGGTCTTTGCAGCGGGGGCAGTACCACATATCTTGCTCTGAAAGCACCTCTGCCCTCTCAAACTCATCCAAGCATTCGTCGAGGCTTATGCCACGAGTACGGCGGTGTTGACGCCTCCTTTGGGTAATCAGCAGTGCGGGATCATGCAGACTCTCCAGCTTGTCAAAGGTACGAGCGCCTTTCTCGCCATCGGGGTTTCGAAGAGATCCGCCAAACACTTGTTCCCATGCGTCTTCGTTCCAGTCCACGACTAAACCCTCGCCAAGCCGAATCAAAGGGCCGCCATCGGCGACTGCGGGTGGTGTGGGCTGCGGCTTCACGGGCGACATACGTTTCTCATGCTTGCCAGCCCGCATCTGCTTGTCTCTTCGCTTGTTGCCCTTCTTGGATAGGGCCCTGTGACCCTTGAATTTCTTCTTACCGCCAAAGCCGCCCTTTTGGGCTTGCCGAGGGGTCTATGACTTGTTAGTCCCGGGGGCGAGAGGAGGATCAAGGAGTTTTCATACCTGGATAGGAGGGGGGGTATCTTCATCACTGGATTCATCTATCATTCGGCTCAGACTGGGTTCTGCCTTGGGCCCCTCGTCGTTGGTATCATCCTCTTCAGCATCAGATCCCGCACTGTTAGAGCTTGCTGGGCTTGGTTCGCCATCTTCATCAGCAGAGACCTCGGGAACACGATCGGACAACTTTGGAAGGGTTCGGTGATGGTCAACATTGGACCAGCCAGTTGGAACCCCTCCATCAGCATCGTCCCTAAAGTAGCTCAGATCGAAGAGATTCTGCAGCTCGGGATCCAAGAAACCTGAGGGGTTGGCAAACCCAGGTCTCTTAGTATTAAATCGCTTGAGGATCTTGGAGTCGGCGCATGCAGGAGCGCTTGGACGTTCAGCTGCGTCCTTCATGACGATATCCACCATGTCCTCTTCGCCTTCGACAGACTGGGCAGCAACTTTACTATCCCCAGACGAATCGGCATCAGAAGTAGTGGCAATGACCATCTCTGTGTCCGCACTGTCGGTCGCTTCTGCCTCGTCCGAGTTTTTCAGTCTAGACCAGGTTGAAAAGGTAGCAACCTTCTCCAAGACCTTGCGCCGAATGAGGTCCATGTCGGATGCCTCTTGTTTGGTCAAGATGATGAAGTGCGGGGGAGAGGTTGCCTCATGACCCCGGCCATAAGTTTGCGGTCGGCGGTGGAATACGGGCACAACCATCCTCGCGTACCTAGGGTCATCCCACTCGGAAGTATCCAGTGGGGTATCAATGTCAAGCATCGATCGGTACTTCTTGGTTCGTCCCTTGTGAGGCCAGTTGGTGGGAACGGCCTCGAGCTCGTGGATCGTGGCGACATCAGAGGTTCCGATTTCTTCAGATACGTCCTGGGTGTTGTCATAGATCTTGAAGAATCGATCCTTGAATTCTTCGGCGCCCATCAGGCGATCCACAGGAACACCAGTGCGAGCCGAGACGAAGTGTTTGAGCTGCTCAATGGCGCTGTGCTTGGGCAGCTCGACTTCAATCGTCACAGGGGCGTCATTCAGAGGCAAGAACTTGATGGAGCGAGTCCATAGATTCTCCACGGGAAGTGGCAGGGTTAGGTTGTTGAAAGGGTCAAAGGTAATACTGATCTTTCCACACTCGGGGCACTTGAGCGTTGACTTGTACATGCCAGTGAAGAGATCAGCAATGACGGAGTCGTCTCGCTTTCGGGTGATATCCCAGACCTGGTCTGCCATTGCCTTGATAGCTTCGGGATCATTAATCATGTCGTCAGTGGAGTCTGGTTTTTCAATGTAAGGCTTCTTTTTGACGCGGCTTAGATCTTCTTGAAGGCCATCGAGAAGAAAGCCAAGAAACTCCTGGGTGTCCTGCTGACCCCATCCAGAAAAGGTGCTTCGGCACCGGCCAACCGTAGTTTTGAAATCGCGAGGGCTTACTGAGCCCTTGCCCTCCCTGTAGATTTCCTTGAGCAGATTGCCGTAGGCAATGGCAACTTTTCCATTGTACCCCAAAGGATTCGACTTATTGATCTCCTCGGTAAACTCGTCGGTCAAGAAGTACTTGGTCAGCTCCTCGACACTCCGAACACACTGCAGGGCAGAGTTCATGTAACAAGTGTTTCCAAGGTTTTGAAGGCCTACAGTGCCGGTACTGCGACCCGATCTCTTCTGGGCTCGACCCCGTGTCAATATGCCCTGTGGCACAGGACTGCTCCGCCCACTGGGAGTAGCAGAGGCCACCCCGCCACTCCTGGTCTGAATTGGTTTTTCGTTACCTCGGGCACGGCCATTGTAGTTGCTGACCCAGTATTGGTCAATCTGCTCATCGACTACGAGGGTCTGGTCGACGTCTAGGTTGTAAATTGACAAGGAGCTCTTTCCGTTGTAGTTTTCATTGGTTGTGTGGTCTTGCACGCCAGTCTCGGCCTTCTCGCCTGCCTGGGAAAATGACGCTTTATCAAGGAGAAGTTTGGTCCAGGAGTTTTCGGCACTGGCCAACACATTAGAGCGGCCAGGTGAGTCCGGAGGAGTAAGCGCTGGGGCGGCCTCCGAGGGAGACCCTATGGGCAAAGGCTCAGAAACAACCCAAATGCGAATCTTTTGTTCCTTGGGAACCCCAGTGTACGCCTTCAATTCCTTGATAAAGGTCTGCGTATGGTACCTGCGGCTTCTGGCAAGGCGCAGCGGAGCCGGATTCCTGGCTTTGAGTGACTGCTCAATGGGCAGGGGGCTGACCTCGGACCAGAGGCGGTGTACTTGGAAGATTGGGGGATGGAACTCGTACGTGATGTTTGCCTCAGACTGGGCGTCTACGGCGGTGTTTATAGCAGTTCGAATAATCGCTTCCTGGCCTTCCTTCAGGCCATACCAGTCAACGACCATCTTCCAAGCGTCTTCTGGGAATAGCTCGAATTCTTGTTCGCTAGATCCAGGCTTGAGACGAGTAAAATTCTTGCCGCTAGGGTCTTTGATAATTTCCTCGATGATGTCCGAGTTGTCGACAGGGCCCAATGGCTCGGCTGGAGCGTCCTGTTTGGTGTCCCTGCCGTCTTCACGCAATGCAAGGGCCTTGTCAACCCATGATCGCGACACTAGGTATGCTTGTTGTCCCTCTGTTATAGGAGCATCTGCAAACGCCTTGAGCAGCGTCTCGATGATTTTGACCTGCTCGGTAAGCGGAGGGGGGCTTGCTGCAGAGCAGGTGTCAGTCGATCTGAAGGAGTAGATACACAGGCAGGCACAATGCCAAGCGCTTACGTTGAGTGGCAGAGGTATTGGCAGGCTCAGGAGCATCGAGGCTCATGGCGCGGGGCAAGGTGCCCGATGAGGGCTGGCTAGGGCCGTCGATGGAGTCGGTGACCTGGGAGACGCCCATGTTGACATCTTGGGCCCTGTCTGCGCTGGCGTCGGGATCCATGCTGGAGGCTCGTCGTTTCAGGGGAGATGAGGAGCGGTTGGGCACGTCTGCATCGCCATTCATAATGGCCAGGCGAGAAACACGGAGGGAGGACTGGCTGCCAACAGAGGCTGATGCGGGGCCGATATCGTCTCCTCCACGGTCGCTCTCGATGCACAGGTCGGCGTAGGCTGAGGCGCACGGGGACGAGGCGGCGGAGGAGGCGTAGTCGGCAGCAGCGACAGAGCCGGCGCGGGGCTGAAGGCGCGAAGGGAGGCTAGATGCCGGCAGAGAGTCGGCTCGCAGGTACGAGGGCGGCGTGTTGAGGCTGTCGTGAGGGTCGAAGCCGTCGGCGACGGAATGGGCAGAAAAGGAGAGAGCGGGATCGTCGTCGGCTTCGCAAGAAGGCAGCACCGAGTCGGGAGAAGGCGAGTCAAGCGGGTCCTGGTCGTGGGGTAGCGGACGGGAAAGCTTTCTCTTCTTTGAGGAAGACGTCTTGAAAGCGAGCTGCCCGGGCAGCTCGGGGGTGGAAGCGGGGAGGCGAAGGGAGGGCTGGGTCGGCACAGATCCAGGTCCGATTCCAGATTCTGGGTCCAGCTCGATTTGGATGGTAGGGCTGAGTTGGAGGACCGAGCAAAAAGGAGTCTTGCGTCAGTCAGTCGGTCAGTCAGTCAGACACTCAACCAGCCAGGTCGAAAAGCTGCTGCAACGGGCGAAGCAAGCGGGAGGAGAATTAAAGTGAGAGGGAGAGAGACGCCGAGTGTGAAGCGTCGAGCGGTGACAAGGTGGGGCAGCTAGGCTGATGGGGAGAGCAAATGAGAGAGGGCTTCCTCTCGCTGCGTTCCTGGCTGTGGCGATGGATCAAGAGCAACGGAGCAACGGAGCATTGGAGCAATGGAGCAATGGAGCAATGGAGCAATGGCGATGTTGATGGATGGTGATGAAGAACAATGAATGATGAGAAATGGTCACAGCAAACGTGAAGCAACGGCAAGCCGGGGAAGATGCGGTACCAATGCTCATGGGCTGGGCACTCTGCGTCCCTGTGCCTTCTGTTATTCCTCAACTAGAGGTAGCCATTTGCGGATATCGTTCGTCACTTCTCTTGCCATCAGAATTAAAGCGCTATTACTACAGTAGGTACCTCCCTAATGTGCTGGAGGCAGGTAGGTACCTACTTGCAGTATGGTACTGTAGGTAGGTAGGTAAAGTAGGTACCTAGATTTCGATATGCATCCTACCCAACTTTCTTTTAGCTTCTTCTTCCCCCACTGTCCAGCTTACCGGCAGTCAATCGTTTGTTGCAAACCCACAACTCCCCGGCACTCTTTCGTTTGGATTCCCAGGTAGGCAGCTCCAGTCAGTATCAAATTAACCGCCCGTTCCGTGCAGAAACTAACACTTGCAACAACCAACACCAGCCCCAGCTCTCGTCATGGCTCCTAAAGAACCAACCTACTGAGCAAGCCCTTCAGCGAATGATACACAGTGTGTTTCCTCTCCATTAACCGTGCAAGGCGCACCCAGTCCCTACAAGCGTCCCCACATCGCCAGGGCATCCATGGAAGTTACGGGTGCTTCAGCGGATAGAGGCACGAAAGGTTACAGCAGCATTTGCATCATGATTATGGCAGCCATCCGTTGCCCTATAATTGATGCCCTAACAAATCCTCCAGGCCCCACCAGCTCCCAATTATTGAGGATGCATCAACCAACACCTCCATGAGCGGTCAGGCAGTCTGATTTTTGCAACCGAAACTTGGTTTGTTACTGCTGCGCATCTAGGTACGCCAGGTCGGTAGGTACCTAGACGGTAACACCGGCTCGCGTCTCTAGCACGTAGGCCCTATACCAGATATTTCTTGCAATGACCCTGTTGCCAGGTGTCCGCCTTTTTATTGCTTCTTAGGATATTCTCTTCTCGGGAATGAATCCCTTCGATGCTCGGCGGGAGCCGTCATGGGCTGCCATGAGCTGCCATGGGCGTGCAAGTTTCTAACCCCCCACTCTATCACTCCAGTTCCAGCTATGCACCAAGCTCCGTCCGTTGCAAGCACACATCTCAACGCCCCCCCCTTAGAAAACCACGGGTGCCTGGATAAAGACTACCACTTGCAAAGCTTACAACTTCGCATCTATGTCTTCATATTCGCTCAGCTCCTTGACTGGCCGTGCACCTGAGCTAGCAGTGAGGCCTGCCTTGAACAGAGGCACGTCCTTGATCTCCACTGCCGCCTTCACTGCCGCCTCTACTTCTGCCACATTCTCTTCGGCCTTCTTATCCTTAGACTCGCCTTGGGCAAGTAGATGAATCGAAAGTCTGGCTCTTTCAGACGATGCTGGGCTAAGATATTGGTGGAAGAAGGCAACAATGTCGGGTTTGGTCAGGGTCTTGATGCCCGTTGCATCCAGTTGAGCTGTACAATGTTAGCTTAGCTCTTTTCCCCTCAGTCAGGGGCTGGCTGGGACTCGTTTAGCTTACCATATTCGAAGTCGTAGTACTCCGTTGTGATCTGGTTCCAATGGCGAGAAGTCTCTTGGTCGAGGTTCCTCAACTTCTCCAGACGCTTGATTACCAGGCTTCGCTTGTGGCCCTCAAATTCCTCATCGCTCATCTTCCCAAGCGTCTCCTCAAACCGAGTCAAGAAAGCCTCGATGCGAGAGTCAAGATACTCCGGAGCCCTTTCACTTTGGATCAGGAATCGGAAGCCGTACGACGTCCAGAAGCTCCTCGCACCACTAAACACGATGTAGCCAAGCTGTTCCTTTGTTCTGAGCTGATCAAACGCCGGCTCATGAATCATCTGATCCAGGAGCAACGTCTTGACACGGATAGAGCGATCACCCTTGTCGCCAGTAAAGAACCACGTTTCGATGCAGTGGTTGACGTTGGCTAAATCCATGAGCGTCTTTTTGAAGACAAAGTTGGATCCAACAGGCAAGACAAGAGATCGAATAATGGGCCACTGGGCTCGAGGCAGAGTGCGGGCCTTGAGGGTCGACTCGACCATATCCGTGACCCTCAAGGCGTCCTCTCGATACATGTTTCCGTGCACATAAACCTCAAGGTGCAGTTGTGCGAGAAGTTGCTTCTGGAAAGAACGTACAGCGTCCACGGTGATATCGGGCAGCTCGGCAGCCAGTTCCTCCACCACGAAATCGCGCTCCTCCGCCATCAGCCAGCTGGTATAATCACCAACTTGGTGGTAAGACGACTGGAGCTGCCAATTGTTGTAGCCGCGTGTAAGCCGTTCCTTGATTATTTCAAAGCGCTCCTTCTTGATGTCGAGATCCCGCATTGTGGTCGCAACCTGTTCCAGGAGAAGCGGTAGCTTGTCGTTGTATCCGCTGATGTCGAGGAACAGGCCACGCGTATCAAGACTGACATTGTATTGCAGACCAGCCAGTTCTGCGTCGTAAGAATACTCTTCAAGCGCGTCTCGGACCAAATCAGCAAAGAGGCGAGCCTTTACATTGTTCTCCGCGCAAGCGTAGGTAAGTGGGCTTTTCAAGCTGACGATGACGTTGGCGCGAGGAACCCAGAAGGTATCGTCTTTCTTCCACCACGTCTTTGCCACCGCATCGTTGCGGATGAGCCGCGGAGTCAGCGCGGGTTCCAGAACTTCCTTCTTCTCAACCTCCAACTTGTTAGGAATAAAGTTGTTCTTGTGTGGTAGATGAAGGTCGGGCAGGCGTTCTTCAGGAGTTATAGACGCGGCTTTCTCGAAGTCCGCCATCAAATCGCCTGGAATCTTCTCATGGCGATACTCGGTTCCATACCATTTCTCCTTCTGGTCCCAAGTTCCGGGGAAGTTGCGAGAGACGATGACCATGCGGAAGTTATCGGGGGAAACGGTGGCAAGAGCCTTTGTGATCTGCTCGGGCTCAAAAGTTCTCATACGGCTGTGACCGCTCAAGAGCCATTCGCGTGGTACAGGCTTCTGCATGGCAGAACCAGTTCTGCTGGTGAAGCGGCTGGCAGGGGTCTTCTGCTTGAATTTGAAATCTACGTCCCCCATTCCCTTCTGCTCCTCGAAGATCCATTCTTGAGGAGGAGACTCACGCAACAAAGAGACGTACTGGAAGAAGATCTTGACAATCTCGGGATAATTCTTGAGACCCTTTTTGTAGAATATTAGCATAAGCCGACCACTGTGATCAATGAGGGGAGGTTGTTACCTCTTCGGTAAGGCGAACCTGAACCTCGAAGATACCAGGCGTGCCAGGGCAAACAGGATACGCGCCAGCGCTCAGGCCATTAGCCCATCCCTTAGACTTGAGGCATGCCATAATACTTCCGGGGCCCTCGTGGCCAATGAGGTGGCTGATGTAAGAGCTGGGCAGAGAAGCATATAAATACTCTTCATCGATGAACGGAAAGTACAAATTGAGCTCCCGAGAGTCCATAACTGGCTTGGCGAAACACTGCATGCCTAGCTCGGACTTCCGGAAGGGAAGCTCATCAGGCCAGCGATTTTGAGGAAGCTTCTTGTTCTCGACGGAAGAGAACAGGTCGACGACCCATTTCTGCAGAACATCAAGAGACTCACGGCCCAGGACAACCAGCTTCATTCGGTTGGCTGAGTAGTGCTTGGCATGGAATTCGATGAACTTATCCCGCACATTGATGCCTTGTGCCTCGGGTAGGGTCTTGAGAACCTCGAAGTTGCCGGTAGAGAAGTGACAAAACGGGTGCTTGGGGTTGGAAAGAGACTTGTCCAGTTGGTGAAGGCGCCAAGTATCATTTTGCAAGTTCTTCTTGTTCTCCGAGTCGACAGCCTTCAGCTCCCTGTCCAACGTGCTCGACAGGAAGAGGGGCTCGAGGAAGAATTGGGCAAAGCGGTCGAGCGCACCTAGCAAAGGGGACGGGTTGCTCTCCGAAGGCTCCTTATCGTCGGCGGGCTTGGCAGCCACGTCAAAGAAGTAGTTGGTGGAGGTAGGGCCGGTGTAAGCATTGGAGCTTCCAGAATGAGCAGATAGATACTGGCTATACTCGTTCTCAATCGGGAATTTCTTGGTGCCCATGAAAAGTAGCTAAAAAATGCCAGGCAGCCGATTAGCAGGGAACAACAGCTTGGCTATGTGCGGCGTCGCAAGGCGGCGGTGAAGAGCGGCTTACATGTTCGACAGCATGGGCCATGCCGGGCATCTCCGTCTCGTCGCTAAAGTTACCAACATTGACGTCGAGGGCCGCGCTGGCCTTGTCGGTCTCTGGATCGTGGACCAAGAGAGCCTCGAGATCATTCTCCAAGCGAATGACGCGGTAGTCGCGGTCGTCTAGGGACGGTTTCTCGAGGGCCTCGGTGACGAGAGTTACGGAGCCACGAGGCCTCGTAGGTAGACCCGCCACCTCTTCATGCTGAGAGTGAGGCATTATGCAATAGTATCGATGCAGGTTCAATTGGCCAGGCAGATGAAGAATTTCAGCCAGACCTCGATTGTCGTCGTGGGTGGCGGGCGGGCAAGCAAGCGGGTAGGCGGGCGGCGCAAATACACTGATCCGAACCGGTCTGAAGCGGTACGCCACGAGCAACAGCCTCTACAAGCGATGATGGCCGGTCTGCGTCTGTGCGTGCGGAGCGATCTCGAGGGTGGAGACGCAATATGGGGCCTGGCAGTCGACGTTACCGGAGGTGTGGGATGGCTGCCGGAGCTGGTACAGTAATTCTGTCGCGTCAAGGGTTGGCTGGCTGGGCAGGGCAGGGTGGTAGACGAGACTGGGCCGACTGGGCCTGGTGCTTTGAGGGTTGGGTACAATATCTATCTACCACGAGCGTCTCAGAATCGAACAGGTGGCAATAAACATTGTTGGGAAGTGCTTTCTACCTACTGTAGGTAGGTAGGTAGTGCAGTCGAGAAGAGAGGGAGGGGTGGTGCAAGCTAACCTGGCTGTTTGGTACTTAGGTAGATAGGCTCCGGTGCCACGCACGCGTATGAGTTGTAACCAGAGAAACGGACTAGATGCAAATGTGCAAACGGGTTGGAGAGCTAAGGTCGCGCTTTATTTGAAGAGAATAAAAGAATTGATCGGGATTGAAACTCAATGGGCGCAATGGCTGGCGGCGATGGCGATACAGACAGTCGAGGATCGATATTTGCGGAGGTGCTGGTTAAGGTAAGGTTACAGGAAGCAACTGGCTGACTGGGTAGTACCTGGATATTTCAGGTTAGGGGTCCAATACGGCACTAAGGAGCTCAGGTGCAACCGCCAGGGTACCTGCCACGTCAGGGGTCAACAAACTGCAGGATATCGAGGGAGTAGAAGACTGCGGAAATTGTCGAACCCCGACAAAAGCAACAAATGGTCAAGGTCCCTATGGATAGGAACTGTTCGTCTTGCGGCGGTCTCCAGGGATGCCAAGTCCTAGATACTTGGTAGCTCGACGAGGAGTTGCTGGATCTTGGTGAACTCTTAGGTGGCCACGAGGACTAAGTGCAGAGATCAGCGTCAGATATAGATTACAGTGCTGCAGTAATGCGTGGCGGTCAAGAAAATTCGAACCCTTTTGCATGAGAGAGACAAGAGACACGATACATATACGCGACCCAGTATTTGCTTCTTCTGCCGCTCAATACAGCATAACAGGCAACACTGTCCATTCAAGGCTTCACCGTCAGTGTGGCGGGCCCGCTCTCGAGGCCACATTTGGCGCGTGTCGCTTGAACGGGGACTCGCCTTAGAAACAAACACCTTGAGGGCCTCAAGAGTCTGCTAATAAGTGCACTAGCACGACTCCATAGCATTGCACGCGGAGTCTTCCCTGCGGGCGGCAGATGATCCATACGTGGACAGTAAACAGGGGTCAGGTCTCAAAGCAGGGGTTATTGCATCATGTAGGGGCTGGTTTGCAAAAAGTAACCACGAAAATGATGTCAAGCCGTTGTGGTTTGTATCAACAGATCAAAGAACAATGGCGACTGGCCGCAGGTAACTTTCTATATCCACATAGGCAAGGAATTGGTCTGAGGAAACCCTCGGGCAAGGTTTTGGGGTCGTACTCGAATGAAGTGAAGTTGCCGAGGGAAAATACTTACTCTCGAGGTCACTCAACTCGAATAGCAAACAAGTTCTGTGTCGTTTCCTCTCTTCTCTGCGAAGGTTTTATTCCGTTGGATCCCCGATAAGTGGTAGGTTCAACAAGAACCTTGATGGTACGATCGCTAGATTACTCGAGTAGGCCAAATAGCCACTGACTTATTCTCTTTGATTGCAAATGCGCAGTAGTTCTGAATGAGACTTTTGTTGAGCTGGCGAGAGTGGTAGGCTTTTTATTTCCTTTCTTTTCCTTTTCTTATCTTGTATGTGACTGGGTTGTCAAGCTGAGTGGCTGATTGTCGATTGTGAGAGACTCGGCAGAATCGACCAAAGAAGAGTACTGAGTGCGAAGCCTTAAACAGTCCGTTCTCTTGACCTCTTTATATACTCGGCCTCTTCGTTTGGAATCACGATGGCCGTAGAGCCGTAGTTGAAGCACACGTCACTTGTTTTCTCCATCACGAACAGGTCGCAACGCCTGTCACTTCATGACTCATGCCCTGTCTCAACAGGCGCACGCACTCCGAAGTATTCTCTGAACGACGTTGATAGCAGGTGTTTGAGACTCGAATCATATCTCGCAGGCTATGATTGACAAGTCTAGGTTAGACAGATTTGCGCTATGTGGTTGAACGCGATAATAATCACTTTCAAGGTCACTTGGGTGATTCTGTTCTACTCATGGATTGCTTTGTACGTGGATAGGTATGATGACCTGGAATACCGTCAAGGGGAACATGGCCCATGACGATTCTCATAGTTGTACCATTGACCAAGCATGTACCTACAAGGCCGACGTTTCGAAGAAACACATCCCTATACCAAAGGAAAGCAGATGAACATCTGTAGGTAGACTTTTTCTTTAGTAGTTGGAACTTTGCTCTACCCTGTCCTCGACCCAAGTAACACGGGGTTCAACGAAGTCACGAGGGTGTGTGCGGTACTTCCACGCTAGAACAGTCACAGTTGTTTGCCGAACTAGACGTCGCTGGCGATTTCCTTTGGCCAGGTGTATTCAAATTTGCCGTGAGAGCTATGTTTTATTATTCTATTTTAGTCATTGGATATGCTGTGATAAATGCCATATTCATAAGGTGTTTAGCAGCAAGAGAAGTGGCATCTAGGATGTGCTGCCTCCCGGGTCTAATTAGACAGGGGAAAATGGTTATAGTTTGAAGCATTACGGCGTTTGGAAAGTACATGAGCGAGGACGTGACTCCATGTTAGTCTATCCATGGGCCGTTTGACCTCTGCAGCCTCGCACTTCATTACGTAACGGAGAGCTGACACGCAATGATGAGAAGGGTATCACATCGCGACAAGGTGATCAGCTGTTAAGCTTTGCTCGTTCGCCCACGGGAATGACCTGCTTTTGGACAGTCCACTGCTTTGTGGCCAGTCTTCTGGCATTTGTAGCAAGTCATAGACTTATTGGCGGGGGAGCCAAACTGGCCGTCTCCATTTGAAGAGATCGAAGTAAGCTTATTCAGCTTCACTTCCTTCTTCTTCCGCCTCTCACGGAACTCTTTGGCCTTTGCTAATTCCGGGGTATGTCTAGACCGTGACCGCGACCGCGATCGACTTTGATCAGATCTTGAGTGAGGGCTGTCGTTGGTTACCTTCCGCTTGCGTGGGGCCGAATCCTCATCAGATGATTCTGAGTCTTCACCGCTAGACTCTTCAGACATATTCGAGTCCTTTTGGGTGCTGGTGTCCTGTGGAAGCGCTGTCAGTCCCTGGGTATGACCGAGTGTCATGCAGAACGAGTGGCCTTTTCATAGACATACCTTCTTTTTAGAGCTCTTCGGCTTGCGAGTCGATGTTCGTCCCTGTGTTGGTTCGTCTGCATTGGAGCCGGACTCGTTTGCCGAGTCAAAATCTCCATAGCCAACGTATACGATGTTGAGTGGCGCCGTCTTGCTCTTAGACGATTCAGGCCCGGACCACTTGTTGTTGAGAACCCAATGGGTATCCGATCCTACATGTCGAGCAAGAGCCGCTTGACGCTTAGCTTCTCGTTCATCAAGAGCAGCTTGTATGGTTGACTGGTCAATGTTCAAGTCGATACGGCCTTCTGCAGGCGAATGTCCTAGCTTTCGTTTTTTCGAAGAGTGCGATTCTGAATCAGGAGAGCCAGCTGAAGAGGCAGAAGCAGCAGCTCGCTGCATGAATTTCATTGAGAGAAGTCTCGAAGAAACCCCTCTGGGTGTCTCGGGCGCCATGGTCGCAAAGGTTGAGAGCCACTGCTTCGGGGTTTGGTTCTGGCTGTGATTGGCGATTGCAGTTGCAGCACTTGTTCGTGCAGGTCCTTTAGGTCGAGATTCGTTTATGGCGCGCAGTCGCACTTGGCGGGTCGCTAGCAAAACAACAATGTGTATATGTGAAAAGGGCTCGTATGTGTAGAGCGAACCGCTTAAATATTTCAGAAAAGGCCGGGAGCTCGTCTGGAGGACTGCACGTGTATTTGGAGTTCTCGCGGTCGACTGGTAACGGGCGCGGACGAAAAAAGACAAGCAATCGGATAAACTCAAGTTCCGACAACCACAACCACGTCCATGCTCGCTCTCATTGCCTCGCAACCTTTAACCATCTACGCCGACCACAACAGATAGATACGCACCCCCGGTTCACGACGCAATCACGATGGCTACGTCTCAATTGAGGGCCGCTTGTGCGTTTGCACGCAGCGCGCGCGTCTCCCAGCGGGCTTTCAGCACTTCCGTCCGACACCTCGAGGCTGCCGTTCCCACCAAGCCGACCCAGACCACCCCCGCCGCCCCCGTCGATGAGTCCAAGGCTGTCGAGATCAACCAGGCCCCCAACCGTGTCGGTGTCTGGTCCCGAAGCCAGCGCCCCCGTGCCGCCGCCATGACTGGCCCTCGTTTCGAGCAGACCGACTTCAGCGTTCAGGTATACCCAGAGCACGGACATGGAAGCTTACGGCGACTAACGAGCTGAAAGCCCCAACCTCAATCTGCCATGGAGATGATTCACAAGCAGCCCGTTCGCTGGACCCACGAGCGTGTCGTTTCTTGCGACGGCGGCGGTGGCCCCAGCGGCCACCCCAGAGTCTTTATCAACACTGACAAGCCCGAAATCGCCAACTGCGGTTACTGCGGCCTGCCTTATGTTCGAACCCCGTCATCTACTACCATCAAATCCGATGCTAACCCTGATGCAGGCCAACGAGCACCACCGAGGACACCTCGAAGCCCTCCCCGAGACGTCGTACCCCCTGTCATAGTTGATCTTTAGCTTAGGTTTGAAGGCATGGGGTAGGAAGTGATGCGAGCCAATTAGACGTATCAGGCTGAGGCTGAGGTTGAGATTCATCTGTTATGCGCCAGGACGCGGACTCCTGGATATTATGTACATACACCAACCAAATTCAAGATGAATTCGGCAATGTGGTGAGCTCCAGCGACTGGGAAACGTCAAGGCCTAGATGTGGTATCTCTTGTCTGACTCCCGACAATGACCGAAATTATACTCTATTAACCGAAGCCTCTTTAATGAGCCTGTAAGAAACGGGATTGAATGCATGGCGGTGCCATTGAGCCCAACTTGCTCCAGCTGGCTCCCGGCCGTTTCGGTCATATTTGGAGCGGGATTATGAAAAGCTGCAAGCGTATTGGGTGGCTGCTTCACCCCGTAAATACTTGACGTGCCCCACCAGACCTTCGTCATAGCGGGCGCCATTCGACACAATGCCTCCAACATCACAACTCTCCTCTGGGACAACCTCATTCCTACTGTTGCTGCTCTTATTGGTCTCATTCTTCCCCGGCTTATTTCATTTCATTTGGACTCTTCCATTTGCGCTGCTCGGCTTCAGTAGTTCTTCCCCGCCGATAACTTCTACTCCAGAGCACGTCATCCCAACCATGACTTGGTTTCAGAAGCAGTTTACCTTGCCCGCCAAGTCGCGAGGCTCCTATCTTATCACTGACCAGGTTCTTTCTTCTCTACCTGAGATTCGGGATTACAAGGTTGGGCTGCTCAATCTGTTTGTCCAGCACACAAGCTGTGCCTTGAGCCTCAACGAGAACTGTAAGTAACACATCTGTCTATCGCCTTGGTTTGACAACGGCAAGCGGCTAACGCAAACTGCAACAGGGGATGAAGATGTGAGGGCGGACATGAGTGACGCTCTTGATCGTATTGCGCCTGCTGAAGGTCCCAAGGGAGAGGCTCTCTATCGGCATGAGTGAGCATAGTAACCGACACCTCTCCGTTTCTTTCACTGACGGGTTGTGTGTATGACAGCGCCGAGGGTCCAGATGACATGCCCGTACGTCCATCACTTCATCGTACTGTTATCACACGATTGACTTACTTAACTGCATTTCTAGGCTCATATCAAATCTGCGCTGATTGGAGCAAGCGTTACTATTCCTATCAAAGACGGCAAGCTTGTTAGTGACTACATTATATGCAGCTTCCAAAAAACGAGAGCCGCCGCTAACTACGAAACCACCTACCCCTAGGCAACGGGCACTTGGCAGGGTATTTGGTATCTGGAATTCAGAGCCAGCCGACATCAGCGCAGGGTCATGGCAACTATCCAGGGCGAGAAGGCTTAAGAGAGTCCACATTGCGCGTGGAACATCATGAATGTTCTAGTTTACACGTCAAAAAAGCCGACGAAGATGAATCAGAGAAGTCTTGCTCTTATGTACATCATAGAACGCCAAACACCTTCGCCATGTCCGCAAACTCATCGCTGGGACATTAGTTCGCTCCATTTTCCTCCTTCATATCTGTGTCGTCACCGGCGAGGACTTTTGTCTTTGGGACGTACCCATCTGGCGCCCCAGCTCCGGGGGTTGCCGCTACAGCGTTGCCTTTTTCGTCGACGAATTCGAAGTTGTAACGGCTCAGCAGATGTGGGATTGCAGAGAGCTGGGGTCCGTAGCGCGCAGTATTGTCATACAGCTCGAAGAGGGGAACTGCGAGTAGCTTCATGTTCTTCGGCACGCTCAAAACCTCTGTAATAATAGTTAGCTTCGTTGACATGGTTGGGACTAGGGACTATCGAGAAAATACGTACTTGTTTTGGGTAATTGGATGAAGTATAGCTTCTTGCACTCCTTTGGACGCGTTACATGTGCCGGGACGAAAGGATACATAAAGGTCTCGAAGTTTGGCCGCCACCACTGGGCCAAGCAGTCGCTGATCTGCCAGTCACCAGCCTCTTCGCCCTCGCCCAGTCTTCCAACAGGCGCCAACCGCTCATCGAGCCGGGACTTGAACCCTTCAACTTCGTCGTCTTCGGGCCGAAGGTAGTCGCCAGGAAGCTTGAAGAAAGCGTTGGCAATCTGCAGCATCAGGATATGTGGGTGGTTGTGTTCGTGGCACACCAGGATGCCTTCGCAGGTGCGACGCATGCCATGCTCATTGTAGTGCTCTTCCAGGCGCTTTAGCCGTGCGATCACAGAAGGGTCCTCCTCCGGTTGGGTCTCCTTGACTCCAAAGGTGTAGTTGGAGAGAGGGTAGAGCGTGACCTTTTCGGGCTGGTTGGCATTGAAGGGAAGCGGAATGACTGGAGGGTGGCCCGATTGCAGTGCGTTTGGAGTTATGGTGGACATTGTATATATGTGATTAGGATACTTGAGATATGGTTTGTCGGTCACCTTCTTCGAAAAAAAGAGTGAGGAAGTATTCGATACGAGGGTAGTTGTTCGGTCGAATTCAAGGCTGGGCTGGTATCGATACTGGCTTGAGCTTCATCGCGAGGGGCGTTTTCTCAAGCTCTTTGGGACAGCAATCTCTGGCAGAAATCAAGTGCTTATCCAAGATTGGAAGGCGGTGTAGCACCCATGTTATGTCTTTGGAAGACGGCATTTCTTGCACCAGATAGCTCGAGGGGTAGGGAACGTCCAGGGCAGCTAGTTAGCTTGGTTGAATACAATAAATATCGATATTAAGTACATTGGAAGCAAATAGTTCAAAAGTTCCCAGGGTTGATCGGTGCCGAAGAGCAAAACCCAGAGCACAGCAGCACCTACCTCATATCAGTGGCTCAAACTCATTTGGGTACCTAGGTAGGTAAGTATCCATTTGTACAGGGGAATGACCAGCTAGAACCAACATATTCCCACAATCCCATAATACAAGCCCAGAGGAGCGCAGGGCTGCTATATCTTGAGAGAATGCATAGCGTATTGATAAAAATAAAGGATCCATCCAAAACCGAATGCCCGTGAGGCGAAGATGATCCGGCGGTCCCGGCGGTGGACAATGCACCAGTCATTCCGATTCACAACGCTGCCTTAAAGATGTGTGTCTGCATTACTTCGAGTGTGGCCATAAGTGAACCGCTGCATGCTTGATGAGTGAAAGGAACATTCATTACCAGGCAGCGAGAGGATATGATTCCATTCACCCAAGCCTTTTCGCCAACCCATCTCATTCGATGGCCTGGAACGCTCATTCAAAATTGAGCTCATCAGGCACGGCTCTAGAGCACTTGGGCGTGACTCGAGCCAAGACTCCCCTTGCCAGCCCCAGCCAAGGCTAGATCATATCGATCAGCCTTCAGGTACCGCGATGAGACCTCACACACCGTCCAATGACAAGCACAGCCCAGTAGGGGTTGGCGTGGTTCTGCAGCCTCCGCAACCGGCCCAACCAGATACTTGGAGTCGGTCTGCAGGACCATTGAAGAAGAGGCTGACTGTACTGTATGATGCGCACTGCTTCACCGCACAATCATTCCAAGACACTGGTCCATTGTTTGCCGCTTCGAGATCAGAGCCCGAGATCAGAGCCTAGGATCTGCAAGCCTCAATCCCACTATCGCTGAGTAGCCTTGCGCCGTTGCGAGTCGTGAATAGCACACTCTCAGTGGTAGCGAGCCGCTAGGACCCGCGGCGCAGCGCCATCGCAAAATCCTCCAAGCTCAGATTCCGCTGACCAAGTCGGTCCAATTCCACACTTTCGACATTCCGACTCATTCGACCCGCCTTTCTAGAGAACCAGCAAGGTTGCGTCATGCACATAACGCGTTGTCCGCAATTCCCTACTTGGTGTTCAGGAATCTGTTAGGCACAATGGAGGAGGCGAGGCTGATCGATAGCCTTCAGCGCAAGCTAAGCGACCTCGAGCACAAGGTTCAGGCATATCGGCACGAGATGATGGCCGACTTCCAGCGCCACTACGACAACCTACTCCGCGACACCTCCCCCATCGTCATCTCGGATGTGCGCCAATCTCTCGTCAACTCATTGTCCAACTATCCGAACTTGCGTCCAGATCTCTCCTTGATTGACTCACGACCGCCTGTTCCTCCCGGATCTGGCCCACGCCACCAGTCTCCGCCGTCCACCCGTTCTACGACCGGATCGGGATCGCCCGAGTCTCGAGACAGTCCCCGTGACCGTGACCAGGAATTGCGTGGGCTTTTTACCCCAAGCTATCTTCCGTTACTTGAAAGCTCATCAGAGTCGCCCAAGTTTGCTCCCCCGGCTGCTTCCGCTGCCCATTTCGCGACGCCAACGCTGTTGCCTGAGCCAGGCGTCACAGCCGCGGGGCAAGGCACAAAGATGGATCAGGAGCCTGGACAACCAGAACCGCACGCCTTGTCGGAATCAGGCTCTCAATCGCCATCACGGCCACATGCTATCCGTCGCTCGACTGATGAAACAACATGCTCTGAACGAAGCCAACGAAGCGATACAAAGACCCCGAGAAGCGCCCTACGGAGACCCTCCAATTCATCCAAGGCACCTCCGAGTCCTCGCCGCGTCCGCTTTGATTTTATGGGAACAGAGGTGTTGCCGACTTCGTCGCCACAGCCAGCCGACTCAATGATGCATCACTCAACGTCGCATTTTCTATCAGATGAACCGATCAACTCGAATTCTCTCTTGGGCGATGATGTGGAAGATATGCCACCTCCACGCAAGATATCATCCTCAGAGGCTCTAAGAGCTTTATCCAGAGAGCCTCTGGATCAGGGAACCGTTTGGACCGTGGTTAACTCGGCGTCAGGACCAGCATCGGTCGAACAGAGTGAGACGTTACCTGTGTCCGCATCAACTTCTAAGCAGGGGCACGCCAGCCCCGCAGTCACAGCACCAGAACCCCCTTCATTTACACCAGCACTTGGGTCAACCGGAACCAGGCGAATGTTGGGAAGTGTTAGCGAAGAGACTAATGATGAGGACGACTCATCCGATGAGGATTTTCTCTCAATGGCCAAGCCCAAATCCTTTACCAACAAAAAGACACCATCCTCACCGGAGAAGGCTACCGCCAAAGCCTCCATCGCCAGTCCCACTCTGCAAAGTCGATCAGCTCAAGCCGTGAAGGACGACGATGAAGGAAAAGAGAACGTGTCCCCTGAAGAGTTTGAGGACGAAGATGAATTTTTCCATTTTGAAGCGGGAGGTCTAACAGCACCGCCAAGACCACGACCAAAACCTCTACCCATTCAGGATGAAGAGGCTGATGATGTTGCGAGCCCGCCTCCTGGGCCTGAAAACGAGTCGCGTCCGTCACTGTATGCCACATCGCCAGCTGTTTCCATCTCAAGGCCTTCTATGCTTTCCGGTCCGATAACTCCAACCACGCCAACCACGCCAAAGTTCCAGGCTGGTTCAGTTGGTTCATATAAAGGACGGCCAGTCATCATGCCCGTGGTTCGAAACCCAGAGGTGCATGCCCGAGCCGCATCACTTGGGCATTTCAATACGTTTGTTGGTGGCTTAGACGGAAGAAGCGGCATGGATGAAGGAGACCTCAACAGCTTCCGTGCCAGTGTTTCAAACACGGCCTTTTCTGGCACTCCTCGCAGTTTTACAGAACGTCTAATGATGGAGGACGCGCAGCTTAACAGAACCAACGGCGGGGGCCTATCTTAGTCGAGATAATTGTCATTCGGTTTTAGGAGTTATTTGTTGGGCGGCTCCCTTGCGAACAGGCCGTACCTTAGAGGCCTCGAATTATAGGAACAATACGTTGATGTTGGTGGGAGGCGTTGAAACAGTAGCTATACCTAGGGATGGACGGTAATGATTACGACGAATTGGTATAAAGCTGCTGTAATCTGCGATGCCCGCCGTTTGGCCACAACACTTCTTCCCCATTGACTGCAGTGATAGGTGACAATGGCGTTGGCGGACGTGCAGTTTCTACACGATTAGACAAAACACGATAGACTTAGCAGCAACATACTGGGAAGGGGTCCTAGGTTCATGGAGTGTGGCGAATGAATGATGCGGACTTGTCAGCAGGTGGTGAGCCGCAACCGCTCTAGCGGGGTTATGTTTTTAACAGCCCAACCCATCTTCCCATTCCCCAGTGCAAGGAAATGATTCCACTGGCACCAAACCACTCTCTTCACGAACGACCGAGCACAAAAAGCTGAAAGTTGGCATCATGGGAGGTCTTAATCTGGAAGTCGCCAAGGTAAAGATATAATCTCTGTTTTTCTGACTGGCCGCCCGCTTGCTCACAGCTTTCGTAACTTAGTTTGGCATGTATGTCATGTTTCCCATTGGCATCATGTATTACTTTGGCACCAATCTCGACAACCGCTTTGCGGTATCTGGCTTCTGGCCTAGGCCTGAAGAGTGCAACAAGATCCCATACGACCGAGACGAGATCAAGGCCGAATATGAACGCATCGTGGCGAGGCAAAGACTGCGACAGGCACGCAAGCTTGAGGAAGAGCGACAGCGCGCCATCGACAACCCAGAATCCCACGACTCCTAGTCGATAACTCTTGACTGACAGAGCGATTCCATTGCAGTGTATGATATGGTTGCTGTTCGAATAATGGAGAGGCACGACGATGCATTCCCTGGCGTTTGGGATTGATGCTTTTGAGTAATTGGAATTGCAGCTTGGAGCTTGTTCGCCAGAACAAAAGTGGACCGGGCGTGTATACAAATTGACTGTATGTTGTGTTATACATCTAGGTTCCTCTCTATCTTGTCCCAGTCTTCGTCTCCAACGGAACCCTGGCGTACATTGGCGTATATGGCCTTGACCTCAGGGTACTCCCTCAGGGCTGAAAACAAGTTGTCTAGCGACTCGGCCTGGGCGGCAGAGTCGATGTTGACCTTTGTGTCCTCGTTCGGGGCCCAGACAATGTCGGAATCAAGAAGCGCGAGCTCAAACTTCTTCCCAAAGGCCTCTGTAATGGCCATCAGCACGCTTGGCTGCGTCCATGCGACAAAGTCCCCTTCTGGCAACTCCTCAATATCCTCCATGCCCTCGTGTTCGATTGCTTCCTCTAGCATATCGGAAAGTGTAGGTCCACCCTCCTTGGCCTTGAACACGGCCTTTCCTCGCCTCGTAAAGTAGAATTGGGTTGCGCCTACGACGCCGCTGGCTTTCTTGACGACCAGTCGCAGATCGTGTAGGGTGCGCGTCTTGTTATCAGTCTCAGCATCAACAATGAGGGCAATGTCTGGTGGCATAAGGACTTCGAGGGACATGTTCTCAAGCTGTGCACCCGTTGCCGACCTGCCTTGGCCTCGAGCAATGGCCGCCTCAATCAAATTTTTTGGAATGCTGGCTATTGCAAGGACACGTCGTTAGCAGTCAATGGGAACCCTCCAAGGATGTACCCTTTGGTTACCTTTGGTTGCTGCAGCAATGGCATTGGCCAATTGAGGGTTGAACTTCAAATCCTCACCGTACACTAAGTCGTGCGATTAGACAAAAGATCGTTACTCTTACTTGTCAACCTACTTCTAGAGTACATGGCGATCGTCTTAGTGAATACAGCCCTCTCTGTCATTTTTTTCTTGTCCGTAACGGCTTTGATGTGCTTCGTCTTGGACCACTTGTTGTGGCCAGCCCATACCACAGGCGTCGTTGTCAAAGTCCGTTGGCATTGTCGACAGATGCGTGAAGATGAGGGTTGGATGCTGGAAAACGGCTTGGCCGTCGCCCAAAGCGGACGAAGGGCCCGGTGTGAGGACATGATGCTTCGCTTCAATGGCCTAGCGGTGCAACCCAGAGTCACATAGACAGCACTTGGCCGTCAGTAAGGTAAAAGAGCTCGTAAAGATCGGAGATTGGTCTTTGCTCGTATTGAAGCTCATGCATGATCTACTATTGCTTGCTCCCACGGAATTGCGCCGGGTTAAAGATCTTCCTCAGCATGTTGAGCCTCAGGGGGGGTTGCGTACTGCTACTGATTGGCCAAAGCTCCCATCCCACCACGAAACGTCATGGGCCATGTGTTTCTAACGCAACATTCCCGCTGACACTGAACGATATCAGATCGTGGCGCCCGAAACAACATTATTTGGTAGGACTTGGGATTCATTGACGCTTCGCTTTGCACGCCATGTCGTCGGCCCAAGATCCTGGAACTCCCAAGCCCCCAAGCGAGGCTCACCCCGCTACCACCTCCACGACCACGAATCCTGAACTCGACCTCGCCAAGCTTCAGTCATTACCGGCAGAGCAGCAGGAACTCTTCCTCCTCACATTTGTATCCAGCCTCAGCAAACATGTCCTGCAGCTTTCCGCCGATGACTGCACTGCTCAGCAGTTCTATCTTAAGAAGGAGATCTTCCAGATCATCAACCTCCCATCGCCAGCACCATCTCGAGTCATCAGGAACAACCTTGGGAAATGTCTCGCGCACATCTTCGAGTTTGGAGACAGGAAGCTTCTATTCGAGACGATCAACGATCTAGTTGCCATTGCCTCAGGAGGCAAGCTGAAAACCGACGCCGAGATACGAATGAAACATGCTGCTGTAAGCTGCTTGGGCGACGTGTTTGCTGCTGCGGGTGACAGCGCTATTGGACTGCACCAGCTTTCGTGCTCGACATTGGCAAAGCTACTCAAGTCTTCTTCCAACACTGCGGGCCTTCGTGCGGCCATCTTTGGCGCATTAGGCAAGATTGTGAAGATGGTGGAGGGCAGCATGGACGAGACAATTGCCCGCGAGGTCTGGAAACAATGCCGTGCCTACGCAGCGTCAGATAGAGGATCTCTGGTTGTCGCCTCTGCGTGTCGCTGTCTAAAGGCCCTTGTGCGATGCACCTCTTACTTTCAGAACTCGACCGACTTTGATAAACTGGAAACGGCCATTTTTAAAGCCGTCGATTCATCCTCTGCTCAAGCCCGGCAAGCTGCCGCCGATTGCCTTGCTGAGGCTCTTGTACAAGCACATTCGACCATCGATCCCGCTGAGGCTGCTGCTGCCATGAGCAAGCGCCCCAAATCGAAGGCTCTCAAAAGAATGTCTACACACCCAGGCATTGCAGGGGATGATGACGAAGTCCCTCCATCACCCTCAAGCCCTGTCCCAAGTAGCAAACGCAGCCAGATTCTCACGTTATCTTTGGCCGATATTCTGAAGATTCTGGCTGCCCAATATGTCAAACCGTCAACGTCAAACCGAACCCGAGCAGCGTTGGGCATCTGCTACGCCAAGCTGCTCCGGAGATTAGGGGAAAAGATTGTCGAGACCAACTATCTCAAGATTGTGGAGAGCCTTGCTATCGATATACTTGGTCAACCGGCCGTTCTCAATAATCGCTATAGGCTGTTGATCTCGCGGAAGATTGTGGATACAATCATCCAAGATGTTGTAGGCAGAAGGATTCTGGGAGAGTCGGGGCAGGTTTCTGCGGCGAAGCTCCTCATCAACAACATACTCAAAAACTACCCACAGGCCATCGCAGAGCGGCCTGAGCCCTCCAAGGAAACCCTTGCGGTCGCTCTTCGGGCTTTATCGTCACTTATTGACTCACTGGGCTCTGCAGCAAACAGTTTTGCAGATACTTGCCGAGACGGCTTATTGCAAGTGCTTCAGCACCCGAGTTACACGGTGCAGATTTTCGCATCGCAATGCATGAAGAGCTTTGTTCTTGCCTGCCCTCAGCAGCTGCTCTCTTGCCTTTCCGTTTGCATGAACAGTCTCAATCGAGAACTTTCTTTGCTAACTGGAGCTCGCAACTCTCCTCGGCGATGCATCGGTTTTGCCCATGGTCTGGCTGCGACCCTCAGCGCAAGCCCATCTCGGCCCCTTCATGGATCCGTCGACATCAATAGTCGTGTTCTCACAATGGCCACGAATCTTCTCAAATCGAGCAGCCAGTCAGAGCTCCGAGTCTCAAGCACGCAGATTCAAGTGGCGTGGATCCTCATCGGCGGTCTTATGTCGCTTGGGCCTAACTTCGTCAAGATTCATCTCTCACAGCTTTTGCTTCTGTGGAAAAATGCTCTTCCCAAGCCTCTGGCGAAGGACAATACATCGGCTCGCAGTTTTCTTGAAGCCTCTTTCCTAGCTCATGTCAGAGAATGCGCTCTTGGGTCTATCTTAGCCTTCCTTGAATCTAACAGCCGACTTCTTACTGTTGACGTATCCAAGAGGATTGCGGCTATGCTTCAGAATACTACCGCTTTCTTGAAAACTTTACCTGCGAAGAAGACGACGGATGACATATCACAAAGACTCACTCCTGCTTTGCAGCTACAAGATCTTGATATGATGGTGCAACGAAGAGTGTTACAATGTTACGTCAAGCTTGTCAATCTCAGTCCAGCCGGTGGAAGCGAGGCTCTCTTGCAATCCAACCTCCTGACACTCGCGATCTCTCTCTTTGCGGATCCGGATAACTATACGCCCAATTCTTTAAGCGCTTCCATTGCCAATGCAGCGGGAACCTTCGAATCGATTTGGGATGTTGGAGACAACTCAGGCTTTGGTATTACCGGCCTAGTATCACGGACAAAAGTAAGGAAGCTTCCCGGACAGCACGACAATCACAACGACGATCATATCCATGATGAGGACGATGGTCCCGAAGAGACAATAAACAGCCTTCTTCAGGCACCAATCTGCGGCAGTCTAGAACATGATGCCTCAGTGTTATATATCGGCAGAGGCGATTGCTCAGTCTCACCAGATCCCCCTGCGACTGAAGTTATCAATACTGCTATTCAGCTATTTGCGTTCGCCTTCCCTCTCACACCTGCTAAAGTCCAAGAGAGTATCTTGGAACAGATTCGAACTTTTGCTTCCGCTGGGTCATTACAAAGAGACCCGGGTCGAAAAGCTGCCATCATCGTCAATGTAGCAGCGGCGATTCTGGCAACCATGAGGGTTGCCGTGAAAGAGACGATCTCTCCGGCAGGCGATATCTCGAATCAAGCTGTTGAAGCATTGTTACAAGATATTGTGCGCGACTTTGTCCTGGACGGAGATCAGCACGTTCGAAGTCTTGGCTACTCTGCAGTTGCCAGGCTCTGCAACGTTTACGGGAATGCCTTCACAAACCAAGAAGTCAAATACTTGGTCGATACGATCGTAAGCAATCGCGAGCCTAGTGCAAGGGCGGGTTGCGCCATGGCTCTCGGGGCTATACAGACCAAGGTGGGAGGTATGGCTGCGGGCTACCATTTAAAAACCATCCTGGGTATTCTCATGTCGCTCTGCAATGACCCTCATCCTATTGTACACTACTGGGCCTTGGAGGCTCTGTCGTTAGCTTCCGATGCTGCAGGACTAAGCTTTGCTGGGTATGTGCCCAGCACTCTGGGCATGCTAGTTCAGCTCTATGTCTCCGAAACTCACCACCCGGAGATCTCCTCCGCCGTCACGATGAACCTTGAGCTGGAGCTATCGACAACGTCAGCCATCGCCCGCTGCGTGGATTCCCTCATCAATGTTTTGGGACCGGATCTTCAAGACTCCACCAAGTCGAGGGAGCTCATTCTCACTTTGATTGGGCAGTTTCAACAAGAAGAGGAGTTGCTTGTCCAGAAGGCTGCTTTAGGATGTTTCGAACATCTTTCACTGTATGCCCCTGGTCACATGCACTTTGCCGACTATGTTAGACTGTTGCAGCGTTACCTGACTTCTGAGTCTTCTACCTTGCGGGATGTGGTAGTCGACGGATTGCATAACATGATGAAGAGGAACCCGAAAGATGTTCTCCGCGAGGCAGAAAAGGGATTTGAAGAACAACTCTGGCTCGTGCTGGACACTGCTCCCTCTCACGATGGCATTCGAAACATCATTCGCAACTGGCTGCATCAAACCTGTCTCACGGAGACGAACGAGTGGCTGCAAAGGTTTCAGGCAGTGCTAAAGATGACTAGAGCGCGATCGCAACTCGAAGAAAGCCAAACGGGACCCAAGGTCGGAGGTCTGCCTGACTTGCAAGATGAAGAGGTGGCTGGCTTTGCGGCGGCATCAGGTGCCAACAAGGATGAAAAGGACAATCGAGCGACATCTGAGGTTGAACCCTTGAGGTGGCAAGTCACCACGTTTGCGTTTAGCTGCATCAACGATTTGTTCGTGCTCGTTGCGAAAGATGTAGCTGCAAATGGGGAATCGCAGGCTCAACTGGACCTTCAAAGTAAGGTTGCTGACGTGGTCCGGATGGCCTTTTCTGCTTCCACATCCAGCGTGCTTGAGCTTCGCATCTGGGGTCTGAAGATTATCGGGGCAGTTCTCAAAATGTTTGGAAAGACCCCTGACCCAGACTTTGACGAAGCTATGCTGCTGGAGCAATATCAGGCCCAGATCAGTTCTGCCCTTACCCCTGCGTTTGCCGCGGATTCTTCACCTGAGCTTGCATCCGAAGCTGTCAATGTTTGCGCAAGCTTCATCTCTATTGGCATTGTCACAGATGTTGACCGTATGGGTCGAATCCTCAAAACGCTTGTCAGTGCCCTCGAAAACTTCTCCAAGGATAGCGAAAATGCCTCTATCGGCGAGTTGAAGGGGCTCAGCTCCAACGCCCAGGTTATGGTGAAAATTTCCGTCTTCTCGGCATGGGCTGAGCTTCAGGTAGCAAGCTCTGAGCAAAAGTATCTATCGGATGTCTTGAAACCACACATCGGGGCCCTGACTCCCATGTGGCTAGAATCATTGCGAGAGTTTGCGCGACTTCGGTTCGAGCCTGATATCTCCATGACTCTGGGTCCTCCGTCTTTGTCGGGTAGTCTAGATACCATCTACGCGGCTTTGAACCGCGAGACGCTGCTGCGGTTCTATCAGGACGCCTGGCTAAAGCTTGTCGATGCCATTGCAAGCCTCATTGAGCAGGACAGCGAGTTCGTCTTTGATGCCCTAGATGGCAAGGAGTTGAACGGGCCTTCAACCAATGGCCATAGTAAGGGACCTGATATCAACTATAGAGATGAACCTGTGGCATTCTTCTTTGTGTTGTTTGGGCTTGCTTTTGAAGCCCTCGCTACTCGTTCAGGCCAAAGCGACTCGCTGGCAACCAATGAACAGACTTTGGCCATTCTCCAAGCCCTGAAGAAGATCATGCATCCAAGCGTTTGCGGACATGCCATTTACAGACCGGACGTATTCTCCGAGACCATGGATCTGCTGGACCGACTGGTATTGACCGAAGGACTTGATGTCCAAAGTGCGATCGTGGAGATTGCTAGCGTGCTTTGCAGCTCGCATCCCTCTGCACGCAGACCATCCGACGAGGAGGGAGACCTCTCTGACGACATTGAACAGCTCTTTGAGCTTACTCGTATCATCGTTTTGGTTCTCTCTGGACTTTTGCCAAACCTGTCTGAGGGCAACCAACCGACTCGACACCAAATGAACGAGGAGGCCATCCTTCTGGTCCGATCCTCACTTAATGCGCTCGTCGACGCTGCAGAGGTCTTTCCGTCGATTATCAAAACAGACCTTCACGCCTGCATTGTCCACATTTTCGCCACCTTGCTGGCCAATCCTGAAAGTCAAGACATGGTGGTCCCACAATCGTTGCCTATCTTGAAGCGGTTTGTGACGAGCATGTCTACCTCAAGGAAAGCGACTGGAGACGGACCCTCTGCCACTGACATACAGATCCAAGGCTGTCTACGTCGCTTCCTCTCCATATACCTAAATGCCCAGAAACGCGAGACTCCTCAGTCTCTCACTTGTGTCAAGAACTGCCTGCTGGCTACAACAATCCTGTTTACTGGTGGTCAGAACCATTTGCCTGCGACAGATCCTCTCGTCTCACGCTACTTGGACGAGGTTGTCGACTGCCTCACGGATAGAATGGTTCGTTCCCAGCCCCTTGCCGTGTCGCATCAGCCAAATTGCTAACGGGGTCAATATATAGACTGCAAAAATCGCGGCAAACTGCATCAAGTCGCTGTTGCTCCAGCCCGCCCCCACTGCCGCGCATCAGAGTATCGCGCGCTATCTTGTCCCTCGCCTGATAGCGTTTGTGACCGACACGACACCAGAGGACCCGGAGAGTGCACGATCTCTCGTGGTGCAGACCCTGTGTCAATACGTTGCCACGGTGGACAAGAGCCGGGTTCTTGCCGCCATGTCGTTGGTTATCCCCACACTCATGGCCCGCGCATCGTCAGAAGGGGACGAAGTGTATGGAGAGACTAGCGCAGGGCTCCTGGAGCTTGCGGCGGTGGACCAGGATACTTTCCGCGCCGTTGTTGGAGGGATGAGCGATGGCCAGAAAGTGTTTCTCGAGGAGGTGATTCGGTCTGGAAGGCAAAGTACTGCGCCGGCTCATGATACGAACGCATCCGAGGCCGGCCAGCCAACAATCGCTTTGAAGATGGACTTTGGCGGTTGAGAAACGTGTAGGATGTTTACGCCACGTATCAAACCAAGCTGCATTGCTTGAGTAATAGCAGGCTGGCAAGGTGTCTATCGATGGGCTACGATGTAGGGGTAGGAAGAAATAGCGTTTCAAGTTACACATTTATCATCCCACTGTGACGGTCAAATTACTCTATCCGTTATCCATTCTGTCCCTCGCGTTAGAACCATCAATTAGCAAACTACTCTCTAATTGCTGCGCAGTGTCGATGCACTTTTTGGTTGTACAGAGACGCCCTTTCGGCCTAACAAGCTCCAAATCTTGGCCATGAAATCATCTTGCCGCAATCGAGAAGTCAACCCTCGGTTAGAAGACTGTGCTATGGATCCTCCCAGGTACCCAGGAGGCTATACTACTCATCGGGGATGCAAATCCTGCATCTATGACTGCAGTACTCCGTGTACTGTCTCATGGCCAACCTCCGGCCGCAGCTATCTACCTGGGCAAGCGGCTAAGGTAATTTTCAAGTTTTTGCGTTTGCTCGATGGGGGGGGGGATATGCATGTTCCAGTCTATGCATTGAAATCGTTCGATGCTGGGCATGAGAAAAAGCCTCTCGAGAGCTGTTCACGTTCACATCTGGGACGCCATGCAAGCAACATTTGGAGCGATGAGAACATTGTGTCTGTATGGGTATCTTTCATCTTCTGACCGCAGACCAAGTCTTTGCTGGCGCGATGGTAAGTGGGAGTTTCAAACTACAGTGAATACTTCAGTCTCCATCCCATCGAGACTGATCCAGCCGACTGAGCTTACAATACCAAAGGTCATTTCTGTCACATATTACTTCGTCGGTAAAGAAGAGGAGCCCAAATAGTTGCCTCCACATGTTCGTATTCGGCACAATATTTGGCACAAGCACATTGGGTTAGGTATGTACAGTAACAGCAGATGGATGACCAGGTATTTTCTTTTTGTACGTGTTTCCCCCGCCACAGACATTACATACATACATACATACATACATACATACATACATACATACATACATACATAGTACATTGCTCCGTACATTGTCCACAGATAGCTCGACTCCACACGCCCATGCGCGGAAACTGGCGAGGCGTGACTGATTGGTGGGTTGATATGGTCGTTGATCCTTCGAGCACTTGTCCCCTATTGTGACCGAGGTAGTATTGCTTCCCAGGACGCATGTAAGAGATGGCAGAAACCGGTCGACGAGCACCTCTCATTCCTCACTTCCTCGTTGGATCAGGAACAAGGCGCCTGCGAGTCCTGCGGCAGAAAAGCCGTTGGAAAAGATGCAGATTGGGAGGAAACAGGCACAAGAGACACACGTCTTGGACCGGTCCAGCGATGCATCGCCTCCCCCATCCCCGCTGTGTGTCTGAACATGATATTTCCGCCTCACCGCCTTGTTGATGCTGGCCGCCATCGCCACATGGGCAGTCCAATTGAACCATGGTTATCGCTTGCTGTGCCTGCGGGACGTTCCGTCAACAACTATGGGGCCAGAATGCTTCTCTGGTCTTTCCCTTTCCTTTTCTTTGCTGCTTTTGCTTTCTGAAGGCTTTCTGTGGGATTCTGAAGAGCTAGCGAGGTCCGCCGGGGTGCTCTTGCTGCTAGAAGAGCCTTTATTGTCCGTCCGCTTCTTGTCTGATGAGGATCGCTTCTTCTCCAGCGAAACTGGCTCCAACTTTGATCGGTGGCGTCGTTCGTGGTCACCATGCTTCTGGCGGGAGGTCTCGCTGGAAGTGCACGATGTCGCTTCGGCCTCCGTGCATGTCTCGACGGCGCTGGCCCCCTCAGCCGTGAACCGTGCTGTGAGCCTCCGATCGTGAAACTTTGACTTGTTAAATACTTCAATCGCCTTCTCGGCAGCTTTGGTACTCTTCATCACGACCAGGGCGTACCCACGAAGGTATACACTGTCGCTGTTTTGGGGAACTTCGATGCGACTGATGTTGCTTCGTCCTACCCTGCGCTCGACCCAGCTCTTCACGTCGCCGGCGGTGGCCTGCTGCGCAAATGGCGACACGTGCAGTTTACGTGGTTCCGTCGGAACCACACGAGAGGCAGCGCCATGTTCCTGGAGTGGTGGGTCGGTCCGGCCACGATGCGGGAGCACGTACTGGGGAGCTTCGTAACGGTAATGGGGGGAATATGCTACTGGAGGCCCATCGGCCGGCACAAGTCCGCCGTGGGCCTCTTCGTAGCCGCAGTAATCGCCATGATTTGGCACGATGTAGGCCGGGGAGTAAGTGGCCGCCGAGGTGATCGCAATCTGCGGGGCGTAAGACACCGAGTGCGCCACGTAGTTGCTTCCGGCAACTTGAGGGTAGCCTGCCAAGTAGAACTGCAAGACGTTAGTATCTGGCCAATGTGTGCTGTGTTCTTCACGACTCACCTGCCCGCAAGAGGCGTTTGAATACTCGGGTGAGAGAGCCGGTGACGCCGGCAAGGCGTAATGAACTGAGGAGTCTGGCTGATAACGAGGTGTTTGCGAGCAGGTTACTTTGGAAGGGGAAGTGTCCACGAGTTCCTTGATCTTGATGTTTTCTGATCTGTTCCTGTCGGAGGCGATGATGGAGCGGCCGTTAAAGGTTCCACCGTTGAGCAGCCCTGTCTAAATCAGCTCTTCGGCCACGCCACGTGTGTCTCAAACAGTCTGGGCAGCCATTCATACCCCATGCCTTTTCGAAGTTATCCTTCCCCTTGACACGAACCCAGCCGGATGTGCTGTTCTTGAAGACTTCGATGTGGTCAACTTTGCACACGGGACGTATCCAGTCCTTCAGTTTCTGCCATGACGTGCCAAACGGTAGCTGCATAGTGAGAGCATGGTTAAATGCGGCTTGATCCAAAGAGCAGTGCTTCCCATTACTAACGTTGCAGATGGTGATGTAGTAAACGCCAGTCTGGTCGCCGGGACCAACGTCGGCCTGAATCGTCGTCTCGGTGAACATGAGGTTCTGCGTTTCTTAGTAGCCGCGGCGTGCGACACTCGATAGAGAATATGTTCTTCTCTTATAACACAATCAATCCAGTGGTAGTGAAGTATGCCGAAATGGTGTATTGTGGTGATATCTAGAGAAGGAGTAAGGGAAGCGTCGATGGGGGAGACGGTTAAATACGAGTTGCTGCTGCCATTACTGCTGTTGCTAATACAAAGGTACTCTGTACATTTCAACAGATCCCTGAGGGAGGAGACCGGCCATTTGGCTGCATGGCGACAAGTCAAACGGGGTCTCGTTGCAGCTGCATGTGATGGGAATGGTCAATCCCGGAAGCTTGGGAGTCGTCCTAAGAGAGGGTGCAGCTGGTAAATAACAGGTTCGTCCGCAGCACCGGTCTCACATCGTTGGCCGTTGACACCAGAGCAAGGTCTTGCCAGCAGGCTACTCCATGTCCCTGGCTGATTAGCCCCCAGGCCAGAGCTACCATGACGACCGGTGGATCTCGATACACATCCCAGCAACCCGCAGCCTCGAGTTCGAAATGTGGGGGTTACTCAGGCCAAACCACGGCATAGGTGAGGACTAGATGGACCGGATTGCAGAACGATTGGCGCAGATGGCCCTCACTTTCGAATACTCAACCCGAGTTTCAGCTCGGGGAGGGGGCGCCCAGATGGAAAGATAGGTCAAACAAGGGTCGACCAGAGGCCTAGCATAGAGGTCGAATTTCAAGCCACCGACAGCCGTGCTTGTCGATATGCATTGTGCTAGCTCTGTCCAGACATTCAAAATGACAAGTCAGATTGCGATCCGTACTCCACCACGACAGTCCTGCGTGCTTTGGTTCGCAGTAGGCTGGGAAATTTGGGGTCCACGAAGAAGGGCGGAGGCATGCTCTTTGAGGCAAAATCGACATTGCTTTGCCCGGAGGCGAACCAGTAAATTGTACGCAGCGCGCCGGCTTGGCGAGGAGACCATCATCTCTTGATCTTGTCCTTGGCCGCGGCATGGCCGCTCCTAGTTCAACCAGCCCTTCCAACCCCCCAGTCGGCTGTCTTTGTTGGAGGCGTTGAGTGCAGATGCAGCGCGGGAGGGTGCGTGCCTGCGAGAGAGTGCGAAGGAGAGAAGAGAGAAAACAAACTGCATCTTATACGACGCTTGGCCTTCCTATGTGCCCATGCGTGACATCCTGGCAGCCGAAGATAGTGCGCCACTTGCGCAGCCATGTTCCCAGGAGCCAGGGTGAAATGCACGGATTAACATGATACCCCGTCATTCACTCCCCACTGATGGGGGAGTCCTTCCGATCTCCGTTGAGCCTTCCATCGTCGGAAGAATACGTACAAGATGAACGTGATGACCTTTACCCTTATACGTGTTTGAAAGAAAATGTGTCATCCAAGGCGGAGCTATCCTCTGCCGCCATCAGAGCAGGCATGTCGCTATCGACTCCTGCATCCCGAACGGACGACATGGTCAGTGATGCAGACCCGACTGGTGGCTGCCACGGGGCCGAGGAGTCATCTCCGTTGGCGCATGACAGCAACAGATAGTTCTGCGCGTCCGAGAGCAAAAGGACTGGGTCTGCAAATTCGCCATTGACCCAGACACACTGGGGCTTCCCTATAACCTGTCCAGTTGGGAGATGGTCTTCCAGAGACACGACCTGAGGCCCGACTGACAATGGGTCCCAGGTGAAGGAGATGCCACGGAACTTTTCGTCCTGGCAAGTCACCAGTAACAGCTCGCGGACTGAAGGGTGCCATGTAAAGCTGACGCTCGAATGGAACATGAGCACAGCACGCAACTCCCCGGCCATGACATCCCAGATCCACAGAGTGCAAGGAGAGTCGTCCAGTCTTGTTGCTAGAAGTGTTGTTGACGCATCAAATGCAAGCAGAGAGCAGCCCGACCTCGCCTCTGCAGACTTACTCTCCGATAGGGGAGTGGGAGGAGCGACCATCTGGGATGCCCGCAGAAACGTGCGTGTGGATCGCCCGTCTGCTGGAGCAGTAAGCTGTTCCTGCCAGACCTGCAAGCAATATTAGAAGCTGCTCGTCGTCTTTTGCGGTCCACTCGACGCCAAAGGTGCAGGGATCCATACCTGGAGAGTGTCTCGCGGGACGATGGTGCCGGGATGGAGAAGCGTCAGGCTGATCCTCCAGGTCTGCGTGCCAAGGACGGCAACGCGCCTGCTGTAGTCCCCTATAGCGCACAAGGTTGCATCAGGACTGAGGCGGCAAATCTTGATTCCCGGTTCCAGATCGGCGTCTGGAACGTCAGTGATGTTGGATGAGGTAATGGATCGATAGAGCTGGCCATCGGGTGTATACAGGAGAAGCTTGTGGCCATGTGCCGGAGAGTCCCAGAGCAGCAGCCATCGTCCATCCGACGACCATGTCAAACCTTGGGCGTCTACGGTATCCGGGGACCATGATCTCTGAAGCTGGCGAGTGGCCGGATGGTGGATGCTAACAACATCTTTGCCTCCAACATGCATCAAGAGAGCCAGATGGCAAGTCTGCGGGCGGAAGGAAAAGCCTCGAGAGGCGGAGCCGGGCAAGTAGTACTTGGGACCATGGACCTCGACCGCCTTGGAAGTAGACAGGTCAAAAATGACCAACTTGAGGCCGTGGGCGACACAAACCAGAAGCTCCAAGTCGTGAGCGCCGAACTGGACTAGCGAGTGCTTTCCGCTGCCACTGGTGGGGTTTCGAATCGCGGCATGAAATGACGAGTCGCCTACAGAGTAGATGTGAATTTGATCGACTGCAGCTACGAGCAACCGAGACGAGGAGGGCGCCCATGCGAGAGTGGACACGGGGCCTGCAAGATCCGGGGGCAGTTTCACGACACGAGTCGTCTGCAGCGATCCAGTCGAGCGAAGGGTAATTGCAGATGAGACGAGCGAGAGGGTTGCGACCAGGCGGCCGTCCGGGCTGACTTTGCAGTGAGGCGAGGCTGTAAAGAGTCGGTTGACTGGTCAGCCGGATATGTCTCTCGACGCAGCTCGCTCGAGAGGGAAGGGAAAGCAAGGCTTCTTTTCGCAGGCCACGCAGGCGCGAGGATGAGCGCAGCTGGGGAAGCCGTGGGCTGGGTTGGACTGGACTGGACTGAACCTGAACTGAACAAGACAACAACAATAACAACAACATACATTTGAACGAGCGTGAGGGATGCATCGCGACGTGTCGGCACCGTAAGCGAGGAACCACTTGCTGCTGGTACGGCCCAGGCTAGCCTTCCGTCGCCGGCCGTATGGGGTAACTAAGAGAGGTAGGTATGGAGAGGCAACGGAGAGACTGCCAGGCAAACCAGAAAATCGCCGATGAAGTCGGGATGTTGCCTGCTCAGTAGTAGCGCCAGCTGAGGATTGGGGGCGGAACACGCAGGACATACAATATGCCGGGTACAGTACCTTGTCCTGAGGCCCTGGGCCGGCACTGGTTGATGCTGAGACAGGCAGACGGCCAGCACGTGAAGCTCACGCTACTGGCAGACGATGGTTGGGTGTCGGAGAATTGTGGTGGTTGGAGACAAGCAAGGTACGGCACCTCTGCTTGGACGATCCGATTGCTGGATTGGACGTAGTTGCAGCTGGTTGGTGGTTGTCCACAGGTGTAATCTGTAATCTGTACAGTAATTACGGAGTACTAAGGTATGTGCAGATAACTTGTGGGTGGGCTGTCAGCAGCTAGTGCCCGTGACCCCACCAAAAGCAATCATCCTGCTCTCTCTGCGCGCGCAAGCTCATCGTTTACTTATAAGCGTCAAGATCCGTCGTTGTTGAATTGCATCGAGTGTTGCCGATAGTAATCTCTAAGCGTGAGTGATAGATCGATGGGGGCGCGGCCTGTAGATTGCAACTTACCTTACCAAGTCACAGCACCATAGGCAACGTGCTATTGCAGTGCATCCTTCCAGGACATTGCCAATGCGGCAGCCAGTTGACTACCTACCTACCCACCTACCTAAGTTAGGTAGGTAGGAGGTACCTTGATGTATGTACTGTACTGTAGTAATCTGTAGAGAGCGCCCTTTCATGTCACATGCGTGTTCGCCACAAGCTTGATTGACAACCCCGCTGACTCATCCATCATCAACGTTGATAATGGGATGCACGGCATCGAATTACACTTCTCCTCCAACCCCAGGTCCCAACGTTCCGAGCCTCATCTTACACTGCAGTAGCTCGCTGTTCCGTTCCTCATCGCCATCTACATCCTAGCATCGGCCGTGCCTCTGCCCTTGCCGTAGTCCGCGCCCGTGTACACGTCCTCCCCAGGTAAAGAAGAAGCGATAACTCTGGAGAGGGGTTAGATTCCAACTACCCAGCCAAAGCATCAACTCTCACAGTCCGTCTTCTCAGACCACGATGAGCACTGAGTAAATGGCTTGTTCACCCCAACTGCCTCTTCTTCGTCCAACTTGACTGGCTCAAGGATCGTGTGGTTGATGAACATGTCGCTTTCACTCCGCTTCTTACCTCGGGGTCACATCCCGAGAAGCCGGTTCGGCATTCGCAAACTCCCAGCACAATTCCATCCTCTGGCATCTAGCACCAGGTCCGTGGCCTCGGCTGCGTCGCCCGCTGAGCGGCAACATGAGATTCCAGCTCCGGCCGCAGCCACCCTACAACCGCGGCGTTACCGCCTCCCCAACGCCAAGCCGTTTTCTGACTTCCTAACCGACACCTTTCATCGCCAGCATGACTACCTGCGCATCTCAGTTACCGAGAGGTGCAACCTCCGATGTGTCTACTGTATGCCCGAGGAGGGCATCCAGCTCTCACCAAACCGGGAACTCCTGACAACGCCCGAGATTGTCCTCTTATCATCCGTCTTCGTCTCTCAGGGCGTGACCAAGATCCGTCTGACCGGCGGCGAGCCCACCGTGCGCCGAGATATCCTCTCTCTGATGCATCAGATTGGCGACCTGAGACGCCACGGGCTCAAGGAGCTATGCCTCACCACCAACGGGCTCTCGCTGCATCGCAAATTGGACAGCATGGTTGATGCGGGACTCACGGGTGTCAACCTTAGCCTGGACACATTGGACCCGTGGCAATTCCAGATCATGACACGGAGAAAGGGATTCGATGCCGTCATGAGGAGTATCAACCGGATTCTGGAACTCAACAAGCAGGGAGCAGGCATCAAGCTCAAGATCAACTGCGTGGTGATGCGAGGTGTCAATGATCGGGAGGTTCTGTCCTTTGTGGAGATGACCCAGGACAAGGATATTGAGGTCCGCTTCATTGAGTACATGCCCTTTGATGGCAACAAATGGAGCAAAGGCAAGATGTTTAGCTACGCAGAGATGCTGGATCTCATCCGGGCCAAGTATCCAACCTTGCAAAAGGTACAGGATCACAAGAATGACACCAGCAAGACGTGGCATATTCCCGGATTCGCCGGCCGTATCGGCTTCATCACCAGCATGACGCACAACTTTTGCGGAACGTGTAACCGCCTGCGCATCACTGGCGACGGCAATCTCAAGGTCTGCCTGTTTGGCAACACCGAGGTATCCCTCCGTGATATCCTCCGCAAGTCCAACAAAGGCGACCCCATCGACGAGCAGGCCTTTGAGGCCATGAAGCAGCTTGAAATGGACCGGCGCCGCGAGCTGGCATGCTCCAAACACCAGCCTCTGGAACTGCCGCCCAACGAGACGGAATTGCTGGACGTTATCGGTAGGGCTGTCAAGCGAAAAAGGGAGAAGCACGCGGGCATCGGGGAGCTGGAGCACATGAAGAACCGGCCGATGATCCTGATAGGTGGGTGATTCGACTTCTTCTTCTTCTTCTTCTTCACACATGTATGGCTTCCTACGTTGCATTGGCATGGCTCGCGAAATTACTGTTTTGGTCTGGGATGGTTGCTCTCATTGGCGTTGCTTGGTCGAACCGGAGGGGGCGGCGCATTTATTTGACAACGGCACTCGAGGGCACATATGCTAAGTACGTGTTTGTAGATGATGCGCCTGCGTCTCTGTCCGGTGATATGCCTCTTACGATTCGACGCGTCCTTGATAATGGCCTGCTTTTCCAAGCTCGACCGCAAGGTTATATTTTGCAAACGTCGTCATTGCAGCAACGACGGCTCTTTTCCCAGTCCAAACCTATCCGCAAAGATAGGAACGACAAGGCGGACAGCAGCCACCTGACGCATGTCAACGAGTCTGGTGCCGCCCGGATGGTGTCCATCTCGGACAAGGCTGTGACGTCTCGCGTTGCCAAAGCCCGCTGCAGGGTCCGGTTCTCTGACACGACGGCCGTCGGGCTCATCCGGGAGAACCAGATGAAGAAGGGCGACGTGCTGGGCGTAGCACGGGTCGCGGGCATCATGGCAGCGAAGCGGACTCCAGACCTGATACCACTCTGTCACCCGATTGCCATCACCAAGGTGACGGTGGACCTCGAGGTCCCGAGCGAGGAGCCGGTGATTGAGATTCAGGCGACGGTCGCGTGTGATGGCAAGACGGGGGTGGAGATGGAGGCACTGACGGCGGCATCGACTGCGGCGCTGACAGTCTACGACATGTGCAAGGCAGTGGATAAAGGCATGGTGATTGAGGGGTTACGGGTCGTGCTCAAGGACGGTGGGAAAAGTGGGAAATGGGAGATGGATTGAGCAGCCCAACCATGGGCCCCTGCCTGCCTGCCTGCCTAGGCAACACAACGGTTTGGGCATTGATATCACGTCCCAAGCCATCTCCATCTCCAAATCTCGGGCTGATGGCAGCCGTGTCTTGGCCTGGGTGACTGGGGGTGGTGCCTGGGTCTGGGTCTGGGTCGGGGCCTGGGCCTACCATACAGTACATAGTAGAGGGAGGGGGGAGGGGAGGGGGGAACAGCAACTGAACTGGGGCAGTCCAGACGACGGCCCCGAAGAGGCAAAGGATGATGATGCGTGTGATGCGTAACCAAAGGTACGCAGCACGTTAGTCTGTTGTCTCGCGAGAAAAGAGACTGGCAAGACTTGGAGTCTGCCGCCTCTCGAGTGCTCGGAGTGGGGAATGGGGATCGATTCAAGTACGTAAGTAGCGTGCTCGGTGCGCGGGACATTACCAAAAGCAAGCAAAGCAAAGCACTGGCATTCGCAGGCCAAGATTGCCAGACATTTCAGGGTCCGACCGTGCACGCCGTGCTTTCGTGGCTTCCCGTGGGTCTGCAACTCTGTAATATGGATTTTGGGCGCGGGCTTCGTCAGTAGTCTGGTGGAGCCGGGTCCGGTTGAGCTCAGAGGCAAGGCAAGGCAAGGCAAGGCAGGGCAGGGCAGGGAGGGTCCCGAGGCTCGGCGGAAGAGGGGAGCAGGGAGAGGAGAAGAGGAGAGGCGCGTGATGCTGGGCCAGCAAGTTGCAGTAACCTACTCCGTACGGTAGTATGTACTCTGTGCAGATTAATCTGTACAGGTAGATATAGTGTACTGTACATTACATAGTAGTCGGTACTAATTATAAGTGGTATGCATAGCTCATGCATGCATGCATGTATGTACATACTAACCAACTACCTTATGTACTGCATGTATGGAAAGGCGGTGGACGTGCCCGTGGAGGAGCTGAGGTATCATCACAGCTGGATCAGCGTTGTGCCGGCTGGGTGACAGGTGACAGGTGACAGCGAGAGCCATGCCATGGCGGGTGAAGACAAAGACAGACGAGGTTGTGTCTTGGAACTCTTGGTATTGTAGGTTTGCAGGCTGTTTGGGCATGGTAACGTTGATGAGTTGGGCGAGTGTCACAGTTGGAGCTGGCCAATCATGAGACAACGATAAGAGACCATTGGCCGGAGATGCAATGCAGAAAGCGGATGCCCAGAACGGAAAGCCCGCTTGGAGTGGATCTCTACTTGGCGTCTTGGCGTCTTGGCACGATAGGCCCCAGTTGAATTGTTGCAGCTGCGAGCCTGTGCACCCAAGGCCTCGAGGCAACCAACCCAAGGCAGCTCTCGAAACTGTACATACATACCGTACCTGACTTAGTACCGGATCGAAAAGGGGATGACTTCCCGACCAACCAGTAGACACAGGGACAAGCCGAGCACTGACAGACACATGCACACATACATACACACATGCGTTGATAATACCATGTACTGTAGGTAATCTGTAGTCAACCCGTCTTATGTGCATCTGGCATGGGCCTCCATAGTATCAAGTTCGGGCACTAGGAAGGGTTCTATTCCACCTGGGTACAAGGTAATCAGGTAATTAGGTAAGGTACCTACCTACCTAAGGTAGTTTGGTAGGTAGTCCGGTCCAGTCGAGAACATAATCTATAAGGTAGTCTAGGCGGTTCCGAGCAGGACACTAGGACAAGCAATAGCTGATACGCCGGGCTCACACATGATAGTAGTGTCGGACGCGCCAGGACTCCAATCATCTCAATCCAGCAACAGGGCAAGCCTCGACCCCTCGCGGCCCCGTCGTGTACTGCGTACCATGTAAGCTTAGACACACAACTGTCCCGAGACACGGCGCTTAAGTCCTGCACGGCATACGGCCATCCCCGCGGGGCCTCATGCATGTGCGGTTTGAACGTCAACGTCGGTGCGGTGCGGTGCGGTGCGGTTGTGGCCAGCGTATCCAACTACCGCAGCTATAGATCCGTAGATGCTGTCAGTGCAGTGCTGCTTTGGACAGTTCTAGCCTCTGCCATGCAAGGTGCTTTACGTAAGGTACCCATGCAATGGGGCAGAGGAGCCTGGGTCAACAGGCCGCGGCCCCATAGTGGAAACGAAGAGACTGGGAGATGACACGAAGGATTGGGGCAGGGCGATCAAGCGGACCTGATCCCCCGATCCAGGTGGGCTTGCGATGGGCACGGCAAGGTCATTTGCCGGCAGCATCAGCATTGCCTCGTTGCCTCTTGTTCAGACCAGCACTTGGGCGAGCACGGCTTGCTTCTTCCCCATGGTGGCATGACGACAGATGAAGTGAAGAAACAGACTACCTAGGTAGATACCTACAGTAGATGCGGAGTACCTAGGTGGATGGATCAACTGAAAGAGGGTCGGTGACGGAAGGTGACAAGCGCCAATGCTTGGGGATAACGGTGCCCATCTAGTCGATACGCCGGGCCTTAATTATGGGACTGGATCAAGGGCAGGTCCGCGAAAACGCCACTGGCGCCGTGCCTACAAGGAGGAAACGGTGCCTGTATGACGCTCCTTGGCAAGCTGCAGCAAGCTGCTACAGTAATTGCCCATGTAGCGAGCGACCTGGCGACGTCTGCACCTTTGGAACCGGAGCTGGCTGGAGGTCGGTTTAGATGATTTCCCCAACTGTTGTACGCGGCGTACGTAACTGGGCATCCGCCTGTCATCTAAGCGAGTTGATGAGCGGTGGGGTGAGCTCTCCACACGGCAGAAGGGACCGAGGTCGACATTTCAAGTGCCCCGTCCTGCCCGTACGCGGTACAGGTACAGGTACAGGTACAGGTACAGGAGCAAACATATGGATACTGACCTGGGGACCAGGATATGTGTGACAAGATGGTGATGTGCGCACGCAAGGCAAGGTGGACGGATGGCGCAGAATGACGGTGAAGAAAGCAAATCGGACCGCGGCTGCACATCATTCGTTTCTGCGGGAAAGGCGTGCATGCTGTGGCACAATGAGGGAGAGGAACAAAGCGCCATGGGTCAAGGGACAGATCGGCGGCCGTCATGAATCAATCGGTGAGCAGTGTAGGGTGGCGTCGTTAGGGATACTGATCCCGAATGAGAGAAGCTGGATGTACATCAACGCCGCATGGGCAGTCAACGGTATCCGACCACCTATTGTAGGTAGTTACTGTACAGTACAGAGTTGCCAACTGGCTTCAGAGCTGTAAGCTTACATATCAGCACTGCTAGAATGCTAGGATGTTAGGATACATACTAGGATACTGAGATACTGGAATGCTGGGATGCTGGGCATCTGGGATCCAGGAAGAAGCTCCTGGGGGAAAACGGTCACGAGACCAACGGCGAGCGCGAGATGGGGATGGGGAAAAACGGAGCGCGCAGGCTTGTTCCAGACAACGTTCTGGAAAAAGAACAGCTCGACAGCGTGCAGCGCGCAGGCCGAACCGCAACGGAGGACGAATCGAGCATGGTTAGACTGGGGCCCAACCAGCCAACCCCCCAGACAGCTAGACAGCCAGACAGCCAGACAGCCAGACAACCAGAAGTCGGGCCTGGTGGGTAAAAGCTACAGGTACTGTACGTACCCTGCTGGCGCCTCTTGGCCCTCTTGGCCCTCTTGGCCCTCTCCGTTCTGGTGTTAGTCGCAGCGCTTCCGCTGGCCGCTTGGGGTGGGCGGAATGGATTCAGCCCTTTCCCATCGGGCGTCCACCGGAGCTCCGTCGCAAAAACCCAGGCTCTGACCGAGGGGCGATAACGTGGCTGCTTATCCGTAGGGAACAGGAGACGCTGTAGGTAAGGATTGGCGACGACGAACCAGATTGCAGCCGGTGATGATATGTCCATACTGTGCCCGGCAAAAGGGCCCTTGGGACCCAGCTCGCCCCATGAAGATCGCACTCTCCCTACTGTACTGTACGTACAGTATGTAGGGGAATTCCGCGCAGAAGTTTGCCATTGGACAAACCTTACCTGTCATAAGTTGGGGGCCCGTAAATGGGCAGATGGGCAGAACGGGCAGAATGGGCAGACGGGCAGACGGGCAATTGGATATGATGTAAACAGTGTGGCCTCCAGCATACGAAGAAAAGAAAACCCAATTCGCACATCTACCTGGGCTAGTATCGAGCCATGGCGTAGGCAACCATGGCTGCCAGGGCTGTGATGGACATGCTCCGTAGCTATGCTATCATTGATGATTTCAGTGGTGACGATCAGGACCAATCGACCGGCGGGGATAGCATCAGGACCGATGGGATCGGGATGGTTTGTGCCCATGCTTGTCATGTCAGTCAAAGCAAGCAAGCAAGCAAGCCAGCCAGCCAGCCTGGGCTGCGTGCGATCGATCTGGCGGCGCTGGTGCAGGGAGGGCTGAGGAGGGGGGGGGGCACTTGGGGCACCAACCTGTACTACGTAGAGATGCCAGGCTGGGAGAGAGGGGCAGAGGGGCAGAGGGGCAGAGGGGCATAGAGGGGGCCGGCATGAGCACCAACACAACACAGCACCAGCACCGAGTAGTCTGTACAGATTACGGAGAGGATCCATCCAACGAGGCCAGCAGCCGGATCCCCCATCAAGGCAGTGCTACTGTATGGTTCATGAGGCCTCAATAGAGGGGCAGACTCACCTTGGAACTCACATGCAACTCACTGCACCACTCACTGCACCACTCACTGCACAGAGGGAAGACCATGGCAAGGCGAGAGCGGCTTCGTCTCATCGATGCTCGGCATAGCCGACCTCGGCCACTGCTCGGCACTGAGCCACCCCAAACTGTCAGGTACCTCACGGAGAGGCCTCTGTCGTTGGTGAGCGAAGAGCGCGCTGAAGCGCCGCCCAATGGCCACTCCGCGATGGTCAGCCTCATCCAGCGCCCATCTTCTCCCCCGGAAACGCCCCTGGAAGCGCCCCGGGGGGGGCTATCCATCCCTCCCCTGGAACATCCGGCCTGTGCCACAGAGCCACACCACCCACGATACACCCATCGATGATGGCACGCCACGCCACGCCACGCCACGCCACGCCACACTGCTACTGTAGGTAGCCAACGCCAACACCAACCCCGACTCCAACACCACCACACCTTGTCCGTACCTAGCACAGACTCGGCAGCGCTGCGGGCTAGCTGCCGGCAGCCACTGACTCGTCGCTTCGGGTCCGGCTCCCGTTCCCAGAAGCAGGAGGCGACGAGCTTCAGCGCCGACAGTGCTCGAGTGCCACCCCGGCCCCGGCTGCCCCTGGCTAGCCTACCATGCGTCCACGGTTGTCTAGGTATCGCAAAGCCTCTGCATCTTTCCATCGAGGCTGAAGAGCAGCTGTCGGCCCTACGTAGTTGTTGCCATTCATCCCATGTTCCACCTGGGGCCAGTTTAGGCACTCCATGTTGGGGGAAATCTAGAGCATTCTTCTTCTTCTTCTTCTTCTTCTTCCTCTCCTCCCTTTTCTGCAGTCCGTCCCAGTGGCACAGTGGAGACTGTGATAGACAGTTTAGTTCAGCATCTACTTGTGAGCTACCGCAATGGGCGGTGGGGCCCCTACTTGGTAGCGGCACACTGACAGAGAGGTACGTACTGTATGTACGTACTTGCGGAATCCACCCCATGCACTACAAGATATCGTTCCACTTTACTCTCCGTCCAACCAGCGCCCCGGGATAAAACAACTCAGCCAACCATTTCTCACTGCGTTATCCTTATCCGACCGCCCAGTCATTGCTTCTATGGTGTCAGATGTGTAAGGTGGTAGGCAAGTACAGATTATTTCTCGCCGCCTCGACTTGTCCAAACCGACATCACCGCCATTTCCGACCTCAACTCCCAATCCAACCACGCATTGCCAGCGACATCTCTCATCCGCCCTCTGCGCTTCCGCGTATTTGAAATCGAGCAGAGACAGCAGGCCCGACACACCTCCCCACTACAGAGACGAGACGCTGGGTACTGCATACTACGACGTATCGCGAGCGAGTACCGACGCCACTCGTCCCCAGCGCGACGTTCCGCTTCTCCACCGCCTAGTTGCTAGCATCCTGGCATCTTGAATCCCTGCTCCCTGTGCCCTCCCAGTCTCCCAGTCTCTCAGTCTCTCAGTCTCCCAGTCTCCCAGTCTCCCAGTTGCCTAGTCTCCCTGGTCCTCTACTGTATGTACATTGTACAGTACTGGCATCCTGGTCCCTCCCTGCCCACGCGACGTCCGCCTGCACCGGCACCCACTTGTACTTGCACTTGTACTAGCACTTGTACTTGCGCTTGCGCTTGCGCTTGGCTTGGCCGGTCCGTTCTCTCTCACGATCTTGCCCCGGGCTTCCTCCATTCCTCCATTCCTCTCTATCCCTCCACTCCCCATCCATCCATTCATTCATACATAGTTCACTCCCCTCCTCACCCTTTTCTCACTCCGTCATACCACTCCAACATTCCCAATATCCGCCTACTCACACTTCTCTCACCTCGACGCTTACATCCGTTTGTCCTCCCTCTATCGAAGATTCCTACCATCCACGCTTTTTCCTTATCAGTCGCTATCCGTCACGTACGACACCGCTCTTCGCCTCACCTCCGCCACTCGTCTTCTCTTCACGCAGACCTCTACAACACCAGGCCATCCCGCTTCAGCGCTCGCAACAACTGATCCAACTGCTACAACGCGTTCCGAATAATGGCTGCCGACCTCATCATGCCTACTCTGCCGGGCGACCAAGGGCGCCACTTCTTCTCCCAGCAGCAGAAGCCCCAGCGCCCTCAACACCAACGCGCGCATTCGTACCATATCCCCGTTGGCCCCCAAATCTCGCCCATCAACACGTCTGGAGGCAACAGCCCCGATTCCTCCAACTCGACTTCTCCCAAAGCCCACCACGCCCGCCAAGTTCGACCCATGTACATGCCCGCCGCTCTGCGACCCAACATGTTTCCCTCACGCACTGCCAAACCCAAGACCATCAACGACGATGCAGCCTCTACTACAAGCTCCGACTCGGAGTCTACCCTTCGCCGTTCCAACAGCAGCATGATCAACCTTGCTGGCATGTCCGTCTTTGGCCATCGCCTTACTCGCTCCTCGACCGGCGACACCAGCCTGAGCAGCATCGACGACGATTTTGATATGAATAAGTTTCCCGAAGTCACCGCTCTGCCTAACCGCAGACATTGGAAGGTTAGTTATTCCACTTCACCACTACCCCATCATTCTCCAGGCGGGAGGGACAGACTTTGGACCCTCGCACAATGGCCCCCGTCTATTCCGCGCCACCTCGTACATGTCTCGGAGCCGTTGCAAAGACTCCGGCATCTTGCGTCACCTTGTCTTGAGCCCCTATCTGTCTTCCCTTCCCCCTGATCCCACCTTGGCGAACTTAATGCCACTCGTGCGAGTCATTGGGTATTCATTTGCTAACATGTGCTGTCCGTATAGCCTGACTCTGAATCTTCCGTCTGTGACGATCCCACTTGCAAGCGTCACTTCAGCTACTTTGTTCGTCGACACCATTGCCGCAAATGCGGAAACATCTTTTGCGACTGGCACTCTAGCTTCGCTGCACCTCTGGATCAGGATGCCCGCTTCAACCCGCGCGCCTCCCCTTCTCGCACCTGCGCTCACTGCTTCGACGAGTTCAGGGCTTGGTACGGCCGCAACAGCACCCAGGGCTCGGGCGATGGCTCCACGGCACCTCACGCGGCGTCGACTCCTATTTCCGCCGGTCCCGGGGAAGAACAAACTCTCCGACGAGGTCCCGACCCAGCTGCCAGCGTTCCTCGAGACTGGAACTGGAGCACTTTCTAGGTGGACACATGGATCACGCGTCCTTTTCACCCATTGCTGGGGGCGGTTCGGGCTGACATCGCTCGGTCAAGCCACAGTGTCCGAGTTGATGACAGCATCAATGACCTCGCCTCCACGACTTGAACATTATGCTTTTACTACGGCCAGCGGCAGCACAACGAGATACCCGAAGCGAGCAAGTCGCTTCATGAAGCCATGACAACATGACTTGGAAAGATTGTTAGAAATTACACGACACGGACCCGGCTATGCTGGTCTCCCTGTCACCCCGTTACTTCGGGTTCCTCGGTGGATTCAGCCGCCATACTACTCTAATTGTTTGCAAAGCGAGGCGTCCCAATGGAGGAGAGCGATTTGCCTCCTCCCATGAAGTGTTTTTCTTCTTCTCCTTTTCTTTATCTTGATATTTTCCTTATTGCCTTTGCTCTTCATGAACGGTTTTACAGGTTCAGATACAGCTGCTGAATGCCCGGTCTCATACCCAGAAGACGGTCTTCTTTTCTTGGAGTTCTTGGGCGTCACATATAGAATTAGGCTTTGCTACATGGCTGTGCTGTTTTCTCTCTCAGAGGCTGTTTGATGTGGTGGGAGCACGGGAGCAGTCTATGAATGGAGAGGGGGATTAGAAGGATGAGACTGGCTGCACTACGCAACGTGGTACGTCAACAAGATAGAAGGCCAATAATACGTCTTGCAAGCAAGACATTGATGTTGAGCGTTACCCATCAGACATGCTCTGTCTTTGCCTCTGTGACAGATCTCGAGTGACACCGCCCGATATAATCTCCGCCGACGGGTTTCCGAGACATGTGGTTCTGGGGTGGCTGCCTACCTAGGTACCTACCTACCCTTTGTATGAAGTCTTGGATAGAGGGGTCTCTTGCACCTGTACGATGGCATGCCTGTGGCAATAATGCTGTATAGGGCCTTTGCTTGGCTGGAGCTCTCCCTTGTGATCTTGGGCCGCTCATGAAGAATATGCCGTGTAGGAAGCCGCGGGTTGGCTGGTGGTGTAATGGCACATGGAAACCAATTCATCCTGGATCAGTGTGACCGACTTGCTAGTCGAATCGTTGTTACTACGACGTGTCAAACAGGAGCGTAGAGTGTTTAGTTAACTTGTCTTTTTGTCTTCTCTATCGTTGTCCAAGTATCCATTGAGCTCTGTGTCCTAGCAACGCAACGTGAATAGTCCAATCATCTACTGTTTTTTCTTCCTGTTCCTTGTCCTTTTTTCCTTGGCAATGGCATTTTCACGTTCACGACTCAGCAGGCCCTTCCACCATGATTGCTAGGCCCTTCGGCGCGTCTTGGCGGCAGCCTTTTTGGGCGTGGGGGTCTTGACGGAGGCAGAGTCGTCGCCAGAGCCGTTGCTGACCATGCTCTCGCCGCCGTAGACCTCCTTCTCGATGCCCTTTGCGGCGTCCCAGCCGGCCTTTTCGGCGAGGGCGACGTGCTCGGCGTGGTCGTGGGAGCGCTTGCCGGCAGCCTTTGTGGCGGCGTTGCTGCGCTTGAGGTAGCTGGCGATGAAGAAGCTGACGAAGAGGTAGGTGAGGGGCGCGAGGTAGAGGACGTTGAGCCAGATGGCAAAGGTCTCGCCCGTGGTGAGGATGCAAGGCTCGGTGGCGAGCTGGGTCTCGGCGGCGGGAGAGGGAGAGGGAGAGGGGGCTCCGGCGGCAGCACCGGCGGTGCCAAAGATGAACTGCTTGACCGAGTCGAGGGCGTTGGCGGCAGCCGGGGGCACGACGGAGCCGGACAGTGAGCCGGAAGAGGAGCCGGACAGGCCGGCGGTGACGGGGACGGTGTAGGAGACGAAGGAGTGCAGCATGGTGTAGGAGGCGCCGACGATGAACTGGGTGATTTGCATCGAGGTGAGGGTGCGCTTGATGGCCGTGGGGACCTTGATGGAGAAGGCCGTGAGGGTGTAGTAGGTGTACTGGGAGTTAATTGTTAGAAGAGATTGCCTACCAAGGTGTCTACTTTGCTTGGGTAGGAAGGTACTGTGTGGTGAAGGTGAAGGTGAAGGTGAAGGTGAAGATAAGAGCAAAGGAGACAAACTCACCATGAGAGCGTGGATAAAGGAGTTGACGAGGACAAAGACCCAGATGGGAGCGGCCATGTATCGCATGCCAGCCCACATGCACAGCATGGCGCCGGCGTGGTGGTAGGTCTGGAGGATGGAGCTCTGCTTGCCCTTGGCGAGGATGATGAAGGTATCGAGGACCTCGTAGAACTTGCTGAGGTAGAAGATCCAGCCGTAGTAGGCGAGGCCCTCGTTCCAGAGACGGCCCATGACGTCGCGGCTGGGCAGGCCGTCGACGAGGGGCGCGGCGCTCGAGGACGAGTCAAAGGCGCTCGTCGTCTCGTTGTAGTAGATGGAGTTGCCGAGACCGGCAGGGCCAAGGACGCGGCAGAAGGAGTCGGCGGTGGCGGCGAAGCCGTGGGGGCCAAAGGGGCCGGCGATGCTGCGGCGCATGCCGCCGAGCATGCCCCAAAAAGTCCAGGCCGAGTAGGCGGCGAGGAAGATGTTGTGGAGGACGACAAAGGCGAAGAAGGGACGGGTCCTGCTGATGGGCCAGGGCTTGATGGTGCGGGAGCGGTTGTAGACGTTGAGCAGCTTGACGGTGACGGCGTAGGCGGCGGCGATGGCGAGGGGCACCTTGGGGTCAAGAGCGGCGGAGAAGAGGTGGTCGGGGATGTTGAAGGGCCGCATCACCGAGGCGTCGACGGGCCGGGGCGGCAGAGCGTCGGGGACGTTGGTGGGCGGGAAGTGGAAGAGGCTGGCATCCGGGAGGGAGCGCAGCAGCTGGAAGGGGGCGGCCATGGCGAGGGGAAGGAGAGGGTGAGAGAAGGAGGGAGAGGGAGAGGGAGAGGTAGAGGAAGAAGCTATTCAGAGCTCTGAGAATGTATATAAGCCGGGTGTGGGAGCGTGGTGGTGGTGGTGAGGTGACGCCGGCAACGGAGAGAAGCACGGGGGGTATATCGAGAGGTGGGTGCTCGCAGGGGGAAGAAACAAACTAGAGTGTACCGCCGGAGTCGCCTTGAATGTCGCCAGTCAAAGAAACAGAAGAGGAAGAAGAAGACCAAGACGAAGACCAAGACGAAAGCGAAGAAGAAGAGTCACAGGAGGAGGAGAGGAGGGGAGAAGGAGAGAAGGAGAAGGGGAGGTGAGGGAGGAAGGAGCGGAGCGGAGCTTGCAAGTCTTAAAGCTGGGGCGCACCGACCGCAATTGTGGGAACGGACAAGGACAAGACAAGACGGGATAAGACAGGACAAGGACAGCGAACAATGGCCAACAGACTGACACGACAAGAATCAATGGATGGACGTGATGTACTTGCTGTGGAGGATGTACCGGTACTTGCTCCTTGCTCCTTGCTCCTTGCTTGCTGCCGGCTACTTGCCCCATTTCGGCTGTTGCTGCCAGCGGGAGGCATGTGCAGTTCCATGTATGTACGTACTGTAAAAAGTCCCGGCGGACGGGGAGTGATTTGCATCATCCTCCATGGATCGAGGACTGGAGGACTAAACGGCGGTCCATTACGTTGGCGGTGCGGTTAGTTGGGTTGAGTCGAGTTGAGTTGTGGAGCCGCCCGCCAGATGAAGCAGGACCCTGTCTTTGCCCATTCTGCTGGTTTGGTTGGGCTGGGCTGGGCTGGGCTGTACATGCAGTAATGTAGTACCTACCTTGGGTAGTGTGTAGTCCATGTACTGTATGTTTGTCCGCCTGCCTGTCTAGTGTATTTGGCCACTTGTGTATCTTCAACCCGGCCGGGACGGCAGAGAGGACCGGGCATGACCTGATTTGGCTGCTCATCCCAAGCTTGTTCCATATTGATGTCCCCATCAGTCTGCTTCCTCGTGAACATGTACGGGTCAAGGAGTAAAGAGTACAGAGTACAGAGTACAGAGCACAGAGTACAGAGTACCGGGCAATACTGTAATACATGTACATTCGTAAACACATACCCCAAGGGCCGATATCTGCTCCCTCCTGGACCGGGGGTGGGAAAGAGTGGAGCCGGGGTCCGCCCACGCCGCCGGCGCACCTTTAAACCACGAGTGAGTGGCCGCTGGTCCCAATCCGGCAACTCTGCGGCTTCTGCGACTCTGCAGCTCTTGTGATTCTGTGATTGATGCGATTCTGCATCTCTCTCTCTCCCTCCAGCCTGCGCCTCAATCCAACTTTCATGCTCCCGTCCCATGCGCCTCTCTTCTTCCCCAGACGACCCTACGATGCTATGATGCCACGACGCTGGATTGGCCTGTAGGACATTGGCACACTTTCAGCACCTGCGACAATCGGACAATCAAGGAGAGCCCCCTCCCCTTCTCTTCCATGCTTCTAGACCCCCTCACACGACACGACCTCCCCCCCAGCATCTCGCAACCTCCGAGTGACCTAGCTCACAATGGTGCACCACGCACTGCCCGCCGGTACCCTCGCCGTACCTTGCTCAATGAAGCGTTGATCTCCCGCAGCAAAGTCGCAAGGGGACCCAGCTGCTAGCCCCATCTGGTCCCCTCCTGGCCCAGGCGCCTACTGCATCTGACCTAAACATTCGCCATCTTTCCAGGCTTCCCTCTCTCTGGTTTTTTTTTTGTTGGGGAAGCGCTAATGCAGTCGCGTGTCTGCTTTCTGTTTTCCCCCTGGTCTTTTTTTTTTCTCGGCCTGGCCTACAACTACAGTCGCAGGCAGATGACTACAGATTACCACTACTATATACTACTGTACCCAGGTACTTACCTACCTGCCTAATTGCCTTGGTATGTAAAGTAGCATCAACCAGCACTGCCCACCCAGACCAACTCTTGGCTCTTGGCTCTTGGCTCTTGGCCCTCTACAACGCAATTCAACCGCCTTTATTACAACACAATGATGATTTCCAGCCATCAATTGACCACCCCTACATATTACTTTACTTTGTACATGTTCCCATAGGGTATCCAGCCCACCGCCCTCAACTCTGTGCTACAGTAACACGCATAGCATGGCATCATCAGCCAAACTCAACTACGGTACTCCTTAGACACAGGCCAACCAACGCCAACCAACAACACCAACGTCGAAATCATAGATGCCGCATCCTAGACTGCTTGCTCCATTCCAATCGCCTCCCTCTTCCCAGTGGTACTGTACCTACCACGCCTACCTACTACCTACTCGCCTATCCGTACCTACTACGGCCAGACCAGAACCTCGATCGACAAAAGGCAATCGTCCAGACCCAACACCACATCCTCAACAAATCCCACCATCGTGCCCATTTCCATTTTTTTTCTTCGCCTCCTCCTCCGCCCTCCCTTGCTGCCTTACACACACAAACATCAAACTGCCTCGGCATCTCTCTCCTTCATCCACCTGGAGTGGAGCAGCTTGCTCGGATATCCTTACTCACATGCTCATGACGCCTCTCTCTCTCTCTACTCTATCCATTCTCTTCTGGCTTCCCAGCTTCCCTACCGCCTTGGCCCGCCCCTCCACTCGGCTTTGCTGTCGACCTTGGCCCCGTTTGTACCCCGTACAATGTATTATCCTTTCCCATCGTCCATGATGCCATCCGCTTGTCTCTGTACTTGCATCTCCAATCCTTGCAAATACCCTTGCAGTCCCAGCCAGTACTGTAGCACCCAAGCAAGTATATACATAGGTACCTACCTACTGTACATAAGTTACATGGTAAACTGTAGTCACCCAGTCCATCCAGACTACCACCTGCCTGCTACTCCACGTTTGCCTCTCGGCCGGAAGCGGCTGATGGCGTCAGGGTCCCTTTGCAACCTGCCGGCCATCTCTCAGCTTCTCCTGGGTAAGCCGGTTGAACCAGAGCCCAGACGCCGGTTTCCGGGTCCTTGGTGCACCTTGTCCGATACCTGACTTGATTCCCTTGCTTTGCGCTTCATGCGACGCCAGTCACCCACTCATCTGGATGCTGCCCGAGTTCTGGATCCCAATCCAAGACCAAACAGACTCTACATCAGACCATCAGACCATCAGACCATCACATCATCACACCGTCACGTATTGGACACTTATTCTACATGCGACATTGCACACAATCAACACCAAAGGCAAATCCGTATTCGCATCTAGTAGTGTATTCTTTGGATCAATCAGTCTACTACGGCTAATCAGCCAATCCATCTGCAACTACCCAAGACAATTTCCTTGCATAACTCATATGATACATGACGTCCGTGGCCTACATACACTCATCGTATGCTTAGAACCACTCACCACCGAGCCAGCGGTTGAAAAAGTCAACCGAGTTCTCGGGCTGATCCATGGGCACCATGTGGCCCGCCCCGTAGATCTGCATAAACGTAAAGTTGCCGCTCGACTTGACCTTGCCGTACTCCTTCTTCTCAGACTTGAGCTTGAGGTCCTTGATCTCGGCACGCTTAAAGGCATCGTGGCCAGCCCACTCCAGCTCGTTGGTCCACGCCTGGTTTCCGAGCCAGTTGCAGATGAAGTCGGCATCGCCAGCGTAGATGAGCACAGGGATCTTCTCCAGCACCTTGGGCACGAGGTGGTGGTAGGGCTGCATCCAGTCACCGGCGAACAAGAAGTTGCGGTTAATGTCCATGTTGCAGCTGTCGTAGCTGCTGACCTCGGCACCCAGAGCCTCCTGGACATCCCTCTTGTTGAGGTAGTCGGCAATGTAGCCAAGGCCAGAGTAGCACAGGTTGTTGCCGTCCTCGCAGTTGCCTCGGATATCGTAGACATTGCGGCCGGTGCGCTGGTAGGGGCCCATCATGGCGTTGTTGCAGTAGATGCTGGCGGGAACGCACGACCACGCGCTGCCGGAGTCGTAGCAGCCTTTGATGAGGCTCTGGCAACGGGGCAGGGCGTTGTCCATGGAGCGACACTCTCCCTCATCGAGAACCGAGGGGTAGCCACCCTCACCACATGCCATGGGACGGTAGTAAGCGTACTGGGTGAAGCCATCGGTGAGACCGTTGCCAATCAGGACACTCTTGAGGTTGATGTTTCGGTCCTTGTGGGAGAGAATCTCAGAGGCAAAGACGGGGATGTAGTGGCCGGCGTACGACTCGCCAGCAATGTGGAAGTCCTGCTTGGCGTACTCGGGGAACTGGTGGAAGAAGAGGGAGAGCAGAGCGTAAACGTCCTTGCCAGCGGCGACAGTGTTGCTAACGGAGCCACCACTGTACGAGTAGCCAACGTTGACGGGCTGGTCGAGGAAGATGACGGAGGCGTTGTTGTTCCATGAGCTGGGGTTGTCGACCAGCTCAAGCTTCTTGTTGATGGACGAGGGGCCCAGCTCGAGGAAGAGACCGGTCAGGGAAGAGCAGCCGGGGCCGCCGTTGAGCCACAGAACGACGGGGTCGTTCTTGGGATCGTTGCGAGACTCAAAGAACCCTGGATCATAGTCAGTCGCTATGCGCATGACAGGTCAAGTGGCAGGACCAAAGAAAGACTTACAGTAGAAGAGGTGCTTGTCTTCTTCCTCGTCATCGAGGTAACCGCTGTACTGCTTGACAGTGTCGACCTTGAGCTTGGCAGGGTCGACCTTCTTGGCGCGCAGGTTGTAGTTGTCGAGTCTGCCACCAATCTTGCGTCGGGACTCGCCCTCCTCCTCAACCCACAAGGACTGGACATCAGCGCCCTTGACGACGTGATCCCAGTGGGTGTCGGGGCGGCGGGAGGCCTTCTTGGGCTTGGGAGGGAGAGCATTCTCCTTGAAGCTCTCAACAGCCTCGGGAACCAGACCAGCGACCTCGTCCCAGACGGCCTTGGCCTCGGCGGTCAGCTCGCCGAACAAATCCTCAAAGGGCTTGACCCAAGAGGCGGGATTGAGGGTAATGGTGTGCTTCTCGGTGGCGGCGCCGCCTAGGACCTTCTGGTCCAAGGCCATGGCCGAGGTGGCAGCACCCAGCACGAGGGCGGATGTAGACAAACGCATGATGGATGCGATTGCGGTTCTGCTGATGGAGATGGAGATGGACGGATGAGGGAGAGATGGGAGATGTAGAGGGAGGAGGAAGAGGAGGAGGCAGATGCGGAGGCGGAAGCGGACGAGGACCGACAGATAAGAAGGAGCGGCACAGCAGTAGCGCAGGCGGCGACGTACAGTACGTGAGTGCTACTGTAATTGGCGCTAGCGGAGCCCGGGGGAGCTGCCCAGCAACTGGAGCTGCTGGGGGATATCTAGCCAATCAGCACCGCTCGCGGGCAAGTGCCTGCCTCAGGATCTGGACCATTGTGCCACCCCGCGAAATCGTTAGCGGCAGGGCGTCCATCACCTGCCTTCCCACCCGCCTGCCTAGCCGTTCACCCCGTTGTAGCTCACTAACGCCAGTTGACCAGGACTCGCCGCAAATGCTGATAGTGCTCGATGGCGGCAGTGACCCGCTTGCGTGGTCGTGGACAAGTCACACAGCCAGCCGGCGAGCAAGCCAGACAGCCAGCCCCTGCACCGCAAAGGTTCCGGGCACGCTAAGGCCCAATCCGGCATATCGGGGCTGGCCCGCAGGCACAAGGTTACATGATACATGACGCCTGGAGTCCCAGAAGTCCCCAAGGTTGCTTGGTGCTTGTGTCTTGGTGCTTGAGTCTTGGGTCTTGGGACCTGGGACCTGGGACCTGGGACCTTGATAAGCCGACAACGAAAAAGCACAAACACCAAGATCCTTACCGTAGCTTCCTGAGTGAGGCGAACAACTGGGTCTTTGCGTACGAAATACATACATACTCACTGTACTGTACTCGAGGCACGTTGTGTTGGACCAGCCTGTCAGCACTTGGCCACGCGTGCCTGGCTGCGGCGTCTGCCAGCGCGTCGCCACATTGCAGGCATGACGTATCCGGCACATGCGCGTCCCTGGCCATGGATCGTCTGCGGTGAACATGAACATCGCGTGTTTTGATTCTGGCGGGAAGATGACCCTTGATGGTCTAGGCGGTCAGTCTATCTCGCAATGCTACGATGGGTTCCCAGATAGCACCTCCCATCTAGCTACATAGGTAGATAAGCATGTATGTACAATTCAAACTCAAGACACGCCCATGTCCAACTGGTTCATGCATACCGCGACGGCGCCATGATCTTCACGCAAAAGCATGCGACACGACAGTGGGTCTTTACTTTACATACTAGACCCTCCCTGTACAGTATTATGCAATATGTACGGTGCAATCAAGTATTTGGCATAGGCACAACTCGTCCAGCCTTTGCTTCTGATAGCCCAGGCAATAAGTCTGAGCCAGAAATATTCACACATAACCTGTATGCCCTTCCTTTTGTGCCTCCTAATTGACCAGAGATTCCACGGTGGCCAACGTGAGACAGGCCAGGGCAGGTTTCTCTCTACACTCTCGCTTCGAGTCCATCATACGCTTGCTTTCAGTACTGATTGATGAGAGACCTCATAATCCTTACCATCAAACTTATTCCGAGTTACTTACATCCGGCCACCCGAGGCTGCCTCATGGCAATCGACCTCTCATGTCTCTACAATCCTCATATACCACAAAACCCATCGCCATTCACAGTATTTACTCCATTCGAACGGACTCAAACTTCGGAAGCTACCGTGGGTCAAAGTGGTAGCCGTCTAAGGTACCAGTCAGAGAGCAACGTATTCAAATGTATGGCTACCAAAATCTGCGTCTCACTGCAACATGCGTCTTCCTATGCGAGACTGTCGACGCCTCGAAACTAGACCCGCTACTTGCGCATCCCTAGGAGACTTGCAGAACAAGACAATGACATGGGCAGCACAACGTTGCTAGTCAAGATACTCCTGACGCCGAAACTTTGGTGCAAAGACAGCGCCAATAAGTGCGTCACTGGCCGTAATACTCAACGCCATGACGGTCACACCGATGGAAGGGTCAAAGATGAGTCTCCATGATGGTAGGTGACTCAAAATGCATCTTTGCCTCCCAGTTTGCTGGGCTGGTAAGCCTATCAGGCAAGGCGGGGCAATTTTGCGCAAGAAATTCCCACTTCGCGGGGTCGATGGGAAAAAGCCTAGACAGGACGACTCCGTCATCCCAGCTGCGCCAGTCGGCGTCCATATTTCTGCACCTCCATCCTTCCTCTCTCTCTCTCCGGCCTTCAAGAAACAAGACTGCCAGGCCCGACTTGTTTACCCCCCATCACAGCCGTCGCAATGTCTCGCGTCATCCAGCAACCGTCGAACCAGATCAAACTCACAAACGTCTCACTCGTGCGCCTCAAAAAGGGCAAGAAGCGCTTCGAGCTCGCATGCTACAAGAACAAGCTGCTCGAATGGCGCTCCGGCATCGAGACGGACCTCGACAACGTACTCCAGATCCCAAACGTCTTCCTCAACGTCTCAAAGGGCCAGACGGCGCCCCGCGAGGACCTTGACAAGGCCTTTGGTAAGGGCAAGTCAACAGACGACATCGTCCTCGAGATCCTCAAGAAGGGCGAGATGCAGGTTGGTGAAAAGGAGCGCGCCGCCCAGCTCGATCGCGTCCACACAGAGGTCATCAGCATAGTGGCGGCCAAGCTCGTCGACCCGCGCACCAAGCGTGTCTACACCTCTGGCATGATTGAAAAGGCCCTCGACATGCTCAGCTCCCAGGCGCATACCACGGACAAGACGGCAAGCGCCGCCGGCAGCGGCACGGCCACACCGGCGACGGGCGACGAGGGCGAGAGCAAGCCCCGGGCAAAAGAGCACAACTGGACGGGCGTCGTCACGACCAAGAGCGCCAAGAGCCAAGCCCTCGAAGCAATGAAGGCCCTCATCGAGCGACAGCCCATCCCCGTCGCCAGGGCGCGCATGAGACTGCGCATCACATGCACCACGAGCGTCCTCAAGCAGGCCGTCAAGTCGGCGCCAAAGGCGGCGGCCAGCAAGGAGGACGAGGGCGAGCAAAAGGCCCCCGGTACCGTCAAGGACCGGATCCTGGGCTACGTCGAGCAGGTGGAGAGCCAGGATGTCCTCGGCTCCGAGTGGGAGGTCGTGGGCTTCGTTGAGCCGGGAGCATTCAAGGCCTTGTCGGACTTTATTGGCAACGAGACCAAGGGTCAGGGACGGGTCGAGGTTTTGGACATGGCGATTACACATGAAGACTAGATGACGAAGAAATGATACCCTTTTTGCCAAAACCACATTGTGCACGGCTCCTCTGACGGCGATTTCTATTCCAACCTCCTTTTAATGCTCGTCCAGATTCTCATTTGTCCATTCGTAATCACATGGTCCCATGCACGGAGTTGTCTTCCTATCACTCCAACCAAACACTTTGTTACTTGAATGCTTTTTGATTCGATGACTCTGACCTAGAGTACAGCCCTAGCTGTGAATGCTGAAAGCAATCCTCTCAAAATGCTCAGAAAGATGGAGAAACCAGCCGTCACGCCTGTCCACCCAATACCATAACCAGCATCACGCTTAACCACCCTTCTTCTTGGACACACCGACGGTACGGCCACGGCGGCCGGTGGTCTTGGTGTGCTGACCACGGACACGGAGGCCCCAGTAGTGTCGGAGACCACGGTGAGCGCGGATCTTCTTGAGACGCTCGAGATCCTCACGGAGCTTGGAGTCGACAGCGTTGGCCAGAGTGTGGGAGTCCTTGCCGTCGACGATGTCACGCTGTCGGTTGAGGAACCAGGCGGGGATCTTGTACTGGGTAGGGTTCTGGACGATGGTGACGATTCGCTCGAGCTCTTCGGAGGTGAGCTCACCGGCGCTGCAAAACACAAGTCAATACCGGCGCTTCTAGGGTTCTTGCGTGCTGCATGCGAGGAATGGGAGGGCCATACCGCTTGTTCAGGTCGACATCGGCCTTCTTGCAGACCAAGTTGGAGTATCGGCGACCGACACCCTTGATCTTGGTCAGGGCGTACATGACCTTCTGCTTACCGTCAACATTGGTGTTGAGGAGACGCAGGATCTGTTCCCATGGTTAGCGACTCGTATGCTCCCCATAATCTCGTCTCTTCGCGATGTTGTGGTCGATCGATTCGATGTTGCAAAAAAGATGCCAGCGCGGCGGCAACAGCGAGGGAATCGCGTCCGTATCAACAGAGAGGGTTACTTACGAACTGGAAGTTCGACTTCTCTCCCGATACGAGCGACATGATGGGCAACTTCTATCGGTCGTTGCCGTGCTCGATTGATGTTCGATGAATTCGGGTTGAAGGTAAGAAGGCGGAGATTTCGAAGCCCTCGCTAAAGGTGGTGGAATTTTCGAGCCTGTGGGGGCACGAATAGGGCAAGATTGGTGCGCACGAAAATGGGCAAGGTCACGTGTAACGCGCAGCAGAAGCGAAGCCGTACAGTGCTCTCGTTCAGAGAGAGCCTCACACACTGTACATAAGTCACATGATATCTATGAACACGAGGAAGAGGTGCAATATTTGATTGATGAGGTTCGCCTTCCTCCCAGTTGCGCTGCCATAACGCTCGTGGTGTAGTTTGACTAATGTCTAATACTAAGTCGAACAGAATTCGCAAGTGTGTCCATTCTGTAAGCTTTTATACATGCCAGGTTTGGCTCGTTCGTTGGGTTTACATGGGGACATCCAAGTACAGCATGTACAAGACCTCAAAAATTGGTGTTTGCAAACACGATAATTCAGCACCGTGACAGCCACCATGAGATAAAAGTTCTGTTTCTCGATAACCAAAACCGTTTCCTTCTCCCATATCAAAGTTGATATATCTGTTCTGTATGGAGATCGTGAGCACAGTTTTGAGATCACCACAACACGGTACAAGGGACGGTTCAGTAGACCGCCAAGTACAGTGCAAACAGGCAGTGCTACTGGCTCTCCGCCACGTTGCGGATCTTCTCTCATCCCTTTACAGAGAGTACCGGGGTGCCTCTGCTGAAAATTTCACCACCACCAACCTGCTCATCACCCAAGCTGTATCCTCATCGCACCCTGCGACTAAACGATGGAGATGGCAGGCATGCCGAACCAGAAATGCTATTCGCTCTGAAACCAGACAAGAACAGCTGATATTTCTGTTCCACCAACGGTAGGTTCTTATCGTAAAACACCAGCAGTAGATAGTTTGATGTCGTCTTTTGCCATTGCTCGGTCAGCCTAGTCACACCGACTGATCTTGAGCCGGATGCCTGCAATTTGCGGGCACGAGACAAGAAGAACATGACAACGCTTTTTGAGTACGGAGACTTCAGTGCATTCCCTGCCGCATGAAGCCCTTCGTAATTTATCTGTTGTTACATATGTCTACCCATATCTAGGGATGACGCCCTTGTTCCCCCATAACGCCTGTTTCGTAGAGCGCTTGGTTTATGCAGCCCGGCCCTCTCACTGAACTTCCCTTTGGCCGCGGAATGGACCCTTAGTAACTTCGCACACGGAGGGGAATCAAGATTGAGTACTCTCCTGGACCATTCTGGTATCATGTGGGCTGGGCCACTCCCTTGGTCGCTTCAAGTAAGCATCCAGTAATTTTCGTAGGTTGGGTATGTCAGACGGGCCGAAAATGTCTCGACTGTAGAGCACCAGCCTATCGCTTTCTTCGACCTTGACTTGTTTAAAGCCGCGAAGTTTGAGTAGCTCGTCAAGGCCTGCAACGTTCGTAAGTCTGCTGTAGTCAAATATCCCAGGGAAGAACGACTTCATTAGAGTTGATCGTTTATCCAAACAGTCCAGGGTAAAAACCGAAATCTCGAGTGTCAGGCTTTCTAGTCCGATGCATTCAGCTAGCAAATTGAACGCTTCTGCAGACTCCGGCCCGCGCCAGTGGACGGTGATATGGCGAACGTTGCTGCGCAGCCGAGTGTTCAGTTTGAGCTGGCCCCTCATCTCACAGCAGCAACCAAAGTATACTCCTTTCTTCCGATACAAGGCCTGAAAGAACGCATCACTCAAGGCCGGTCCAAGGTAGCAAGTCAATGTCTTCATCTGAGAACTTGCTGTGCGACGCTGACTTAGCATCAGGCACTTGCACTGCGTTTCCTTTGTCGTCCGTATAATGGTCTTTGATCTAATGAGGATATCGACTAGCAGCTCTATGATAGTGACGCGAATCTTTAAAGGTAGCTTCATGGAAGGGAAACATTTGATCTGAGCCGGCCGATCTGAGAATATGCATATTCGTGAGCTCAGGAAGTAAACAGGTATGGTGGACAATGTTACAATCCTACCGACCACTTCGAGTATTTTGATGCACATCTCAATAATTCCCACGCACGTGTTGGGCTCCTCGGGCTTATTCCTGATCATAGTTGTACACTTGGCAATTGTAGGTACCCAAGATGGCTACTCGCCGATTTGGGCTTAGTCGAACCAAGCGACCAAGCTCCGAGGCGTCCATGTTCCCATTGCAATAATCGTCATAGGCGCGCAAAAGAACTTGTGTATTCTTGGACAGGTCACATGTGGAAGGCACCGACCTCGCGTTGGGGGCTTGCCACGAGTTAGAAGGCATGATGTTGGCGGAGTGCTGCGGTACTGTGTGATGCAATAATGTCAAAAGCAGAAGAAGTTTATGTCAAGATGTGCGTCGACGCTTTTGAGACGAATGTTGTTTGAACAGTGAATATCGAAAGGATGGTAAGGCAGTGTTGTCAGTACTGTCTCCGTTCGTGAATTACCTACCTACCTAGGTAGGTATTCACATTGCCTACCTAAGTGAGGTATACAGTCTGTTACGAATCCATGCGCACCTGACAAACTGGAAAATATTCATGACGAGCACCGTGTCACATGGTTTCTCCAGCGCAGCAAAAGCAAGAAACGGCGAGAAAAAGGTAGCATGAATTACTCTTAGCAGTTCCTCGTGGCCGTTTCTGGAAACCCGTTGTCCTCATCGCTATGTCGATGATAACTTTCAGCGTGCGAGATACAAGGGGTTGGGTTTGGTAGTTGAGTCAGGTATGTTTGCTGGCATGGTGTACTATCTGCTACAGCAAGTCAATTGCGTGAGGCAGGCGAAGCGCATCTGCACCACGATAGTTGTAGGTCTCGTCTAACCTATCTAGCTGCCTGGACAAGACCATCACGACTGCTATAGGGCCCTTGTCAAGGATGGAAATATAAGTCCCAGAGCTACCATTAAGGGGAAAAAATGGCGTTACGGTAGGTTGACTGCCTACTAGGTAAGTCAAATATCTAGGGAGGTGTTTGTGGAAAGGTCAGGTTTTACAATCGGCTCCTGTGACTAATGAATGTTGCGCCTCGATCCCAACTTCGCTCTCGATTAGCTCTCAGGATGTGCCCGTACTTATGCTATGCTGCCAAATCCGTTTGTATGTGCGATTACGATGAGAAGGATGGGACAGCATGAATATCGGTTATGAGCACAATTTCGGACAGGCTCTACTTTGTTGTTGGAAAAAGAACGCTTTTAGGTTCATGTCAATTAAACGCCTCTGGTTTCTATACCAGCCCTTGGCCAGGTATGGTTCCAATACCCTAGCCAATCCCTGTCCGATATCGCTAAATGTTCAAATGATAAAAAGAGTTGTGATATATATGTCTTCGTGTAGTGTACGTGCAAGTCGTGGTTCCATTGCAGTTTTATGCCGTGATGGGAATGTCGGCCACAGGTACCATGGGGTTCCTGGAAATGCTTGAGGTGTGTGTATGTGTATGTATGTACAGGCAGGTGGTGTGTAGTGTATATGTGCGTGTGCTGATCGCAGCGAGAATGGTGGTGGGTTGGTTGCTGGAGGCGGGGAGAAATGGAGGAACCTCCGCGGATGCATTCCAATCTACCAAATGGACATTGTCGTGCCCAACATCAACCTCTGATTGGCAGAGGCCGTTGCCCCAGATTGGCGAGGGCGACGCAACGTGCCAGTGGCGGCGACGCTGCAGCCTCCGATGCAACGGCTCCATGGGGATTCCGTGCATCCAACGATTGTGGTGTGGTAGACTGGATGAATTGGATGAATTGGATGGTGGGTTGGTGGGTGAGTGGCGGGTGGGTGAGTGGCGGGTGGTGCTGGAATTGTTCTAGACTGTCCGCAATAGCCGGCGTCCCCGCTAAGCAAGAACGGTCGCCTCATTGTACGGAAAACGGCTGGACCGAAAGCCCGTCGGAGGATTCGCCGAGGTCGATCATGCTAGGGGATCGGGTACAGCAGGGGCTCACACCAATGAAATCGTCGTCCTCAATCTGCTCGGGTCGTGAAGCACCAAAGGTGAAGGAGAAGTGTGAGAGCATCTCCTGATGGCGCAGGTTCTGGGTAGTGAGGGGCCTTTCGCTTGGGTGGATGACGGTTCGCTTCTTGGACCTGCTGCTCTTGGACTTGCTCTCCTTGCTGCTGCGGGACTCCTTGTCCTTGTTGGACCCCCAGGTCCACGTCCGGCCCAGGCGTGATGACGACTTGTGCGTTGATGAGAGCGAGGTTTCGCTGGAGGCGGCGGTGGAGGAGTTGGTGACGGTGGTGGTGCCGCTGTTGGTGTCGCTCTGGGATGAGCTGCTGGAGGAGCCTGAACGGCGGAGAGCGCGGCGAAAATGGTCTCGGATAGCCATGGTGAAGTAGGTGTCTTGGTAGTTTGGTGGGTGGGGTGTTTGGTGATGGTGACGTTTAAGTTGATGTTATTGTCGTTGACGGGTGGTAGAGATGAAATGAAGAAGACGAAACAGGTGCGTGAGTGTCTCTCTATATGGACTCTATGAGTGTAGTGACGTGCGTATCAGGGATCGATGCATGTATGTATGTATGTATGGTATTAATAGGTAGCCGGTAGTTGAAACGTGTTTGGCTGGTCTAGTCGTGGGGATGTGGACGGTGCATCGGTGAATTGACAGGGTTTGGGTCATAAAACAGAATCGCCAATAGATAGATGGAGATGACCATGGCGAGGCGAGGCTTCTTATTATAATCAAAACAGGAATGCCCAAAGCAAGGGGGAAAACGAAACCCCTCAAGGAAAGATGCCGAACGACCGGCTCCAGGATGAATACGGACGGCGGGCACGAAAACGTGTGGCGAGCAGAAGTCCTGGGCAAAGCCTGGTCGGTGCTTATTGGGGGAGGGGGGGGGGGGCTGACCCGCTTCTGCCGCTGCGCGAAGCGACGAGATGATGAAAAGGCTCGCTCGCTCGCTGCTGGGTCTGGGTCCATGGCCCATGCCACGTTCAGCCTCAAAAGGGGTCGCCCAACCAGTGGTTGCATCCACTTGTTGCATTACAGAGTCCTCTCCGGGGCTCCATACTGTGTGGAAGGGCACGAAGGCACGAAGGCACGAAGGGTTGCCGTCAACGTGCTGCAGTCTGCAGAGTCAATCCGTCTAGCGCAATCGTTTTCGCCCAAGTTGATTTGCATCGGGCCGGATTGGTTTCCGTGGGGTTGGCTTCTACATACTTACTTTAGAGTAACTTACAGTAGGCCGCCGAGTTCTTGGAAGAGGGTGGGATGGCACGGATGGCCAAGATGGATGGGGTGTGGACTGCGGCAACTCCATTGAGGATTCCCGGCATTCAATCCTTGCGAAACAAGACTATTGGATTCTTGGACTCTTACGCACTGCCCAGGGCAAAGCAGCCAAGCCTCTCTCCGAAGGAGGTGGCAGGGGCAGGCTGACAGTCAAAGACAACTGTTTCTACTGCCTGGAGATGTCTGCAGGTCTGGATGTCTGCATGTCTGCATTCTGCACACTGCACATTTGCAGACATCTGCAGGGCTTCCCCCCGGTGGCTGATGGATGGCTGAGTGGCACCGACATAATAGCCGCCCCGGCAGGATAAAGGATACATAACAAAGGATAAAGCTGGAAACAAGGTGTGCATCAAGATCCGAAAACCCTGGCGGCTTCTCATCCGTGGGGTGGTACGGGACTGAACAACAGCCACTGTGCAGTACAGATTACTACTACTACTGAAATAACTCCGTGCCGCCCGCCATACAACCATACAACCATACAACCACAACAATCCCGTCCCGTCGCATTCCCGCCCGTCTTTCCCCAGCACAGTCTGTCCACACTGTGACTTCCCCCCCATCCCGCACTTTTCGATTTCCGGCTAAGACAGGTTTCTGTGGAGGCCCACGGATTCCCCCTCATCGGGTTGGGGAAACCCGGAGACGGACGGGTCGGGCAAGGGTTACGACGTCATCCTTCTCCAGTCAGTACCAGGTAGCGCCGAGTTGGTCCCGCCGCCTCGGTCGCCCATTTCTGCTCGCTCGAGGTTTTCGACAAGCGGACCAGTGTTAGTCCTCCTGGCTCTTCACATTTAGCTTCTGCAATGCGGCGCCGCCCCTTTGGGCCCTTTGGGGGGTTCATATTGTGGTGTAATTCTTCGTAACAGATTCATCATAAGGGCAGATTTTTCACTGCTGGCTGTGTTAGCTGCCATTGCTGGCTGCCTAGAGTACTCCGTACAGTAGCGCTCCCTTCGCCAAGGCCGGATGGATGGTTGCATAGGTAGGTGTCGCATCCTCCCAACCAGGATCCATCTCCCCACAGGGTTTTCCTGCCAAGCCCTGCCAACCCCGACAACCCCGACAACCCCGAATGTTCCATTTTTGGGCCCAGAAATAGGTAGTCTATGTACTGTACGTAGGTGTCTTAGTCAGGTAAGGCAAGCAAGCCAGCAGGGCACGCAGATGGGCAGACAGGATAATCTGTGCACAATTGGACAACTGCCTTGCTTGACTGCCCACCTATCGAGCAACGCTCTCGCCCCCAAAGGCCCCGGCACTGCCGACCCCCAACCCGCCAAGTACCATCAATCCCCAGACTACTGCAGCTACCTCGCCTCGCATCTCCTCTGGCACCAAGTCGCCCTCTGCCAAGTCAGCCACCTCAGACTTTGACGGCTTGTATTCATCCTCGTCCTCGTCCGTGTCCGTGTCTTCAGACTGTTGCGCCCGGGCCCGGCGCTTCGGTACCACCGCCGCCACCTCTTTGCCGCTACTACTTGCATTTCGCGTTTCGCCTGTGTTTGACTCTGGCTCATTCTCGGCGCTGCTACGTCCTAGACTGCCCAAGGCTGGCCCTGCGACACCCAGCACGTCCGATGCATCAATTGTACCTCTGGCGGCGGCCCAGGTGCCAATGCTGAGGGCTGATAGGATCACGTCCCAACCAGCCCCTCCAACCACCGGGTGGTCCCAGAGAGCGTTGAGCACGCGACCAAATGCGGTAGTGGTCCGTTCCCACGCTGACCGTTGCTCCACGTCAAAGGGCAAGTGGATGCTGTGCCGATGGTAATAAGAGTCCGGCACATTGTACGCGAGGCCCACAACCGTCGCTTTGGCGTGGAGAGCAAAGCACACAAAGGCAATCACTCGATAAAGCTTCCTGTAGGTGCCATAAGCTTCGTGAGGTTGAGCAAAGGTCTTTCCCCACTTGGCCGGCACGAGATAGGGTAGCGCCAGAGGAGTGATGCTGAGGAAGCGTGTAACCAATACCAGGTCCCTCATGGACTCGGTATTGACCATGTAGGGCATCGCGTACAAGGCCGCCGACTGGAAAGCAACGACCGTCAAGAATAAGGAAATGTGCGGCATCCAATTCGCAGGTTTCGCTGCAAACACTCTGTTTCGCAACCGCACATACCTACGAACCAACATGGTCAGCTCCGTGGAGGTTGGGGTACAAGTCATCACACATACCTAGAGACGGGCAGCGTGCCACGATCATCGATGGGCAGGGGTGAAGGGGTCAGTAGCAGAGCCACAAAGAACAAGTTCTGTGCGAATGCGAGGGATACAAACTGTCCAAGAAGCTGGAAGCTCCAGAGCAGGGGAATGTTGCGTCGCCGCCCCTCGGTTGCCAGAAATGCGCTCCATGCTAGCAGGCCCAGGTCGGCCTGTTGTCCCCACCAAAAGCGACGAGCTTTCTCCGTCAAGATCTCAATGGCATCGAGGTACACAGGCGTGGCGCTGAGCCATCGGGCAAGGTAAATCGGGGATTGGTTTCTATCCGCCGAGCTGTAGAACCTAACCACGGGCATCGTACGTGTTAGCTGTATTGGCGTTCCATGCTGAGCGCTGACTTTGGGCACATACCGAGCGGGCAACTCTATGCCTTGCTGGCTTGCCCAAACTTTGTAGGACAGGATCGCATAGCTGATGGCCGTGTAGAGAGCTCGAGACAAGCTGATGGCAGCCAGCGTGGCAAATATGGGAAGCAGCTTGTTGCGCCAAGCCTGCCTTTCACGCGTGTTTGACGACGGAGAGAGGCCGCGATACGCACGATAGAGGCTCCGGGACGCCTCGAAGGTTAGGAAGGTAGCCACTAGCCCATGGCAGACGACAGTTCCAACTCTGGTATAGCTGCAGCGACAGAGTTAAAAACATGAGCTTCCCGATACCAAAGGAACGTGGCTGCGACCTACCTGATTTCTGACTCGAGCTGGATGGGCGCCATATCGATGACCTGGTGAAGCTCCGCGATGAGGCCGTTGGTGTCGGAGTCGGAGTCGGAGTCGGAGTCAGTGACGGAAGAGGAGTGGGGGGAGAGCCCCAGGCGGCTCGCGATCAGCCAGTGCTGCCAGCCCCGCAGTGTGGCTGGAGACATTGTGGCCAAATAGGCAGCAGCGGGTGATGATCACTATTACTGGCGAATGCCAACCGTGTTAGCGACAAATGGGCACAAGCAAACCAGCACCGCAATGGCACTCTTTCTGTTGGAGGTTGCGTCTCAAAATGCGAAATTCCTGGGACAAGGGCAGGCAAATCCATAACATGGCAGCATTTTTAGTCCAGGACCCAGTTGTGTGCCGTCACTCACTACCCTGGCTTGCCTGGCAACCTGGCAACCTGGCAACCTGGCAACCTGGTTACGACACGTGAAAAGCCAGGTATCTAGGTTGGGTGGCTGTTGACCGCCATTATGGCCTGGGGACCGTTCGATTACATGCCTATCTTTCTACCTACCTACAATGCCCATGGACATTCACATGCCTGTTCGAGGGAGCAAGAAGCGAGTGGGGATGGGACAAAGGCAGGGCAACACCAGCCAGGTCTAGCCAGTTCATTCGGTATTTCGCAAGTGTTGAACTGAATAGTGTTTACGTAGCTTACTTGAATAATCCGGATTTAAAGCGTAGAACAGGTTGGCAACTGGCGCTGAAAGTGGTGACGCACTTGCGCAACCCTAGCTCCTCCCGACCTCCGCCTCCTCCTCCAGCTCCAGTCCAGTATTCTCTTTGCCATGTCCACGGCCAGCTTAGCCTTCGGAAATGCCTCGGCCATAATGAGCCAGTTTTGGGGTATCAGTCTCGGCTGTCATCCTGATGCTTGTGGGCGGCCATGGTACAGGGTAGCTTCGGGTGAAGTTGGATCCGCAGGACACAATGGCGTTGTAGGCCATCACGAGCACAATGACAAGACCGTCTGGCTAAATAAACATAACATGTGCCTACGCTATGGGTTTGTTGCGATATCCCCGGCCCCCATTGCCAGGGTTGGCTAACAGGCTTCTTTTTCACCTGACCAGCGTGGATATCGGGCTTTACTGCGATACTGCGAGTGACTGTTTCCCCGCGCATCCACCGTACATGCACAGCAGCTCGCGCCCATTGTTGACAAGTGACACTATCAACACAACAAAGCACAGCAAATAGCAAAGCGTGGACAGCGCCAGTACCCGGACAAAGATAGGCGATGTGACTCTGCCACGCTGTAACATGACACTCGAGCTGGCCCTGCGACACGCAGTCACACACACCCTCCTTTTGCCGTCGGCTATGCTCCCAGCAAGGAACCCGTCGTTGATTTGCTGCGCCCATTCTCCAATCCAGGAACCTTGGTGATCAACCCTCCCCCCCTCCCCTCCCCCAGCTCTGCGATTGTGACGCAACCTAAGATTATCCGGTCTCGTGACAGTCTCGACCACATGATGGCACAGCACTGACATGTTCCCCTGCGATTGGGAACCGTGACACATCTGCCACTCCAGAGGAAGGTCATTTCTCCCACACTGCGCCCTGCAAGTTGCAACCGACTGCGGCACTCGCTGCTCGAGGCCTCTGCCGTAGGCCATTATCTGTCGTGTGAGTAGTCTGCGTGCCCTGACACTCGTATACGTCATCTGGGCCTGGTGTACAATCCCGGACTTCGCGCGTTGCATGCACCTTTGGACCTAGCCTTAAGCCTTTGTGAATCCCACGTCGATTTTCCTCTGCCGAAGCGAGCGTGGACACGTCTGTTCACAATGTCCGAGACGCCCAGATCCGCCGAGGCGGCTCCAACGGCCGCCGTATCACCGTCGACGAGTCCTCGAGACGGCCCTGCCAGTCCTCCAGACGTCCCCAACGATCATGCTGCTGCCGCCGGCTATTTCGACGAGCGATCGCCCCTCCTATCATCAACCAGCGGCAGCGGTGCCCAAACTCCCGATGAGCAGCAGCACATTGGCGACCAGGGCTCCAAGAGCTTGTGGTACCTGGTGCTGCTGACCATTAGCATTGGTGGACTCCAGATTGCCTGGTCTGTGGAGCTCTCCAACGGCTCGCCCTATCTGCTTTCCCTGGGTCTCAGCAAGTCGCTGATGGCCCTGGTGTGGATTGCCGGCCCTCTGACCGGCACTCTGGTCCAGCCCTATGTCGGAATGCTGAGCGACAACTGTCGCGTGCCGTGGGGCAAGCGGAAGCCCTTCATGGTGGGAGGAGCCTTGGCCACAGTCGTGGCATTGATGTTCCTGGCCTGGGCCAAGGAGATTGTCTCCGGCCTCCTAGGGATATTTGGCGCCCGGCCCGAGACGCAAGCCGTCAAGGTGACTACGATTGTGGTCGCCGTGGCCGGAGTCTACATCTTGGATTTTGCAATCAATACGGTTCAGGCCGCCATCAGGGCCTTTATCGTGGATTGCGCGCCCGCTCATCAACAAGAGGCCGCCAACGCCATGGCTAGCCGCATCACTGGAGTCGGCAACATTGTTGGATACGTAGCTGGATACATTGATCTGCCGAAACATCTCTGGTTCCTCGGAAGGACCCAGTTTCAGGTCCTCTGTGCCATTGCGAGCATTTGCCTTCTCCTCACCATTGCCCTCAGTACCACAGTCATCCACGAGCGGGATCCTCGGCTGGACGGACCCCCCAAGAAGGATAGCCCAGGCATCATAGCCTTCTTCTTCACCATCTTCAAGTCCATCAAGCGACTACCTCCCCAGATCCGAAAGGTCTGCGGTGTCCAGTTTTGCGCATGGATCGGCTTCTTCCCCCTCCTCTTCTATACGTCCTCATACATTGGAGAGATCTACGTTGACCCGTTTCTGCAAGAAAACCCCAACCGCACCCCCAAGGAGCTGGACGAACTATATGAGCAGGCCACGCGTATTGGTACATTTGCCCTCCTCATCAACTCCATCGTGAGCCTGTGTACCAACGTCTTCCTCCCATTCTTCATTGCGCCGACCTACGACACTCAGCCTGTTGGGCCAGGTGGACTGCGCAAGCTCGACCAAGGCGACGGCTGGTCTTGCTTGGAGCGTCTGAGGATACCTGGCTTTACTCTCAAGCGAGCATGGTTCGCCTCGTTGATTCTCTTTGCCGGAGCCATGTTTTGCACTGTGCTGGTGCGCAGTGTCCAGGCGGCGACTGTGCTCATAGGGCTCGTGGGTATCACCTGGGCCATGACGCTGTGGGCGCCGTATGCCATCATTAGCGCCGAGATCAGTCGCCGAGATGCCATGATCCGCAGCAAGAAGCTCAAGACCATCAAGTCCGACCGAAGAGGCGAATCCGAAGGCTCACGGTTCCTGGGCCACCGAGTGGACGGAAACGGAGATGCGATGTCGAACGACAGTACCGAGGAGGAAGAGGAAGAAGAGGTCGACCAAGCGGGTGTGATTCTAGGAATCCACAACATGGCCATTGCGGCTCCTCAGATCATCGCAACGTTGGGCTCGAGTCTCATCTTCAAGATCTGGCAGAAGCCGCGCGGAACGCCGGGGGACCACAGCATCGCCATTGTGCTCGCCCTCGGCGGCATATGCGTGCTGGGCTCCTCGTACTTTGTGGCGAGGATCAAGGACGACCCTTCTAGTCCCGCCGATGGCCTGGGCGATATGGAGCAGGGGGAGGGCAGCTACACGGATAGGGTCCTCCCGAGAACGCCGCAGAGCGGAAGCTCGAGCTTTGAACAGCTTCGCAGGGCCAGTCAGGGACGGGCCACCTTGACGAGGAACCAAAGCCGGAGCGGTGCAGAGATGAACTAGGAAATACTGGAGTTGCGTGGTAATCGTGTGTGTGTGTGTGTGTGTGTGTGTGTGTGTGTGTGTGTGGAGTAGTCTATAGAGCGGTTTTTGAGTATTTTGAGCATGCCCAGCATTTATTCTGGCCGTTGACGAAGCCCTGACACGAAGCTGGGACAGAATTCACACTGCATCCCCTTGCACTCTCTGCTTCTTGTTTCTTGTTTCTTGTTTCCTGACAGTGACGCGAGTAGTAAGAGCACGGCTTGCACGGGTAGCCGTGAGCGAACCTATGTCTGATCCCCACCACCCCACCAGCATATCAATCCTGGCGCTCCTCGAGTTTAGTGCCAATCCAGACTGTTTCAAACCAATCCTCATGTACACCTGACATGTTGGACGGAGGTAGGTAGGTACTTTATTATGTCAACTATGGATGGTTGCGACCCCTAGAAACACTCAAGTGTGGCTGATTAGTAGTGCTGCGCCTTGCTTGCCCAAGCAACACAGCCAACCAAGTTGCGACACTTTTGATCGTGCTTTGATACAGGCAATCCATGATCCCGGCACGGAGGTGAATCCTTTGGACCAACACGGCGTCAGACTGCCAACCAAGGATATCTATTTTTAAACGCAACTAGTGCATATGCTGTCTATGTAGATACCAAACCATCCCCTACCTGCTCCGACCATTCGACTTCCCCTCCTCACCAGCGACGTGCTGCTTCCGCCCCATACCAACACAATGGCCGCCATCGACATCATTGGCGGGCTGCCCGCTTTTGAAGAGGGCAAGATTGAGAAGCAATTCAACCATATTCTCTCCGATCTCGTCAACGCCAAGATCGAGGCTGCCGGTGCCTCCAAGCAGCTCGACCAGATCATTGGAAACAAATTGACAAAGGACCTGGAAGATTGGCACGCTGCTGGAGGCGCAAGCCGTCCGAACAATGCAGAGCTTCTTCCCCGGCCTGACCCCGTGGATCTCCTACAATGGGTGTGGTATCTGTTGGCTAGATGTGCAGTCATGGTTCCTTATTATCACCCCGGCCAGGACCGACTTGTGAGCTTGATGGAGGAACTGCAAAACTTGCCAGAGCACATGGTCCCCATCTTGACCCCTGAGCTTGATGAGATGGAACTGTGGGACGAATTTCCGTGGCTCACTTGGGGGTTTGATAGAGTTGCTTTTAGTAAGTCTTACCTTTTGTCAGTCATGTCATGCATACTAATCAGTGACATGATAGCCTTTGCATGGGACTATGATCCCCCAGAAGGCTCGCCGGATGGCTACGTCAACTTTTGCACTTTCATCGCCCGGATGCTGGCGCGTGGCATCGACCATCAATGCGTGCACATGGGGCCGCTATATCAGGAAACGCCCTTTACGCGGCGCCACCCGTTGAAGAGCGCCGTGTGTGCGGACATTGACGAGGTTGCGCAGACGTACGAGCCGTACGCGTCCGCCGGTGCTACGTGGATGCTGTATGCAGGAGAGGTTACATATGCGCTGTGCGATCGTAAAAAGGCCAACTTTCCGGCCATCCCCCAGTGGGATCGTTGGAAGTCCAAGCTCGAGATTGTAGCCGGCTCTGAGCACTTTTCAAAAGAGTGCCGCAGCCTGGTCTCAAAGGGACTGGATCGCATGCTCGAGATCGAAAAGAGTCAAGTCTCGGATGATGTGTGGGATACAGTACGACGGCTGGGCCTCCTCTGTGAGGATGACGAGGACGAGGACGACGAGGACGAAGAAGATGATGAGTAGGATGGACGAAGAGGAAGAGAACACAAAACACTGATAGAAGTATCAAAGCGAGTAGCTAGGTTATGATGAAAAATGTTGCAACATCTTTGAAATCACCAATGTCCAGCGACATCACCCCCCATGCCTGCCTATCAAATTTGGCTCGGGGCAACTTGCAAAGTCTCGCCTCCTTCGCCTCCGAAGGAAGACGACCCATCCATACCTTGCAGGGGATGAGATTAAAGGATTCCTTTGTCATCGGCGTTGGTGGCAAAGGTGAGCCTCGTCGCCGTCTCACTTACAGCATCAACACTTATTCATGGGCCATTATGGGGCGGCTCCCAAGGTGTGAGGCGGGGGCGCCACCATCACAGCAGCACCGAGTGGCCACGGAAACTGCAACATGGCTCCGTCTACCAGTCTTCTGTAAGGGCTGACACTTGAGGGATTGGGCCGATGAGACAGAGGTAGGCAAGCCAACCTTGTCGACACTGTTGAGTTAGAGTGTGGCGTTGCGACACGGCCGCCGTACGCCAGCCAACGGGAGAGCCCAGGGTATGGTCCACCGTTAGACATCGGAGTGCTTGGTCCAAGAGGCTCAATCGTGCCGAGTATAAGAGTCAATCAAGATGCCGACTTGAAGATGTCTTGAGCAAGCAAACACAACAGCAACACTCGACTCAACAAGAAGCAGGCCTTCGCTGAGTTACCTTGCCACCAAGATCCGCAACAATGCTCTTCACAAACGTTGCAACAATCGCAGTGCTGGCCACTACAGCGGTAAGAATTGGCCGTCTAAACTGGGTATCGAATTCAACCTGACTGAGAACACCATAGGCCGCAGACTTTAGGTGCAGGACACTTGCAGGTACCTTTGACATCAAGACCCAATGGGCGCTTGATGCCATTGAGGCGGGAGGCAGTGACGTGGTTGGCAGCAAGTAGGGAGCATCGGCATTTCCAACAAACCACAGCGGAATGGCTTGCTGATATTGCTTCACAGATACCCCCACATCTTCCACGGCTTCTCGGGAGGCCAGAAAGGCACCCCTTACTCTGGCAAGGGACCTACCAAGCCAGGCAAAGGCAAGAAGGGAGGCAAGAGAGATTTGAACTCCAGTGATGACGATGCTGAGGATGAGGATCTCGACGACGACGAGTTTGACGACGAGTTTGACGACGACGAAGACTCGAACGATTTGGATTCCAGAGACCTGGAGACTCGGGCCCGAGGGAGGAAGTCAAGCAAAGGCAGACTGGGTGGATCCGGAAGGACTAGAAGGCCCGCCGTCAGGCCCGGCAGACCAGGAAAGCCTACTAGGCCCGGCAAGCCCGGCAGACCCGGTAGACCTGGAAGGCCAGGCAAGCCCACCAGACCTGGTAAGCCTGGTAAGCCTGGCCCCGGCAAGCCAGGAAAGCCTCCCAAGAAATGCAACCGCATTCGAGGCCGAGCCCCGGAGCCGGGTTGCTCCGACGACGAAGGCGGATCCAAGCCTCGCAAGGACGTGGTGTTCGGAAACGACCCCCTCAAGTTCATCGGCTCCGACCCGCGGTGCAACCAGATCATCGACCGCAACGTCATGGAGCGCAAAAAGGAGGGCGCGGCAGGAGGCAAGAAGAACAAGAAGGGAAAGTCGGACCCGAACAAGCCGGATCTGCTCGAGTACCCCGTCAAGAAGGACGGCACCCCGTGGGATGCGGCCGCCGACGGCTCGTCTCCCTCTACGCCTGCTCGCGTCGTCTACATTGACAAGGGAAAGGTCCTGTGCGGTGTCATGGCTCACTATCTGGACAAGTCTGCCGGGGCCAGCAAGTTCATGGTCTGTGACCGTATCTAGTATTGGTGCAATGGGGGTTCAGGTTTAATGTTGCCTAGGTTGCCTCGACGCCTGCTCCTGTTTGATACAGGAACTTTGGTGAGAGGCATGGACGGGAGGATGAGGGACGAGCGAAGACATGTAAAATAGCCAGTACCGTGTATACAAGTCCGAACGTCTTTTGTCAAGTATTATGCCTTCTCACGTTCAAATCCTTCATACTAAGCTGATGAACTGAGCGGCTATGGCAGCGGCGGGGCCAGGGCATCGGGGGCCGGGCCGGACGGATCGGCGGTGGGGCCGGAGCTGGAGACAATGCACCGAATCCAGACGGGAAACGGCGGTAGTCCAGCCCAGTCCAGTCAATACCGACACTTTACCTCACCGAAAGGTGCCAGTCTCAAGGCTTTCTTTTCAATTCTGACCGTATTCATATGATGTCTGTGTGTCATGGAAAGGGCTCCGTAAGCTAGGGCCAAAAGAGGCCACCTGTGGATCCACCAACATAGACCTTGCTTTCGACCCGGCTCACCATCCAGCCTAGGAAAGCCCCGTTGGCTCAGTGGTAAAGCGTATCACTAGTAATGATAAGATCATCAGTTCGATTCTGATACGGGGCATTGGCTACAAACCTCATCTTTTTGGGGTTCTTTTTGCTATTCTCTGGTGCTGTTGGGGGTGGTGGTGATGCTTTTGTGTAAGTGGTGGTGACGATGGGCGGTATGCGGCGTTGGTGGCTCGACGTCAGCGGAAGGGGCCAGTGTTTTGTCTAGTTTAAGTAGTGGGAAGCGATATCACAGTAGGCAAAGGCACTGGACTCTATATTTGTTTCCTGTCACACAAGTATGAAGCTGGATATGTCTCAGCATGTCTCTACATGCCTCGACATGCCTGGTAACATTTCCGTTAGCCGACTGGTCGCCTGGTAAGCCGCTGTGAGCCATACAAACCAGGGAGTGGCCATCAAAATGGAGGATTGAAAGATTGGAGATAGTAGCCGACGATCCCGTCTACTTGGGGTTCAATGGAAGCCATAGGGGTGCAGTTTACAACAGCAGTAATGGTAGGCATGGGGCTGTGCCTAGTTCAGCCGCTTTTCCCAATAATAACCCTACCTTGTCCGTGAGTTTGCGGGTCTGTATCTATGCCGAAAAGCAGTTGCACAATATAGAGAGTGTATCATCTGTATTTGTTCTCGAAGCCCATACTTCTCTTCGGTCCACATAAGAAGATACATCATCCTGTTATGCGTGCTGTCCGTCGCATTGTTTCCACTTCTTGTTCTGCTGGAGGGCAATACCTATTACTTTGAATAGTTGATGGTATGGCCAGCCTCTTCAAGGCTTTTTGTAACGCAAGACAGAACGTTAGGCCTAGAAGAACAACACTGATCTCAAAGATTACTAGATCTCTATGGATGGTGGGCCCATGGCAAGTATGAGTTGCCAATGCTATGCAGCATTAGGTTTTTTTTTAGCATGGCGGAGTCTTCGATTCCAGAAGGGTTGGGTTTTCCTCGCAAAGATCATGAGTGTTGTTATGCTTCTCTGGTGACTCCATATCGGGCCGTCCCTGCGGAGCCATTGGCCGATTCTAAATAGGCGTTAGCTGATTTTCTCGTACGACCCAAGTTGCCATGGCCTAGACAAGTGTTTCGTTCAGTCGCGAGGCCAGAAGAAGAGAGATATAGCCTCTTGTCCACAGAGAGGACGCCATGTTCATGATTGCCCAATGTCTGTATATGATCTACGCGTACACTTGACGCTTCGAGTATCCAGACACGAGCAATCTGCATTCAAGTCGTTTGTGTACTAGTATACCCTCACGTACTACATAAGCCCAATCTATCTCCATCATGTCCTCAAACGTAGGATATCCCGCTTACCTTTGAGCCGCCCCATGTTAGCATGAGCGCAAATCTACCCTCTATACAACTACTGCACAGAAAATAAGAACGTGTGTCGGTGAATCTGGGCCAAGACCAGAAAACTCTCTACGCAAAATGCATATTGAATTGACCCCTCAGAATGTGATCGAGTCGCTCTGGGAGAATAGTAATAGCCGCTCAAAGAAATGTGTCGAGACCTACACCTACCACTCGTAACACCAAGGTGTCCATCACGTTTGACGGCATAAGGGGTCAAGCTTGAAGGTTTTCCTGTTAGCATGTGACCGTGAGAGAAGCTAGCTAGCCGCCGCTGGCCGTTGTTGCTACCCTGAAACGGAGTTTACGACTCGTTAGAGAGTAACATCACATCACTATTCTGAGGAGGTAACGTCATCTTTCCGGGCTCACAGCTTCTCGAATCTCGGAAGGATAGGTGGAAAGCTGGCAACTCATTTTGGTTTTTGGTTCAACTATATACTCTCGCATCATGGCGGAAACATTGGCCATGCGTAAGCATGGATCATGATCGTATGACGAGCCATCCAAGCTAGCGTCCAGTCCATCCACTCTTGTGGGTTTAGAAATAGGTCCAAAACCTCGGAGATGAATAACAAGCCCGTACAATCATACGAAAAGAGGTCCGTTAGCAGCAAGAAACAGCTTACGGCACTTGTCGTTCTCGCGTTCTCCTCTTACCATTTCGGCACACGAGTGACGACTGCACAGGTCAGCTTCTTGATCCCCAATTTCTCGGCTGGGAATCCGTCAAGGAAGCCCCGTTGGCTCAGTGGTAAAGCGTATCACTAGTAATGATAAGATCATCAGTTCGATTCTGATACGGGGCATTGGCTACAAATCCAATCTTTTTGGGCCTTTTTGGGTCTTTTGGAGGTTGTGGGAGGCTGTGGGAGGTTGAGGTTGAGGTTGAGGTTGGAGATGGAATGGCTGGCTGCGGCATCTTTTTATATTTATTTTTGATATGGTGTTGTCTGCCAACAGGGAGAAGGGGGAAATGCTACCAGCACGCCGGGACTGGATGGCTGTTGTAAATCAGTAAAAGAGGAAAAAAGAACAAGAGGAGAGAATAGAACAAATAAACCCCCCTCGAAAGGATAGACAGACAGTAATGGAGATGGAATGGTAGGTTGCATGCATTATTCTCATGTGTCGACCACTACGCAGGACATAATATGATCACGGCCTGTTCGGATGGGCCGTGGTACAGTGAGAGGGATACAATCATGGGATAAGAAAACAGTCAAGAAACAACAAGTTTAAAAAAAAAAAGTGAGACAGTATGGCTGATGGACTGGCTGCATCTGTACACATGCAAGCAGTATCACGGGAGAGGCATGAGCTGGAACATCGTGTTTCAACATTGATGGCAACACATGAGTTACACCACCACCTCATAGCAGCCCCCAAACCGGCACCGATTCTTCAGGAACCCGACCACTTTCCCCCCGGCACTCGTCGATATGATGGCGGCTCGCCCTGGGCCTGAGCCTGAGCCTGAGCCGCCGCGGTCCCGCAAGGTCCCAGCGCCGTCCTCGTCTCCCCCGGCAGAGGCCCCAGCGTGGCGTCAAAGCTCGTGAAGCCGGCAAAGTAGAAGCACCACGACGAAGTGCCGTCGCAGTACTCCAGGTCACAGTGGACGGTTGGCCTGGGGGCGGCCGTCACGGATGCGTGTGTTGAGGTCATGGCGAGGGCCGCCGCCGTGGCGACGAGTGCACTGACGGTGGCGAGGAGCATCGTGAGTTGGGATGGTGTGTTGCGAGTGTGATTTCCTCTATGAGTACTGACTCAGTGACATTGGAAATACAGAAGAGAGGCTCTCGTTCTAATATACTTGCAGCTCCCCCATATCCGGCATCAAGGGCGCACGACCAGCTTGTCCGAGTATAAAGGTCAGCCGGACGGAGCAAACAGCAATCAACCACGCAAGCAATCTGCTAAGCGACCAGTCGACACCATCTTCAACTAGCATCGTGGCCCTTGGTGTCACAGCAAGGTACGTTGCATGCACAACATCACCCAGGAGAGGTTTGTTGGGAATCAGAAGGCCTCCTGCATACTATCCAATAGATCTTTACCCTTGGACAATTGAGCAAAGGTCAATGTTGAAGTTCCAGGCTTTTCTGTAAAGAAGCCACTGCGTTTTCAGCTCATATTTTGTTAAATAACTGCCAGGCCACATTCTAACCTCATGGGTATACGGTCTTGGACCCAGAGAACCATTGCCGGGCAGTTTATCCGCCAGAGCACAAGGTCGGGCATATCAGGAAGACAGGTCACGTAATCGTAGAACAAGATGAAACAATGTACACAGACATAACCTGCTCACAGGGACTATCTCTCTGTTCAAGACCGAATCCTAGGACGAAAGCAAATTGATTGAACAAAGAACCCGAGTATGTACAATGACAGAATACCAACGTTATATGCAGCTAAAAAGAGTCTATACCATTGCAAGCGTTACATCGTTGTCCCAAAAGAAAAAGCCAAGGGATACAATTACTGGGGATAGAAGAAAAGCTGAAGTGGGGAAAAATGAATGAAAGAAAGAAGAAACAAACGTAAACACGGATGTAAAGGATGGGTATCAAAGGAAATCCTCTGCCCTGTGAATCAAAATCACCTGTCAAACGCCATTCATGCCTCTTCCTCTCACTTGAGAGTGATATATAAACAGCCGCCTATGAGCGGAAAGCCCGGGCAAAAGACTGAGGCTGGGGCTGTGACTGGCCGTTCTGCTTCTGGTACACCTTGACCGAGTTGATCTGCCAGTAGGCGTCGGAAAAGGCCTCGGGGTTGCCGGCTACGTAGTCCTTGCAGGTCGGAGCGAGGGCCGAGCACTCGGGGTTGTTTTTCCAGATGTTGGGCTGGCCGGCCCAATCGCCGCAGAGGGCAATGTTGAAGACGAGGTTGTGCTCCTTGAAGTGGTCGTCGAGGTTGCAGCCCTGGCCGCCGGCGAAGCGAGCAGAGGGAATACCCCACGAGGCCGGGTCGGGCTTCCCTTCGGCAATGTCCCGGGGGATGCGGTGGCGGGGAAAGTACCAGACAGCAATGGCATCCGAGGTCCACTCTGTGGCATAGATGGCACCCTTTGCGTCGTTGAAGCCGTCGCCGTAGCTCTCGTGCTGGGGCGTCGTCATGGCGCAGCCTTGGTTGGCATTGCCGGCGTTGCAGTTGGTGCCCTTGACCTTGGTGTCGCCGAGGAAGCCGTCGGCCTTGATCTCGCAGTTGGGGCCCGTGTGCAGGGCAAAGTGGTTTCCAACTTGGTTGTTGACGCCCTCGATGATGTCGATCTCGCCCTTGTTGGGCCACTCGGGACCGAAAGCCCAGAAGGCCGGCCAGGAGCCGCAGGTGGCGGCGGGCATGTGGGCAATGTCGGCGACGATGAGGCCGTGGGTAAAGGAGCGCTTGGAGAACATGCGGACGGAGCGGCGGCCATCTTGGGGATTGGGCGTCTTATGATCAACTCCGAGGAAGACTGCGTTGTCGCGAGTGCCGGCCAAGCCGTCGCGGTTGGCAGTGTCGCCGTCGACGTACTGGACGAAGCCGTGAGTCGGGTCCGGCTCGGTGAAGAAGTTCCACTCGCTGAACCAATTGTTCATGTCGTAGCTGGCGTCGAGGTTGTACTGGGCCGTGACGGCAACTCCCTGGAGGAGAGCGGCGAGGCCGAGAGTGAGAGTGGAGCGCATGATGATGCAACGGGGGATATCAAGTGCAAAGAGGGAGTGCAAAGAGGGAGTGTGGGTAGTTGGGCTTCAGAACTGGCTGAAGTCAAGGACGGAGAAGGGACTGCGATGGAGCCAAACGGCGGTTGTTTATAGCTGTAGTGAAGGAGAGAATATGGGGAGTGTAATGAGAGAGGCCAAGGCAATACGATACGACAAAGAAGGGGTCTGTATCGAGAGACGGGGGAACAATAGTAACCGCTGGGCAGATGGCGGCTAAGAATGGATATCGAATCAAGGACAGTGGTAGCAGTGAGCCAAGAATGAAGAAAAGCCGGCACAAGGAGTGAAGTGAGAGATCGTGCCAGACGAAGTCTCCGGATGGAGCTGAGATAGAAGAGAAGAGAAGAGAGAAGAGAAGAAGATGCTTGTTGTTGACGATGATCTCTTGGGGGGAGGGACTTGTGGGGAGGAGGCGACGAGGACAACTTATAGCAGACCCAGCAGAAACGACCAAGACACTCGGTGGCTGCCCTGGACACGGAAATAGAAGACGGGGTTGATAGGGCCATGGTGCCTTGTTCTTTGTTCTGCTGGTGTCTGACCCATGTCCCTGGATCATTGGAAGCTTGGCTCGGTGCTGAGACGAGTCCAAGGCCCCTTGGGCTGACCTTTGGCTGACAATACACACCCCGTTTGCCCCTGGGGCGGGCTGGAAGGGGGCCCATAGCAGCCTGTCAGTTGGATCCGAGTGGGCAATGAGTACGGAGTATGGGTCACGGTGTCGGACAGGGTATCGGCATCGGTAGGTATCAAAGCAGGATCGAGTTTGCCTCCCCGTCGTCAAGCTGCGGAGCTTCGTCTTCCCACTCGGTCAGACAGTCAGACAGTCAGACAGTCAGACAGTCAGTCAGTCAGTCAGTCAGTCAGTCGCCGTAGCTGGATGCTGAGCACATGAGAGCACATGAGAGCCCATGAGGACGACGAGGAATGGCGCCATCTTTGTTCCCCGAGCCTCGGCCATGACCAGCTAGGCTAAGAGAATGGCATCGCCAAGGAAAGGTAGGGAGGGAAAGGGAGCATAAAAAGCCAATAATAAAGGGCAGACCGAGGGCAGACTGAGAAATGGCAGTGTCCAAAGGCGCTGGCACAAGGCGTCGTTGAGATGCAGGTACACAACACGCAAGCAAGCAAGCAAGCCAAGTACACACGTGCACTCGCAGCCAATCGCCCGCCGTGACTAGGGCTGTCATGCGGCAGCGCTACTGTAGCAAGACGCAAGACGGTGGCTTCTCAGTGGCTGGTGGCGGTACGTACCGTTGCCTGATTCGGTGCCATTCGGCTTGCCGGCGCCAATCTACGGATCCAAACCCCAACTCCTCCTCGGCTGGGCGCTTGGCCTTCCGAATGCTTCGGAGGACGTTGAAACGCCAGACGGGGCAGAGGGGGGGGGGGGGGGNNGGGGGGGGGGGGAGAAGGAAAAAGAGAGGGACTTGAATAAATGTTTTCATCTTGGCTGCCTTCCCTCACCTAGGTGGCCCTTCATACTCGGCAATCTTGCGCCGCGCCCTCCTTGCGTCGCTCGGATTGGCAAGGCAGAGAGAGATGACAGACATGACAGCTGCGCATGGCTGCGCATATATTCCCGCCATTCCTTCTGCCAACCATCCCACTCCATGTAGATTAAAAAGCCCCATCCGTGCCCATTTCACCTCATCCAGGGCCTCCGTCTCCGTGAGGTCGCTCTCCCACTTCCACTTCCATTTCCATTTCCATTGGGATTGGCATTTGCCACCCCGCTCCAGATTGCCCCTCAACCTCCGAATGCTCCATGCCCCCGGGCGCGGGCGCGGGCGCGGTTCCTTGGTTGGCCTGTCCCGTTCCTACAACGACAGCAACGACAGTTGGGAAAGTAACAACAAGTCAGCAAGGTATCGCATCCCCAGATGGATCGCCTCCATCCAACGAACCAACAAGCCCCTCGTGGCTGGGGTTTCCCTTCGCCTTGCCTTGTCGCCTTGTCCAAATCAGTCGACTCTCCTTTGTTCCACCCTCTCTCCATTCACACACACCAACTTCCGAAACCGTCCCGCCATATGCTCGAAACGGCAAAACCACACGACTGCTTTGTTCTCGACCATGAAGCTCAACACGCACACGCACACACACACACACACACACACACACACATACTCTCTCTGTCTCTCTCTCTCTCTCTCTCCAAGACATTGGCCATTCCCCGCTTCCACCGTTTCAGTCCCACAAGGCGACATCCCCGGAGCTGACGACGATCAACACCCGATATGGGCAGATGGGCAGATGGGACGACCCGCCGGCTGGGTCACCACATGGAGTTTGCGACATTGATCCCCATGCTAATCTGCACCTCGTTCCTACAGATTACATACTCCGTACAGTACCTGGAACCAGAGTCCTCCGCAGCGAGGCCAAGGAATCGCTCGCTGGGGTATGTATATATATATATATACATAGCAACCCCCTCTTCCTTGTGAGTGCTGGCCATCTACCTTGCAGCGCCTCACCCATGCCTTGCCACAGATACATGGCTGGATCGGATCGAGCTTAGTTGTATTGGATGGAATGGAATGCGCAGGGGCACTGACAATGGAAGACAGGTGCCAAGCTTCACATGCCAAGCAGCCAAGCTTCGCATGCCAAGTCTGGGGCGGATGGATGTCAATCAACTCGCAACGTCTGGCTGGATCAGCGCCAACACTTGACACGGCAAGCTTTGGCTCTCGTTCGCTCACACGCGCGCCCGCCTTTGCTAAACAAGCCCGCATCATGTCCCTGCTGAATTCCATTTTTAATTTCGACAAAGGTCTAACCGTGTTTCCAGCATCCTCCTTCTACCAAACACGCTGCGCCATGTCTCTCCTGCAGCTTTTCCAAAGCAACTTCACCCCGCCTCCTACGCCCCCTTACCCCCTACTCCCTGCCCCCCTTCAACTTCTCTTCGTCCATCTCAATTGAACCAGAAACAGAAAGATGAAACTCCTCATATGAATAAACATCTCCATAATCGTCTCATCCGAGCCAGAATCTTCGCATAATGTAGTATCCCTCATGTCTAGTAGCCCTGCAGCGGGGTATGCAATGCATCCTGAAAGAATTACAGTGTTGAATGCTCGGCACAAATGGCCGCAAACGTGAAATAGCAAAACAGAAAATATATATATAGAAGAAGGGAGAGCAAGGCAGAAGAATAAAGAGAGAAGAAAAGAAAGGGGGTCAAGGAAGAGAAGTGGAAGCAAAGGTGAGTGGGCAGGCCTGGAGTAGTCTACCAGAGCAGACCTATTAACCCCGGGCCCCCTTTCAACAAGGCAGCCAACGAAACACCTTGCGCAAGCAAGAATTTCGGGATATGCACATCACAGCTTGACGACCTGGCCCGTCAGCTTGAACCAGATGACGGCGACAAAGTCTTCCTTGAAGCGCTCCCAAGGGTTTCGGTTCAGCCAATAACTGAACTGGCGATAGTTGTACATCTCGCCCCAGCAGTCTCGTCCCCACTCGCAGCCTGCCATGTTGACCAAGAAGTCGCGATCGCGCTCGTCATAGTGGTATTGCGTATTGTTCTGGCCGGTCCCGTCGCTGCACGCACCAGGCGGAAAGGCGTTGATCTTTCGCTGCGGCAAAAAGGCCGTGTGCTGGCGCACCCACGGCTGCGTCCGATACATCTGCTCGAGCGCATCCTGCTCCTTCTGGGCCCACTCCATGTGCTTCTGCTCGTACAGCACGGGATCCCACCACATATCCAGCAGACGCTCGGTCCATGGGCTGCGGCGGACGAAGAAGGAGCCCAGGTTGAAGCCAGAGCAGTCCTGCGTCAGGAGCAGGTTGATCGAGTTGGCCTTGCCATCGCCAACGGGGCTCCGCGCATCGGTATCCAGCCAGGGATCCGAAAACGGGTGCGAGATGTTGCGGGGGTTGAAGTAGTTGATGTCGCGGTGCACATGCTTGCCAAGGTTGTTGAAGAGATGGTCTTGGAGCGAATATGAGGGTTCCATGACGACGGTGTTGAGGTCGAGCCACCAGACCCTGGTCTCCTGTCAGCTCTGACTGCAATACCCACTTCCAGAGGTAGGAAAAGTACTCACCATTCGGCTTTGGGATACTTTCTCAGTGTGGAGAGAACAAAGTCAACCTTTTCCCAACTCTCTCGCCACTCATGCGCATATTTCTTCTTGGTGCTCATGTCGACAATCTCCAGATCGTAACCCCACCTCGCCGCGTATCTGCGCTTGTTGCGGACGCTATCACGCTCAATGGCCCATTCGCGAGCCCCCTTCCACTCCATGACACCTCCTCCCACGTTGGCAGCGAGGATAATGACAAACTTGTTCCCGCCGCCACCCCATGATGCTCGGCGCCACCAAAACACGAGCGCTGAGCAAATCTCTCGTTAGCAAATGACTCCACTCGGATGAAAGGTCAAGGTGCGGCATGGGACTCACGAGAATTGTAGAAGACTAGGAGGCAGAGGAGGAGCAAGAAGGCTACCAAGAGCCTTAACTTGAGCTTTCTCCCCATGCGACCGAATATGGCGCGTATCCGGCTAACCAGAGGCACCTTGTCGGCCCATCCACGTCTCCGGCCAAAGTCGAAACCGTCCTTTTCGGCATTATTGGCGCTGAAGCGTGGCAGGTTGCTGGATATTCGGCGCATATGGCGGGTGAAGAAGCCTTGGTTCTGGGTGGAGAAGGATGGATAGCTGCCAACACCGTGATGGCGCATCTTGGCCGCTTCCCACGACATGGGACCAGAGCCGGGTCCGGGACTCACGTTGGCGGGACTCGTTCTACCACTGTTGATGTTGAGGCCAGGGCTGGCCCAGCCGCCCCCGGGGACGGGCGAGGGACTTCGTGAGAGGCTCATGTTGTGCACGGGAGTGCCTAGAGACAATCGAAGCCAGACATTAGCTACATGGAGACACAGCGACAGGTGACAGAGGACTGGAAGCGAGTGGAGCGCAAGACGAGTTGTAGGAGGTAGAAGGGGAGGTGGAGGGGAGGGGAGGGGAGGGGAAGGGAGTCGAGGCAGCTGTGTCGGTTCGGCAGTCTGGTCGGGGCGTCACATACCTATTACGGGAGAGAGGGTAGACTGAAGATGTGTTCCACGGGGGTCAATGGACAATGAGTTGCCAGAGCGCTGCTCGGCTAGAGTACCGCTGGTGGCGGAAGAACGCCGGCGGTGGTGGCTACGAGCCGGCCGGTCACTGAAGGAGCTCGTGGAGCCGGCCGGAAGCCTGTGGGAAGCCAGTTTGGGCGATGTGATCGAATGCGACAGGCAGCTTGTGCCAACTGAAGCTCACCTCACCTCACCTCGAACGGTGTGGATGTGGATGTGGATGTGGGTGTGGGTGTGGATGGGGGCTACCGCAACAGCAGCGCCGTCTTTGTCGGGTCCGAGGAGAGATGCGCGGGCGCGCAGACAAGGGCGCAATGGGATAGGACAGGACAGGACAGGACAGGATAGGACGGATGGGATGGGATGAAGGGTAGAGAGGGTTCGGGTTCGTCGTATCCGACGGCAACCTGGCCGTCTTGGGCCACCTGGTTTGGCTGTGGGCGTGGGCGCGGGCGTGGGTCGGGGCCGGGAGTCAAGGCAATGTCAAAGTCTGATGGCCGGGATTACGGTTCGAGGTCGGTCGCAAGCGAGACAGGATGCAAGGATAGGCGGATACGTAGCGAGCGGAGTGAAGCGAAAACCGGTGGCGTGTGGATCGACTAAGCGTGGTGGTGCCTGGTGTCTCGGCCGGTGTGTCTTGGATGCAGCAGGAATTCGGATGGACCATGAACGCACGTTGAACAATGCGATGGACGAGTGGAATGCGGTGCGATGGCTTCGTATAACAGCGAACAGCGAATTCGATGGCGCCGAGGTGTGAGTGGTGGTGGTGGTGGTGGGTGAGGATGGAGGGGGGAGATGGTGAGAGATGGTGAGAGATGGTAAGAGATGGATGGTGAGAGATATGTAAGACACACGAGGACGAGACGATGCGATGCGATACGAGACGGCGCAGTGGGGGAAGGAGGCCAGTTTTCTCGTATTGCCCACCCGCCGGGTGCGCGTGATAACTGTAGCGGACGAGACGCTTGAGCTGGAGTAGGGAAGCGGAAGAGTGAAGGTGTCAAGGTCGAAAAGCTGGCCAGTCACATCGCCGAGGACGAGTTAGTTGGGTGGTGTGAGGTACAGTAGGTAGGTAGGTAGGTGGGTAGGTACCTACCTTGGGTACAATACAATGTACATTACAGATTGCATTTACTGTACTCACCTTGGTTGGTCGCGACAGCTGTCAATGGGTGCCCATGGGTGTCAACAGACGTCAACCAGTACGGCTGCCAGGTGCCGCCAACGTGCGGCCGAAAGGGCACCGCAATTTCAGGGTGCGTTGCCGGATTGGGCCAAGAGGCAACTTGGCGCGTCTCCATTTTCCAATCTTAATCATCCTAGCACGACGATGGCGGTCATGATGTTCAGGGGAACGGTGGGCTGGCAAGGTTGTAGACTAATGTACAGTATGTACCTGCCTACAGATTACTCTGTAATCCGTAATCGGTACGCCGCATCTGTGATCCGTACAGTAATCTGTACCTGTGTACAGAGTGCAGCAAGTATTAGTGGCGCATGTATGTATGTACCCTACAGTCTGGAATTCAACAACACAGATTCCTCGTCCATTTGACAGTTCTCTTCTCGTAGGGTTCTGGCAGAAGAGACATGACGTATATGCGTGTGCGTGTGCGTGTGCGTGTGCGTGTGCGTGTGCGTTTGTGTCGGATTTGCTTCTTTGGTCCCTTCTCTTCTTCTCTTGCAGAATTGAGGCGCACTAGTCTGCTGCTGCAGCCATTCGCCGTTGCCGTTTATGCATCATGTCGGGGAGTTACGGTGGTCTTGGCTGCTTGGCTGCTTGGGCCCTTGGAAGCTGTGTGTGTGTGTGTGTGTACAGTATATAAGTATGTACAATCTATGTGTGTACACGTACTGTGTTACACTTATGGGAGCAACGCGTTGCCAGTGACGAACCGCGACCCCAGTTCTTGGTTGCCGTGTCCGTGGACGGTTAGAGGGCGGTGATTCCGTCTCTACTGTAGCGCGGCCGGCCCATGGAAACGAGGGTTTTCCACGCGTGCCATTGAAATTGCCTATGTGTGTGCGCAAGTTGAGAAGAGTACTCCGTCCAGATTAGCGTGGTATCGGTCGGTATGTTGCCGGATTGCTGGGAGACGGGGCATCGATTCAGCGATGAACGGGCTGTCACTGGGTAGCATTCCGCTCTTGGCATATGGAGACGGAGCCAAGTCTCTTTAATGCCTGAAAAGGACGCTGTATATACATACATACATATATACACATATATATATATATATATATACAAATACTTGCAGTGGCAGTAGGCACAACTTGCACCAGTCCTCTGACTACCACCTACCACCTACCAACTGTCATACAGCACTCGTATGCATTGCCCCAGATCGCTGTATGCCACCATTGTGTCCCGCTCCGCCCATCGTTAGGGGAAAAAAAAAAGAATCTGTACCCAATCGCACCCACGCAAATCACGGCCCGTAAAAAAGAATCCACAGTCGTCCAATCACATCATCACATCAACGGCCCGGCCAACCCCTCGTCTCGCGATGCCCTCCCGCCCTCCCGATCCACCAATCAGAGCGCCCCATCCGCTTGCCGCGCATGCAAGTCGCAGAGCAAGGCAAGCCAGCATCCAGCATCCGGCCTCCACGCACTCTGGGCGCATAGCTTCTGCCAATCACAACGCCGCGCCGCACCCTCTCGGCGCCTATTCCATACCTCTGATGCGCCAGCTCAATCTTGGCCCAGGGCACCGCAGCCTATGAACCGGGCAACAGGCTGCCATCATGGACATGGCTGATTTGCCAGAGATGCGACTCTGTCTCGATCCGGCCAATCACCGTGCTTGACGCCCAGGTCGCAGGTTCCAGGCCGCACGCTGCATTGCATGTATGTACTATCTGGCGGCCTATTCATAGTGTCAGTGTCAGTGTCAGTGTCAGTGTCAGTGTCAGTGTCAGTGACAATAAACGAAGCGACAATGGTTGACTGAATGCCATTGTTTCCTCCAACAGTCGTTTGACCTCTCTCCCTCCTTTCCTTTCTCTCCTCCAGCTCACTCTGTTCTTTGTTCTTTGTCCTTTGTCGTCTGTCGCCTGTCGTTGATCTTGTTTCCCGTCCTTTTCCCAAGCTTCCATTCACTAGTCTCTCTTCGAAGCCCCTCTCACAGTCACTTACAGTCACAGTCCCTCACGCGACTCATTCTTTGACAGCCCTTCACTTGATACGCAACCCGTCACCCGTTGGCAAAAGACATATTTGTTGCTACAACACTTCCCCCCTTCTATTTGCTCCCTCCCTCAAAGTATACACCCGCGCTGGCCTGCTTCGCGTTGGTTGCGTCCATCTCCACCCATACCTCCCCAGCCCGGCCCCCCTTACGTTAATACCAACCAACCTCTGTTTCCCCAAGGAACCGCCATAATGAACATTTCGACACACCACCAAAGCCCTCCTCCGTATAGCCCCTCTCAAGAACCCTCGTACAAAGAGCGTGACGACTGGGAAGACTGGGAGGACGATGATGTCGTTACCCCCATCGATACCGGCATGCAGGTCATGCCCAACACCCAACACCAACACTCTCAACCAGTCTCCGTTCGAACTTCAAGAGCCACATCACTGAGACCCTCTGGGACTTCTGGCATCAAGCTCAACCGACTCAAGTCCCGCCGCCGGCAAAAGGCCCAAAACGCCAAGCTTGGCATCAGTCTCATTACCGACATGACCACCCTCCGTCGCCCAAACCAACCAGCTCAGCACCAACTCCGCGCTCCGGACGGCCGACCAGTCAAGTTTGTCGATGCTGCCGCTCTCAGGGCTCTCGAGGGGGAGCCAAACTCGGCGTCGGTGGGCAACTGGAACTGGATCAAGAAGAGCAAGATGCAGAGCCCTGCCTCCGCCACCACTCAGAAGCTTAGCCCATCTCCCCTCCAGCAGCTCTCTCCAGAAGACCGTCCCATTGTCATTGGCATCTCTCTACCCGAAGACGAGATGAGCCAGCGCGGCATCAGTCCCCAGACGGCCGGCCCGACTACCACCACTCCGCACGACCTTCAGGGCTCTCTCCAGATCCCACAAAACCCCCCAAGACGCACGCCCGACCAAGATCCTCACGTAATACAGCCCAAGTCGGTGTGGTCGCCAGATACGCCCGACACCGTATCCTCCTTCAGCACCATCCGCGTCGCTTCGAGCATCTACCCCCAGACCCCGAAACCCGGCTTCAACCAAGTGCCCCCTGTGCCTGCGGTACCGAGCACTTACAAGAAGACGCACCATCAGAGACTCATCAGTCTGGAACTGGGCAAGACTGCGGGAGATGAGGATGAGTCAGGCACCCCTTGCACTCTCTTTGAGGAGGACGGAATCGCAAGCCCGCACAAGCAGACGGTGACAAAGGCTGCATCCCCTTCCCCCAACAGCGCCGTCTCCAAGACTATTGGTTGGTGGGACCACCATGTGGTGACGCCCTTTCTAGACAAGAGACAAAGCTTCTCATCCAGGAAGCAAAGGATCGACTCGCCCAATGGCGCCAAAGAAGAGTGGTGGAACAGCCTCACTCCCAAGGTCACCCAGACGCAGCATCTCGCGCCCCAGCCGTCACCGGCGCACTCTCAGACGCCTATTATCCGGGCCCCCACCCCGAACCGGGCCCCGACACCCCCGTCAGTTAACACAGCCGCGACAATCACGATTCCTTCTGCAGAAGCGTTGCGGCCCCGACAGAACTCTCCCGTCTCGGAAAAGAGGGAGCTCGAGAGTCATGTGGAGAGGCTGATTGAGCAACCACCTCCTTACGCATCAGAGAAGCGCGAAAGAGAGTCCCCCGAGCCGGTACGATACAAGGCAGTGTTCCCACCTGGCCACCCTCTCCATTCGCAGCGCTCGCCTTCTCCAGCTCAAAACTCTCCCGGCCTCGCCGCAACGATGTCGTCCCAAGGGGCCACCCCAATGACGGACATTCCACTGACGCCAGCCCCACGAGGAGATTCCCGGCCATCGCGTTTCATTCTGCCCATACGTCCCGTGGGGACCTACCTGCCACAGGAGCATTCTCATGACGCCAGGGGCGACATGAATCGGATCGAGCGTCAGCGTCGTCGTCACGAGAAGGAGGAGTTGGTGGCTCGCCGAGTGGGTGGCTTCTGGAGAGGTCGAGGCTGTATCCCACAGAGCGGCTGCTTTGGACGCACCGGAAGAGAGGGCCGCAAAAAGCGCCGAGTTTGCGTTGGCATCTGGTGCGCTGTGACTATCCTTCTCATTCTCGTCATCGTACTTCCCATCGTGTTGACTCGGCCCCGCAAGACGGAGGAAGTGCCCTCCATCTGGGTAAACCTGACCGACTTCCCTCCGATGCCCACGGGCGTCTTGACGGTCGTTGGTTCGGATAACACGGTTGCCCGAAGTGGTTGCACCGAGCCATCAACAATGTGGAGCTGCTCTCTTCCCAAGGAGCAACACGAGTCTGTAGCCCCTTATAGGGCAGATCAACCAACGATTGTTATGCAGATCCAATGGGACAACGATACCCAAAACGCCTGGGATGCTCCCAACGGAAATCCTCCTTCTTCGGTCCCGCGCAGGAGCCTGGGACAGGTGCAGAAACGCCAAAAAAAGGACTTCAAGGCGCAGCCAAGTGCGCCAAGCTTTGAAGAGATGTGGTTTCTCGGCAACACAACGGATAATGTCCAGGCCGACGAGAAGGGCGGTGAAGCGACGCCTTTCTACATCAGCCTTCTGGAGTCGGTTGAGGATGGCGAGCCGGGCCAGCTGGGAAAGAGAGAGACCCCGGGGGGAGGCAACTTTAGCCTACCCAACATCCTCCCGCCCCCTGACCTGAAGAAGGACGGCACGCCCAAGCCGGCCGTTTTGCTCCCAAAGGCTGTTCACCAGCCTGTCCGGCTGTACGATCGCGGGCTGGATACCGAGCATTATGGCTTCTATACTTACTTCAAGAGGACCATCTACCTGAAATCGGTCACGGTCCTTGAGGGCTCAAAGGAGGACGACATCCCCCTGGACCGCGACGGCGGTTGCCGTGAGACCGAGGCCGACTTTCTGACGACGTGGGGCGAAACCCGACTGCTTGTCCGCATCTGGACACGGACACTTGAATCCAACACATCGGCGCTGCTCTCCTCTGAAGGACAGAAGGGCATCGGCGGATCAAAGGAGCTCATCCGGCCAGGCACGATGCCGTACCCGGTGACCGTCACCCTCGACACGCACGGCGGCGACCCAACAAAGAAGTTTGTTTGGGACTGGCCGATTGACGAGCGTCAGCACCTGGATCTCAAGAACCCCAAGCTGCTGTCCAACGACATTGGGTTCGCGGGGACATGGATCAACAAGCGGTCGCGAGGCGACCCAAAGCACGGCGGGTACGATGGGGGCACGGGCGGATGCAAGTGCGAGTGGGTGAACTTTGTCCGGTCGTGATGTTTTCGGGCTGCATATTAGGGGCGTTTGGGGACATGAGGAGTCATGAATGGTTCTCGGAGCGATATGATGAACAAAAGGTCGGATCGGATTTGTGGCGAGGCCTCGGCTGTCTAATGCCGCCTACTGCTTCCCGGAGTTTGGTCAGACGATGAAGAGTGAGCATGAACTTGGTTACAAGCCCAATGTTTTGGCATGCGGTCGATGCAAAGATGCCTACCTAGTTAGTTTAGAATATCTCATCTTATCAAAGCGGCGCATCATCTTGCAAATCAGTCTCATGCTGTCAGTGTTGAGCTTCAAAACGTGTTGTTGGAAAACAAGCCAAGTTTGTCATCTTCGCGGAACAAATGATGGGATGGAGTAGAAGCATGGACGCGCCGGGCAGCTGCCAGCGGGGAGTGGGGCCGTGCCGGCCCGTGCCAGCTGCCAATTGAGTCCGTGGAAAAGTTGCCATCATGACCACCATTTACCCATCCACCCACCCAGCTATTCTCACCATCATGAGAACCTCAACCACCACATTCACCACCCGCCATCACCACTAACACCACCAATCAATCCGGCCCTCCCCCTCGCCCGTCCATGACCCTCCTCCCGCTCCGATGCCTCCCGCGCCCTAGGCTCGTCGCAGGCCGCCGCCACCCGCTCCGCTCGCAGGCATCCGGCCTCCGCCTCCGCCTCCGCCGCCTCGTCACGCTCGCCATCGAGACGTCGTGCGACGACACGGCCGTCGCCGTCCTCCGCCGCACGCCGCAGTCGACGAGCCTCCTCTTCAACGAGCGCATCTCCTCCGACAACCGCGCCTTTGGCGGCATCCACCCGCTCGTCGCCGTCCGCGGCCACAGCGAGGCCCTCGCGCCCCTCGTCCGCCGCGCCCTCGCCGCCCTCCCCGATGCCGATGCCGATGCCGATGCCGCCGCGGCTGGCGACGGCGGCGGCCGACGCTTCTGCTACGCTGACGACGGCGCGCGCAAGCAGGTGCCCGACTTTGTCGCCGTCACCCGCGGGCCCGGCATGCGCTCCAACCTCGGCATCGGGCTCGACCTGGCCAAGGGACTCGCCGTCGCGTGGGGAGTGCCGCTTGTCGGCGTACATCACATGCAGGCCCATGCGCTGACGCCGCGCCTCGCGAGAGCCTTGGGGATGAGCATGGGCGAGGATCAAGGCGAGGATCAAGGCGAGAGCCAAGGCGAGGGCCAGGGCGAGCCAGTGATCAACAACCCCGGCTCCAACGACCAGCCCGTAAACGCCGGGCCCGAGTTCCCCTTCCTCTCCCTCCTCGTCTCCGGCGGCCACACCCAGCTCGTCCACTCGTCGTCGCTCACCGACCACTCCATCATCGCCACCACGGGCGACATCGCCATCGGCAACCTCCTCGACCAGGTCGCCCGCGCCATCCTCCCCGCCGACGTCCTCGCCGCCAGCGACCACGTCATGTACGGCCGCACCCTCGAGGCCTTTGCCTTCCCCGACACCGCCACCGCCGACGACGCCGTCCTCGCCAAGGCGTATGCCTCCGTCTTCCAGCCCGCCGCCGCCCGCTCCGCCGAGATGGAGCCCCAGCCAACCGGCCACGACTGGACCGTGCCTCTTCCCTTCCGCCAGAGCCGCCGCCTCGCCTTCTCCTTCAGCAGCTTCTACACCCACATCCACGAGCTCGCCGCCGCCCGCCCGGACATGGACACGGCCGAGCGCCGCGCCCTCGCCGCCCACACCATGCGTGCCGCCTTCCAGCACCTCACCGGCCGCCTATGCCTCGCCCTCGAGGACCGTCCGGATCTCGCCGCCGCCCGGACCCTCGTCGTCGCCGGTGGCGTAGCCAGCAACCGCTTCCTCATGCACGTTCTCCGCCGCACCCTTGCCGCCCGCGGCTTCGGCCACATCCAGGTCCTCGCGCCGCCCGTCGAGCTGTGCACCGACAACGCTGCCATGATTGCCTGGACCGGCATGGAGATGTTTGAGGCTGGTTACACGTCCGAACTGTCCATCACCAGCATCGGAAAGTGGCCCATGGATCCAGAGCATGGCCAAGGCGTCCTTGGAGTGGACGGATGGTTGAGGAGTACCTAATGCCACCAGCAAGACCGGTCGGAGGGGCAATGGCCACGTTTCTCGTCGCGCTACTTATAATACCCCATGTCTTCTTAAAACCATGCTCGTCGCAGCAAATCATGTATCGATTAAAAGTCACATCTTGTAGGAATATTGTATGGATAGAGCGGTATGATCACGAGGCGTTTGGGTTGGCATCTATTTAGCTCATCTCAAGGGAAACCCTTTGTTGTACAAATTACACGGCCCATGTTGTCATGCATGGGTGGGCGCTTTCTGCGCCTCCCTCGCTGCCTGTGCTGCCCAGTCCAAAGGGCAGAGAGAGTAGGTAAGTAGGCTTTATCAATCAGTCTCTCCCGATATCATCTTAAAACCCGTGTACATGTATGCCCCAACCCGTCCAGCCAACTGCAAAAAACAAATCCAGACATGTGCCTTAGACCAGCTCGCTCGTCACGTTGGTGAACTCGCCCTTCTCCAGCTTGGTCTTCCAGAAGATGGGGTTCGTGTCGTTGAAGCCGTGCTTGACCCAGCCCTCTTCCTTGACGTGGTACAGGTTGATGAAACCACCAGAGTAGGCGTCACGGTGGGTGGCGGCCAGGATACTGCGTCTGCCCAGCTCGAGGGCATCCTCGGTCGAGAGATCGTACTTGTACTCGGCGTCGAGCACACCATAGGCAAAGGTCTGACCGGAACCGACACAAAAGAGGTTGCCAGCTAGGCGGGTGCCGTCGCTGTCGACGTAGTACAGGGCAGGGCCCTCCTCCTTGGTGACGCCGGCGCACATGGTACCCATGCTGAGGCCCATGCCCTTGTAGCTGTAGACGAGGTTGGCGAGAATCTTGCTGGCGGCAGCGACACTGATGCGGCGCTTGTGACGCAGCTCGTGCAGGCGGCACTGCATGCCGAGCCAGGCCAGCCAGTACTGGCAGTCGGCCGCACCTCCGGCCATGGTGCCCAGCAGGACCGAGTTGATCTCAATGACCTTCTTGACCGTCTGCGAAGCGATCCAGTTGCCGGCCGTGGCTCGGGAGTCGGTGGCGACAATGATACCGCCCTGGAAGCGGAAGGCGAGCGTCGTGGTTCCGTGGGCAATCTTGATGGGACAGTTGGGGTTGGAGCGGTCATCGGTTGCGGCGCGGAGCCACGAAGAGGGCTGTAGCCAGGGGAGTCAGTCAGCGGGAGTCGAGCGAGGCGGGGGGCGCCTTGACATTGATTGAGTGATGGGACGAGACGAACCTGAGCAACTGGGGGCATGGCGAACTTGACGTGTAGGTTGGCCGTGGGGTTCATCAGCTCCTCTTGATCCTCAAAGGCCTCATTCTGCTCGTACGCCGGCCGGCTGTACTTTGCCACGAGGGAATCCATGTCGGTTATGTGTTGTTGTTGTTGTTGTTGGTGGAGGAAGGGGAGGGAGTAGGCGAGGTTGGACGAGGTCGGGATGGGGTACGAAGCAGCGGTCGCTCTGGTTGCCGGTGCTGATTCGACGAGGCTGACGAGAGTATCTGAGGATGGACGCCGGCGAAACTCTGGCGAGTCGATGTCCGAGAGGCACCGCTGAGATGATGGCGTCGGGTGTCTGGTTGTTGAATGGAGATGTCGTCGATGCGGATGCGGATGCGGATGTGGATGTTGGATGTTGGATGTTGGATGTTTCAAGGCTGGACAGAGACAGCTCAGGCAGCTTCCGTCTCGCGCGTCACAGAGCTGCTCTAGGCCGTCTACTCCGTACCTAGGGTACCTGAGGTATGTACCTACTTACGTACCTGCTCTTGCCTTGCATGGAGCAATCTGATTGGATCAGCCTGCCATCACCTTGGTTGCCGTCCCTCCACTCTGTGCCTGAATTTCAAGGCGCTAACATACACTACACCAACACCATCAACACTGCTCCTCCTTGAAGGAATTGATCACGCACTATGTACGTATCTTTCTTGAAGAATGGAAATTATTGGTCTCTCTGGAAGAAGCAGGTCTCACTCTCGTCCATGTTTTGCATCATTCACTATTTGTGAGCTTCAGAGGGGTAAGTAGATAGGTAGGTATTGTCATCGTATCATTTCATTACAACAGCCGCGACTGGCTTGCCTCAAGGTAAAACAACAGGATTCAAAACAAGGCAACCATGTGTACGCCTCCTTGGTCTACTCCTTCCGCCTCGCTACTTCCAGTCTGACTTCTGGGCTCGATCAGTCCCGTACGCTGAGTTCCTCCGTACCAGAGCTCCTTGCCACAGAAGAAGGGAAAATGGGATCAATTACAAGAAAACGAAAGGCAAAGCAAAGCAAAGCAAAGCAAAGCAAAGCAAAGGGGATAAGGAAAATGTAACAATCGTGACTTCTCGCGCCAGAAAAAGACAAAACTCCACACTGCATCCTAGTCCATGAGCGCAAACAGGGCAACTCACTCGTTACGGGTTTGGCGTGGGCTCTCTGCTGGATCGTGTTTCTCGCTTGCTCATGAAGCTGCGCCGAAGCTGACCCTTGGGACTCTCAGGCTCGTTCGGCTGGAAAGTGCTCTTGATAACAACGGTACCGCTCCCAACGCTAAGTTCCTTGGGGGCTCCAAGTCCAGTCTCGTCCACAAAGTAGATGTGCTCGCCAAGGTCGTCGTCGCTGCTAAACTTGTGCTCGCCCTTGGCTTCCACCTTGAACTGCGCATCTGGCGTGCACTGGAACTTGAATGTGTCCTCAAAGGCCCACTCGCCTGTCGCTGACTTGCGGTGCTTTGTCTTACCCACCATCTTCTCCTTGGGGTTGATCTGCGTAATGGCAACATACAGGTCCGTCGAAGGCGGGAACCCGTTGGCGCTCACTATCGTAAAGTGAGCAGTTCCGCCAGATGCTCCCGGCGGAAGGTTGCTGTGGACCGAGGCACCCCCGGAGCTCTTGGTTCGGTGGTGGCCGACGCCATTGCCCGCGCCGTTGTCGCTTGTCGGTGGGCGTCCCGTCGGCGAGTCGGGCTCCTCGACAATGATCGGTGTCCGCTTGAGGCCACCCACCGGTGCGCTGCTGCCGTTTGCAGTCGTTGGTCGCTCCGACGTCTCAGGCACCTCCTCCACAACCTCACCGCCCGACTCCTTTCTGTTGAACAGACCACGGCGAAGGAACGTTGCTCCTCTGCCCACACCGTGGCCCACCACTCCTGCCACTGCGACGCCGCCCTTGATGGGGGCGCCCGCCACGCCTGTGACAATGCGGCTCGGGGTCGAGAAAGTTCCCGCAAAGGTCGAGGTGCCCTGTCGTGTTCGCACGACATAGTCCGGCCGGAAGAGCAGTCGGATTCGAATGGTACCAGACTTTCCATCGAGAATGTACTTAGACTCGGATGGCTTGAAGGGATCAAGCGACTCGAGGTTGATATCGGCAGCACCCAAAAAGTCGGGCTTGTCCGCAAAGTCGTAGTCGTAGACGCTGACCTTGAAGTTGGCAGCCGTCCTCGAGGGGACGCTGACCTCGAAGAACTCGTTCCAGACGGGATGCAACGTCTTCTTGATGGTCTTGGACTTGTAGACCTCCATGCCGTTGAGCTCAAACTTGCAATACGGGTCGCTCTTACCGTTCCGATCGGCTGATGGCAGGTCTGCAGCATCAAGCACGTCGACTCGAAGCTTGCCCATGTTGTTGATGCTCTCGCTCGGGTCAAGCTGCATCTTGAGCGGAACGTACTTGAGGCTGACCTTGACTGAAGCCATTCGTCCATCTTCACCCTTTAGTTTCAGAGTTGTCGGGTTGTTCTGCCAAATGTTGTTAGCACAACCCATCAGTGTTAGGTTGATTCGCAGACTCACCAAGCATTGCTTCAGTGTCTCCAGGGTATTGCCAGACAAGGAGGCCAGGACGTCGTCCTTGTCGTCGTACTTTTTGCGCGCCTTGATGGTCAGGCGCGAAAAGTCAAGCTCGCGAATGATGCAGTCGCCAATCTCTTCGAATTTGTGGTGCTTGGCGCGGGCAGTCGAGGACACATAGGAAGGATAGGCCATGTCGTCTACAAACACCTCGAGTAGCGTGTTGCTCTCAGGCAAGTCAGCCTCCAGCAACCTGAAGATGAGCAGACCGCAGTCGTATTTGAGCAGCTCCTCGGGGCTGAGCTTAATTTTGGGGGGTTCCTTTCTCCCGTCCATTGAGGGCCGTGTGGCGGTCGAAGGACGTCCCTCTGTCGACGGCGTGGTGGGTTCAAGATCCTTGGGCTTGTCCAAAGTAGCATTGAATCTTCCGGCATCTGTGGACTTCCGAGACAGACTGCCCCCGTCGTCCAACAGCTTCTCCGACTTCTCCGACTTCTCGCTGACTCCGTTCGCTTCAGCCGCCTCGGACTTTTCTGGCTCCTCTTCCTCTTCGTCATCGGGGTCCGCAATGTTGAGGCAAGGATAGAAGGAAGCATTAAAGGTAAGCGATCCCTTGGCAATACCCTTCCCATGCAGACGCAGGCCTTCAGTCCGGAATTGCTTCTTCTCAACGGCCACATACTCGCCGTTTTCATCCTTCTCAAGGTAGTCGCTGGCAGAGACTTCAACCAGTCCTAGGCTTCTGTCCTTACCAACCTTTTCAGTGTCCATCACCTCCAGACTCAACCTGTCACGAGCAGAATGGATTGGAACATAGAGCACCTCGTCCCATTCGGGGTTAAGGTCGTTTCGGAATGTGACCGTGCGAGCTTTCTCAATGCCAGAGAGCAGAATGCGAGTGTACGGATCGGACTTGCCGAAAGCCTCAAAGTTTCGCAAATCAGTGGCCTTTTGGAAATGGAACCGCATCACACCAATGGGAGTGACATAGCCGCCAGTGCTGGCCACACCCGAGATAGCCACTGGTTTCCATTGAGCCATCATCTTGACACGGCCAGTGTGGACGCCAACAAGGTTGTACCACTCCTTGCCCTGTTCCATGCACTCCAGCATCTCGTCGAGCTTGATCTGATACTTGCCCAGGACTTGGTCAGCGGCAAGGTCGCGGTCGTCCTTGATGGTGAGGCCGAGCTTGGCTCGCTTGCGGTCGGTGATGAGGATTTCCTTGGAGCCGTTGTCCCAGATTGGGTTGTTGGTACGCTTGAGTTTCTTGGTCTGGTGCACTTCTTTGCCGTTGAGGAACATGACGGCGTAGGGGTTGAGCTGGCCGACGAGACTCTTGGTACCATCCAGATCCTTGGCCTGCTCAACAGTGAACCTGAGAATACCCTGATTGGATTCTGGCGCTGGCTCCTCCGTTCCATCAACAACCTTGGTCTCCATGACGGGGAAGAACCGAATATCGCAAGTCACAACGCCACGAGGCTTTCCATCGTTGATAATCTCCAGGCGCTCATTCTCGAATACGTTAATCTCCTCGATGTTCTCCAACGGGAAAGAGGCGATGCCGAGCTCTTTGGACTTGCGGAAATCGTTGTGATCAACTACCAACATGTCAAGGGAGTCGTTGAAGGACGTAATGATGATGTAGTGAGTCTCGTTCCATCGGGGGTTGGAAGTATCGTGAAGCGTCTTGGTCCGGGCGAGCTCCTGGCGCCTGTTGAGGCTCAGAGACACATACGGGTCCATGGACCCACCGCTGTTCTTGAGGCCTTGAGCGCCGTGAAGCGTGACGGCCACAACACCGATGGCCTGGTCAACGGGAGATCCAGCCAGCATCTTTGCAACTTCGATAGGGAAGACCTTGGGCGCGTACATCATGGGTGCCAGGTTGCCGTGGATCTGCTCCTGGATGAAGCTTTCCAGCCCGGGGATGAAGTTGATGTCGAAACCAAAGTTCTCACCGCCCAGGGGTTTGCAGACGTAGTCGATCATAGGACGCTCCAGGAAACACATCTCGACCCGGTCGATGTGGGGAAAGGGAATCTGTAGCTTGATCTTGAGACGCATGATGCCAGAGAAGGCCATATCTTCGACAATCACGTCGAGACCCTTGCTGATCATGGCCTTGCCAATGCGTATCTCCAGTACCACCTTGGGGTTGACCTTGTTCTTGACCTGGCGGGCCGTCATGTCGGCGGTATCGTTGGGTGTGAAGCTGAATTTCCAGTCCATCATGACAATGTCGTCCTCGGTCTTGGGGTAAGTCTTGACGTGCTCCATGCGCGGGGGCTTGGTGCCTAGCGTGAAGGTCTTGAGCTTCAAGCTGTCGAGGAAAGCTGGTGTGGCGGAACTCAGAACCTGGTCAACAGAGTTGATGATAGTTTGGGCCAGGACAGGCTGGTAGATGGGCCAGAACTTGACCATGAAAGAGTTGATCCATTCGAGGGATTCATTGTCATTCTCGAGCTTCTTCAGGGCCAGCTCGCGGGTGATGTCATCGCGGAAGTTGCGCCTAACTCGGCGCAGAGAGGTACGGTAGTAGGTGGAGCATACGGCCAAGATGAGAATGACCCAGGCCAGACCACCACCGAATACGGCGACGAGCCAGGATGAGATGCAAGCGAAAATCATGATACCGGCATTGTGGTACCAATCTATAAGGCGTCAGTCGGATGTTTCCCTTCCAAGTTTTGCGCTTGCGGCTCGAAACCATCAAACGTAGGGCGACATACCGCCATAGAGCGTGTCTGGAAGCTTTCCCTCGACCCAGGTGGAGTGGTCGAGCAAGCTGTCCTGCTCAAGCATTTCGTCCGTGGGCCAGCCGAACCTAGGAGCCCATCCGGTGCGTGAGTAGGGCGCGTCCTCGGCGGCTGGATCCTCACCATCGGCCAGAAGGTTGCCATTCTCGTCTCGGGCCACTTCGAGGACGCCATCTTTGCTTGGTTCGGGAAGGTCCTCTACGGGACCAGTCCCGTCGTCTACATCGGTAATGATGGCGGCGCCTTTGGGGCGCCTGCTCTGCTGAAGTTCGTCGGGAATAGCCTATGGAGGGCGTGGACCTGGATCAGTACGTGGCACTGGCGCATGCTGGGCGAGGGAAGCTTACGGCATTGGCCTGGGCCTTTTTCTGCTCCAAAGAAGCATCAGGGTCGAAGGTGAAGGCGGCGGCACCGGCGTTTCGAGAGGACTCGACAATCTGCCTCTGAGCGTCGTCGGCAGTGACACTGCTGTTTGGGTTTTCGGCGGCCTCCAGAGCTCCCTGCTGCTTGAGCTCGTTGGACTGCTTGGCGGTCGACATGTCGCCAGACGGCGCGCGCAAAGGCGACGGTGCAGTCGTCGTGGTGGGGTCAATTGACGCGATGGGGACAGAAGAGGTCTATCAGAGAGGCATTCACAAGCTCAACGGTGTCGCCAACAGCGCGGCTGTTGTGGCAATGAATGGGTTGCGAGCGCAAAGCAGCTACTTCAACTGACGAGCGGCAGAGCTGGCATGCATGGACCGCACTCTCGGGAGGGCAGGGGCAGGCAGCGCAATCGAATGGCGACGAGGACGAGGTCGGAGATGAACGATGGGGACTATCTAGAGAAGGGAGGAATGGATTGAATGAGAGGGAGTGTTAAACGAGAGGGCGGAGAAGGAATCAGAGGTGAAGGGGGGAAAGGGAAGAAAAGAGGAAGCAAGCTGGTTGGAGGGAAGTGAGTGAGGGAGAGGAAAGCTACCAAGCAGGCGTTGCGATGGCGTTAGGCAAAGCCAAGCAAGGCAAGGCAAGGCAAGGCAAGGCAAGGTAAGGTAAGGTAATCTGTAAGGTAATGAGGTACCTCTTGGTGGGCAAGCTGATGACGAGAGACTGAGCCGAGCTCTAGCTGTCCGATGCAAGTACTGTGTATAAGCTCACCAGGTACCCATGTACTGTATGTACACACATGCCTCCCTGCACAATACTTCATAAACGGCCTAGGCTCTCGAATTTAGAAGCCACGCTAATAATGGGGCGTGAACTAAGAGGAGGGAGCCAGGGCGCCCAACAGGGATGGGACCGCGCTCTCAGTGACCATCTGGCAAATTGCAAATTGCAGATTGGGATCCGGATACGTCCATACCATGGAGAGTTACCTCACTTACATACATGCACAGTTGACCCTATCGGCTAGGCTCGAACAAAGGATGGAGGATGAACGGCTCACAATCACGAGAGTCCAGCCCAGCCCAGTCCAATCTAGGTAGTCCAATCTAGGTAGTCCAGTCGAATCCAGTTCAATGTTACTTGGACACCCAGGATAAGTAAGGAGCAGGTACAGATTACAAAACAAATCTTCATTCTCTGTCTGTCTGCCTGTTCTGTCTACGAAACAGGCGGGCCTCATCAGCCTGCTTGCTTGGGCAACGTAACGCGACGCAACACAACACGACGCAACACAATACAATACAACACAACACAACACAGCAACACAGCAACACAGCGGCGCACAGCAAAGCCCGGTCGGTGAATAAGTGATGCAATTGATGCAAGAAGCTTCCAGCTATTCCCCACCCCAGCCGGTCTGGCTCGTTACACACTCGAACAGCCGCCGCCAGCTTCGGTGATCCCACTGCTTTAGCTGCAGCCCATGATGGGTTCCGCGAGGATCGATCCATGGGATCCATGAGGGGGGGACCACCCATGGCGGAGAGCAGCAGAGCAGTGGAGTTATCGTCTCCCAGAAGCCTACCGAAGGATCCCTGCCGTGCTGAGCACTACGTAATTCCTCAGCTGCCCGCCGCCGCCGCACCGCTGCACAGCTGCACCGCTGCACCGCCGCAGTGGAGAGAGGGCCGGAGACTGGGGACTGGAGACTGGAGGCTTGGAGTCGGGGTCGGAGAGTATCCCTCTATCGCAAGGGTCTGGGCCGGACCCAGGCCTCTGGGTGACACGTTGTGATTTCCCGCCCTTCTTCCCCATTCCCAGGACTGAACTTGCCGAGCTACTGTCAACCTAGGTGCTGTAGGTATCAAAGGCATGCTCCGGCGTAGCCGACACATCGGGTCTCGAATGGTATGCTGAGAGCGGGATAGAGAGGTGCATACTCCAAGGTATGTAGGTAGGTAGGATGGTAGCTTGGTAGGTAGTCTAGGTACTGTACCATGGAAGACAGGCATCGCTGAGCTGCAGGTCACATCGCCTCGTGTCTTGTCTTGGTCCTGCCAGCGCCCTGCCTTGGTTATGGCGGTTCTGGCCCGCGTTGGTGTTGGCCTCCAAGACATCTTCCCTGGAACCGGGTGCATCCAATCCCAATACCCATCAAGTTTCCCATTACCCATCACCCTCATCCTGGTCACCCATTATCCTGGCAGCCCTGGCCCCCCCATCAACATCAATCACCACAAAGTCGTGTCGCAATATCCCCCACCTTCTCTTGCGCACCCAGGTAGGTGGGTGAATATCGCTGCCAAAAATAAACGGGAGCAACACTTCCATCTGCCATTGATTTCCCCCACCAGAACCTGGAATTGGATTGTATTTCTTTCCCCTTGGCATCCTCGCCATTCTTCTCTGGGTATCCGACAGCAATACCTTCCTTACCCATGCACGTTGGATCCCTCCCACTATATTGTACAAAACACCTTGAGGTCAAGGCACGTGCCCATCCCTCACTACCTACCTTACCTACCTTACCTACCTTACCTACCTAGGTAGGTACCTTAGGTAGTCTAGGTACCTAGGAAGGTACACAGCATACAATCCAGCCCTAACCTGATCCAACCCAACTTCACTCACTCTCGGTTTCAGTCGAGGACGGAACGGCATTGCATCAGTCTCAAACACGCCAGCCTGTGGAAACTGGTGCTGCCAAACTTGCCGTCCTGTTTCACATACAAAACATTGCCGCCAACCACTGGCCTCGTTGGACACGTTGACAGGGTACGGCCTGTCTTGTCCTCCCGACCCTCACAGCCAGGCGTGCCAGGCACAGAAAAAGGCCCTCTCGATCTGAGCTCCAACCTCAGCTTTCAATCAACTTCAAGCAACTTGCATCATACGTGTTTCATGTTCCGATCGCCCGAATGTAGCCCGGCACGTCGTACTGCCGAGATTGTCGATCAGTATGACGCCGTTCAAGACGACTAATCAGCCTAGTTTACACGAGCCTGGTGCTAGCCACTCTGGCGCACGTAATGCGACAAGTCTTAGCTGCCCATCATCATCTATTTCTGCCCGTTGCTTACGCATTTCAAATCTGCTTCGGCCTCTGCCCTTTGCCTGTCATCGAAAGGGCTAGTGCTTGGACTTTGTGTAAACCAGTCTGGTTGAGGTCACCTCCCGTGAGTTAGACGTTGTCTTCAAAGAGGTAGTATTACCAAATGGTATAAGAGGAGTGTGTTGTGGCTGCTTCTGGGTGCTACCAAAGAGACCCTCAAAGAGACCCTCAAAAGACAACAAAATAAATGTCAACCCGTATATGAAGGACTGCTACCAACTTGTGGGCCAATGTCCTACATAGATGCTGTGCCATGCTCCCGCATCTAACACAAAAGAAGAAGCTTCGCGACCAACGCTTGCTGCAACACCGGGTCCCCAAACTCCAATGTGTAATGCAAATACCAACGCTCTCGGGTTTGTGAGCCACTCGCTTAATAGCCAAACCCATCATGCTGGTGAACGGGGCATCGACCCGGATGGTTGATGAACCAAGCCGAGATACAAGAGCGGTGAAAGCGACACAGGCACTCCAGCCGTGCCATGGGCACCCCGACAGCGAACTCTTCCAAACAGATGGTGCACTCGGCGTCGTCGACACAATCCTTCTCCGTTGCGGCATAAGTGTACATGCCAGTCCTCCGCGGAGCTGGGGGCGCCTCGGCCCCGGCATTCCCACCGCCATATGTGCTATGTGTCTGGATGCACGTTGCGATGTGCGCTTCACGGAGTTCGTCAGAATTGGCATGATTCCGTGACGGCAGCTCGCGGTGGCAGATGGGGCACTCGTCTTCCTCTGCAAGCTGTGGAGTGGGTGGTAGTGCTCGGGACGATGATGCTCTCTCGGCCAAAGAGCTGTGTCTGGTTGGATATGGAACAGACGACGACGCGGGTTGAGCACCAGACCAAATCGCTTCCAGAGGCGTTGAATGAGTCCCGCTCTGCCTCCTAGAGGAGGAATCGCGCGCTGGCCCAGCAGTTGGGTGGCCCTGTCGGATCATTAGCGTTTGCGAAGCTGAAAAACGCCAACACGGGGCTGTATAATTCGCAACTTACCATGGTGACACTCCTAGTTCTCGACGTGAGCTGCCCATACTGCTCGCTAGTTAGACCTGGCACCAGAAGTCCCCCATATGCAGTCGCCGTGGATGGGAGCCGGTATACGCCAGCATAGCCGCTCTGGGATCTCTGATGTGCAACTCGAGGGGATGGTGTGGCCTGCGGATTTGGACTTTGCGGCGGTGCCGTGTTGGGGTCAGGCACACACGGATTGCAAAGTCTCACTCGCTCTCCACCTGACATGTTGGTGTCGAAGTATCCTGCTCCCAGCGCGTCAAGGAGGAGGGACTGTGATAGAGCAGCTTCTGAGCCAGGTGGCCGGACGATGTACTGGTAGGGAATGATGATTCGGTGCGGCGAACACGAGTTACACACAACTCTTCCACATTTTCTGTAGGGCATTAGCCATGGACCGAAGTGCCAAGTGAGGTAAGAGCTTAGGGGAATAGACGCCACGAACCTGCAGTGGTGCTTGCGCACAAAAAAGCTAAACTGAGTGTGGCAGATGGGACAATACGTGACCTCAGCATCAGGCTGCCATCTAGGAGGAGACCAGTCCGACGATGGCCTTCTACTGCTCCCTCTTGGCTGGGGGCGCAATAGATGTGGAAGAGGCCTATCCTGGGACGTGTCTCCTCGAGGGGAGGGCAGCGGAGCATCCATTCTCTCGCGAGATACAGGTGATGCTCTGAGCCGGCGGCGATCAAGGAGAGTTTGCTGCTCTGTCGATTCCCCCGATGTCCCCCGTTCCTCTGCTTCCTCCCGGCGTGTGGGTCGGGTCTCCGAGTTGCTATCCAATGCTGGAGGCGATAAGGCTCCAGTTGGCTGTGTCTCTGGCGCCGTGTCGATATTAATCGGCGCCGTCGTTACCGGAGGCGTGTTGGATCCGGTCGTAGCTATTGCATGCGGAGCTTGCGGAGTGCTTTGCGCGTCTATGCTGCGACCAAGCCTCGTTTCAGTCGTGGAAGCAGGCCGAGTGTCTGCCGGTCCAGCCACTTGGCTGCTGTTGACTGAGCTCTGGCCATTATCATCATCGGAAATGTTCTCTACACTGCGCTCTACCGTGTGCGACGGGCAATCGAAGAAGCGTGAGCATTCCTGATCATGGAATTCGGCTGTCCGCCAAGGGCATCGAGTCGGTGCATGACTATCGGAGCTGACGTAGGAGCTTGCCGAGCTCGATGCGGACAGGTCCTCGGGGTCCAAGATGGGGTCAGAGGCAGCTGAGCCCAAGGAATGCGTAGGATCAGCCATGACAAAACAGCATCAGGGTGCAGTGCAGCCTGGTTGCGAGCCCGGGGGAAGTGGAAGTCTGTATCAGGTCGGGAGGCACGGAGTTGTTGGCTAGCGCGGCATAGGTGAAGTTGACGTAACGACGGTCAGTCGATCGGTCGGTCGGTCGGAGTGCAATGGATGTTGGAGGCGGAGGATGATTTTGTGTGGTTCAAATCGGAGGAGCAATCATCAGCGATGTGATGGGGTGATGGCGATGGTTGGAGGCGGTGATGTGTAGGCGGGCAGCTGGTTGACCGACGATAGGACCGATAAGGCGAGGCGGACGGGTATATAGCCGCACAAGAGGAGAGGAGATGACGGTGATTAAAATGGCTGCTTGCACCAGTGGAAACCGGAGATGTCAAGGTCACGAATAGTTGGGCGTCGGGGCTTGGGATGGCAAGGCGTAAGTAATAAAGTGGCATACATAAGGTAGGTAGTTAGGTAAAGGCCTGAAGTGAGGGTAAGGCATAAGCTTAAGGGGTCCTCGTGCCTGAGGGGAAGGTTGGACACACGCGATCACCCTTGCATCACCGCGCTTTTGGTGGCGGGAGGTTCGCCGCTCCGGCTCTATGGATGGTCCAGTTTTGTTTCCGTCCAAGGGCCCGCCTGATCTGATTACTGGGCGCTAGCACGACTCGGCGCGGCGGTCCTCCTCGTTAGTGGTTTGAGGAGGGAGTTGTCGCGAAGCTTGCTTTGGGGGGGAGGACGGGCTGCTGGGGATTCATTTCTCATGGTAGATGCTTCATTACGCTGGAGGCTTTCCGCATGTATCCCAATCACAACGGCGGGGCTCTCCGCCAAGCTTCAAGTGTTACCGTACTCTGATCCGTAGAGTGTACGGATACTATACCTGTCTTGCCTGTGTAGGCCCCTAGCACGTGGTAGCATTCGCTACAAGCCCGACTGCGCATCTAGGCAAGGTAGCTTGGGTAGATAGGTAAGTAGGTACTGTATTCATGCCATTTCTCGTGACGCGTCATTAATCAACTGATTCTACACCACCCGCTTAGTCTTGCCTCGCCTTGTACCAAGAATAATTATTCTCATACATAGCACGGAGTACTCCATGAGGTTTTGCCCATGCCCATGGACGCATTGCGAAGCGAGCGGTCTAGACTCCTAGTCCATGACGGGGTATTTATTTCCGTCGGGATGTTGGTGATCCATCGCTGGCTTCGCTGATATCAGGCACAGAGGCAGGCAACGGAAGGTCCTCTCTTCCGTACAGTGTCTACCATGTAATGCAAGTATATACCTACAGTAGGTAGCTAGGTAGACATGTAATGTAGGTGCATGAGCGTGGTCTGCCTTGTCTGCCCTGAGACGGCTCTGGGTACTATGTCGGGAGCGTCTTCAACCTAGCTGGCCAATTATACTGTACCCAGTCGTGCCAGGTACAGATAATCTGTACTGGATGCGAAAACCGTCAAGACTTGGAGCTAGTCCTGATGGCTCCAGAGCTGTAGGGCAGTTTTCCCCACAGAAAAGAAGCATGTTTGACTCGACAACCACCCACCTATTCCTTGAGGCTCCCGATTTCCCTTGTCCCTCCCTTTGGGGACAATCGTGCCTTTGGATTCCTACCCGAGGGCCACTCGAACAGTCTGGTACCTAGGTTACTTCCAAACTGCTCAAGTCTTTACCTAGGTAGGTACCTAGTCTTTGGTGACTTGGCGACCCTGGCACAAATTACCACTGGGGACTGGTCGTCCCGTGCAAGCGGCTTGGCAGGTGCACTACCGAATACCGATGCAACAAGAACCGGCCTCCATTGGCAGGCTAGTGCAGAATCAAGATGCGCCAGACAAGGTGCACAAGCACAGCATCCAAGGGCAAATGCCGCAGGAAGATACAGTAGGCAAAGTAGGTTGACAGGATGACAGGCTGACAGGTTGACAGGTTGGCAGGTTGACAGGTTGACAGAGGCGGAAAGGCAACGGGAAGCAACGCCATGCACATGGCACCGGGTACGCCTCTGCATACCTGAGCCAGGTTATCTGCCGATGGGTAATAGTAAAGAAGTTAAATTGAATCCCTCCCAAAACGGCAAGCTGGGGACAGATTATGGGGATGGCGATGGAGAAGCTTACGACTGCGAGGCGCAAGTTCTGGCTGCACGTCACCATCGTTAGCCGCCGCGCCGTCACTTCTTTACCAAGCCCTCCTCGGGCCATCTCAACAAAACCATTCCGCCATCGCTCCGGCTTGCTTTGCATTGCTTTGCTTTGCTCTGCTGCTCTACTGCTCTACTGCTCTACTGCTCTACTGCTCTGCTGCTCTACTGCTCTGCTGCATTGTACATCAACACCAGCACAGCCGGATCACAGCCGGAGCACAGCCGGAGCAGTCCCCTCCATCTCCATCATCTAAATTCTCATGCCTGTGAGCGCCAGTCGCTGCCATTGGCGTTGCGCCGCCGACTGAGCCACGCCATGGCAGGCTCCTCGCTCTCTCACATCCTCGACTCTACGGGGCCAGCCGCCGAGCCGGCGCTGCCAGCAGCAGTCAAGCAGCCGTACGCTGCCCATCGCTCTCCGCTCCCGACTGGCGCTGGCTACGGATCTCCCGCTTCACACGCGGCGCAGCAGGGGCTTCAGCTGCAGTTGGCGTCTTCATCGACTCCCCCTCATCACTATCACGAGCACCAGCTGCAGCACCACCAGCTGGCTCCTCCTCCGCCACAGTCACAGCCACAGCCGCAACCACAACCACCACAACCACCACAGCCACCACCACAACCTCCTTTACACTCTCAACTACAGCCTCAACTTCAACCTCAACTTCAGTCTCAACTCCACGCTCAGCATGGCGCCCATGCAACTGCGCAGTCTTTACAGCCTCCTCCAGTAACCCGTCCTCCGCCCACGACGAGCCCATCGACGCCCTCGGAACGCGGCCACAGCAGCGGCTCGCTCTACGCCTGCGGTGACTGCGGCCGTCGCTACTCGCGCCCCGAGCACCTGCAGCGACACGTGCAGACGCACACACTTGGCCGCAGGTTCTCGTGCAGCATCTGTGGCAAGACGTTTGCGCGTGCCGACCTGAAGAAGCGCCACGAGGCCAACCACGACAATGATTCGTCCAAGAAGCGTCGCCGGACGGCAACATCCCCGGGGGCTGGCCGTGTTGCCCACGCCTGCAAGGCTTGCGCCGCTGCCCGGGTCAAGTGTCAGGAGGACAAGCCATGCCAGCGTTGCACTCGCCGTGGCCTGACCTGTGTTTCGTCCGAGTCCGGGTCCGCGGCAGCTATGCATCTGATGCATCTCTCGGCTTCCAATGGCCACTCGACATCTACCCCGTCCAGTCCAGCTGTGCATGTACAGCTCGATACCGTTTCCCAGAATGCTGGCGACCAGGCTTCGCCAAACGATCACTACTCGTCTCAGAACCCCGACGAGAGCCAAGCAACGTCACCGGGTTCTCCTGTTGAACCCGATGAGCCCCTCCGCACCACGCAAAGCAACATCTCGCTTCCCGCTCATGCGATACCAGCTTCCAATGACTCCCATGTACCAAGACTGGATCCCGTGTCCCAGTCTGCCACCGAAGGGTTGAGTCGTCTTCCATTTGGGGACTTCCTTCGCGACGTCCTCTACGAGCAAGAGCTCAATGCACCTCGTGTTGCCGAGAACCAAGGTCTGGCCGTGCTTGACTTCTGTGACGACTCCAACCTAGAGTTGACCGACTGGGACTTTGGCCTCTTGGACCATTGGAACGGGGACGGCGGCCTGGCCAATTTGTTGCCGATACAGCAGGAAACCCCCGAAACCGATAATTCAGTTGATATCGCCCAGATGCGTCAGAACCTTGTCAAGGTCTGGACCAATTCACCTTGGGGCTGGCAGCCCAAGGCAGGCGAGGGCTCCATCCGAGAGCAGGTGAACTTGCCACTCTCCACCGGAGAGGCCACGGCGATACAATTTCGGGACGCGCGGAAACTGGACAGGGTGATTGACCAGAAGCTAGACCAATCATGCCGCGATCAGGTGCTGGCACTAGCACTGAGTGCTTGCAAACAGAATGCGACCATGAATCGGGTAGCTTCTTCGTTCCCATCTCTCGATGTCATGGATGCCCTGGTACACATCTTCCTCACCTCGGATGCCTTCCAAGTGTCAGAATGGGTCCACTTCCCAACCTTTAAGCTCAACGAACAGTGGCCAGAATGGATTGCCTTGGCGGCGGCAGCTGGAGCTGTCCAGACTACATCTCCGACAATGCGAAAATTTGGGTTCGCGTTACAAGAGAGCGTCCGTGAGTGGCCTGTTCTATTCTCTGCAGTGTCGGATCTTGCTAACATGCAGTGCTAGGCGTGACAATACCGAACCGGGTATGTGAAGACTGCGCAGAAAGAACTGCCGCAAATTGGCATATCATCAGAAGAGGACTGACAATGGTGACAGTTTGAGGATAATAATGCCACGATTCAGAAACTATGCCCAGTGCAGTCACTCGTTCTAGGTCAAGACATTGGCCTCTGGAGTGGGAGTCGTCGTAGAATGGAGATTGCGGAATGTCATCTGATGATTCCTCTTGCTGTAAGGACTCCGGGTGCTTGACTTGTGTCACCGTTAACTGATGGGGCAATGTTAGATGATGAGATACCGCAACAAGTTTCAACGGTCCTCCTATCCCACTGTCCCAGTCTACGCCTCTGACGAGGGCGACGAGCTGGAGGGGAAATGGCGCCAATGGGTGGAAATGGAACACTGGAGACGGTACAGCAGGGACTTTCTTCTCCACCTGGAATCTATGCTAATGCGATGACCTACAGTCTAGTGTTCCATTGCTACCAACGAGATGCCCAGACGTCGATGACGGCACTTACAAATCCTTCCATGTCGTATGCAGAACTCACGCTGCCTCTGCCAGAGGCAAGAGAGCTGTGGATCGCCAAGACGGCATCGGAGTGGAAGACGCTCTCTTTGGCAAGTGCCGGGGCTCAGGTCAAGAGAAACCCGTCAATCGGTGACCTGATGCACGACGTTGGCCTGCTAGAGCTCAACCGACACCGCCTGCAGGTGCAGCTCGCGGCGTCAGTCTTTCTCCATGGCTTCTGGGCGCTCATACTAGAGTACCGGAACATGAGCGCGGTCCATCGATACCGTTCCTATGTGAAGAGCGACAGTAACACAGCCAACTCGCTCCTGAGCACGCGCCACCGGGAGCTCATCAGAGATCTGCAAGACTTTGGGGTGATGACGGCGGGCTGGGTGGAGGTTTCGGCGCAGGAGCATATGCTTCTCAACCTCTTGATGATGAACCTGTACGTGTCAATGGACGACCTGCAGCTGTTTGCTGGCAAGGAGGGCGAGGACCAGGCGCGGCGCATCTACCCCGTGCTGCAGCAATGGACGGATAGCCCAGACTCGCGTTGGGCGCTGTGGCACGCAGGACAGGTGATTCGGTTTGGCAAGCTGTTCCCGGCGGGGTGCCTCAAGGACTTTTACGCGGTGGCGGTGCACCACGCATCGCTGGCCATCTGGACGTACGGCGTCGTGACGCGGGCGAGCCGGCGGCTGCCGGTACCGCTGCGGTGGGAGTCCATCTACCTGGACGGGACGGACTCGTCGGCGCTGCAGCGCAGCGGGGCCTTTTCGCAGGCACGGCTTCTGCTGCGAGGTCCGGCGGTGCCTGGCGCAGCGGCGGTCGAGGCGTCGGTCGAGGACCCGAGGGCGTGCATGGACATTACGCAACAGGTGCTCAAGGCCAACTTTGCGAGCGGGCGGGACGGGTACCCGCCGATTGTAGAGAATCTGTGCGTCCTGATTAAGCAGCTGGGGAATGCTGCGTGGGTTGTCGGGCTGGGGTGAGGGTGAGGATGGGAATGAGGGTGTACGGATGCCCTGTGGATGTGATTTGCTGTGATTTGCTGTGATTTGGGTTGATTTGTTTCCTGTTGATACCCTTGGATACCTCGGTTGCCCATTGTCTCTAGACGCTTGCTCAGTAACCTCTTAATTGCTGATGGAGATGAGGTCTGGTCTCGTGGTGATAATGACATGTGACTTGTGTGTGCATGCGTGCCAGGCCTACCTAGTCATGATGGGTCAAGTCAAAGTCATAGTCATAGCCATGATCATGATCATGATCATGATGCTGAACGGGGCTCCGGTGACCAAAGCTCGACCCACGTGGTGTCGTGATGATCGGGACGGGCGTCAGATGAAGCGGCCCCACTCGAGTTCCGGCCGCGGGAGCTTCTAATGTACCTCATGTATATACGTACTATACTTATGATTCAGCTTCCTTAGGAAGGAGGGGGAAGGGGGGATTCTATGTACTTGAATGAAGGCGACAGCGACTTGCACCGTTGCTGAACACCTCTCATCGTCTTCATCTTCCTCCATATTGGATTCAACCTGCGTCCCTTGCACCTTTGCTGCACTCCGATCAATCAGAGCCAGAGCCAGAGTCAGCGTCGTATTCTTCAGCTCGGCACGGCACACAGTGTTGCGCGTGGCTCCGGACACGGCACAAACCCGCTTCCAGGCAGGCAGGCTGCACTACAGTACAGCTACAGCCTCACTCTTCTGTCTCTCTCTTTCTCTCTCTTCATCTCTCTCCTCCTTGGATACTCACCTGCGCGTTTGCTCTTTCGTCCTTGGATGCGTTGTTCCCGCGCCTTTTCTTCATCTGCATCGTAGCCGTCTTTGATTTCCTCTCCGGATCGTCACCTCTTCTCGTCCATCTCCACCATCGCCATCGATCGCCGCGGCTGCCCACGATGACGTCGCTCCCACTTCTCAGCAGCAGCAGCAGCAGCGCGATGCCTCCCAACTCGGCCCTCGTCGCTGCCAGCGCCGCCGCCGCGACCGTCGTGTTCCTCGTCGTGGCCAAGATGTCTCTCTATCCCTCGCACCCCAGAGTTCTGCCCAATCCGCTCAAGACGGGCTCGGCCAGCAGGAGCAGGAGCAGTAACAGCAACAGCAACAGCAACAGCAACAGCAATGCCGGCGATGAGAAGAGGAGCGGCGTCGAACTCGTCTACCACCCGGACCTGCTCCCGGGGGCTCGGGATGTCGAAACACCAGTGAGTAATGGATACACAGACCATGTTCCTCCCTTTGTACTTTCTCTCAGCAGCCCGGCGCAGCACTGACAAGGCACGCTCCCTCTAGTTTGGCTCCGTGCGCGTCTACGAGTTCGGTCCCGAGACGGGAGAAAAGGTGCTCTTCGTCCACGGCATTAGCACGCCATGCATCACCCTCGCACCCCTCGCCAAGGGCCTCGCCGACCGAGGCTACCGTGTGATGCTCTTTGTGAGTTGATCTTCCATTCGCTCGTCCCCCCCTCTCTCTCCTTGTCCATCTCTTTCTCTCTTTCCCCTTGGCATGCCTTGTGCAAGGGACTAACTCGGGTGCTCCTCCAGGACCTCTTTGGCCGAGGCTTCTCAGACGGCGTCTCCGACCTCCCTCATGATGCCCGCCTCTACGTCTCCCAGATGCTCTGCGCCCTCGCCTCCAGCCCCCTCGCCTGGACCGGCGAAGGCGCCCTTCGCGTCGTCGGCTACTCCCTCGGCGGCGGCGTCGCCGCCCACTTCGCCGTCGCCTTCCCAAACCTCGTTGCATCCCTCGTCCTCGTCGCTCCGGCCGGCCTCATCCGCCCCGAGTCCTTTGGCCGCGTCGCCCGCTTCGTCTTCTCCTCCGGCCTCGTCCCTGAGCGTCTCCTCGCCGTCGCCACCCGCCGCCGCCTGCAGACCCCCATCGCCCGCGCAAAGCGCCCCTCGGCCGCCTCCATCGAGGGCACCGGCATGGACCTCGGTGCCGCCGAAGCCGTCGACCCCCCGACCAGCGAGCCCGTCAAGCCCCTCGAGGAGGGTGTCATGGACTATGTCCGCTGGATGGTCCTGCACCACTCCGGCTTCGTCCCGGCCTTCATGTCCAGCATCCGCCACGCGCCCCTCACCGACCAGCACTCCACCTGGACCAAGCTCGCCTCCCGCGAGCCCGGCACCACGGCTGTTCTGCTTGCCGAGAGCGATGAGATTATCGACCGCAACGAGTACCACCGCGACGGTCTGCCCCTTGTCGGAGGCGAGGATCACGTTCGCTGGCGTGTTCTTCCCGGCGGCCACGACTTTGTCATGACGCATACGCAGCACATTCTTAAAGAGATGGACGACATGTGGAGCAAGCAGCAATCATGACCCCGCCATGCACAATACATTTTCATGATGCAATTCGTTTCTATAGACGGAGATGGTTGTACAAGAGCGACATTGGACCTGGGAGCTGGCGCAATGTATGGAATATAAATCGTATTTTGCTTTATGGAGTTGATGAGGAGCGTTTTAGACAGATCCAGTTTGCCATGCTTCTAGATATAGACGGTAGAGTAGAGTGAACAGTGCCCAAAGCTTAGTCCAGCTAGCACATTTATACATGATTGAATGGAAAGCCCCATTCTGAAGTGAATTGAGTTGAAGGGAAGAAAAGGGAGGGAGAGACACGAGGCAAAGAAACACGTCACGTCTGCCTCATCATCGATCCAAGGCCTGGCTTTGACACTATGCAGCTTGTTAGAACGCAAGACTGATTCAAACGGGGGCGGCTTTCGACTTACCATGTGCCAGTATACGCCCCTCTTCCTCAGCAACTCCACGTGGTTGCCCTTCTCCAGTACCTCTCCGTCGCCGAGCACAAAGATGATGTCGGCATTCTGTACCGTCGCCAGTCGATGGGCGACGACCATCATTGTGCGCCCCTTGCTCGCCCGCTCAAACGCCGCCTGTACAATCTTCTCGCTTTCGGAATCCAGCGAGCTGGTCGCCTCGTCGAGGAGCAGGAGCGTCGGGTTCCTGATCAGCGCCCGCGCAATGGCGACCCGCTGCTTCTGCCCGCCGGACAGCGAGACGCCGCGGGATCCAATGTTTGTGTTGTATCCTTCGGGCAGCGACACGATGAAGTCGTGGATCGACGCATCTCGGCAGACGCGGTGCAGGTCTTCGTCGCTAATGCTGGAGGAGTCCACTCCAAGCAGTATATTCTCTCGAATCGTGCCTAAACAAAGGCATGGGTCAATCCACTGGCCGACGGGGAGAAACTCGGGACTAGAACTATACCTTGGAACAGAGTGGCTTCTTGAGCTACCAGGGATAGGTATTTGCGGTACTCGAATGGGTTCATGTGCGTGACGTCTTTGCCATTGCAGAGAATGCGGCCCTTGTCAATGTCATAAAACCTGAAAGGTTAGTTGGGAAGAGAACGCAGAAGGAGGTTGACCATTTCCAACACTTACTTTTCCAACAGGGAAATGATTGAAGTCTTGCCACATCCAGAAGCTCCCACCAGGGCCGCAAACTGGCCCTTTTCGACGCTGAGGTTCAACCCCTTGAACACCGGCGTGGTCCGAGTGGGGTACTTGAAGTGAATGTCCTGGAGCTCAATCTTCACACCCCCTTCAGTGTCAGGAATTGTCTCTGCCTCGGCAACGTTCGTCTTCTGGCGCTCATCTCTCATGTCGAGGATCCGCCTCGCTGCCGCCGTGACCTGTGCTGCGTTTGGTCCGAATGCCAGGGCCTGGCCTGAAGCCTCGCTGCCCTGGGTGATGGCCATGAAGCAGACAAAGAAGTTGATCAGCCCCACGTTGCCGTTAGCCATCAGGCGCCCGCCGTACCAGAAGATCAGGGCCTGACAGGCCATACTGACGCTATCTGAGAAGCCAAAGATGAGGCTCACCCATCGCGATTTACGGAAAGCCGCCCCGACGTGACCCTTGAGCAAGGCCTCGTACCGCTGCGCAATCGAGTCCTCCAGAGTTAGTGAGGTGACGGTTCGAAACGCGCCAATGGCCTCGGACGCAAACTTGGAGCTCTCCGCAAAGACCTCATTGTTCATGCGGTCAAAGTCCAAGGCGTACTTGAAGCGCCAGAACGTTGCGCCGAACAGGGTGGGGAGCACCACGCAGCAAGCCACCAGAGACAGCTTCCAGGCAAAGGCAAAGGCGATGGACACGGCGCCGATGACGTTGAATATGGACACGTAGACGCTCGCCATGTTCATGCCCATCATTTCCTCGAGTTGCTTCGGGTCTCCTGCAATTCGAGACGTCATAGTGCCGTGTGAGTGATCCTCGTGGTCAAAATAGGACGTCTTCTGGTACATGACACCGTCGAAATACTGTTGCTGGTACTTGGCGCGGATGACTGTGGACATTTGCGTAGATATGAAAACGAGGCCAAAGTAGGACAGAGCGATGCCAATGGCCAACACCACGAACATGAGCGCGAAGAAGTTGCCCTCTGAACGTAGTTTACCAATATCCCCAGTCAACAGATACTGGAATATCACAATCACCTTGGCAAACAACCAAGCTTGAAGGGGAAGCGCAGCTCCGACGGCGGCGCCAAAGAGGATGGTCAAGCCAAAGAGCGGCCACACATTCTTGGACTCGTAGAAGAGTTGTCCGAAGCTGGAAAAGAAGTTTCGACGTGCATCTTTAGGCTCCTCTCCTGGGCTAGCTCTTTCTGGCTCATCGTCGCTCGTCTCCATACTGAGCTCCGTCGATTGTGCCTCCTTTACCGCATCGCCGTAGATCGTCTCGGTGGGCTCTCCAAGAGAGAGCGTCTGAGCATGGACAAGACCAGCATAGACGCTACCTTCGGTCGACATGAGACTTTCATGAGTGCCAGATTCAACCACCTTTCCTTGTTTCAGCACGATGATGCGGTGTGCCTTCTTGATCGTTGACAGTCGGTGGGCGATGGTGATGGTGGTGCGATTCTGAGCCACCTTATCCAACGCAGCTTGAACGATGCGCTCACCACGAACATCAATGGCACTGGTGGCTTCATCGAGAATCAAGATCTTGGGCTTCCGAACAATGGATCGAGCAATAGCGATTCGTTGCCTCTGTCCGCCAGACAGTTTGGCTCCTCCGTCGCCGACAATAGTGTTGTAGCCCTGGCAAGACATGTTAGATGACGGGAGGCAAGAAGAAGAGAAGCATTACTGACATCTGGAAGTTTATCGATAAACTCATCGGCGAAGGCTTCTTGGCAAGCGTCCTTGACAAGCTCCCTTTTCCTCTCTTCGGGCTCATTCGCCCATTGTGACCCGATGAGGCCATAAGCCACATTCTGGTAGATGGTGTCATTGAAGAGAAACGGCTCTTGCTGTACAAGTCCGATCTGAGACCTCCACCATTTCAGGTCGATCTCGTCTAGATCGTGGCCAGATGTAGAAACCGTCCCGCCCAGTTCTACTGGAGGACCAGTTTCCTGGGGTTCTTCAGTGAACATCCCATCTGCGTCATCTTCTTCATCCTCGCCTTCCTTGTTCTTCTTCTTTTTCTTTCCATTATTCTTCTTCTCGACCGCCTTGGCAATAGCTTGCTGACGTTGGAGATTATACCACCTTTGGACAAGGCCGACGATTGTGCTCTTGCCTGAACCAGAGGGTCCAACTATGGCATTAATCTTGCCCGCTTCAATTGTCAAATTGAGATTGTCGAGAACCCTGACGTGTGGTCGGCTCGGGTAGGCAAAAGTAACGTTTTCGAAAACGATATCTTCTGTTGCGGATATCTCAGGCGACGTCAGGTGTCCCTTGGCGGGTTCGGGTGCATCAATGACGGTAAAGAACTCGCAAGCTGCGACGGTGGCCTTGCCGATTGCAATCAGGGGCGTTGAGATGCGCTCCAGCGAAATAACCATCATCATGACGGAAAACAGAACACTGGTTGAATTAGGGAATGAACATATCCCAGGGGGGTTTGTGTTGGGCACTTACACCATGACTTCACCAGCGTTGCTAACCCTGCCTTCTGCTGCAGACTTGATTCCGTACCAAAACGCCAAGCCGAAGCCGGAATAGAGCCCAAAGAACTGTATCCGTCAGCATGTGCTCTGAGGATGAACACGAAAGATTCAACATACGACAAGTGCGAGCTGCAGACCGAGCAGCGGCGAGAGAAGTTGACCGTGTTTCTTCGCTTCTGCCACAAAGGCAGCATACTTCTGGGACACCCGGGACTCGGCACCACACGCAGCGACCATCCTGATACTGGACAACGCCTCACTGGCGACAGCCGTAGCCCTGCCCTCGGCCTAGACGTTCTGTCAGAGATGACTTCAAGGGTGGATGGTTTGCGGCCTCACTTTTGTTATTCGAGTGTTGACCTTGAGGACAAAGGGCAGAACCGCGCCGAGGACAATAAGAAGAAAGAGGACCACAGAGCATGTTACCAAGGTCAACGACCAGTTCCAGGTAAAGGCCACGACAATGGCTGCGGTGATGGTGGAAGAAAACTCGATAAAGATTCCCAATTTCTCCGATATGCCAAGTTGAAGCACGTTAGCCGTCGAGGTTATGGTCACAGTGGCATAGCCAGGAGGCATCGAATCTAGCACATGGATGCTCTGGCCAAAGAGGTGCTGCATATAATGTAGACGAATGGCAGAGGACAGCCGAATGCCAATCATTCGAAAAATAAGCTGCGCGTATCTCATTTTAGCCAAGGTAAGCTGGGAGATGTTTAGAGTGCTTACGTTGTTAAGGTAGTTGAGAAAGAATCGACCCAGGAATAGGGCGAACATGTAGAGTCTGAGAAGGCAACTTAGCACAGGACAAGTTGGATTCAGGAAGAAACCCCACGACATACGTTAGCCTGTCGATACTCTTGAGGAAGCTTTGCTTAGACACGCGGCCGTCTCCGACAAAGAAGTCGCTAAACTCGCCGACGAATTTGCCTGGTAATGATTAGGACGGCCACCGGCAGGGTGAATTGTATTCTGGAGGACCAACCAAACACGACATTCATCAACGGGAGCGTCTACAGGAGCCAGTCAGTTTGGTTTGTGCCTTGGGACCCAAGGAGGAATCTGCATCAACCTACAACACCAGCGCCGATGCAAGCAAGAGCCCCCACGACGTAGGCGACAAAGTCCCACTTTGTAGCATATCCAAACACTCGCTGCCCCGCGCTCAAGTCAGCAGCCGGGTCAAGGTGATACGAAACGGCCAAAGTAAGAGTCAGTTACCAAGTAATCTTTGAACAATGCGGTCCGCTCAGGGCGGAGCTTGGCCTGCTGAGCACCAGCCTCGGTGGCGGTGTCAGGGGCGTTCTGAGCGTCATTGACGGACGTTGAGACGGCCGGCTTCTGTTTCTCTTGTTGGTGCATGATGCTTATCGGGGCGCAAGCATTGTTGCGCGATTTGAGGATGCAACAGCGACCGGCGAATGCGCTTGGCAAGCAGAGGATGAGGTTGACAAGACTTTAAAGGAACAACAGTAGTTACGGAGTAATAAGGGCAGGATCCAGACGGGTGTCGAGAGGGTGGTGATCCGCTTACGCCAAGCGCTGTTCTAGGCTTGATGTAGCGACGGCTAACTTAATACGGCGGAGGCCTACTGTGAGTACGAGTGTGCTGCAGACTTTGGGCAGGCACCTCTCTCTCTACCTGGTACCTAGCCACCCGCTGTAGGTACTGACAGCTAGGGTGCTTTTTGATGCAATATGAACTACTGTAGATGACACCGTTGCGCGAAAATCCTACGGGAAGGATTCGCTTAGATAGTTGGGCGTTTCCACGGGCTGTTTGGAGAAACCAAGGCTGGAAGAAGGAAGCAAGGACATGGCCGTACCACCAAAGTCTCGGTGTCAACACCTCATCATGACTTGGCTACCTGGCTGGCTGGTTGGTTGTTGGTTGGTTCCCGGCTTGCTTCTCCTCTCTGCCTAGCGCCAGACTCTTGACAACTTACATACAGTAGTAACGTTAGTCTACAAAGTTGGAGCCGTCAATCAAGCTTACTGTAGCGGAGCTTCGGTCGGGATATTCGTAGTCTCGGCATTTCGGGACCGGGGTGCACATCCAGTCCGATGACAAGTCCGCCACGAAGTATACGTGGGAATTATTGATGATGCAAAGGGGAGAAGTTCTTCTTCTCATGCATCAACAACTTGATTGCTCTTGGCTCATGCCGTTTGGTAGTTTTGGTTGATACTGGGGGGATAGATGGCTCCCGTTGCGTTCTTCCAAGCTGCTACAAGAGGAGGCAGAGTCTTGATTTGATATCTCGTCCTCATCTCCCCAGGTGCCATGTGTGTAGCAGGACCTGACATGCGGACCAAAGTTGTGCCATGATTACCCGCAAAGAATGACGCGGCTGCTACAGCACTAGCATTGCTACGCCGCTGATATTGAACCACGGGCGGACTTTGGAGCCTTGGAAGCTTGGTTGCCTGATTTCGCGTAGTTGGCGAATTTCTTTACGGATTGTCGTATTCCATCCGGGGGGGGTGCCACCTTTGCGTAAATCCCCAAGGTCCGCAGAATCCGCAGAATCCGCAAAACCCGCACATGGGTACGGGGTTTGCAGACCAATGACAAAGGGTTCGTTTATGAAAGCTGCAGGTTCATGTTTTGTGTGTTTGTCGGAAGCAGGGCCCTGGGCGTAGTCTCACATGGCACTGCGCGCTGTGGGTATCGGTAACAAGCACAGTCGTCATGATGATCCGGGTGTTTCATCTGTGTATTCCAATTTGGACGACGTATGATCGAGGTACAGTAGTAGTATGAGGTGGCGTGGCGATTTTATACTTTGGACACTGCAAGCGTAGGCGCGTAGACGCGATCCGGCGGCAGGGTGAAGATGCTAATTGCATAGTTGTCGTGATTTCGGTAGTATGGAACTGGGGGCGAGGCTCTCGCGTGGGCTCATGACGAGTCGTGGGATCAGCTCATGACGAGGCCCCTTGTTCTCGGGTGAACTTGCATTGGCATTGGCATTGACATTGACATTGGCATTAACATTGATATTGACATTGATATTTATCAATATCAACATGCTCCGCCAGCGCATGAGCGCCCCGCCAGCCACGGTTTTTCCGGGCCTGCGGGCTGCTCCAAGGCCAGAAAACCCCAACAAGCTGCTTGCTGGCTGGCTACCTAAATTGCCTACCTTAGGTTCTTTCGGCTCCTGTGAGTCACGAGTTTACCGTCCCAAAGCGCACCAGAGCAGCACCTGCAAACTGCATGATTTAGGCGGGTGGGTTCCAGACCAGGAAATCCCACTTCCCTCGCTCCCACAGAACGAATGAAGCCGCCTGTGGCCAAATTCTCTGTGGCTCAACCGCACCACTCCGCCATCCTCAACTCCGTCACCACCTTGACCAACATCACCATTTCCGCCCGACGCCTTCCGCCCTCTCTTGCGGCTCGCACTCTGCTGCCACGCCCCGTCCCGTCTCTCGGCGCTCCAGTCCACTCCCTGTCGTCTACCCTCACCGTCTCTCCAGCCGCCCGATCCCCGCTGCTGCGCCGCTGTCTGCATTCTTCATCCCCCACTCCCACTCCCGCTCCCACTGCCCCGCGCTCTCGGAGCCACGACGGCATCATGGCACCCAAAAGCAAATTCGAGCTCAAGACTCCCAAGGGCACCAAAGATTGTGAGTACATTGGACCTTGGCTCTCTGCCCAACGCCTTCCTTTTCCCCTTCCTCTCCTCTCTGTGATCCAGACTCATCTCTACCCCGCTATCGCGAGGGGAAACGGCCGAGTAGGAATGGAGGGACACATGCGCCCAGCGGCACATGGACCGTCCCAGGCGATTACTGCCAACGAGGGACCGACTCGCTGACTCTGTCGCCTAGGGGAGGGCAAGGACATGGTCATCCGCGACAAGATCTTCAGCACCATTACCGAAGTCTTCAAGCGCCACGGCGGCGTCACCATCGACACTCCCGTTTTCGAGCTCAAGGAGATCTTGTCTGGCAAATATGGCGAGGACAGCAAGCTCATCTACGACCTGGCCGACCAGGGCGGTGAGCTGTGCTCTCTGCGATACGATCTGACCGTTCCCTTTGCGCGCTTCCTCGCCATGAACAAGGACATCCAGAGCATCAAGCGCTACCACATCGCAAAGGTCTACCGAAGAGACCAGCCCGCCATGACCAAGGGCCGCATGCGCGAGTTCTACCAGTGCGATTTCGACATTGCCGGCACCTACGACGCCATGCTGCCCGATGCCGAGGTCCTCCGCATCATATGCGAGGTCTTTGAGGGCCTTGGTTGGAACGGCTCGTACACCATCAAGCTCAACCACCGAAAGATTCTCGACGGAATATTCCAGGTCTGCGGTGTCCCCGAGGACAAGATCCGCACCATCTCTTCCGCCGTCGACAAGCTCGACAAGCTGCCCTGGGCCGAGGTGCGCAAGGAGATGACGGTGGACAAGGGCCTGGCCGAGGACGTCGCCGACCGTATTGGAGAGTGGGTTGTGCTCAAGGGCAAGCACGATCTGCTGGAGAAGCTGCGTGCCGACGAGCACCTTTCGCAAAACGCCTCTATGAAGCAGGGTATTGACGACCTGGCGCTCCTCTTTGAGTACCTCGAGGCCTTTGAGGTTCTGGATCGTGTATCGTTCGACCTGAGCCTGGCTCGAGGTCTTGATTACTACACGGGACTCATCTACGAGGTCATCACCGAGGGTTCTGCCCCTGAGGTGTCGCCTAGTGCCGAGGGCGAGGCTGCCAAGCCTGCGAAGAAGAAGGGCAAGAAGGGTGGCGAGGACGACGACCGTTCCAGCGACCCTACCGTGGGTGTGGGCAGTGTGGCCGCCGGTGGCCGCTACGACAACCTGGTCGGCATGTTCTCCGGCAAGGGCCAGATCCCCTGCGTAGGCATTTCGTTTGGCGTGGACCGAATCTTTTCCATCACCAAGGCCAGAATGGCTGCGGACAAGAACTCGGGCTCCGTCCGCGGCAACGAGGTGGATGTCTACGTGATGGCGTTTGGCAAGGGCTTCCTGAAGGAGCGCATGTCGGTCTGTGCCAAGCTCTGGGAGGCTGGAATCAAGGTCAGTTCTAAGCGATGCTTGCACATGTGACTGAGCTAACACGGTTGTCTGCATTACAGGCCGAGTATCTCTACAAGGTCAAGCCCAAGGTGCCGGCGCAGTTCAAGGCGGCCGAAGTCAATGGCGTGCCCTTTGCTGTCTTCCTGGGCGACGACGAGGTTGCACAGGGCAAGGTCAAAATCAAGGAGATGGGACTGCAAGAGGGCCACCCCGAGAAGGAGGGTGTGCTCGTGGATCTCAAAGACATGGCGAGGGAGATCAAGATCCGACTCCAGCGTAAGCGAGCGCTGGACGACATGACTCAGCAGGCCGGCGGCCTTCGCGTGGTGCACGGCATCAAGGGCGATGAGACCAAGGCCGATGAGACCAAGGCCGAGACCAAGAAGGACGAGGCCAAGGTTGAGGAGACTGAGGCCAAGGCAGCCCCGGCAGAGCCAACCTCGTCAAATACTGCATGATAGATGTGCAATTAAAAAAAGTGAAAATGAAAAGAAAGCAAGAAGATGGCACAAGACGACCAAAAGAGACGGGAAAAGACGGAAGACTAACTTGGCTTACCATGTAGACACACAGGAAAGCAAGGGGAAAATACCAAAAGAATACAGATGCCGAGTGCGTCCACTGAGTTGCCGTGCTGTGGCGAGGTTGTATGTACTGTAGTAGGGAGGGTTACCCATCACCCAGCTGTGCATGGATGCTCGAGTGACACGTCGTGTTGTACTTGGGTGATTGCCTACCTACCTACCTACGACTTACCCAGCTGACCGTTTACTACGCAAACATGTCTTATTCCATCTTGATCTTTGGCCTTCTTACACCGGGGGAGAGCTTGAGGCTTGAAAATGTGCCTCGCTCGCTCGATAACCCAAGTCACCGCTTGGCTCTGTGCAGACATGACATGGCGTACTGATCAGACAGCGAGGGTCATGGGTAGCTTGGCGAGCAAGCCAACTTGGTTGGCTGGAGGATCTGGATGGAGGCGTCGTCGTGATGATGTAGCGCACGGGCGATGCGGTAGGGCTTTTTCGCTTGAGGCGGGAAACGAGATGTGAGGTGCGGCAGGCTGGTGACATTGCACAAGTGTGGGTGCCAAGAGGTGCCCATGATTTGTGCGTGTTCACAATGTGTCCACAATGTACATACAGTACGTGTGTGTGTGTGTCTGTATAGTAGGTATGTATGCATGCGCGCGCCCCGGCAGCATCATGCATCATCGGCGCCCGAGGGGGTGGCAGCCAAGATCGTCGGTGTGATCCAGGGATCTGGTTCCTGGTTTTGCGTGATGATGGTGATGATGATGATGATGATGATGATGATAATGCCCCGGCAATCCACATATGCGCGTCCATCCGAATGTACCATGTACAGTAAGTTACCCCTCTGCACCTATCTGTACTTGTATCCGCCTGCGAGATTTTGTGCCATTTCCAGTCTTGTCTTCATACTCATACTCATCTTCGTCTTTGTCTTCGTCCTCGTCCTCGTCCCCATCCTCGTCATGGCCAACCCCCCAGCCACATCACATACCCACTCCGTACGAGTTTGATGAGTAGGTAAATATTACTACATGTATGTAATCTGTACATCTGCACTTTAATGACTCTTATTTCGTCTCCCCCCCCCCCCCCTCCCCGGCCATTGCTCTCTCGCATCTCTCGCCCAATTCATCACGGTCCGCACAGTGGCTCGGGCACCTGGCCGTAGCCGGGGCTGGCGCAGGAGATCCCTGCCCGCCGGCCCCGAGCCGATGGGTTTTGGGTTTTGGTTTTGATAAGACCATGGTTCTGCGAGATTCCCCAATCGCAATGCTCATATATCCATTCCGTAGCAAGCATCTCCAAGGTAACCCGTACTGTACGTAGCACAATGCAATGTCCTACTTGATAAGAACCTGGGTAACCTGCAAAGTTAGTTGGGTAAACTACTATAGATATCCATCAATCAAGGCCTAGCCACAGCCATTCGTTATCATGAACAAGATGAATGTTTACAGATAGATGTCTCCAGACTTGATGAAGATCGATATCTGGGACATTATCCAGCAAGTTGCGAGTCGCGCGGAACTCCAGCCCTCCCATTTCACCGTGTCCATACCACTGCTGAGTCTTGGGCTGTGCCTCACCTTGCTTTGATCGCCGGTGGTCTGTTTCTCGTCTTGCTTGCGCGGGTTGCCTCTTCAGGGCTTCTGGTTTGTTTACATTGTCCTCTCCCGAGCTCTGCTGTTCCAGTCCAGCTAGTCTCTGCCACTGCCACTGCCACTGCAGCCTGCTAGTCTGCTAGTCTGCTAGCCTGCTAGCCCTGCATGCAAGGATGGTACTACGTACAGTACAGAACATAGTACATAAACTTGGTGCGCATGCAACACACACATGCTACTGTGAGTAGCGTCACTTCTCAGATATCGACGCCCTATCAAAGCCCATGAGCCACCCAGGGCCATTGACCCCAATGGGGCCGCAGGGTTCTCCAAGTGCCGGGTGCCCCACGGGAGCGGCGCACTTAGTGCAAAAGTAGCTACGGATAACTGGGTGCAGTGGGCTCGGCTTGGCCCAACTTGGCGACTGTTCTCCGTCCCCCATCATGAGGTGGTCAGGGTGGCTCTTTGTTTCTTTTGTCGCCGTTTCCCATCTGTCGTTTGGGGCAGAGAATCACAGTACAGTACAAAATAGAAATCCAAACAGAACAGGTATGGGAGCAGGGTCGGGGCAGGGATCAAACCGGGGAGGCTTGGGCGGATAGGCGGACGAAGAAGGGGCACAAGGGAGGCCGAAAACGCTAGGAACGAGGGCACAAGCCTCCCTTTTCCACTCTCCACTCTTTCCCCTTCCCCCCCCATCTCTTGTGCCCATGGGCCCATGGGTCTATGGTTCCATGGGATAACTAACTTACTTGGCGTGCGTGGGTATCGCAACACCCAAGGGCCCAAACTGTACAGTAAGTACCAAGCAATACGTACCTTGCCCGCCCACCCACCAGTGTCCAAGCGGATTGGCTCCCGCTGCGCCGGATGGGACGGCCTGGCCCGGCTGAAAGCCTGAAAGAGCTGAGTGGGTATCAGCATCTCCGGGAAGGGCATGCATGGGTGAGGGAGCCTGGGAGGCATGGGTGAACGCGTCAAAGACGGGCAACTCGATATACGTACGTATTGTATGTACAGATTACAGATTGCTAGGTATGGTACTACATGGTATATAGCCAACGTAGCGGAGTAGGGTTAGGATCCGACTCTGCGCCTCCGAGATCAGTTTGTCAATCCAATCAATCAATACGGATCCCGCGAGGGGGCCAAAAAGAAAAAAGAAGGAAAGAGAAAAGTGAGGGCATAAGGGCCTAAAAAACAAAACTGAAGCAAACCGTTCAACTTTTTGGCCTCGGCGCCATTTATCCCTGTCTCCTTGTTGGGTTCTTTCTTCTTCTTCTTCTTCCTCCTCCTCCTCCTCCCCCCCTCCCTTCTCCCTCGCTTCTCCTCCTCGGTATCATTGTCCGTGCAGTGTGTATCAGTCTGTCTCTCCCTACAGCCTCTAGTTCCTAGCCTCTAGCTCCCAGCCTAGCCTCGAGGCCAGTCACTCATTCTACTGCTGCCCTGTCCTTGTCCTATCTTGCTCTTGTACTTGCTCTCCTCCTCTTTGACTCCCCGTCTCCAACCTACTCTAATCTGTATTCATACTCATACTCATACTCATACTCGCCCATCTTCTTCCTCTTCCATTACTGCACCCTCGCTTGTCGCCCACTCACCGTCCTCGTGGCTTGCCCATCACTCTCGCTCTCTCTCTCCCCCTGGCTGAGTTGTGAGTTCGCTGGCAGACTATTGTTTGCCTTTGCCTGGGCTGCTTGCATAAGACTGTCCGTTTCTCTCGCCCCATCCGCCGTTGCCATTGGATCGATGCCCGTGTCCGCCAATCCCTTGACGCACTTACACGGCAACCTGCAACCTGCAAATCAACTCGTCTGATTGAGCACCACCAACACGACGACCAAACAATCCGTCGGAACCTCGAGAAAACAAGCATCTGAAACCACGCCACCAGCTTCGGTTTCCCACAAGAGACTACGGATACGGATGAACAGTTGATTCATTCTGGGTGGATCGAAAACGTGTTTCCAGCCCGCTCGACTCTTCTGCTTCACAGAGGATACCAGTGTTTGACCTGGCCCATTCCATCCGATTCCTCTGATTCTCCCAACGACTTCATCCACAACCACCCCAGTCTTAGACATTTCAACGCCTTGGTCAAAAAGTTCCTGCAACCTTGATTGCTTCTGCCGAAGAAAGACGATCCCGAGTTCAGTTTGCGCTGCCTTCGTCCTACCCACCCGCCTTCCTCATTCCCTTTCTCTTCTTCCTCGTCTCGACCTCAGCCCTGAGTGTTTCGTTTCGCCTCCCAACTCGCCATCGCACGAACTCGGCATCAACCACTTTGTCTCACACCCTCTGCCCTCGAGACCCTCACCAACCAGCTCCTTTTCGCAGAAAGATTTTCTCTGCCTCTTTTGCATCCTGTCCTGTCCTCCTGTCCTCCTGAATCACGCCCACGTATCACTGGCGAGCTGCCCTGTCTCACGCTGTGTCCTTTGCGCCGGGCAATTCTGGACGTGTCCAATCCTCGCCACGTCAGACCTCTTACCATTACATCAAGGCTCATCGACACCCTTCACATTCTTTGCAGGTCATACAGGGGCGAATCTGCCTTGTGACTTTTGCCCGACATGCTCCCACTTATCCTCTCGACGTCTGTCACGTCCTCTGTCCAAGCCCAGAAGTCATCATCCCCGTCATCACCATCAAGACCCATGCCTTTACCAAGAGCCATCACCACCATGTCGACCCAGCATAGCAACCTTGCCATCGACTCGGAAGCCTCCTCGAAATGTACTGCGCGGCAGCGACTCTCCTCGCAACTCCCTCAGTCACTCCCCATCCTCCCCTACACAACACCAGAGTGGGCCAAGGCCGTTGCCGATGTCAAGCGCGAGTATGTCAACCGTCGATACAGACCCTGCGCCGCGCGCTGCCAAGAGATTCTCGACAACCTGCGCGACCCCGTAAGTGCCCTCGGAGCTTCTTCTCCCCCTTGCAAAGCACAGCTGGAACTAACATGAACCGTCGCGGTCAAAAAGTCCGAGGTCGAACCCGCCTACCTCATCTACCTGCACTTCTACGCCGGCAGCGCAAAGGAGATGCACTCCCAGACCCTTCCAACGGGTTCTCCAAACCGCACCAGCCTTCTCCGCCAGGCGAGAGATCACTACACCCGCGCCTTGGACCTCATCGCCGACGCAGAGGCCCGCGCCGCCTCCCTATCACCCTCGGTCCAGCGTCCACCATCCTGTCCCAGCCTTCTCCACACGCCGTCCAGTTCCATCAGCTCCCAATCGTCCTCCTCATCCAGCACCGTCTCCCCCGCCTCGTCCATCAGCTCTCTCAACGACAGTCCCGACGCGCCCCGGCGACGCAAGAAGCGAGTCGCCTTTGTTGATGTCCCCATGGAGCCCTTCATCAGGCCCGACTCGCCCACGCTCGGCTTCGACGATATGCAGGCCTCTTCGGAGCCGGACACCATCCCTGCATTGCATCTTCCGGCGCCGTCCACCCCTGTCCCGGCCTCCTCGGCCGCCACCATGCCCACGGCGCCGGAAGCCGAGGCCAACTTGGACCCCTACGCCCTCGCCCGCTCCGTGCACCGCTACCGCACCCTCCTCACTGAGCTCCAACGGCAGATCACCCAGCATCTGTCATTCGTCAAGCACGACTTGGTCGAGGCCCAGATTGCGTCGCCGCCCCCCACGGATGAAGATGCGCGCAAGAGGGACCTCAAGGTCCGAATCTTGCGGCTACGTACCGAGGGCTGGCAGCGGCGCCGGTTCGATTCTCGGCGGTACGCCGAGCTGCGTGAAAGCGCCATGGCAGACCTCATGTCGTAAACGGATCCAGTTTCTTCTCTTCTCTTCTCCTGTCCTATATATTTAGCCTGTTTCGGTGTTTGCTCATCGCAACCGCTCTTCTGCTTCTCACTACTAGACAAAGGAATATGGAAATACTATGCATGGAGCCGGGATGGCAACGGATTTTTCAACATGCTTTCTTTTTTTTATCATGATGTACACGCTCAATACATGAATGGCAATGATCAGTGGGAGTAGGGAGGTCAGGTGCGGCGGTGGCCACGGGTTCCTTCAACACGATACCATGTATAACAAGAATCGAAATGACATAAATCATCTGCATAAAGGCTTGAATAGGTCGACTCGGGGCGCTGCCAAGTCGACAAAAAGGGCACAAGAGCATTCTTGCTCGTAGCTACACCGTGGATGCCACTTGTTGCATGGTCGTCTCCACCCTCTATTGTGAATCCCCGCCATCTGGCCATCGTTTTCGCCCAGTCCTGCATTCCAACAAATCCTGGGCCGCCTAGTGGCCCTGCTGCTCGGCGCGCAGGACATCCTGCTCGGCCTTGTTGTCCTCGAGCTTGGCAATGGCAATCTCGCGGAAGATGACTGACAGATCCGAGTTGTCGGGGTCGTCCTCCTGCTCCTTGAGCTTCTGAATACGGCGGTGCAGTCTGATCTTTCGGACAATGCGCTGCATCCTGGTTCGTACGCGGAACGCCTTGAGCTCGGGCAGCAAGTTGTGGTCGGTGGCGTTCTTGCCACTGAGCCAGATATGGTTCAGTGCTTGCTGTAAAGGCAGCATTGTCAGCTCTCTGGTCCTGGTCCCCATCATGACGTGAGTTGTCTTACCTCGCTCGTCCAGCGCTTCTCGGGGTTTGGGTCGATCAGACGGCGGATGAAGTCCTTGGCGTCGTCGCTGACATCCCTCCAGTACCGCGGGTGGAACACTACACCACCTTCGGTGCATTCGTGGATGAGGTCCTGGAGGTTCTCGCTTCTGAAGGGAGAGTAGCCGCAGAGCAGCGTGAACGTGATAACACCCATGGACCACATGTCGACAGGCTTGCCGTGGCCCTCCTTGCGCATGACCTCGGGAGCGGCGTAGCCAAATGAGCCGGCCATGGTCTTGAGCGACTCATTCTTGCCGTCAAGCGTCTTGGCGATACCGAAATCAGCCAAGACGAGATCCGAATCGGGTTCCCGGCTCAGGTAGAGCAAGTTCTCGGGCTTGAGATCTATGCAGAGCGTGTCAGTGAGAGGAGGGGTGATGGTCTTACCAGAGCACTGCAGCGTACGTACCTCTGTGGACAATGTTGTTCCTGTGAAGGAAGTCAACAGCTAGCAAGACCTGTTTGATCGTTTCAGAGGCATCCTTCTCCGTAAACTTTCCCTGCTCGCAGATGCGATCAAACAGCTCGCCGCCAGTGGCCAACTGGGTGACGATGTAGAACTTGTCCTGCGTGGTCGCGGGTCAGCTTGGTGGCTGCGACGCTTGTTTCCGCCAGAGGCAGGCCTAGGCCTTGCTTACCCTTGACTCGAACCAGTCAACGAACTGGACAATGTGCGGGTGCTTGAGCTTCTGCAGGAGAGCCAGCTCGTCGTAGACCATCTGCTCATTGCCCTTGACGTTGCGCTTCAGGATAATCTTGATGGCGACCTTGCCGGTGGGACCGTCGGCCTCACGAACAACGCCATATGTGCCGGCACCCAGAGTTCGACCGAATCGATAGCTGGCCCTAGATTGAAGAGCGGTTGGTTAGACTCGTTGCGCGCCAGGAACAGGACGGGACAGAGCAGGCCAGGGCTGGGCGGATGGGACGGATGGGACGGATGGGATGGGTGTGGAGTGTCGATCGGCGTACTTCTTGTCGTAGCTGTCGGGCTGGCCCTGAAGGCGGTTCAGCATTCCAGCGACTAGAGGCCATGGTCAGCGAGAGAAGGAGAATAGGATGAGAGTACAAGGCGAGAGCTAGCGACAAGAGCGTGCAGTCCGGCGAAGCGACGGAGAGAGAGGGAGAGACAGAGAGAGCGTGAGACTGGAGATGGTCGCAACTTACAGCTCATGGCGACTTGATGTGGGGTTGGTTGCTCGGGAGGCAAGGAGGGGTATCTATCGATCGGGCGCGGCAGGTCGAAACAGCAGCCCAGAGAGGGAGAAGCAGATGGCGAGTTAAAGAGAGTCGAAGCCCAGGGTTCCTCTGCTCAAAGACGCTGGAAGGATAGAAGCCCGGCCGAGCAAGTGGTGGAGGAAGCGGTGGGATGGACGGGGGGGATGCCAAAAATAAGCATGCGAGGAGGATCCAGCTGGTGTTATAAAGGATAAAGGGCTCTCTTCCTCCCTCTCCTCTCTCCCCTCTCTCTACAAGGTCGGGCCTCCAAGCTCCAGCGACAGGGTAAGCCTACGGCGGGGATGCTTCAGCGCTAGTCTCCCGCTAGGGAACGGGCGACTATTCGCCCACCTCACCTCACCTCACTCACCACTCACCACTCACGGGCTGACTGACTGACTGACTTGACTGTTGTGGCAGTGGTGCTGTGGCTCAGCCCGTCTTCCATTGCACCTCTGCACCTTCATCACAACTGTGCCTGTACTTGATCCTGTTAGCCCAGTACGGAGTACTCCGTATCTAGGTACCTACAGTACGGTATCATCGAGTCTCCAATCAACTGGATGTTGCAGGGATGGCATACGTGGTGAGACGCCCAATCTAGAACAAATGGAGATCCATCCACGCCAAGAGGGCGCTTCGCCTCGACAAGCGTGCTTGAGGCTGAGTTGCGCCGCCGCTGCGTGTCATGGATGCTAACAATACACATCCGAGATCCGCCCATCAAGAAGCTATTTCAGACGCAGGCATATACGCCGCTATCGCGGCCATTAGGGCCCGGAGCCATGTGGAATTTCAGTAGATGAACGCATTCGGTCGGGGATTTGGATGGAGAAGCCCCCAGACAGCCAGACAGCCAGACAGGCGGGCCAGTAGCCCATGACGTCTCCTTCTCAAGTTCAATCCAACACCGCGTGCAGCCTTTTTTCCGGATACGTCTGTCTGCTGGTCACACACAAATACAGTACCTGTTTGAAGAGCCAGCGCCACGCACAGCCCAGGTACTACTCTGGTGATCTAGACTCAAGAGATGAGCAAATTTGTTCGCCATACAGATTATAAAGGTGGTAGGTAGGTAGGTAGGTAGGTAGGTAGGTACGTTAATCTATACCGACCTATTGAGATCACCAGCCAACATTGTCCAGTTAAGCGAAGACAATCTCACTGCCTTCTCGACCGAAGCAATCATATAGCCCCTCAGGCGCAATCTCCTCGTCGTAACTCCGGCTCGTATGCCGTTTCTATTTTCAGCAGCAACTGCAACCAACTCCTCCGACTCCAGGCTCTCCGGCCAACAGGGCACACAGATCATTCCATAGCCCGTAGCCCGCAGTCCGTACAGTACTGTACTGTACTGTACTGTACTGTACATCTGCAACCTCGCCGTAGCTCACATGCAAGGCGGTTGCGATGTTGAACATTCAGTAAGTTAATCTTTGCGTAGCCCATAGCCCGTAGCCCCACCCAGCCACAGTGGTCCGGCACGGCAAAGCCGCCCACCTACTGTACCGTCCATTAATACTGCACCGGGGCAGTCTCTCTGCCTCTCCACTCGCTGCCATTACTGGCGGTAGGCAATTCATCACATCTAATACCACAACTTCTCCGCTACAACCAAACCCAACCCGGAACTCCCGAAAAGCAGGGGAAGCAATGGCGGGAGCGACTCGGGATAAGCGCCTAGTCAAGGAGCTGGGAAAGGTACGAGGCCTATCCTCCCCCCCTTCCCCGGGCCGGGCTGCCTCACGAGTCACGACTTATGTCTTCGTCTCGCTAAGGCTTGTGTTCACACAGGTCGCTGAGACCTTGGGTTGCAAGACCCTGATCGCCTCACATCCAGCTGACGCCGACCCCGCAGATCCACAAGGATGGCTTGCCTCCGGGCATCGAGCTGGTTCAGCGCGAGGACAGCGTCGCAGGCGACTGGCTGCTAGACATCCGAGTTCTTGACGAGAACCCCCTCTACCAAGGCGACATCTACCGTCTCAAGTTTCAGTTTCCCAAGATGTATCCCATAGGTATGTCCCACCCACTTCTTCAGAGCCACATCTCCTCTCTTCTGTGTTGAGTCGTCATCGCTAACTGCCCGCGGCCAGAACCTCCCGAGGTGACCTTCGAACGACGTCCTGATCGCCCCATCCCGATGCATCCACACATATACTCCAACGGAATCATATGTCTTGATTTGCTAGGCCAGCAGGGATGGAGCCCTGTCCAGAGCGTCCAGAGCGTATGCATGAGCATCCAGAGCATGCTGACGAGCAACGACAAGAACGAGCGACCCCCAGGCGACGAAGACTTTGTCCGGGGTAACAAGCTCAGGCCGCGTGATATCGAATTTCTCTATCATGACAGCAGCGTCTAGACGTCTCTGACCATCTCGCTTTCAGGTGGGTATCTTATAGGCAAGCAGGGGAGGGCAGGTTACGATAATGAAGACATTGAACAAGACAAGATATCGGATACTTTGGCGTTGGGCCTGAACAACGCGGGCAGGCAGCACACACGGGACATAAGCATGGACAAAGCCATCGAAGCAATCATGGATAGCATTACAGGGACGATTTCATCCGTTTATTGGTGCAGTTCCGATCAGGTCGTAGTCTAGTTTCTTATCGGATGGAACAGATGCGTTAGATCTACTGTACCTACGGATCGCATGTATGCCTTGGTACCTACCTGCCTAGGTAGGTTTGGAGGGGTCAGCACCATGCTGTAGCTGCCACCCAGGCAGCAACTCAACTTGAAGGAACCAAGTGCAGATCAGGACTACCTAGGTAGCTTCTCCCGAAATTTCACAGTTTTGAAAAAGAATCTTCTTGTTGTCAGCATGGCGCGCAACGAGCTGCTCCAAGCACGGCGGTGTTGGACGTATCAGGAACCACTGACCATTCATGGTCGCATGACGTCGCCAGGCACGGAACTGGCTCACGACCCCGACGCGCGCTACCGATCAGCTGCCTGCCCCGCCAAACACCTTCGCAGCTTCACCGCCAGCCATACTGCTGCCGCCTCTCATCGTCGGCACCTCGCTCCCTCAGCTGAGCTTCACTTTCCGCAATCAATCGCCTGGGGAAGCTCGCCGGTCCTCTCCCGCATCACCGCCAACGCGCGCTGGGCCAGCCATGGCTCCTCGCGCCCCGTTCGATACCGAGCAGGTCCGCAGCAAGGCCCGCACCGACCTCCTCTACCTACTTGAAGGTGTGAGTAAGGCTCTCTTGCGCTCTCCCCGGCTCGGCCCGCAAAACCCTGCGCTCTATGCCATGTGCTTTGTGCCTCGGGAGCTCACTGGCTGACCGCTGCATTGGCAACTCCTAGGTGCGCGGCAAGAAAAATGTTGTCCTGGACAGAAGCCTTGTGGGACCCATCGGCACCATTGTCAAGGTTGCCATCTTGCAAGAGTACGGTGTCGACAAGTTCTTTATTCTAGAGAATGATAACGTAGACACGAGCCAGCGCAATGTCGTCTTCATCTCAAAAGGAGAGTGCGGCCAACACGCCGAAGCTATCGCAGGTCGGTGGAGACGGTAACGCAGACTTACATCTTCCTCTCTAATCTCCTCCTAGCCCAGATAAAGCGTGTCCAGCGCGAGAGCCAAACCGGCCATGACTTTCACATCTTCTGGATCCCTCGACGCACCCTCGTTTCCGATAAGCTCCTAGAAGAGGCAGGCGTTCTCGGCGACGTGAGCATAGCAGAGCTCCCTCTATTCTTCTTCCCCCTCGAGAAAGACGTTCTATCGCTTGAACTTGACGACTCCTTTCGAGACCTATACCTGTCAAAAGATGTGACACCAGCTTTCCTGATGGCAACAGCCCTTATGGAGATCCAACAAAACCACGGTCTCTTCCCTCGAGTTATTGGAAAGGGCGACAACGCAAAGCGAGTCGCCGATCTTCTATCGCGCATGCGACAAGAGCTATTGGCAGGACATGACGTGACCGACTCGAGCAAGAAGATTGGCCTATCCCCCAGTACGACCAACGAGAGCGTGATCATCATCGATCGCGAGGTTGATTTCGTCACGCCCCTTCTAACGCAGCTCACTTACGAAGGCCTCATAGACGAGGTCTTTGAGATCCAAAACAACCAGACAAAGGTGGACACAACAGTCGTTGGAGCCCCTGCTCAGCAATCTTCGGCCGCGACGTCGCAAAGCCGAAAGCGGACAATCCAGCTGGACAGCAGCGACAAGCTTTATGAGCAACTACGTGATGCCAACTTTGCCATCGTCGGCAGCCTGCTCAACAAGGTTGCAAGGCGTCTTCGGAACGTACAGAGCGACTACGAAACCAAGCACAAGACCAAGACCCTCGCAGAGCTCAAGGATTTTGTTGGCCAGCTCCCAGGATACCAGCAAGAGCAACAGAGCGCTCGTATTCATACCGGGCTCGCAGAGGAAATCATTAAACACACGCGCACAGACCTGTTCAAGGGTCTGTTGGAGGTTCAGCAAAACCTCGCCGCAGGCGCAGACCCCTCATCTCAATTTGACGGCATTGAGGAGCTGATAGCCCGCGAGGCTCCGCTACCAGAAGTTTTGAGACTGCTTTGCATCTACTCGTGTATATCTGGGGGTATCAAGCCCAAAGACTTTGACCAATTCAGACGATTGGTGCTTGAAGGCTATGGCTACCAACACTTGCTGACGCTCAATAATCTGGAGAAGCTTCAATTGTTCTTGTCCGGATCTTCGCCGCTGGCTGGAATGATCCCCATGACAGGGAATGCCGGTGCTGCTGGAACCAAAACAAACTATACCTATCTGCGCAAACAGCTCAGACTTATAGTCGATGAGGTCCAGGAAGATGATCCCAATGACATCGCCTACGTATACAGTGGCTACGCCCCGCTCTCGATCCGTCTGGTTCAGTGCATCCTCCAGAAGCAGTATTTGCTTTCAGTAACCAAGGGCAACACGGCTGGAGGTGGCGCCGGAGCATCTGCCGCTGGTGGAATGCAAGGCTGGCACGGGTTTGACGAGGCCGTAAAGCACGTCCGAGGTCAGACGTTCTATGAGCACCAAAAGGGCGAGGACAAGGCGGTCAAGGCTCGGTCCTTACTATCAGGCAACGGTAACAAGGAAACAGTCTTTGTGGTCTTCGTGGGCGGCGTCACGTTCACAGAGATCGCTGCCCTGCGGTTCATAGCGAAGCAGGAAGAAGGTCAGTCGCCTCCATCTCCCACTATACGTGGCCGTTCTAACTTGTCGCTCGCAGACCGCAGGAAAATTGTCATTTGTACGACATCAATCATCAGCGGGAATAGAATGATGGATGCGGCGATCGAGAAAGGCTCCTATGCGAAGGAAGTTGGCGCGTCCACGGCGGCTGCGGCCTGAGATGGATAACTCTTAAAGTGAGCATCGGCAGTAGTGCACGGGAAGGTGATAAACAGGCCTGTTAGCGAAACGGCACATCATTCGAGTGGCTTAGAGTTGAAGCAGGACATCCGCCTTCTAGAGATGATTGCCGTTTGGAGGTGTGTTGTCCCTTTGGTTGGCAATGAATGGCATGAAATGCGGCTCATTAACTTAGATAGAGAGGACTGTTGTTGGAATGGATGACCCAAGACCCACCCTCGCCCACTCGTTGATTCGATCGTGCCGGTGCACGTGATTCCCATCTCAGGATATTCTGAGGGGCTTCGGTTACAGTGACTAGCCGTCAGAGTTTCCAAGGGAAGATGGGGCTGCTAAACGGGAAGTGCAGCATGATCAGTTGATTCGAAATCGTCTCGGTCTAGCGACAACCATCGAGATCACATCTTCGAGTTTCACAGGCTCCTTGCCTATCTTGTGCTGTTCTGATGTGGGGATATGGTCAGTGTCATCACCATTCAGTGAGTTGCCTGCTGAAGAGAGCCTCCCCAATGCTGATGAAAGTCAAGGAAGATGTCATCGATGTTGACGAATCATACCCAAAGCCTCGCATGTCTCCGGTTCCGTTCGCCCATAATAAAGTGCCGATAGGGACCGACCTCATACTATATACTTTATATGGTCATAGTTTTTGCAAGGTTCTGTCTGAGCAGCCTGTACTAGCGCCAAGATGGGGACGGGCCCCGAAAATGGCCTCACAGCACAAGTCGTCTTGCAGGAAGGAACACTCAATGATGTCGGGACGATTACATCTCCCTCTTTAGCAACATCGATGGTCGAGCAAGATGTCAAGAAGCAGCCAAGTTCTCCGGACCCCTCGGACACGACACCGTCATCAGAACAGCATTCGCGAGGTCATTCTCAAGACATTGCGCCTGAGATCGTTGTTTGGACAGACAATATGGATATCGATACCACGAGCTCGCGGGGGTCGGACGCTTCAGCAAGTTCCCACGGTCAGAATGAGTGAGTACCGAGTTTTCATGTCGACTGCCCACTTTTTTCCAAGCAATTCCCTCTTGTCAAGTCCTGTCTACTGCATATCCCGCCCTAACCATGACTAGAGATGAGATGATGCAGGTCGATGATGCCGCTCCGTCTCTACAAGCGGCCGATGCCAACGGTAACACCAACTCACTTGCGTCGTCATTGTCGGTCCTCACCGAGCTCTCGGATCTTTCATCACTACCCTCGACAAACTCGAGCAAGGCTACAACCCCTGTTGAGACGGAAGGGGGTTTTACATCTCAGCATACAGACGAGCGACCGCCTCTTCCCCAGCTGCACGAGTCGCCCTCTCTCAATGACATCGAGCGCTACAACTTCAATATCCGGCCAAAATCATCAATACCCACCGACATCCCACTTTACGAGTTTGCTAGGGAATGCATCCAAGCAGCTGAATCATGCCGTCTAAACCCGTATGCGCTACACCCTGAGGAGTATATACTTCTGCGCCACCATATATCACATACACAAGTCACGACCTACTTGAATGTTAGAAATGCCATACTCCGCCTCTGGCTGCGACGCCCTTGGGCGGGTGTGACCCGTCAAGAAGCTGTGGGCTGCTCCAATGCTCGTTGGTTCGATGCTGCCAGCGTTTGTTTTGATTGGTTGGTCCGTCGAGGGTACATCAACTACGGATGCTCAAAGGTTCCTGAGCCCGACATCGAAGACAGGGATGCGCCTATTATTAAGCGACAGAAAACCATTGCCGTTGTCGGTGCCGGCATATCAGGATTGGCCTGTGCCAGACAACTAGAGAGCTTGTTCAAGCAATATGCGGAGTGGTTCCGCGAGAGAGGCGAGGAGCCACCCAAGGTCGTTGTGATCGAGGGACGAAGTCGGGTAGGAGGCCGGGTCTATTCCCGCGAGTTCAAGACAAAGCCCTCCAATCCCATTCCAGCGTTCAAAGGGAAGCGGCATACAGCAGAAATGGGTGGCATGATTATTACCGGGTTTGACCGTGGAAACCCAATCAACATTCTCCTGCGAGGACAGCTAGGCTTACCGTACCACCCTCTGACGGCCGACACTACTATCTACGATAGCAATGGAAAGCCTGTGGATCCTGTGCAAGATCAGCTTGTGGAAAAGCTCTACAATGACTGCTTGGACCGTGTGAGCGAGTTCAAGTACAAAGTTCAGCCATCAAAACTTATCGAGGGCAATCGTGAGTTAATCCTCGAGGGGAGAGATAGTCCTGGGGACGGGAGCAAGACCATGCTCCAGGCAGAGGAGGCTACTGCTGCGTTTCCCGATGCTCCATCAGTTGCTGAGCAAAATGTTCCTGATAAGATCAATCTGGTCCCGGTGTCTTCGGACAAGCTGACTGGACGCGTTCACAATGAGCCTGGGACGCCCGCTACCACTAGGGCCTCGGACAAGGCAAGGCTGATGGGCTGGGCACTCAAGTCCGGAGCCGAGAATGGAAACTTCGATCTGGAACAGGCGTCGAGAGAAGAATCCGCGACTCTGGGCTCAGTCCTCGATTCGGCCATCGCGCAATACAAGCAACTGGTCGATCTAAACCCTCAGGACCATCGCCTCATTAACTGGCACATCGCCAACCTGGAATACAGCAACGCAACAAATTTGCACAATCTGAGCTTGGGCCTGTGGGACATTGACGCTGGCAATGAATGGGAGGGCAAACACACCATGGTCGTTGGTGGGTATCAGAGTGTCGCTCGTGGCTTGCTGCAATGCCCAACTCCCCTCAACCTTAAAACCAAATTCCCGGTCAAGAGCATATCATACCATGTCGGAAATGAACCCGTTTCGACTACTATCGAATGTGAAGACGGGTCCGTGATTGATGCGGACGCCGTGGTCTGTACTATTCCGCTTGGCGTTCTGAAGCACAAGACGGTCGCATTTGACCCGCCATTACCGACATGGAAGACGGACGTGATAGAGCGTTTGGGTTTTGGTATCCTCAACAAGGTGGTATTGGTCTATGAGGAAGTGTTTTGGGATCCGAATCGCGACATCTTTGGGGTTCTCAGGGAGTCGACAAACCGCCACAGCACCTCGCAAAAAGACTACGCCACCAACAGGGGCCGCTTCTTCCAGTGGTTCAATGTCTCTAATACGACAGGGCTGCCATGTCTAATCGCACTAATGGCCGGTGACGCTGGCTTTGAGACTGAATACTCGAGCAACGACAGTCTTGTAGCCGAAGCTACAGAAGTGTTGAGAAACGTGTTTGGGCCTAGTGTTCCCTACCCTGTGGAAGCAGTCGTTACCAGATGGGGATCGGACCGCTTCGCAAGAGGGAGCTATTCGTCCGCCGCCCCCGGCATGCAGCCCGATGATTACGATGTGATGGCTCGACCAGTAGGAAACCTTCTCTTTGCTGGTGAACACACGATTGGCACGTACCCAGCAACGGTTCATGGTGCGTACCTTTCGGGCCTAAGAGCAGCATCTGAGGTTCTCGAAACGATGATTGGGCCTATAGAGGTTCCGACCCCTCTCATCCTCCCTCGCGATTCACTACTCTTGCGTAAGCGTAAGGAGCCTACGAGAGATCCCCGGCGGGCGCGTCTCGAGGCCTATGAGCTCGAAGTGCAGGCCTATATCCGGTCGAAGATCGGCGAGCGTCCCATGCGCCCGGTCAAGCTCGCTGGCAACGCATACCTGCTTTACAGCAAGGCCTTCTTCGAGCTTGCTCGTAAAAAGTGTGAGGAAAACCGCAAGCCTAGCAAGGCCGGTCGAGCCGTGCCCAACGAAGTGCGGATCATGACATCCAAGATGTGGAGGGATGCGACTCCTGAAGACCGCAAGCCATTCGAAGATCAGGCCGCCGAGCAGAAACGCCTCTACGCCGAAGCGTTATCCGCCTTTGCCGATGCTGCTGGGCAGTGGGATCGCGAGGCTGCCGCTCTGCGATTGATCTACAACAGGGAACACCCAGGCATCGCCGGTATGAAGACGCAGCCTGACCCGAGGCCTTTGCCAAAACATCGCCGCACGAGGACAGCTAGCTATGCGGACAGCTAGCTATGTGAAAGACCGAGCAAACAGTGAAGGGCATAAGAGCAAATACTACTCTATGAACCCATTGTATTATAGGATACCGGCTGCGCAAACGAGTGTTTACTCGTGGGCTCAACTCTTTTTATTAGTAGGCGCTGTTGGTTTGGGAATCATTTACTTGGGGGTGCGAGATGATCGTGCGCATGGGTACTCGGCGTTATTAGATACCTGAACGGGCTGGCTCAGATGCTTGGGACTAGCAGGCAGTGGGTTGAGCCGCAAATGCATTGCCATGAGTTGATCCTAACTTAATCCCAACTTGTCAAGGCAAACATTCAACTATCCCCGTTCAGATGCAGGCAACTGCGATTGGTTCTGGTAGGTCTACTAAGGGAAATTTATTGAAGGCTTTGATACACTGGGGCGGACCATGGAATTGGAGCCCAACTCGATGGCTTTGATACAAAGGGAAGCGTCAGACCCCGGATTGCACACCTCCACTGTTTACATATCCGCCGAAGCAGTAGCACCGGTGATAATCTCAACGAGTTCGCCGGTAATGACGGCCTGTCGGGTACGGTTGAAGAGAATCTGGTACTTGTTGATCATCTCGCCGGCGTTCTTGGAGGCGTTCTGCGGGAATTAATCAGCATGGGGTCACTTTGGTACAAGATATGCTCGGGGCTTCGAGAGAGTAGACTTACGTCCATGGCGTTTCGTCGGGCAGACTGCTCGCAGGCGTGGCCCTCAGCCAGAGCCCAGTAGAGGGAGTTGGCCAAGCTGTACTCGCGGAGGTTGCCGAGAAGCTCCTCATCGACCTCGAAAGCGGAGAAGTTGGCTGCAAGTAAAACAAGGTCAGAGGGACCGCTTCAACGCTCGTCGATTGGGGATGGACTCACGGGACTGGAGGATAGCCTCCTCGGAAAATGCCTCAATGAACTCGGCCTCGTAGCTCTGGGCGTTGACGAACTTGTTGTACAGGATCTTGACGTCGGTGTACTCGGTGGGGAGGAGAGCGATCTGGTCGGCGATGGCCTGGGCATCGGCAAAGGTGGGAACGCCCTTTCCGACACCAGAGAAGCTGAGCTGGATGGCCTTGGCGTTGGTTCGGGACAGCTGGGCCTTGGCCTTCTCGCCAATGAGGACGAGGTCGAACTCCTCACCGTTGGCGGCCTTCTTGCGGATGAGTCGGCTGAGCGAGGAGTGGATACCACCGCAAAGACCCTTGTCGGAGGAGCAGACGATGATGAGCTGCTTCTTGTCCTCCGTCTCGAGGGCCTTGGTCTCAGCGGACTGGTAGACCTCGTTGGAGGTCTGGCCGTACTGGCGGGAGGTGTTCATGGCGCGCTGAGCACGGGTGAGCTTGGTCGAGGCGACAATCTTCATCGTCTTGGTGATCTTCTCGATGTTGCGAATCGACTTGAGGCGGCCCTCGATCTCACGAAGGGTCGCATAGGTGGCGGCGGCATTGGGGCCGGCAACGGCAGCTCTGGAACCATCAAACTGGTATCAGCCAAAAACGGGTTCTGTATCGACGTCGGGAAGGGCGAGGCACGAAAGAAGTGCCCGCAACGGATCGGAAAGCGTCGCGGCGTGGGTTGTTGTTGCTGTCGAGCCATCCATCGATCCGCCGACCGACCGAAAGCGGGAGCTTCTACTTCGGCAACAAAATCTGGGGGGTGGAGGAGGGGAGGGAAGATCCGGAACCCGATTCAACTTACCGAGCAGGAGCTGCGGCAGCAGCTCGCAGAGCTGGTCTGGCCGCTCGGGACAGCATCTTGACGGGGGGAAAAGTTCGGATTGCGCCTCTGCCAGCGGGGACCCAATTGATCGCGCGTGTCGGATCAATTGATGGGGGTAGGTCGTGATGGGTCGGGATGAGGTGTATTGCGTTTTGTTCTCGTCGCTGTTTTCCCCCGGCAAATTAACGGGATGAGCCAGATCGAGTTTTCGTCACGTGACGGGCGGCGTGCTCGCGCCTTTTGCCTGGCACGCCTGGGATGCCGCCTTAGCCAGAAAACTCGCCATTCCCGATTCGTGCCAAGCGGCGCCAACTGCCAAAGTTGCTGGCTGCGGGTCCCCAGAAACACGCTTCTTCCTCGATTCCTCTCCTCTCAACTTTGCCTCTCTCTCCTCCTTCGCTCTTTTTATGCTCGCTACCCACCACTGCTTCCATTCCTCTCTCCCTCGTCTCCGTCTCCAGGCGTTGAGGGGGTGTTTTCGTCCCGCCATTTCCTCTCTTTTGCGCTCTTCCTGCGCCGAATCGCGCTTCACTGTGCATCTTGCCTCGACCAACATCCTAGCTCCCTGACTACCACGCCTCTCCATCAGCAGCCAAGTACGGCAGCAATCCGGTCCGATTATGGCTTTTGACAGCTCCGACGACGACCGGCCCCTCTCCCGGGCCAACGGCCATCGTAAGTTGCTTGTTTGTTATCTTTATTTTTTTGGTCTCCTCTCTCCCTCTCCCCTGCGCTTGCTTTGTCGTAAGCCGTCGCAACGGGTCAGCGTTGTTGTCCAGATCCAATCGGCACTGCCTAATTCCAACCTGCGCCTGTATCGCTGACACCTCTCCCTCCCCCAGTCTCGTCATCGAAAATCTCCCGCGCCGAAGATAAAGCTATGGGCCGTGAAATGCCTGGCAAGACCAACAACCTTGCTGGCCTCTCGGTGCGCAATGGGCCCGTGGAAGACGGGATGGACGTCGACTCCCCAACCACCAATGGCGCCAACAAGCGCAAGTCGCGTAACTCGATTACCAAGGTCAACTACAGGGACGACTCCGAAAGCGACGAAGGCGCACCTCTGGTATGTCATGCCTTTTCCAAACGTCCCGAACCTGCCAGAAAAAAAACCTGCTGTGGGGCTTTGGTCATACTGACCGAGTAATTACAGGCGAAACGCGCGAGGCAGACTAAACCTGTGGCTCAATCGGACTCGGACGATGAACCCATCAGCAAGGTTCGTGGCAAGAAGCTTCCTCCGTCCTTTGAGGAGACTGCTCTGCCCGAGTCTTCGGACGATGACCAGCCTCTGGGTGTCAAGCTAGCACAGAAAAAGGCATCGATCGAGGAGAAGGCTGAGAAGGAGGCCAAGTCTATTCGTGCCAAGGAGAAGGCGAAGAAGGCTACTCCCAAGAAGGCGATCAAGGATGAATCCGATGACGACGCTCCTCTCTCACGATCAGCCGGCAAGAAGCGCCTCTCGAACGGCGCGGCGGCGAAGAGAAAATCGAACGGTGTGAAGGAAGAGTCCGATTCCGATGCCCCCATCTCCAAGAGAGGCAAGGCTTCTGCCCCCATCAAAAAGGGCAAGGACGCCGCCTCTGCGAAGAAGCCGAAGAGAGAGAATACCGAAGAAGAGGACGATGAATCCTTTGCCTGGTGGAACGCTCCGAAGCCCGAGGATGACAGCATCAAATGGACGACCCTTGAGCACAATGGTGTCTTGTTTGCCCCGGAGTACGAACCACTTCCCAAGCATGTCAAGTTGATTTACGATGGGAAGCCGGTCAAGCTTAGTCCAGAGGCGGAGGAAGTAGCCACCTTCTGGGTTGCTATGATGACCCCCGCGTCCTCGCACCATCTCGAAAACCCAACCTTCAGGCAAAACTTCCACGCCGATTTTTCGGAGTATGTTAAGAAATATGGCGCTACGGATGACAAGGGCAACAAGGTCTTGATCAAGGATTTGGACAAGTGTGACTTTTCCAAGATTGCCGAATTCTGGCATGCTCGAGCCGAGGCCACCAAGACCAAGAACTTGACCAAGGAGGAAAAGGAACAAGCCAAGGCCAAGAAGGAGAAGCTTGAGGCGCCCTATGTCTACTGTGTTTGGGATGGCAGAAAGCAAAAGGTCGGCAACTTCAGGGTCGAACCTCCTAGTCTGTTCCGTGGTCGTGGTGAACATCCCAAGACCGGCAAGGTCAAGACACGAGTTTTGCCCGAACAGATTACGATCAACATCGGCAAGAATGCAAAGATACCCGAGCCTCCTGCTGGGCATAAGTGGAAGGCGGTTCAGCACGACCAGAAAGCAACTTGGCTCGCCATGTGGCAGGAGAACATCAACGGTGCTTACAAATACGTCATGTTGGGAGCGGCCAGTGACATCAAGGGACAGAGTGATTACAAGAAGTTCGAAAAGGCCCGTGAGCTGAAGAAGCACATTGACAGGATCCGCAAAGATTATACAAAGGAGCTTAAAAGCGAAGTGATGGCAGATCGCCAGCGGGCCACTGCCATGTACCTCATCGACAGGCTTGCTCTGAGAGCTGGAAACGAAAAGGATACGGAGAATGAGGCTGACACGGTTGGTTGTTGCTCACTCAAATACGAGCACATCACTCTTGAGCCGCCGAACAAGGTCACATTCGACTTCCTTGGCAAAGACAGCATCAGGTATAACGAGACGACTTTCGTGGACGCCCAGGTTTTCAAGAACCTGAAGTTGTTCAAAAAGGCGCCAAAGACAACTGGAGACGATCTCTTCGATCGTCTAAATGTAAGAAATGATGTCACCAAAAGCACATCCACATATCGCTAACCCTACTGCAGACCTCTCAACTGAACAAGCACTTGAACAGTTATATGCAAGGATTAACTGCCAAGGTCTTCCGTACATACAACGCCTCGTACACTATGTCGGAGCTGCTAAAGGAACTAGGCAAGGATCCTCGTTGCCGTGGCACCATTGCAGAGAAGGTCAAACTGTACAATGACTGCAACCGAAAGGTTGCCATTCTTTGTAACCACAAGCGTACTGTCGGTGCTGGCCACGAACAGCAGATGCAGAAGCTTGGTGACAGGGTGCGTCAAGAGCTGTGCTCATGCTCAAGTTGAAGCGAACTGCTGACTCTTTTATCCAGATCAAAGGACTTCGGTACCAGAAGTGGCGAACGAAGAAGATGATCCTGGACATTGATCCGACGCAGAAGAAGAAGAAGGGCGCTGCTTGGTTCGAGCTGGATGAAGATCTCGACGAGGCTTGGATCCATGAACACCAACAGTTTCTAATCGAGGAGCAGCGGACCAAGATTACCAAGAAGTTCGAAAAGGACAATGAGAAGCTCAAGGCCAACAAGGAGAAGCCTCTTCCCGAAAAGGAGCTCAAGGAGCGACTCTCTGCTGTAAAGGAAATGGAGGTCAAGTTTAAGAAGGAGAACAAGACGAAGAAGGTCGAAGCCGAAGGCAAGGGCGCCACAGTCGACAAGTTCATGAAGGCCATTGAGAAGATTGACGATCGGATCAAAACGCTCGAGACGCAGGCCGAAGATCGCGATGGCAACAAGGAAGTGGCTCTGGGAACATCCAAGATTGTGAGTCGATTGGGATGCTGCCAACTTTGCCTGTTCAATACTGACTGACGACTGCCTAGAACTACATCGATCCCCGTCTAACGGTCGTCTTCTCCAAGAAGTTTGATGTGCCTATTGAGAAGTTCTTTTCCAAGACACTCAGGGACAAGTTCCGCTGGGCCATCAAGTCTGTAGAAGACGTCGAAAACTGGACCTTTTAGATTGGCCACCTGACAGTACCTCACCCCTGCCTCAGGTTCCCCCCTCTATTGCTAGTTCCTCTTTATTTTTATCGATTTTCTTTTGAGCAACCTCGTTCGCGGTAAGAATACTGCTTCTATTCCACGCAGGAGGACGCTGGGGCAGTGAGGGCAAGAGTGGCCACCCACACACATGCAGCATCGGCGCCCAGACTTGGGTGCGCCTCGGGCTGGCAACTTTGATGCGCGGTTATACAGGGAGATTTTGAAAGGCTTTAGGCGGCACAGAGTTATCAGGAGTTAAGACCCGCTTATATAGAAAAGGCGAAGTATCAATGGCTTACGCGGGTTCGTGGAGAGGCTGGGCGAAAAGCGAAAAGGACGAGGGAAGCATATATACGAATATGTCGTTTGTTTCCTCTTTCAGTAGCTTTGTTAGATTAGCATTGCTTACGGAAACAGACCAAAACAGATCAAAAGCACAAAAAAAACATAAGCAATGGGACAATGAATGTTACTGTGTCATGGTTTTATAGATGGGATGGTTTGACCATGTCTGGCCTCACTGAAATGAATAAGTTGTGCTCGTTGTTACCTGAGTACTTATATATATATATATATATATCATATCATCCAACGAAAACAATGTACGTGTGCCACGTTCTATGCGTCTATGATATCTTCTAATTTCTTCATTGCCAGAAGTTTGTTCTTTTGCAATGCATATCCCAAGCGCCGTCGCTAAAAATGCCAAACCCGCAAATCATCTCCATGCAAGGGGACGGTATAGAGTACCGATGTGAACGCCGTAAATACAATCAAGTCTCTGCTCGCCACTGGAGGATGAGTGGTCGGATAGATCCATTCTACCAGATCCTTCCAGCAAAGGTTACCATGCCAGCCAGCATAGGCCCCAGAACAAGCAACGACAAGGAGACTTGCAGAGGGAGGCCACCATTGCGAATAATCTTGCCCTCCTCGTTGAACCTCCAGCCTTCGGGGATAGTGCCCTCGGTAGGCCTGGCATCGGCTACCCAAGGCCATCCCGTCTGCGTCACCGTGGCGCTACTGTCGTCGCGGGCGATACCCCCGACGGGGACCTCTGCAGTTGCCGTGGTACCGGCGGCGCTGGCGGTGACGGTGAGGGAGCCGCGGCCGCCCTCGTTTCCGTTGACCTTGCCGTCGACGGCCTCTATGGACTCCCAGGAGCCGGACGTGTCCTTGTGCTTGTACTCCTTGCCGGTCGAGTAGTCGGTTATGGTGACGCTGCGCACCGTCATGGTGAAGGGACCTTTGCTGTAGTCGGTCGGTCCGCGTGCCCAATCGACGGTGCCCGCGGCATTGTTGTTAGGATCGCCGCCGGCCCACGAGCCAAACTTGATCTGCATAGGCGACTGTGGATACTGATCGTCCTCGGCGTCGGTGGACTTGAGCTCGCGCACGACAGTCCCGTCTACCATCCACACGATGCGATCTTTGGTCCAGTCGACGGTATATGTCAGGAACTCGGTCTGGGTGTTTTCCACCTTGTGGAACTGGCCGCGGTTGTATGATGTCGTCTTGCCCTTGCCAAAGTAGTTGGACTGCATCTCGCCGGGGTTGGACCCTAGCCACTCAATGTCGATCTCGTCGAGCGTAGCGGACTGGAAAACGAGGGATGACACAATGCCCGCACCAGGGGCAGCCTTCATGGTAATCTCGACTCGGCCAAACATGATGTAGAAGAGAGAGGCCAACTGGGGCGCATCGCCGCCCTTGGTCACAGTGAACTCGACACCATCCCGTCCGTACTTGGGAGAGCCCGAGGCGGCGAAGGAGTTGACCTCGCCCTTGGTGAAGTCAACCTGGACCTGCATGCCCAGTGCTGTGTTGGCGGGGCAGCTCGCTGTAGCATGAGTGTCAGCACCCGAGTAGATGGTAGTGTTTCACTGCCGGGTGTTTGGAACTGGAACTTACTGCTCTGGAGGGGGTTACAGTTGCTCCATGTCTGCGCGAGTGCGGAGTGGGCGAGCAGGGCCGCTGCAGCAGCGACAGCAGTGGATGGCCACCACCTCATGATTACAAAGAGAGGTCGGGTCGGTGAAGAAGAGGAGAGGAAGCAAGACAGTCGAGAGGCTGTCGGGTTGTCTCGGGGCTATCGGTGCAGCAAGGGGGGGGAGGAATGTCGAGGCTGTTTCTGTGGGCGATGGCGTACTTGCAGATGATGCAGATGATGCAGATGTAGCAGGCGATGTCTATCGGTGTACAGAAGCAGCTGGCTTCGGTTGACGTCGATCGGACTCGAGATGGCGTCGCTCGGCTGGAGTTGACTCGACTAACGGGCGTCACGTCTCACAGAGAAACAATGCGAGGGAGGACAACCGAGTCGGATATGGATCGAGCGAAGGGACTGGAGTGAAGGTATGCAGGTATGTAGGATGTAGGTAGGTAGGTAGGTAGGTAGGTAGGTAGGTAGGTAGGTAGGTAGGTAGGTAAGTGAGTGAGGCAGGTAGCCGAAAGGTGTGGGCGGATGTGTATGCAGGCAGGCACGCGGGTGGCTGATATATGGTCAGTGTCAAGTTGGGCAGCCAGCGCCCGCCTCTTGGCTGACGACCAATCCGAAAAGGTCCCTTACGTCTCCCGCTCTGCCTGCAATCTCGCAACTTCCTTGGAAGCCGTCCTCTTTTGGCTACCAATTGCGTAGCTAACTGGTTTTCCTCTGCGGAAAACACGGGAGGTTGGTGTTGTTGGAGCTGCCATGATGTCGGTGCGGGTGGGGCCGCGTGGCTGGTAATGCTCAGCGGGTGGCTGGGAGGTGGGGCTGCACTAGTCTTTTCTTGCCAGCTTGATTACCTCATCTTTATGGTGCAACCCTAGCTACCCTGTAGCTAGCTGGAGTTTTGGACTGGTGTCGAGATGTTGGTCGGGGATGGGAACAATGGCTGTGTAACAATCGATGCTGTTCTGTTGTGCAATATATCGTTGTCGTATATCGCATATGAGTTTTGTAGGCTTGCCTAGGGAAACTGGGTTGTGCGATGGAAGTCATTCCGGCTAACATGATGCTCCGGTCTTGCTTTCACTAGCACAGGTCATCAGAAACAGTGAAATGAAGCAACGGTAGGATGGCACGATGGCTACTGGAAGGGCAAACCACCAAGCGCAAGGTCCGTGACATGACGTTGCCGAAATACCAAGGAAAATGAGAATTCACACATCAACACCAGCAATACTACGAATGAACCCAGTGCCTTGCACCGCTGGATGAGCAGCTACGAATCGCATAATTTACCCTACAGAGCGTCAACAGGCTGCTGCGATCCATCACCAAATCCACCACCTACCACCCACCTACATCTTCACAAGAGCATTCGCACGACGTGTCATACACCCAAAGATACACGTACCCAAAGGATGAAGGAAAGAACAGCCTCACGTCCGCGTAGGCAATGACAGGTCGGCCTCGGATGTGCAAGAAAAGCGCCATCCCACCCAGCCCCATAGGGAAAACCAAAAAGGCAAAAGGAAAAAGAGACAGCCATGACAGCCCCAGCCGTCTAACGGCCAGCACTAGGGACAAAGCAACATGGGCAAAGGCGAGGCGAAGCAAGGGAAGACATGAGAGGGTAGCAAAAAAAGTAAAGAAAAGAAAGTCATACAGGCTTGCCGCATCATGGCTCCCCGCACTCAATCCGTGACGTGATGGCAGACACGTAGGGCCATGCCGGAACGCTCCTCATACCAGACGCGAGGGATAGCAAGTAGCTGTTGCGGAAGAGGACCAGTTGGAACTAAAACGGGCAACAGTGGATCGCCTCACTCAGTGGCATGAGGGTTGAGCATCAGCGCCGGTGCCGTCGTCTTAGTTGCCTGTCATCGTAAAGCAACAGGCCAGCAGCACCCGAGGACCCGCCCCGAGCCCGATCCAACGGCCGTCTCAAACTCTCTCTCTTCCTCGCCTGGTCCCTTGCATGATTCCCCATCCCAGCCATACAGAGGCCGCGATCTCTTCTTACAGTGCACCACGTAGCCATATGCATGTGGGCGAGATGAGACCACCTGAGCATCGCTTGCATCGCCGTGTGAGAGGTGACAGCCGATTACCCACATTTTGCCGTTCAGCGTCGTCGCCGCCGCCGCCCACATGCAAGATTTGCAACGTTGTACGCCCCAGGGACACACGGTGGATTGGATTCTGAAGCAGCGCCAGTAGGAGAGCCGCCAGGTTAGACTTTGCGAGCGAAAGCAGGTCGTTGGTTCCGCATGCCCTACAAAGGCAAGCCCCCAATACAATAGCTGCCCTCACGAACAAGGGAAGCAAGGGAAAGGGAAAGCGTATGCGTAGTGGAGTATCATGCGATGACTGCCTTGCCTTCTAAAGCAGCAATGACAGCAGCTGCATGCATCGCCTCGAGTCGAGTCGGCCGCAAAGGCAAAAAAGTAAAGCAACCGGAGCAGACCAACGAAATCCCTCGTGCTTCGCCGGCAGGCTCCCCCACGACTGACTCACTCCGCATGCCTGAGCGAGAGGTTGGCTGATGCAGATATTGGGCGTCGATGGACCACGAGGACGTGTCATACTCTCTCACTTGGAAGGAGTTTTCCTTCCTCTCCGAGAGGAAAACGCATATTGCGCACAGAGCTTCTGAAACGCCTGAGTGAAAGAGAAAAAGAGGGAAAAGGAAAGAAAAAACAAGAGGTGGCAGAGCAAAAGAGGTTGGTCGGGCTGGTCGGGCTGGTCGGGCTGGTCGGATATGCCACGCGTGCCTCATAGGCTGTGTCTTTCCTCTCAGCAAAGGGTCGTGCTCTGTCTGAGTCAAGTCCGATTTGAAACTTCAAACATTGGGTTGACGCCATCCCAGCAAGACACACTTTGCCATGTCAGATCTGATTGCTCCGCAAGGCTACTGTCAAACTAGAGGGAGGGGTCTGGCCTTGATGTCTTGGTCCGGGAATGCCATGTATGTATGCTGTTGCCTCTAGAGGCTTGACGTCCCGGTTCTCGGTGTCTGTCTCAGACTTGTTGAAACTCTCCGCGGTACAGCAGGCAAGGAAGCCGACTGGCTTTTTGCTCCTAGCTACTTGCTTTACCATCGGCGTTTGGTGATTAATTCGTACTAGCATTCGTTGCCTGCATTAGTTTGCCATGAACCGACGCAATCATGTCATGGTAGTAATCACGACAGCAGCGAGGGGCAGTCGGAAAAAGAAAAACCAGGCGTAAGGACACCGTTATGCATGACCTCTGAGTGGACAAGAGGCTGCAGAAAAAGTAAAAAGCACATGACAGGATGAGAAGAAGCAAGTAGAGGAGTCTACGTAGAGTCCGCAGGTCGGCAATTCAGCAACACATACATGCGCACTCGTACACCGGAACATCAAGCGCACATAGTACCATGTCCGTCTTATCGCCTCTGCGCAAACAAGAAACTAGTGTCCCCGAAATCGCAAAGTCCCATGGAGAGGCGGGAATCCTCCGCGGCGACTAGCAAAGAGCCTCCGATCATAGCACAAGAGCTATGGTGGGTTCGTAGGGTTCGTTGTCGTAGCTGAGATGACTTTCCTCTTTCCTCTCCTTCCCTCTCTCTCTCTCTCTCTCTCTCTCTCTCTCTCGCTACCGCGGTGACGAATGGTTGGTGTCCCGTACTGGATCCCGTACTGGATCCCTTGATGGAGCCGACGGTGCCGTGTGGAGGGAAACCCCGTCTGAACCCTGCCGGCACAGTTCTGAGTCTTTGGGAGGCCATGCCGACAAGAGACAAGGGCACAGACTGGATCCGTGAACCAACTTGCCGCCTTTTATGGACCCATCGGCGCCGCCTTTTGCATCTCAAAGTCCCCGTACGGACCAGCAACTTGGAAGAGGCAAGATGCCTTCCTCCACACACCGTCTATGCATCACCGCCAAACCCTTGCCAGCTTCAGTCCCTCGTGGGCAGCAGATTGAGCTGAGTTTCGTGCCAATTTCCCATATTGGTATTGAAGAGTTTTCCCTTCCTCAGGCGGGAGCGGCTCTCCAGTGCGCCGTCCCGCGGAGGCGGGAAGTAAGGGACCACCCGCACCCGCGGTCTGTATGTGTGTCCATGCGTATGTTGTTGGTAGGCGCACTACCTTGCTTGCTTCTGCATCCCTCTCCCGAGGTCGGTAGTTGTCAATGGCAAGCAGTGCCTGTCGCCTTGACCATTCCGTGGCCTGGGAACGCTCCTCCCGGGACCCTAGCGTTCTGAGAGATGACAGCCGTATGTAATCTGTACATGGCGCATGATGGTATGTCTTCAGTGGCGTGAGCCATATAGGCGAAACCAGCCAGTGTGGCAATTTTGCTTGAATTGACCAGGAACCATCGGAATTTGCATAGTCTTGGCTCAGGGTTCTGGCATCACCTCCAAGCTTCGGAGCCAACCTCATGTCAGCCACCGTCGAGTGGCATACTCAGCAAACCAAGCTGCGAGGCAGCAAACAACAGGGCAAACAGCACTGAATATCAGTTGGTAGCTGGCGAGAAAGTCGGAGCCGGTGCTGATTGGTCGAAGCAACCATAAAACGACTAACAAACAAACATGGAGCCTCTGGGAAAAGACTAGCACGTAGCGAATTGATCCTTCAGATGGGTTGGTAAATCAGGTACAACAATCAAACACCCCAGTACAGATTGTGTATGGACTGTTGGCGGAGGCACACCACAACAGCAACGGTGAAGGGGCTTGCGGCGTTCGCACTCTCTTCCAAATCATCGGATGCCCTTTGCAATCAGGTGAAGACGGAAGAATACGACCCGCCGACCAATACTCCGTACATATTTGCCTGTCGTTTCAGCAGATAGGCTGGGGGGGGTTACTGTCAAAGTGGCCTGTCCCCACCAATAACCAGTCGCTTGGTTTTGAGGCTTGTCGTGTCGGAGAACGCCAATGCAGGTATCCGCACAGTGACAGGCGATGTGGCTCTGGAAGTCCGGAAAAGCATCCGTGTCGAACATACTACGTATGTACACGATGCGTGTCTACATACCGCCCGGCTACCGCATGGCAGGAGAACGGACGTTCAGTGGCCAGTATACAGAGTTGACAGTTCGCGGGGTCAACAAGTCTAGTCAAAGATCGACTGAGCGCGTTGCTAGCGCAGCACCTTGTCCGTGAATCTCTTGCTTGTCCCTGCCATCATCTCTCTTCCCAGTCCACTGTAAATCGGCAATAACCGCGAGATCCATCTTTCTAGAATGAATATGAGTAGCAGGTAGAAGCCGAGGTGTCATCTCGGAATATTCGTCTCCAGCAATTCATATCATCTGGCCGTGATCTGGCGTCATGCTGGGGCATACTTACGGAGCGAGATTTGAGGTTGGTGGGGTCTGAAACGTTCTCGAAGTCTCGCTCGAAGTCCCAGGGTCATGGTCGGCGGAAAGGTCTTTTCATAGGGACAGGGGGTTGGTTCCTGCACTAATCTGGCAGTCGGCCGACAGGGGATATCCTGGGATACAGACTGATTTTTGTCTTTCCTCGGGCTGTTTCAATAGCCAATTCATTGCCTCGTCGTGAACCTTGACATATGCATGTTGTATTATCACTGTGCATGGCCACACCAGCCCATACCGGACGCGACTGGAGATGCAACCAACTGCGGTACGTCAAAAGCTTCATCTACGGGCATCTTCCCTGTGGCTTCCGGGGTTGATCTGTAGGATGAACAGGGCGGGCCCATGCCGCCTAGGCTGCATGAACGACTTTGGCCGGGTCGGCTAGTCCGTGGAGGAAGAAGTCTCTCGGCCAGGGCTCGGTGCCATCGAAGACTGAGCTCGAGTCGATCCGTACGGAGTACATACCATAGTAGTAGACGTCGTCGCGAATGGAGCGCGCTGGTCTTTCCCAGGCGAGCTGGCTTATCCATCAACAGCCGACTTTGCCACCACCTAGAGCACGAGCACGAGCGCAGGGTCCTCGAGTCCCGGCTGCAAGTCTCATTTGGAGTAGCAAGCGTGCAAGGCTAGCAGCTGGGTAGCGCTGATAGCTGAGTGTTGTCTATGATGAAGCAGGCGAAAAGGCGGCGCCAGTAGTCGCTAGATGGGATCTTCCAGAGCCATGCAAAAACTGTGGCGAAGGCTACGCCGAGCTTGGGTAGGGTGGTGGTGTTCGCAGGCGACGTCGTGGTGTAGTTGGTCGGGTTGAAATCCGGGGAGCGCCCCAAAGGCCGGACGACAAGGATCTTTGTGGTCCTAGTCTCCGTGGCTCCCATCTGCGAGATTGGCTGGCCACACGGCTACGTATCCGGGCCGTTGCCAATCCCAGTAAAGACCGCCAAGGTGCTGCTGTCCCTGGTTCTTTGAGCCGTCGTGGACTAGCGCATAACCTGTTCATCAGGGTCCGTCTTCAGTCCCCCCGCCAAAGCCAAGTCTAGCCTGCTCGCTTCCAGTACGCTGTGTTGGGACCTCTTGATGGCACCTTGAGCCAGGGCAAGTTGGAGTGCAACAGTGCCGGGGTGGTTGTTCCCGTCAGATCATAACGGCGACCCGCCCTTGACACCACCGTGCGATGTACTGTATAGCACTAGAGAGTGCTAACGGTGAACCGCGGAATGAGAGTAGAAGGAAGAAAAATCTGCTTTGTTTCCTCTGACCCAAGTATTTGAGAACCCGCACAGAGGCACATGCACCCTGAAGCTAGGACGCGGTCTGAGAGCCCTGGAACCCCCCCCTTGTCAGCGACAGGTGCGGGCTTCAGATGGTGTGGTTGGTGGTGGGTAGGCAGGTACTGTAGGTAGTAAGGTCAGTATGTCGATACCTATAACGGTACTGTACAGTACGTCTGTGTTGGGTAGTAGTATTCCGACATGGCGGATCTGATCGCCTGGTTCCTCGAGCAGCTCTGTTGGTCTAATTGGGAATGAGCCAACCAAGCCATTGGGTGTCGGGTGGCAATCTGGAGGAGGCTAGCATGGCAGCAGAGGATAGCATGCGACAGCTTGACATTGGCATGATTGGCTCAGCGGGTAGGAGTAGGACTGACTCGTCCGCATGGCTGTCTCAGCCCGTGCCATGGGCAATGCTGCCACCAGGCTGTGCGCAGCCGGTTCCGCGAGCACGAAGCTGTCGGCGCCGTAGTTTGAGATCACCCGGTGGCCTCTGCACGACGGCGGTGTCGATAGCTTCAGGGCACGTTCCCCGGGACTTGGATTGTACAAGGGAAGTGTGAGGATCAGTGGATCGCGACACCAAAGGCTAGGTATTGTAGTGGGGACCAGGTCTCGCAGGCCAAGCGTCCATTGAGCGACTCAAGGCTCGGGGGAGATGACAGCAGTGGCGACGCCCGGCGGTCATGTTTGCGCGCTCTGCTCCGTATGACGGACAATGAGGATATTCGCCAAATCTCCCGGATCAGAGCCGCCCACGGTCGACGCGGCCGCCGAGCATCATTCCCGTAGCTGGCTAGGTGGGCTCCGCTCCGCCCCGACGCGCACAAGAGGAGACTTGCACGAGCGGCTGGTGCTTGGTTGCATACCTTGCATGGTACATTGCATATCATGGTGCCTGGTATGTACCTGGCGGTCATGGTGGGCGATGGGCGATGGGTGATGGGTGATAGGCAATGGGGAGACGGGGGAGAGAAGAGAGCGTCAGGCACGTGCATGGGGGCATGCAGCAAGCAACAGGGTGCATTCGTATAAGCCATGCATTACTCTGCGCTGTGCACAAGTCGACCGCACCGCAACTGTGCACCAGTCCTGTTCCTGCATACGACGGCGCCACCAGTCCGCCGCTATGCAAGGTACCGCATGCAGGCCGCGCAGGCGGCCAAACCTTACAGTACGCACCCAGGCACCGCCTACAGTAGCTGGCAACTCAACTATCAGATGGTTTGAGCGTCGAGGTGCCGTTGGTTGTACATAAGGTAGTATAGTATATGTGATAGCGCATGTTGCCTACCGCATGACGGGTACTGCCTGCATCCTAGCTGACCCAGTGCACCTTTGCATGTCTAACATGGCACCATGTTGAAACCTTCAACCAAGTACGATTGCAACTCGGGGCGCAAAAAGACTTGCCCAGAACAACCAAGCAGGACAGTCATTATTGGATTTTCCTAGACATACATCTGAAGGATCCTGAAAACCTTACGATGCCGGCGTCGAATGTTCATAGCCTGGAGAGAACCAGAGGGAAGGAAGCACATGTCACCGCCATCGACCTCGAATTGAATAGTTCAGGTGAAGATCGACGTTTCGGTAGCGGGCATAGGTACGTACAATGTACACTCACTGGACATAGCATATGGGTTCGTTCCGACGTAATCTGTACGTACATACGGAGTACTGTACTTGATGCTATGAAGGAACCGCCCCGGTCGTTGAGCCCTAGGTCCCTGGCGAGGCGGAACAGGCGCGCACGAGGGGGGGTCCCCTGCAACAGATTGTCTGATACAGAAAGGAACAGAGGAAGAGGCGTGATATGGTGATATGGTGATGCACGCCCGAGTCGCCAAGGGCGTTATGCAAGTTGTAATGTCTGGTGATATGGATGGATGTGCATGCATGCTTGTGCTGAACCCAGCAGCGCTTGCTCTACAGTATGGTTTGATACTTTTAACACTGTATTATGAACATGGTCGCTCGGTGTTGGCTCTACCAGATAACGACTACTCGAGCGTACTTGGGCCGTAGCGTTTCGAGTTTTTCTACCGTGTGTCCCAGCAGACAAGAGAGAGCACGTGTCACATGGGCGGGGAAGAAGTTGACGAGTACATGGCGTTATGCCGTGGGATGTGCCTACGATTATCTCTTTTCAGCACCGACGGCCGCATTGAGCCTATACAGTTCCTGGCTAATGCAACCCCAGGCACAGGCGTTATGCAGAGCCATGGTTTCAGGTCCTGGAGAAGAGGGTTCCGCCCCAGCCAATAGGGCATGTCCCGACATTGCTAGCTGCCTTATGCGACATTAGTACGTCCATTATGTGCAATGTACAGTCCATGCTTATGTCGTAGTGGACGGGGCGGCAACAATCTCGGGCCTCCTCAAACCCCGGCCCAAATTGGCGCTCCCCACCGCGTCTTTTTGATACCTAGTTTCGCGAGCGCGGCAGATCGAAAGACACGGTCTGGATCGACGCCATTAAGAGCGGCTCGACTGAAATCGACGGACGGGCCAACAGCGGGGATGAGGGGACTAAGGGACCAGCGCGCGCACTGAATCCCGAAAGAGGCATGGGGAGAATAGTCCGAGGAGAGATCGTGGGAAGCTATCAGGATCTACTGGATATGACGGCCGCCCGATGCTCGTACGGCGGTACGTCTCCTCAAATACGGGCGTAGAAGGGTCATCAAGGGACCAGACCCAGGACATTAGTTTGGTCGTCGTCGTGTTAGCGGCCAACGCCAAAACAGAGTTCGGACCCAGCACTGAAGATGTTTCACCCAAGAGCTCCGGAGGGCTTCTGGAAGGATAAGATTCCGAGGCGCCGGGTTACATTCTTTCTGGGGAATGGTCTGGCGCAATTACTACATGGCTGCCAAAGAAAGGCAGAATGCCCAATTGGGACCCCTGGTCGCTTCGGGACCATTTCCACGAAGGGTTGCTCGACGACCCAGACGGCCAGAGTCCCCCGACACACCAGATATTGGGGACGGTTACCGAACGCTGCTGGAGGCTAGCCATTTATTTAGGCGAGATGGATGATGCAAAGGGTCCGACCATCTTAATCGCCCTTGGCCTCTTTTATCTGGCACGGCGCGACAGGGAACAGGATAGATAACAACCCTGGTTTGACAGCAGACGTCCAGACGGACGCACGTCTGAACGCACATACTATTACTGTAGTGGCAGCAGGTTGGCTGACAGGCAGGTCCCTAGGCAGGCCCAAGCATCCTAGCGGTAGCAGATGTTGCTTACGTACGACATGGCATGGCATGGCACCACGGTCGGCAGACAACTGTGGGTTGGATCAGATGTGCGGGACAAGACCAAGCCACAACGGAAGGCGGATAAGGGACGCCAACGGACCTGTGCTCGGGCCGCAAAAGCATATGCCGCAGAAGACGTGACGTCCAGTAGCAGTGTGCGTAGAAGTTTCTGTTTCCACGGCGCCCCCAAGGCAGTATAGTGCGTGTTTGGGGGGGCCGCCGGCGCCCGTACCAAATGTCTGTAGAGACGTTGCTCGAATCATGGGATTCTGATGTTGCTTGGGAGGCTTGAGAGGGGACCAGAGGGTCTGGCACCGGGCTAAGGTAGTGTACGGAGTAGCAGATCGCGATCTGAGAGCCAGAGCTCATGCCATGTGGGAAGTCTGATCTTGACTCGCCATGGTGAGACGAACCGGTGCCAGTGCCCTGGCACTGGAGGCCGTCCAACCGTCCAAGCATCGCCATAGCGGCGGGTCGCTGGAAGTGAGGCAGGTTCTGGTCGGGCTAGTTGCTGGCGCCAACTACAGAGTAGGAAGGCGTCACAGCGTTTCAGCGTCATCGCCACGACAGTCTTATGGGCAACGTATGTATTGGCCGTGTTGGCTCATCGAGAGGACCCGCGAACCCAGTGCCGGCCGGAGCTAGGAAAGGCAGTAATTGGCCGGGGACGGGGGGGCTCGGATGTCTTTGTTGCGTCACGGCACCAACACCGTGACTGGCTGGCACCAACTGCCTGTTGGAGGACTGGTGTCCACTGACTTGACGTAGGTAGGTAGGCAGTGTATGTAGGTGTATGTATAAAACTGCAGAGTGCAGAGCGCAGAGTGCAGCGCTCGCTGTGTCCGGCAGTATGCAGGAATTAGGTTGGGTAACATCTAGGCAAAGCATCTGGGGAGTAGGATGCCTGGGATAGGATGGAAGGATGGATGGTATCAGCCTGCAGCTGCCGGGCTTGACATTGGCCGCAGCGTGTCGGCGTCGTTGCGATACAGATTCCTGTAATCTGTACCGTCCATATGGTCCGCTGCGGAGGATGCGCATATGCACCTGAACCTAGAAATGTCTGTACTCTGCAGTCTGCACAAAGCCCGCTCACCTAATCAAGCACACTCAAGTCAGCTTCCCCCACTGGAGCCAAGGCCAAGGGCACATAATACAGTGCAGCAGGCAATCCACAAATACTGCATAGTAAGCCCGCTGGATGCGCACACATATGCTAAAATGATGCAGGCATTTCTCTTCCCTTTCTCTACTGTACCATACTACTGCAGGCATACATGCGGACATGTACTGTAGCAGGATGCACAACTCTCAGCGCAGAGGCACTAAGGCCGTGCCAGCTGAATATAGCAGGTGCTACTCCAACGACTAGGAAACCCTAGTGTGGTTTTCCTCAACTGCTCTAGTCTATCGTCTACCCTACTCGTGCCTACTATGTAGTCTAGGTACTCAAGTACCGTAAGTCGATCCCAAGGCACCAAATGGTGGTAATGAAATTGACTTAGACTACCTCCAAGTGTCCAAGCGCACCGCACCGCACCGCACCACACTGCAGTCCGGGTTTGCCGCATAAAAATAATCCAGCCGGGTACGGGGCCAGTCCACTCTGATCACTGCACATCCAGCCAGCGGGCCGTATTTTGATGACGGCGGGCGCCAGCCAGTGTTGCAGAAATAGACAAGATGGGCATTATAGGAATCCCATGCAATGAGAGATGAATCGTGTGTAGGAGCCCGCTTTGGCCCCGTCGCCAAGGTACTACTGTATACCAAGGCAGATCGCTACCAGTGCTCCGTAATCTGTATATGCTGTTAACACTACAGAGAGCACCTGTTACAGGACTCGGCTGAATCGACTCGGCCTCTACCAGTCAAATCAGCTTCCCAGGGAGAGACGTGCTGCGCTCAAGTCCGAATGCACCTGGCATCCGGCGGCACGCTGCATGGCGCCGGGGCGATACGGCATCATAGTGATCATACATACATATGGGCGGTGGATAGTGCATAGGTACTTAAGGTAAGGTAGATAGTGGATAGTTAGCAGGCAAGGTAGACGCCAGCTGGAGCGTGCTTTGTGCTATGCAACGCGCGTGCATGCATACCGGCTGACGGCGATGCTATTGGAGCTCGCCGGGCAGGCCAGATTCCAAGGTGGGCTCCCTCCGGGGGAGGTGACGTCGAGCGCCCACTTGGCAAGCTGGTGCCGTCCAGCAGTAGCACAGCACAGCACAGGCAAGAGGGCGATCGGCGACCCAAACAGCGCGAGACGCCGGCGCCGGTACCTTGCATTGGCCCGATCAGGACAGACTGCGACACGCCAGACACGACACAACAGACCGGCGAATGGCTGTGCACATTTGTGTCGCGCCGGCACGGGCGCACAACGCAGCATAGCGCCCAAGCTGCGCACAAATCCGGGATGGGGCACCGGGGCACCACGACCGCCTATTTGTGCGTTGTGCGGCCCTATCAGCTCCTGGGAGCGCGGCGTTATGCAACCCTTGTGACGCGGTTTGCGTGCCACGGACGGGCAACTGGATCACTTGGATTCACTTGGATCATCGGGTGGTGGGCGAATGGCGCGCCTGAATCAGCCAACCGGCCCCCTAGTCTAGAGCAGACGCGTTGTGATTGCTCGCAACTCGGCGCCTGTTGATGGCTGAAAGGGCTGGGAGAAGCTGCATGGTTGGTTGGGCTGCCCAGCGGGGGGACGGAATGCAGGCGAATGTGATGGCGAGGAAGGGGATGTGAGGGATGATGGATGACGGATGAGGGATGACGGATGAGGGATGCGAGTGAGGTGTGATGTGTGATATACGCTCAATGGGATGGCAAGAGAAGAAGCATCCAGGGCCTCATACAGACATGCTCTTGCGTCTGGCTGGCCTGTCTGTCTTGTTGTGTGTCTGGCTGTCTAGCTGTCTGGCTGTCTGGCTGGCGTGTTTGGGGTGGGTGGGCGCATTGTGGATTTGTGTGGGTGGATAAATCATGGTAGAGTGCATATCTCCCCAACCAGAAATACGGATGGTGCGCACACGTAACATACGTACAGTACCTAGGTAGGTATGTATAAGTCACTACGAGGATGGGGAAAAAAAAATGACTCCGGTAAAAAAACAAAAACAATGAAAATGGCTTTTTTCTTTCTTTCTGTCCTTGCACAAGCGAGATGTGCATCGCACAGGATGTCACTATCACTGTCACCTCCAGCTTGCGAGTAAATGCCAGAGTACGTACCTACGTGACCGCACGTGGCGGTTCATGAGCAACGACAGAGGGTGGGGGCGCTGCCTCGTCGTCGTCGTCTTCTTCTTCGTCTTCTTCTTTTCTCCCAATTTGCTCTCTCTGTACCGCCATCTCATCTCGGCGGGCCCCATCCGGGGCGTCGGTGACGGGCGGACGGTGGGCGAGCGAACGAGGGCTCGGTCGTCTAGAATTAGAATGGCCTAGCTGCATGGGCTGCGCCATCATGGTCGTTCCTCATACCATCCGCCATCCACCACCCACCATCCTCCACCACCACCCACCACTCACCACCCACAGGCAGCTCTCTCTGCCAGGGCCCTGTTTCCCTTGCCCCAGACACAGTGCATCCCCACCCGAAAAGGCTGTGGATACGGCAGGGGTTTGGGGGGACTCTGCCGTCTGGCCCGCCGGATGGCGATGTGGATCTATCGTGGGTGGGCTCTTTGGGACCGTCCCTAGTCAGTATCCTCATCCTGGCCCTGGGCTGCCCGACCAAGACAGGGCGTGCGGCAAGGGGTGCATTTCCACCCTCACCCTCACCATGTATGGATGTACGTACTGGTGTGTGGCCGGTGCCTGGAGGGTGGATGCAGCTCTCACTGCACCCTCTCGCACCCTCTTGCAACTCGTCGCTCACCTTTGGGTCGACTCGTCGGCGTCGTACGCCTCCAGTACTTATCGCTCGAGGGCCCCGTGTCCATCCCATCCGTTCTCTTCTTCTGTTCCATGTATGATCGACAAACTGTGTCGCATTCGGTGCTGTGTTGATAATACTTCTTCTTTATGACCGCCCGATTCTTCCCTCCTTTGTGATCCGATTCTCTTTACCTGGATATCCGTCTCGATACTCCATCCACTCATTCCCTCGGCCTCGTCCTGCTTCACCACGACGAGTTTCATGTACAACACCATCGCAAACCACTGAGTCGCAGTATAGAACCAGCCCCATCAGCCTCCTCGGCCACCAGACTTGTTCTATCGTCCGCTCCCTGCTCCTCCTTCATCTCTGCAAGAGATAACCCACCACCCACCACCACGCCGCCAACAAGACTCAACTGTACAATAACGAAACCCCAATACCTAATTACACAATACCAGGTTGGTGCTCATCATTCCCTCCGTTGCCAGCATAAGCTCTCTCTAACCTGTCACAAATTGCAGAAATGGAGTCAACCATGATGCACAACGCCGCAATGGCACATGCTCCCTTCTACTACTACAGCTCCGAGGCAACGAACGAGGTGCGCCAACATGGCCACTTTGCCCCTCAGCAGTCCATGCAGCAGATGGCCATGTACCCCATGGTTCCCACGTTGCCCTCGACGCCCATCTACTCCCGACCCAACTCCTCTTGCTCGCAACCCCCCACACTCTACAGCAACGGCCCTGCGGTCATGACGCCCATGGGATCGCCCCAGCCCACCTCGCATGCCAAGTCTGCCGTTGTGGTCAAGAACGAGCTGTGTGACAACTACTTCCCCTCTACGCCGCCTCTGTCGACTGCTGGCAGCACCATTGGCAGCCCCAACAGCTACGAGGTGCTCCAGACTCCGATGAACCCCATGTTCTCTGGCCTGGACGGCTTTGATGGAATTGAGGAGGGCCTTGAGTCGGTGGAGACGTCGGTTCTAGACTGGTCGAGCTGCAGCTCACCGTCCATGGCAGCTGGTAAGTTCTAAGCCGCGCTCTATTTTCCTTGCCTTGCTATTTCGTCTGCGCTTCATGGTGGTGTACCGGTATGATGCGTCCCGCCATCATGTGTCTATCGCCTTGATCCGTAATGCTCCATTGCGGGGATTGGTTGATATTTTTGGCACTCGTGTTGGGTTGGGGTTGGGGTCACATTTGTGGTGGTAGTGGCAGTGGCAGTGGCAGTTGTTGGCACCTGGCAGCACCTTTCCGAGGTGGTGGTGCATAGTGGGGACAGATCCAGGCTAACCAGTGGTCGGCAGTTTACCTCGAATCCCAACTGGGCAAGGTCCCCTCGCTTAACGCCAACTCCAGCGAGCTCCTGTCCACTCCTTCGCTGTCACCTTCGCCCGATCAGGCCGTGGACTTCTGCGATCCCCGAAACCTCACCGTCGCCAACTCGTCGCTGGTCCCTGATCTTTCCCTCGCCACTCTTGGTGAGGACAAGCTCAAGGTTGAGCAGGTCAAGGCTGCTGCCGTTACCGCCAGCCCCCAGTCTTTTGAGTTCAACCCGGCTCTGACCGGCGGCCTGCCCATCTTTGAGGAGCTCTCGGATTTTGAGTCTGAGGACGACTTCGTCAACAGCCTGGTCAACCTCGGCGCCGAGCACACCACCGCTGAGACCGGCCGCCCCCGCGCCTGCACCGGCTCTTCCGTCGTCTCCCTGGGCCACGGCAGCTTCATCGGCGACGAGGACCTCTCCTTTGACGAGAACGAGGCTTTCCAGTTCCCCACCCTCGCCAGCCCCCCTGCCACTGTCACTCCCGCTCCCTCAGAGGACGGCCACGCGGACAAGCGCGCTAAGAAGAGCCACTCCAAGAAGGACACCCGCACCGTTGCCCCCATCATGGCTGCCGCCTCCTCTACAGCCGCTGCTCCTGCCAGCCCTTCTTCGGGCGACGACCAGCAGTCCAGCCACGGCGCTGATGACGCCTCCGAGTGCAACTCTTCGTGCTCCGAGTCCGCTTCCACTCCTGCTCCCGCCCCTGCCAACCGCCGCGGCCGCAAGCAGTCTCTCACCGAGGATCCCTCCAAGACGTTTGTCTGCGATCTCTGCAACCGACGATTCCGTCGCCAGGAGCACCTCAAGCGACACTACCGCTCCCTGCACACCCAGGAGAAGCCCTTTGAGTGCAACGAGTGTGGTAAGAAGTTCTCTCGCAGCGATAACCTCGCTCAGCACGCTCGAACCCACGGCAGCGGCGCCATCGTCATGAACCTCATTGACGAGGGCGAGTCACATCCCTACGACGCATCCATGGTGCAGCAGCCTGCCGCAGACACCTACAACACCTTTGGCAAGGTCCTCTTCCAGATTGCCTCCGAGGTTCCCGGCAGCGCGAGCGAAACCTCTTCCGACGAGACCAGCGATCAGGGCAAGAAGAAGCGCAAGCGCGCTGATTAAAATCGTATAACTTGATACATCGTTGGCGATGGTCGTCTTGGCCATTTCGAACGAATGCCCGATACGACGCTGACGAACCCTTCTATAAACTTTTCTCGGCCTGTCGCCTTTTGAAATTTCTTGCGCGCACTGGCGGCAGGCTTCTCTGACCTAGGTCTCCTCTCTGGCAGAGCGGGTCCATCTTTCTCGGAATTCAAGGGAGGCAAAGCATAAAAAGAGTGCAAGCGATTATGATGTGAATTTTTCTCTTAACATTTTATTATTCAACCAACAACTTCCTGTATCAATCTTCGAAAGGCGCCACCGCCATGCATCATGATTTGGGCGGAGGAGTGTTTTTTTATATTTTATATCATCATTATATCTTTCCACTATTGGGAAGCTGCATCATAGTCCCTCAACCGTTTGCGGTCGGGCACGGGAGGAAAAATCAAATTACTGGGACTCGAGGAAACAAAAAGGCGTGAAATGGGAAATTGATTCTTTTCAACATCATCATCATCTGGATTAAGCTTCGCATTGTTGAGTGATGGTGAGGATGACGGGGTGAACAGACAACGACCTCATCCGAGTCCTGTGGTGGTGGCTTTATCGTCTCGTTGGACACACTCGTTGTAGTCATCCTCGGCAACGGGCATGCTTGGGTGTGTGACCTCTTGGGTTTCCTCTCTTACTTCTTTCATTCGTTGTTGTTTCCCTTGCTGGATCCACGAGGGCAGCCGAAGTGCAGGACACAGCCGGCGGGCCATCTCGCCCAGGGAATCGTATATACACTAGAGTTTGATAGTTGTCTGAACCGATCAAGAATGCTGCCACTCCATCAAGATCCGTTTGCCTCGCCAACGCAACGTCAATTAGCCATGTCGCTGATACGAGATGCTGACATTGCGGTTGCCGCAACACAAGCCACGACACTACTACATAGTATGTACTGTTTGATTGCCCGACGTGCCCGAGTTGAACAAGCCCCGTGGGCAGGATGCTGCCACGCTTGGCAGCCCTTGGCAATGGAGACGAGAAGAACCCTTGGAGAACCCTTGGGAACCGATGCCCAGGTCCCGGACCGCGCTAGATATTTCCTCTCCACCCGTGTCTCGCCTTGACGGAGATCTGAGTCGAAGCCATCGGGAGAGCCAAGAACAAGGTCCATGTGGTACGATAGAGATGAGTTGCGGAACGGTAGAGTAGGTACCTAGGTAGGTAGGTAGGTAGGTAGGTAGGTAAGCAGCTGAACCACACGCCCCTGGCTCTGGGTTTATTTTCCCATCATGTACATAGCATGTACGCAAGCACCAGCCTCCAACTACCGGCCGGCGACCCACGACTCTTGACTCGCGACTCATGACCCCGGCCCACGCTTGGAGATTGCGTCAAGGACGGGATTGACACTTGCCGAAGCGACGGTTCGGTACGTCTGGCAAGGGACAGCGACCCGGGCGCGAATCCGCTGGCTAGGCCGGTGCCCAAGGTAGTTAGCTGGAGTACTGTAGCTGGGTGGCCCGCAATGCGACAAGGGTCCAGCAATGAATTGCTTCATGTAGATGGTGGCTCGGGGATGGTTATTGCAAAAGGCAGGGCTAATGCAGTGCTAGTACTGGGTAATCTGGAATATGTAATCTGTACTCTGTACGGTAGTTTGTTTAATTCTCTAGCCTCGTCACTGCGATTGCGTTACTGACGATTGTTGGGCAGGCGCCGAGATGGGGGGGGGGGGGGGGNNGGGGGGGGGGATCCACCATCAGTAATAATCTGCACCACGTATGTATGTAATTAACTGCGCTTGGATCTGTTCTGTCGATAAAAAAAGATGCAGGTAATCTTGCAGGCAAACCACCACCGTCCCCTCCTCCGACCCAGCTAAGCCAAGTCAGCCATGTCGTCGCCAGATGGCCTCAATGTGATTGCCTTAATTTCGGGCGGCAAGGACAGCTTCTTCAGCCTGCTCCACTGCCTGGAGCGCGGCCACCGCGTAGTCGCCTTGGCCAACCTGTTCCCGGCCACGTCGACTGAGCCCGAGTCCGAGGCACAAGCCGAAGCCGAAGCAGAAGCAGAGATAGAGGCCGTCAGCCATCGCGATCTGGGAGCCAGGACGGAAGATGCCACCACAGTGGAGCAGCGCGCCAGCAAAGTGGCGACGGCGACGGCCTCGTGCTGGCCTCAGCTCATCGACCCGGCGTCCTGGCAGCCAGCCAAGCCAGCCACCACGACCGCAGAGGCGCCCGGAGAGGCTCCTGAGAGGGACCTCAATAGCTTCATGTACCAGACCGTCGGGCACCAAGTGCTGCCCTTGTACGCCGCCGCCACTGGCCTGCCGCTCTATCGCCAGCCGCTGTCTGTCGGACCTCGTGCCGCCGAGCGTGACTATGACGCGACTGCGGCCCAGGCCAGCGACGAGACGGAGGCCATGCTGCCCTTGTTGCAGGCCATTGTTCGGCGCCATCCCGAGGCCAATGCCGTCTGCGCCGGCGCCATCCTCTCGACCTACCAGCGCACCCGCGTCGAGTCCATCGCGCTGCGTCTTGGACTGGTGCCGTTGGCCTATCTCTGGCAATATCCCACCCTGCCGCCAGTGTCTGCAGCTGCGTCTGCGTCTGCGTCTGCGCCTGCGCCTGCCGCTGACACCCAGCTGCTGAGCGACATGGCCCGCGCTGGCCTCGAGGCACGGATCATCAAGGTTGCCAGCGCCGGCTTGGACGAGAGTCACCTGTGGGAGCGGGTATCAAGTGACGAGGGCGCCGGCCGCATCAGCAAGGCGCTGCGCAGGTTTGGATCGACCGAGGGAGCCGCAGCCCTTGGCGAGGGCGGCGAGTTTGAGACTCTTGTCGTTGACGGGCCGGCACCTCTCTTTCAGCGGCGCATCGCCGTTGCTGAGCACGACCGCAGCATCGTCCGCGAGGGCGGCGGCTGCTCCTGGCTCATGCTGCGTGGCGCTAGCCTCGAGGACAAGGACAGCGTCCATGAGAACTCCTGCTCAGTGCGAACCCCTGGTCTGCTTGACCCCAAGTTCAGTGCCATCCTGGATGCGCTCCCGTCCGAGCCCATGGCTTGTGAGCAGCAGCAGCAGCAGCAGCAGCAGCAAAGGATGGCATTGGTGAAGCCCACGGCCGTGCTCAGCGGGGCACCTGAAAAATTGGACAGCGGCGACGTGCATCGTTGGTCCGTTCTCCCAGATCTGGGCTCAGGTACGAGATCGATCCAGGAGGAGACGATGCTAGTCGTGGAGAAGATCCGAAACCTGTTGGCCTCGGCCTCGCTCGACGCCTCCCAGATCACCAACACAGTCATCATTCTTCGCCGCATGGCAGACTTCCCCAAGGTCAACGGGGAGTATGGCAAGCTGTTTCCCCGACCCAACCCCCCATCGCGTGTCACCATCTCGTGCGGAGACTTGCTCCCTCCTGGGGCCAACATTGCGGTGTACCTCACCGCCCCGACTCTGGAGACGGCCGTTGACCGCAATGGCCTCCATGTTCAGTCCCGGTCCTACTGGGCGCCAGCCAACATTGGACCCTATAGCCAGGCCATTGACGTGCCTGTCACCGTGCGACAGCAGCTGGCGGGCCCACGATGCATCGCGATCGCTGGACAGATTCCCTTGATCCCTGCCACCATGGAGTTGCCAGGCCCTCCCTCAGAGACCGCCCACTCCCTGCAGATAGTTCTCTCGCTGCAACATCTATGGAGGATCGGGGTAGAAATGAAGGTCCAGTGGTGGACTAGCTGCGTGGCCTACTTCCCACGATCGTCGTCTTCTGCTGGCATGCAGCGCGATGCCAGGCTGGCAGGCGTCGCCTGGCAACAGGCCTACAGACCCTGTGAGGAGGAGGAGAAGGACCAGGCCGATGGCGCGCCAGACCTGTGGGACCTCAAGTACAACCCGCAGTACATGTCGCTGGCCGGCGGCGATCAACGGGAGCCTCGCCGTCTGCTGCCCGACTGGTCTGTCCTTTCGCTCAGGCAGCAGAACGAGCCCGAGGCCTGCTCTCCACCCATGTTTGCGGCCGAAGTAGACGAGCTGCCGCGCCAGGCTGACGTGGAGTGGCATGCCCACAACGGCCTGTCGCTAGTGGAAGAGAGCAGCATGCAGATGGCCTGCTTCCCAGACGTGGGCGTAGCAGGCTGGAAGGCCTGGCACACGCTGGTCAAGACTCCAGTTGCGACTTTGGTGTATACGACAATGGCCCACAGCGGAGAGACAAAGGAAGCAAAGGCCACGCCCGAGGGCGTCGCCAGCTCTATGGATGCAGCGTACAACGCATCGCTGCGCTGTCTGAGACCCGATTGTCCTGAGACTTCACAGACGCCAACAATGCTCTACTTGGATACCATGTCCTCGGGTACTAGTTGGAACCAAATCGAGGGCCCGCTAGCGGGACTGGCCATCGTTCCGTGTCGGTCCATCTGGTCATCGACGGGCGAGCAACTTGGGGCGCTGGCTCTCTACGAAAGTGCCTTTCCCGCATGATGTGGCTCGCTCATAAAGATGTGATTAGACGATATTATGACTAGATGAAGACATGACCCGCATGAACTCGCTCCAACGTTGCGAACCCCTCCCTCCCCCCCAGCTATCTCCCGAGGTGACTGCTTCGTGCCTGTAAATTACTTCTAGGCGTCTGAAAAGCGCAATACGAAATCGGGGTACCGCGCTCCCGCGATGGGATGGGCAGCCAAGACCTTGTTGATTTGAGCCAGGTCGTCCTCGGTCAGGTCAAGAATGGTGGCATTCTCCCGGATCCGATCCGGCTTTGACGACCCTGGGATAGGAATGATCTTGGGCATGCCGGGGCGCTTGGAGAGGGAGACTAGCCAGTTGATGGCGAGCTGGCCCACGGTACAGCCCTTTCTGCTTGCCAATGCCTCCAGTGCCGACACCAGCTCGAGGTTCTTTTGGAAGTTTTCGGGAGAGTAGCGAGGCACCAGCTGGCGAAAGTCGCCTTTGGGGACGTCGTCGGCTGTCTTGAGCTTGCCGCCGAGGATGCCTTTTCCTAATGGTGCTGGTGGTTTCCTTATTAGACTTGCACTTTTAAAAGACGAATGGCGCAGCCTGGACCTTACTCACAGTAGGCTATGACGGGAATGTTAAGCTCGGCGCATGTCTCAAGCAGCCCGTTGGTCAGGGACTCGGTCTCGAAGAGGGACAGCTCAATCTCCAGCGCCGTGATGGTGAAGCTCTGCGCAGCCTCGCGCAGCGTCTTGGCATTGACCTCGGAACACGAGATGCCCCCGACCTTGCCGGCCTTGACGTACTCGTCAATGGCCGCAAGCGTCTCCTTGACGTAGTCGGCGTTGGGATCCTTGCGAGCCGCCTCAAACTGGTCAACGCGGCCGGCGGGACCCAGCATGCGCAGCACATTGTCGATGCTGGCCCGGATGCCATCGCGAGTCCCTGCGGGCGTCGGCTCCGAGCCCGCCTCCTGAATCCACCCGCCCTTGACGTTGAGCACGATGCGGTCGGCATCCCCTGGGTACCGGGCCAAGTAGCGGTTCAGGAGGGTGAGGGAGTTGGCGTCGGGCGGGCCGTAGAACTCGCCGGCGTTGAAGTAGTTGCAGCCGGCGTCGAGGGCGGCCTTGATGGCGGCGAAGGCGACGTCGTCGGATATGGGAGTTGGACTGGTTGTGAGGCCTGGTGGCATGCGTTAGCTGGATATATCATATCAGATGGAGGAGTTGGGTTGGTTACCCATGAGTCCAAACCCAACGTCGCCGACTTGCTTGCCCAGGATGGTGTAAGTCATGATGATGAAGAAGAAGAAGAAGAAGAAGAAGATGTCGGCTGTAGGAGGGCAAGTGATGGTTCTGATGTCTAATGATGCAGTCAATTTGTCTACTTATTCGTGTGCAACATTGATCTCTTCTTATACCAAAGACGTTCGGAGTTAGCGGGTTTGGGAGCATCAGTATCTGGTCAACTCAATGGGACGAGTCCCGCTTTTTACATTTGTGATTTCGGACATTGCGGGCTACAACACCATCGTCATCGGTTCACTAACACAGGCTAATTCTTCGGATAATGGCCAACTTACCTTGACCAAGTGCGTAGGTTGAACTCCCTTCCTCCCTCATTGCTGGTGGTGACGGACCGGCATTACTATTTCCGATCGGAGCGGACTGGTTGCCGGAAAGCCGTCTGCTTAAGGTTGGTGTACAATGATTGGCCCATTTCCCCAAGCAGTATCAATAGTACAGTGCCACATCATCATACTACCTGCATGTAGGTGCGGGCTTGAGCGTCGGAGTTTATGGTGATGAAGCCAATTGGTAGAGAGGTGAAGATGCCGTGCATGTATGATGCGTGCTACCTGCTGCACGCCCATGGACAGGCGAATGCGAGGCTGAAACGGCATCTTGTGGTCTTGGTCCCAGTTCTGGTATCTGGTACAGTACTGTAGACGGATGGCTTACTTTGGTAGAGTTGGATGGCATTTGATTTGCCAGTTGATTTGGCCGACTTGGCCGACTTGGCCGACTTGGCCGACTTGGCCGACTTGGCTTGGGATCAATTGCTTGCTTGGTCTCAAAGGGACGCTGCCGAGGCATGTATATTACTTGGTAATGTAGAAAACTAACTGGTGGCCATCCACTACCGAACCGTTGGCACATGACCGGGGCATGTCAGATGATGATGATGCGCCGCCAGTTTTTGGACACGAGGTAGAATTGGTACTCGACTCAACCGACTTCTCTCGTTGACCAAAGTGCCTTGGCTACCTACCTACCTACCTACCTACCTACCTACCTACTTACCTTGCCTTGGGTATGGATGATTAAACCTCCCCGACTCCCGGTACAGAGGCAGCAGTAGATCACCTCATCCTGTCAAAGCGCTGACGTGCTCGCGGCCCCAGTGGCCCCTCTACAGTGACAGCTCCAAGCCACACAAGCCACACAAGCTACAGCTTCCCCCCGACCACGCGCTGGCTCCGCAGTGGATCGAACTGCCGCGCCTGCGGGGCTCCAGCCACCCGCCTCCGCCTCACCCGCACCCGGCTGCGGCTGGAGCAGCAGCAGCAGCCAACGAAGAGGCAGAGGAAGAGCCGGCGAGCTCCAGTTCCCCAGCTCGCCATCCGCACCATTTCGCCATCACCCCGGCCCCCGACCATTGCGCTTCCTCGCGCCTCTGTTTCTCTGCCCGCGCGGCTGTGGCTCAGGCTCAGGCTCAGGCTCAGGCTCAAGCTCAGCCTCTGCCAATGGCCATCTCTGGCCGTCAAGAGGCGTCCGCGCCTGAGCCCTCTGGGATGTCGGCCCCCACGCGGCAGCAGCGGCAGCAGCAGCAGTCGGCTGGTATCGTCACCAGAAACTCGTCGAGCGTCAGTTTCCAGCTGGATAAGCGACCATCTACCAGCGAACGCATCTCCGGTATCCTCGAGGTTGGTCTTTAACCCTGTTAGTTTCTTGTTTACTTGTTTACTTGTTCTTGTTCTTGTTCTTGTTCTTGTTCTTCTTCTCCAGTACCGAGCAATTGCTGGATGGGATGACTACAACCCCTAATCTCCCATCCATGCCTGGTGCTGGTGCAGGTGCAGCCAGAACCTCCAAACTACAACCAATACCATTGCTCAATTGAACCATCGCCAACTGACCCTCTGACCCCTTCTCACCTCTACAGAACGCACGCGAGCGCGCTGAAACCATGCGTGCCGGCTACGCATCCCCATCCCCCGGCATGTCCCCGCGAGCTCCCAACAGTCCGGTGCCGGGCCGGGGCACCTCCACTCCCACTCCGTCGCAGCCCATCCCCGAAGACGATAGCGCCGACGAGACGACGGGCATCATGACTCACGGCAAAGACGTCAGCTACCAGTCTCTACACTCGGTCCACGCTGGTGACCAGGGTGTTCGCCCTCGCAAGTCCGTCCTCAGCAGCCACCGCTCCCGGTCCGACCCCACACGCTCCGTGCCGTCTCCGGCAGCCGCAGCTTCCGGTGCCGCGACCTCGTCGTGGTGGAGCGAGACGCTGAAGCAGTACCAGTCTATTGAATTGGAGAACAAGGGAAGCGTTGCCCGTGATCACCTCGCCATCGGTACGTGCCATTCCCTTACCCTTGCTCGCACGCACCCGGGTTGAGTCCTAATGTACCATGTTGCCACTGCAGAGAGGACATTTCTTGCCTGGCTCAGGACGTCTCTCGCGTTTGCTTCCATTGGCATTGCCGTCACGCAACTATTCCGGCTCAACACATCTCTCGAAGACGACAAGGACGGCAAACGCGACAACAACGGCCACACCGAAACGCTGCGAAGGATGGGGAAGCCACTGGGCACCACATTCCTGGGCATCAGCATCCTGATCCTGTTCCTCGGCTACAAGCGCTACCTGCAATCGCAGCAGTGGGTAATGAGGGGCAAGTTTCCTGCCAGTCGGGGCACCATTGCCATTGTGGCTTTCGTGGCCTTTGCCATCATGGTCGCCTCGCTGGTCGTCGTCATAGCCATACATCCTTGACGGGCGACGACGAATCGAGTCGCTATCAATCGTGGGAGCGTTTTTGAATTGGTCGAGCCTGTGTTGATATCTCAATGGTTTCCAAGGACCCTGGCGTTGTGTTCATAGATGGGCGTTTCTTGGTGGCGTTGCAAGAATAAGGACAGAGTCCCGCAGATCCACACCTTCAGTAATATCGCATTTTCAAACCTTCACCTTCAAATGACCGCTCACGCACTCACGACTGACTGAATGAATGAATCATCATGGTGGAACCACATCATAGCCCCGTCAAACGGGTCAGAATTGCACGGCAGCACCATTCCTGTGTTTCCATTCGCGATGTAGCTGCATCGGAAGGCATGCCCGGACACGCAATCTATGGCGTCCTTCGGCGCTACAAATACCAGGATAATGCAAAGGAAACCCCGCGGCCAGGACGGCCAGAGAAACTATCCGAGAAGAATAAAGCACACGTTCTCAGACCCGTGTTTCAGGACCCCTTTCTATCACTTCACAAGGTTGCCGAAAGAAGTGGCCTCAAGTGCCACCATAGTACTCTACGCGGGTTCCTCCGTTGCCTGGGCATTCAGCACTATGAGACCCGTGGACGGCTTCCCTTGACCGAAGAAGCGGCGCAATCACGGACGGACTTTGCGAAGAAGCGCAACAATGAGGACGTTTTTAAAGATGAGGATGTTTCCTGTTGGAGAGGCTATATTCTATCAGATGCGGCTTCAATTGCACGGGGGGACAATGGTAGAGTACTATAATGGCTGGGTCTAGAGGCCGAGTATATGGAGGATTGTGACATGAAGACCGAGGCTACGTCATCTGGTGGATGATGGTAGAAGGTCCATCTACATCAGGTATGAGACTTACAGAAGACGGATGGCCGCTAGCAATTGTGCCCTTGCCGAAATTAACTGATAAGCGATGAGATCATCCCGTTGAGCAAAGCAAAAGACTTGGGAAATCCCAATTCGTACGTGGAAGCGCCTGTCGCCAGGTGCAACAATGAGGTGAAGCCTCGTTTGTAGTGGGGTAACTTGGTTACTCGCCTCAGAATATCCCACTTGCATGGACGTTACCTTCGGTAAAGGCAGGCAAGGTACCCAATTCACCCGGTACATGCACAGCAAATACCGACTCGCCAATTCTCAACCTCTCAGCCTCTCCAAGACCAAGTCTCATAGACAATGACTCTCAAGGACCCCGTCGATGTCCCTTGCTTTGCCAGCACCCAGCTGGCCCTTCTGGACCAAGAGCTGCAGAGCGAGATCCACGAGACCAGTACGCTCATCAGCAACCACAGCCCCACGGCGCTGCAGCGCGCAGGACTCGCTCTCATCAACCTCGTCGTCTCCTCCCAGCGAACGGGCTTTGGCGGCCGCACGGTTCTGGAGCTGACGGCGGACCCCGCCACCGCCGCCAAGGCCGATGAGCTGCCGGAGCATGGCCTCCGCACGGGCGACATTGTGCTCGTCGCCGAGCAGCCTGCTGGCAGCGCAAAGAAGCGCGAGGTAAAGGAGCTCGAGAAGAAGGGCGCTCGCGGGGTCGTGACGAGAGTGCAGAGAGCGTACCTGAGCGTGGCGCTGGACGAGGGCAAGGATGAGGTGGCCTTTAACGGGAGAGTGTGGGCTGTCAAGCTGGCGGACGAGGTGACGTATAAACGGTATGGCTTCACCCTTTGGTGGCTTGGACAAAGACCTTTCCGTGTACTGATGGGATCTCTAGAATGAACCTGACGATGGAGAAGCTGCAGAAGATGGACGAGGCCGAATATTCAAACTTTATCCGAGTCCTCTTCGGCTTGTCAAGTCCCACTCCCGTGCCCGCAGACTCGAGTTCCGACGAGGACACGGGAAGCACCGAATGGTTCGATCCGACTCTCAACGACTCCCAAAAGGACGCTATTCGGTTTGCCTTGGCTTCTCGCGAGATAGCCCTGATCCATGGTCCGCCGGGTGTAAGTCACTGGCTCCTCGCACCTCTCCAAGAACATCACGCTGACTTCTTCCAGACTGGCAAGACACATACCCTCATAGAACTTATCCTCCAGCTTGTCAAGCGAAACCAGAGGATCCTCGTCTGCGGCCCATCAAATATATCGGTTGACAACATTGTGGAAAGACTCTCTACGCACAAGCTGCCTATACTACGACTTGGCCACCCAGCGCGTCTCTTGCCCTCTGTCGTCAACCATTCTCTCGATGTCCTTACCCAGACTTCCGAGGCCGGTGCGATTGTCAAGGACGTGCGATCCGAGATGGACGCCAAACAGGCGTCCATCAAGAAAACAAAGAGCGGAAAGGAGCGCAGGGCAATCTACATGGATTTGAAAGAACTCAGGAAGGAGTATCGCGAGCGCGAGAGAAGATGCACGAGTAACCTCATTGGCGGTAGCAAGGTGGTTCTCGCAACTCTCCATGGCGCAGGCGGCTTCCAGCTGCGAAACGAGGATTTCGACGTCGTCATCATCGACGAGGCTAGTCAAGCGCTCGAGGCTCAATGCTGGGTGCCTCTTCTATCGGCCAAGAAGGCTGTGTGTGCTGGCGATCACCTACAGCTCCCACCAACCATCAAGTCTTTGAACCAGAAAGACAAGCCCAAACCCAAGGACGGCGTCAAGCTCACCAAGGAGGCCACACTTGAGAGGACGCTCTTTGACAGACTACTAGCTCTGCATGGCCCATCGATTAAGCGAATGCTCACCACCCAGTATCGGATGCATGAGACCATTATGCGGTTTCCATCCGACGAGCTATACGAGTCCAAGCTAATTGCGGCAGATGCGGTCAAAGAACGTCTTCTCAGGGATCTGGATTATGAGGTGGAGGACAACGAAGACACTAATGAGCCTCTCGTCTTCATTGACACGCAAGGCGGAGACTTTCTTGAGAAGAGTGAAGAAGACGACGACGACAACGCTAAGAAGGGAAAAGCAGGCTTGCGGGGTGATAGTAAAAGCAACGAGATGGAGGCAGCGCTTGTTCGCCAGCATGTAAAACGACTAGTGGCAGCTGGAGTCCGACCAGAAGATATTGCGGTTGTGTCCCCCTACAACGCTCAGGTGGGTTCAGAAACGACACATTTCTCAACGAGATCGATCGGTTGACAGCGCGAATAGCTCGCCATTTTGGCACCCCTGAAGGAGTTGTTTCCTGGTATCGAGCTTGGTAGCGTCGACGGGTTTCAAGGTCGCGAAAAGGAAGCAGTCATTGTCAGCCTAGTGCGCAGCAATCCGGATGGTGAGGTCGGCTTTCTTGGAGAAAAGAGGCGTCTGAATGGTAGGTTCAGCCATCCCTTGCTCCAACGTGCAACCCCGTGTCTCATCTTCAACTAACTAATGCACCCCGCAGTCGCAATGACGAGACCTAAACGGTCGTTGACAGTCATAGGGGACTCTGAAACTGTGCAGAGGTAAGTTGCCTTGTTCGCTCTGCCCGGCTATTTGTCAGCCGTGATAGCACTTCTGAAGCCTGCGGGGCCTCCGTCTACTGTACTATGTAGAAAAGTCTCGGCTGACGTGCAACCCTTACAGAGGAAGCAGTTTTCTCAAGAAGTGGATGCAGTTCCTTGAGGATAATGCCGATTTGCGATATCCGGACCTCTCGACACTACCTCAAGAATGACAGAGGTGACACTACATGGGTGTGCTCATCCCTGCCATGTTTCAGGTTATAATATGCGGAGCCATGATGGGGGGTTGTGCGACCCTTGCCCCGAGTGTCCTATTTTCGACCTTGCCGAATCGCTCAAGAACTCCCTCCTCGAGCGTCGTTGCCTTGTGCAAGGCAAGTGACAAGCTTTGAGCCCGACACGTTCCAGTCCAGTAGTGCTGAGGCTTCTCGGTGAATCGTGCATATACCGTTCGGGCGGGCAGTATTCTCTGGACCGAATGACTCGTCCCGTTCAATGTACGGACGGCAGCCATGTAGATTCGTCCTTCTACGAACCGTACCCGTATTGGCCCACGAACTCAAGTGCTGATGCAGGTCATATGATAGGAGTGGACGGTAGCGTCTGATTGTGGTCAGCGAAGGGATGTTAAATGACACGCCGGACGGCCATAGCATACTCTATCCAGGTATTTAGTCTTTCTAGCCGTCCCTCGGTTCCTTGGTGCCGGCAAACCATGCGCAGTTGGAACACTAGCGCAACAGTGTAGGAAGCACCCTTGTCCTCGTCTTGCGGCGGAGCATCTAGAAGCAGGCAGTGGCAGGAGCTTGGATCGCTCGGTGCCTCTTTTGTGTACGCAATTGCGGGTGTGATAGAGCTTGAGATGACCCTGGCCTAACCGAAGCGCCCTGGCGCCAGCTGCTTCATGCTGGTCCGTGGTACAAGACGTAGCTGCTGTGAGTATGTATCCGTAATGCGACACACTTTGGTCGTGTGGCAAGCGAGGGATTTTGCTGTCAAGCACTTTAAGGCGAGATGTCGGTGGACTTTCAACATCGAGAAATGAAAGGTTGGTTAGTTGCTCAATGGCGGGCTATTAGTGAAGTTCCAGACAGATGCAGATGACGATATGATTGCTTTTTTCGGACGCCATGGATGCGGCTCGACAATGCGTCTATAGATCATCATCATCGAAGCACGTATCGGCCTTGATCGATATCAATGCGCAAGTAGCGCGACTAGGGGTGGCGCTTGGAGTCTTTTGAGTGCGTCGCTCTGAAGTTAGGTACTTTGTTGCCGTTGCCATATTGCGCTGAAGAATGGGAGAGATGGCCACTGCTTCATCAGTGCAAAGTATTCACGTGATGACACGCTCTCAAGCCATGCATGCTTGCAGCGTGAATCAGAAACTCGAGGGATTGCTGGAAGGAATAAAGGCGCCATGGGAGTTGTTCCTTCTCATGGTACCTAACTGTCAATGCTGGCCGAGTGCTTGAAGCTTACTTTGCCCGTGCTCAGCTGTCTCTCGTTTTTATCATAGCACCAACATATCTCACCGATCGGCACTGCACTGCACTGCGCGAGCTGTGACACGCCCAAACTTGCGCCTGGTACGAGAACGAGAAGCGTCCTGTACTCACGGGGAGAGAAACACCACAAAAACACCACAAGAAACTCCCTCGCGGCGAGAGACACGCAGACAGACCGAAACGGTGCTTCGAGCGCAACCGAGCAACGCCAAGAGCGTCTAGAGAAAAGAAACATGCACCGCGATGGATCCCTGGCATCCCTGCCAGCTGTCAGGGCGTCAAGGGCGTGTTGCAGCAGCGGCACCACGTAGCAATGCTCCTACGGCCTATGAGCCACGCACAACCACAATAGCTCTAGGCGTGGGCCTCTTGATACGAAAAGCCTCAATGATGTCGGCCGGGCCAATCCTGGCTAGGCCGAGGCTCACCTAACACAAAACCAGCCCGAGAGTCTTGTATCAGATCTCAAAGTCCGGTCCGTCCGGCGGTGCCCCCTGGTTCAAGCATGGATGACAGAGCATCCCATGCCAGGTCTGTGCAGCAGAGACAACAGACGACCAGCCCGACCATGTGCCACAGCCTACAGCGGACTAATAAGCAGACTACAGCAGAAGCAGCAGTAGCAGCAGAGCAGGCTATTCATCCACCGCTACCGCCAATCCGAGCCCACTCGGGCCGCATCGACAACTAGCCATTGTCGCAGCTTCGATAGCTTCTTCAGCTTGCAGCACACCGTTGCTTTGTGACCTATCGCAGGATCCCCACCTATCCTCGCCATCACCCCACGCAGACAAGTGGTTGCCCTCCAAGGTGTACATCCTTGCTCGTCAGCAGCCGACGGTCATGTTTCGTCTTTCCCCGAGCCCCTTTTGTCATTCGACTCCCCCGGGATATGCCAACCCAAGCACCTGCATCCCACGGGACCGACATTAATAGGTGCTGGCACCCACCTGAGCGGCACAGCGAAGTCGCCTTTTTGTTTCAAGCTTATTCGTCTTGCACGATCACTTTCGTTTCCGTCTCTTCTCGTCTCCGTTGTTTCTGCTAGGCCACCTCTTAATACCCAAGAGCTATCATATTCAGCGCCATAGCCCTATCCGCTCTCTCGCCTTCTCTCTTCCCGGACGGGCAATTCACTTTTCTTATGCCGACTTGCCCTCACTCAGCCTCTCATTTCCCGGTCTGCGCTTTGTTCTCCCCCGTGCGCTCCAACCATCTCGGCTCTGGTTGACCTGTTTGTCGTGCTTGAAATGAGGATTTGGGCTGTCCGGTGTAGATGAGCGCACTTATAGACTACATCTTCCCGCTGATTCTCCACTATTGGCATGTCTTGAGGCATGCCATCAACCCACGACACCTTACAGCCTTCGTTTTATAATCACTCTACTATCCGGGCTTACCCCTTGACATCAACCCCATCGCCTGAACTATTTCCCCCAAACAAGACATTTGCAATGAGAAAACACCGAAAGTCAACGTCTAGTCCTTCAGGGCGACCAAGAACTAGCCGCCAGTCCATTCGCGGTAGAATTTCAGGACCGATTCCCATTCCCAGTCCTATGGATGACGAGTTTCCCATGCGACACCCCGGAACCGAAACCAGTCCAGCATCTGACGTCGATATTATCGAATCGCACCACAAGACCTCAATAGCGCAAGGAGTGCCAGCCGTCGCATCGTCTCCAGCAGCGTCGAGTCCGCGATACAACTACGCAATGCAGTCGTACAGGGACTCAAATGTACAGTCGCCCGCGGCTTCCTTGCCAAATCGGTCAACCTGGGTGACACCCGGACATGGGACAATGGCATTTCTTTCCAATCCCGCGAGTGCTGCGAATCCCACGCGACTCTCGACTGCCAATCAAGATGATACAGAGGTGAATCCCCCAGTACGGAAGAAGACACTTCGGGGAGCATTAGGAAAGTTGTTTGGTCGCAAGAAGAAATCTAGCAGCAACGGAAGTTCTCAGGCCGCAAAGTCGCCGTTACTGCCAGAACCTGCACTCTTGCGCCATCGTCGCAGTCTCACACCGAGAGAGTCACCGCCAAACTTCACTATGGCACAGTGGCCAGTCCCACGCTCACGCAACGGACCTTTCCCGGGCGCTGAGTCCAAGCGATCTGCATCTGTTCCCATTACCGAATATGACAGGGCATTGGGGTCTCACTCAATACGCCCCGAGGACGTCGAGGCCATTGAGACTGCGCGCAACTCCCTAGGTCCTGACTTTACAATGTCGCGCAAGCGGGCCAGCACAATAGGGGCCAGAGAGAGCAACAGCGTGGTAGGCTTGACGCCGCGGCCAGCAAGTACGCACGGTCAGGGCAGCAAGGCGAGCCACCTCAGTCACGATCCTAGCGAAATTGGTCGTGCCATCACGAGCGACTTCTCGGGACTCCAGCGTCGATCACGTAGCTTGTCGGGGCTTGGGGAGGTTGATGACGACGATGGAAGAGCCAGACGGAGGAGCGACGAGATTCGGTTCTGGAGAGAGAGCTATGATCAGACCTACGTCTCCCCTGTATCCTCACATGCACCGGAGTGGCAGGAAACAAGGTTGGTGAGCCTGGAGAAACCTGACACGACCGCTGAGGCGGAAGAGCAAAGTGTCAAAGACCAGCGGACGCTAAAGTCACCCTCCGCGTCCTTCAACTTTGACTCTTTCTTGATTATAGATGACCCAGCAGAGATGAGGATCACGCATACGCCAACTTTCGAAATTGAAACGCGACTTTGTGGCCTTGAAGAAAGAGTCCAGAGGATGGAGCTGGTTCTAACCCAGCTTTGCAATGCTGTTCCGAACTTCCAGCCATATCAAGGTCGCCAATCTAGTGGAGCCGCCAGCGCTGCATTATCAGATTCGCCTGCAAACGATACATGCGCCCATGGCGACGTTCACACAAGCAGAAGTGAGAACCGACGCGGAACTTCGGGCATTGCCCTCGAGGAGAAGCCCACGTTCTTGGAACCAACTCAGGAGTCTACGCTGCGAGTCAATTCTGCAACCTCACACCGGCCCACATCTACTGTGACAGTCCGCGGGGTGAACAGCCTTCCGCATCCTTCCAGGGATAGTCCCACTCATTTCTCAAGTGATCATTACGCCAACCTAATGGCTTTGATTCAAACGGAGCGTTTTGCTCGAGAGGCATTGGAGGCACAAGCCAAGCAGCTTCGCCACCAAATCAGCACGATGGCCAGATCCTCGGGGCCAAAACGAAGTGCTCGACAAGAACCTCCCCCATCCGCCAGATCGTTTGGGCATGTTTCTGCGTTTGATCACGACGAAGAGGCGGAGTTTATGGTCAAACCCCCAGTCGGAAGGGTCACCGACACTGAAGACTCCGGTATCGCATCAGGACATGGCGATGAAAGCGAATACTCGGATACGTTTGAAACGCCACGAGAGGAAGGCCACTACAAAGGGGCCTTTGACGAGTATCCAACTGACGACGACGATGACGACGACCAGTTCCCTTCCAAAAACGCGAGAACGCTTTCTCTGTCCCAAATGACCTTCAAACGAAAAGCACCTTGCGGCGCAGAGCAACAACATCCGCAGTCCGTATAATACCCAGCTACATCGTTTCTTGCCATCATTGCCCACCAAAGGCGTTTCTGTTGCGTTGTATGTCTTTTACGAGGCTCGTGCTTTCTTCTGAAGCTATATATACCCCTCAATGTGTCTCTCTTTCGATTTTTTTTCTTTCCAACTGCTCCAAGGAAGCACATCATTCTTACCCAATCAGGGTAAAGTCAGCATTCGCAATTGTCCATATTTTGACGTTTTGTTCTGTACATATATATCTCGAGATGTTGAGTTGTAGACAGCCAGACATCCATTGTTGGATATAGCAATATAAATGTACCAGCAAAGTATGACACCCAATCTGGGAGTGCCGCGCATCGAATAGGTCTGTAATGGAACGCTGACAGAAACTACGCAATCGCATTCACGTCTTTGACCGGGTGTATTACTTGCGTTATTCTATTCTACAAGCCTTGGCTTGATGTGGGCAATTCTATGTACGTCTAGAGTTATGCAAGTCATCCTTGAGTCCCCAGCTGCCAACTAGGGCCATGGACTTTTCATCCCCGGGGGCAAGTCGGTCATCTTTCAAGGTGTCAGAGAGGCAGGTCCACGGATCTCGGCCACCGCCCCACTTGAGCAGGTTTTCCTTGAGCCGCTCGCCGTTCTCACGATTGATGGCAGCACCGCCCTCACCAGCGCCAAAAACGACACGCCAGACTCGCTCGGCCAAGACGCGGTCAAATAGGTAGCTGTAATAGGTGCTTCCGTAGCTGTGTAGGTGGCCGAAGAAACCCTGCCAGCAGGTGCCCGGGGGATCTCTAGGTCCGTGACTGAAACGAGACTGGATGTCGTGGAAGACATTGGAGGAATCAAAGGCCGGGTCAGAGACGGCTGGGGCGTGGTAGGCCTGGTCCACCATGGCGAGGAGGATCTGGTGCTCCGTGTCGATGCCCTCGAAGCGCTTGGAGAGGCGGGTGCGCTCGGCAACCATCTCGTAAGGCAGAGGTCGGTCCGACTTCCAGTGGCGGGCGAAGAGGGAGAGAACGGTGGGGTCGGCGGCGAAGTGCTCCATCAACGTCGAGGGCAGCTCGGCGAAGTCGGTGGCGCACCGTGTGCCAGACACGTTCTGGAAGCACGTGCGGGCAAGGATGGAGTGGATGGCATGGCCCATTTCGTGGAAGAGGGTCTCGACGGAGTGGAAGGAGAGGAATGCGGGCTCCTTGGAGCTATCGCTCTTGGGGAAATCGCAGACGAGGGCAACAGTGGGCAACTGCTTGAGAGTGCCGTTGCGAGAGGACGTCTCCATGCCGTCGTTGGCGGCTTGCTCGACCGTCTCGAAGGAGGGCATGCCGGCACTCTGGTCGGACATGACTTCCTCAACCTCGCTGGGGAGGATCTCGCGCGAGCACCTGACGGTGAAGTGCGCTGGGTTGGGCGACTTCTGGGGCCGGTAGAAGAGATCGCAGTAGAGGACTGCGACCTGCTCGCCATCGTCGGAGACGACGTCGAGGCGCTTGACGTCGGGGTGCCACGTCTCGCCAGGGAGAGTCTCCCGGGGCACAAAACGTATGCCGTACAATCGGCTAAACAGCCGCGACAGGCCCTGCATTACGGTACCGACGGAGAAGTAGGCGGCAAGCTGGTCCTCGTGACGTTGGCGAGATCTCATGTCGGCCCGGATCTTTTCCATGTAGAAGTCTCGATCCCAGGCTTGGAGCTGCGCATCGGCAACGTTGGAGCGCACGCTCTTCCTCTGTACAAGCTCTTGGAGCTCCTGCTGGATGATGGGCGCATTGTGGTTTCTCAGCGCGAGAAGGAACTGCATGACCGACGCTGGGGACTTGGCCATCATGCGGTCCTTGAGGGCCATGTGGCCGTAGCTCTCGAAGCCAGCCAACTTGGAGAGTTCTGCCCTGAGCTTGAGCATGGCCTCGAGGTATGAAATGGTGTCGCGGGATGCAGTCCGCTGGGCGAGATAAATCTCCTTGCGGGTGTCCTCATCGTGGACACTCTGCAAGGCTGCTGCTGCCTCGGGACCGACCGTAGGTAGTGTGATCTGGGATCGGACCTTGAGAGTAGCGGCAAGACCTGGATATAAGCCGTAGAATCGATGTGCCGGCATGGAGATTGTCCTTTTCTCCGGCTGCATCCCCTGGACAAAGGCAGAGCCCACGTCGCTGATGCGCGAGGACAGATCGACGAAGCGATCGCGAGATGCCTTGGGTAGGTTGACAGCCGACTTCATAAAGTCGAGCTTGAGCAGCTCAGCCACCGTCTTCTCTTCCTCGGTCCACACCTCTGTGACTTGGGGTATGGACATGGCCTGGCCGAGCTGGTCGCTCAAGCCGGTCATTGTATTGAGCTGGTTCATGTACTGATAGACCATGGACCAAGCCCCGGTAGCGGCCTCTTGGAAGCGCGGGTCAGGATGCGTCATGCGGACAAAGTCGGACAGGTCGAGGACTCGGCATAGAAGGTCACTGAGGCGGTCGAGATCGCGAACAATGGCCTGGTACTCCTGAACCGTCGATGCGCTCAGGACGCGCTGGACAATGCGCGTGGCCCTCTCGAGGTTCTTCTGGGCGAAACGGAGAAATCCATCCGGGCTTGTGAGGTATCGGTTCTTGAACAAGCCGTGGCTCTGCTTGAAGCTGAACTTTGGAAAGGATCGGCCGGCGGGCACATCGAAAAGGTCCCGGAGGATGGAGTCGTCGTGAGTGGTGCTTGCGGCATGATCGACCGGAATCTTGGTAGAGGCGGCAGTGGCGGAAGAAGCGGAAGCAGAAGCAGAAGCAGAAGCAGAAGCATTGGTCCACCATCGTCGGTGAGGCTTGTTGGCAAGGCGCACGCATCGAGTACAGACCCAGAGCCGGCCGCGGCCGGTTGAGTTGAGCATGATGGGAATGGGAGACGATTTGGGGGGTCACGCGACTCAATCAGAAGAAGAATTGGCAGCAGGACGCTGGCAGAGGAGGAGATGCATGAGAGAGATGAGGGGATGAGGGGATAAAGGACGAAAGGGCAGAGGAAAGGACAGGCATGCAGGCGAACAGTGGTTGCAAGGGGAGAGTTGCATAAGGTACGTTAGTCCATCGCCGGCCGGACAGAAGACGCAGGAGGAGCCATTCCCGGCACCTAATTAGGTACCTTGCCTACGGTACTTGATGTGGGAGAACAGAGTGGGATAGGTACTTGAGGTACGTACCGCCGCCTCGGCTGCATGGCATGGCGAGGATGGCGTCGGGATTCTCCGCCGTCGTTTTTCCGGGGGCCCGTTTTTTGGCCTTGCTCGGGAGAGCAACGTGATGATTGCATCCAGCTTGGCCCCGAACGACGTCGACTCTGCGCGTCCCTCTCCCCATCGGCACCTGGTCAATTGCGCGGACAATGGCTGCGAGAGTACTCTTCCAACGGGTACGCAACCTCCCCCGGAGCCGGCCCTGCTGAATCCCGACTTCTGGCGATGCTAATCCGTCTCTTTTTCCCAGCGCTCCCTGGCGCCGTTGGCTACCATGGCCCTCGGCGGCCTCGCTTTGACGCCTGCTACCGTCTTTGCCCAAGGTCCCAACGACCTCAAGGTCCGTCCCCTCTCGCTGCCAGCTGGCCTGCTCGAGCTCGGGGAACCATCTCTGACCCTTTAGCAGAGGAAGCCCATCTACGATGACCTCGACATCCCCTCGTCAAATCCCGCACCCGCACCCGCACCCGCACCCGCATCTGCTTCCGCTCCCGTGCCCGCCGCTGCTCCTCCTCCGGCTCCCGCCTCACCATCCTCCGCCGCCGTGCCCGTCTTCCAGGAGCCCGCCCAGGTGCCCGCCCAGGACGAGCTCCAGAAGCAACACGGCCCGACGCCGACGGACCGCCTCGCCGTCCACATCGGCAGGGCGCGCCTCGCGCTGTACAAGTATGCCGTGTGCGCTGAGAACAAGGTCAACGAGACCATGGACTCGGCCTTCAACCTCGAGCAGTCCTTCACCAGCACCGTTGCCTCGCTCGCCCCCTCGCGCGAGAGCGGCGAGCAGCTCATGCCCGGCGCCATCTACGTCCTCGTCGCCGCCATGGCCGGCAGCATCATCACCCGCAACCGCAGCATCGTCCTGCGCGCCACCGTTCCCGTCGCCCTCGGCGTCGGCACCGGCTGGGCCGTCCTTCCCGTCACCATGCGCAACATCTCTGACCTGACGTGGAAGTACGAGCAGCGCTTCCCCGTCGTGGCCGAGTCCCACGTCCGCCTCCGCGAGAGCCTCCGCCAGGGCCTCAGCTTCGCAAAGGTCCACAGCCAGATTGGCAAGCAGTACGTCGACGACAAGGTCACGGACGCGCGTGAGGCGGTTGAGGGTTGGGTTCAGAAGGGCAAATAAGGGGAGAAGAGAGGAGGAAGAAAAGCCAGTGTACCATCACATAGAAGAACAATCATAACCTGTTCATTTGTATCCTACTGAAAGTCCAATGTGCGATCTGTGTCCTCGCGAATCCTTGATTCCCGGGTAGGCAGGACGCGCTCTATGGGTCGATGTAGACGCGAGAGAGAGGGGGGATAAAAAAAATATGCATTGTTTCCTTGCTTGCTTGCTTGCTTGCCTGCCTGCTTGGCCCTCTTTCTAGTCTAAAACTCCATGTTGCTGGAGAATAAATACGCCAGTTTTGCTGTCTGAAGCCAGCCCCCAAAACTCCTCGAATGTGTCATGTATCAAACCCCCAGCGCCACTGCGATGACGGCCGACCTTGCCGCTGAACGATACGACGTATGAATAGAACCAACAGAGCTCAAGCCATCAAAGCAGCGGGAGTAGCCGGCGCGGCTTCCGGCTTGTCTGCAGCCGTGCTCGGGTTCCGCTCCGACAAGGCCTTGCGCTTCTGGCCCTTTTCAGGCCGCGTCTTGGCCATCTGGCCGCCTGCCGCCATGGCACTGGCGTTGGCCTTGGCCTTCTTCGCAGCCTTTCCCTTGAGCGGCTGGTCAAGCCCACGCTTGGCGTCGGTCTCCCGGGCTGCCTCGAGGTACTTGTCCAGGCCCAGCGTCTGGCACGTGGACACGTAGCTCTTGGACTGAACGACGGGCTGATAGAGCTTGTCCTTGCCGGGGACCATTTGGGCGAGGAGGAACTTTGTGTTGCCAAACTTGTTGTCGACGTCAATGGCCGTCTTGACGTATCGGTCGACGACTTCCCTCCAGGGTGCCATCCCGCCGTCGGCCTCGCTCCGGAAGCAGCTGGGGTTCTTCTCGGCCGCGGTGGCAATCATGGCGCCGTCAGCCCCAAACTCCTCGGCCAGCTTGATGCCCTGGTCGCGGCTCTCGACGTCGCCATTCATGAGACAAGCGACACCCGCCTCGTGGCAGATTTGGGCCACCATGCGAAGCTGGCCGCGAATCGCCCGCTCCCTCGGGCGCATGGGCGTGGTCCGGCAGTGGACGGTCAGGCCAGTGATGCCGGTGGCGCAGAGCCGCCGGACCAGAGCCTCGGTCTCGGCGGCCGTGTCGAGGATCCTGATCTTGACGCTGATGCCAATGTCAAACTCGGGGGTGATGTTCTTCACCAGGGCTTCCAGGATAGCGCACAGCTTGTCTGGCGTCTTGAGGAGGGCGGCGCCCATGCCGCCGCTGGTGCTAAAGGGCTTGGGACACCCGGCGTTGACATCGATGCCCGCCACGTCGGCGGCGACGAGCCTCGCGGCCTGGACAGCGCGTTCCGGATCCGAGGTGCCAATCTGGAAGATCAACTTGTCCTTCTCGAGCTCCGGGTGGAGCCTGTAGATGATGCTCTCCTTGGCATCGGCTGGCGGTTCCTTCTGGCCTTGTGAAGAGGGGCGGGTCCATTCGACCGTCTTCGTCTCGTCGTTGAAGCGTCGGGTCGTACCGATCATGGAGTGGTCGACCGTCTCAGGGCCTGGGAGAGGGAGGAGCAACTGTCAGTCTTGAGGGCTACGGCGCAAGAATTTACGGTTTCTCTTCTAGATAGGTACTCACCCCATACGAGGTCTGCGCCGTAGTGAAGGGCCAACAGTCTTGAAGGCAGCTCGCCCGAGCGAACCATGGGGGCAAGGACAATCTTGCCGCGGTAGTCGACGCCCCGGCGGGGAATCGGAACATTCTTGACAGCGGAAGCCATGGTTTTCCTAAGGATCTGAAGTAGCATGCCTAGGCTTGGGTAACAAGTCGCATACTACATGCCCATCTCCAAGTCCCCGCGATAGGTCGATGGGGGGCAAATGATGGAGTCGAGGAAATTTTTATCTTATCGCGCCCGCCTATCGATAAGAATCGCGAGATCTTGTGGGGGACATTTCATTGGCTGGCATGGCTGGGTCTGGTCCAGGTCCCGGTCCAGATCAAGGTCCAGCAGTACAGAAATACATATGGTACATGGAAAAGGGAGCCGCCTACGAGTGAGTAAGAGCCAATGAGCGACGTCGGTGGCTTGGACGATGAAGAGGAGGAGCAAGTGATGAGGGAGGGAGGCTTGGAAGGGCACGCGACATCCATTGAAGGGTGCGAACAATGAGTAGGGAGCATGGGAGCTTGGCTTGGCATCTAGACCCGACCCTGGCAACAAAAACGAACGTGTCTTACTGCCGTCCTACCACATCCCATCCCATGCTGGTAAGCTTCAGCCAGCAGGAAAGTATCCGTAGTGTGTCGGATTGACTTTTTCCTCGGCAGCAGATTCGACCCGTGCCCGCGGGCCGGACCTCCTCACAAGCTCAAGATGTTTGGTATCGGATGGACAACGCAGCAGGCTTAAAAGGGACACGAATAAGTTTGCTTTGTACTTGATGGTACCCCCTTCTTACGTACTGCGTACTGCGTACTACATACTACATACTCCATATTCCGTATTCCATACACGAATAGACAGATGACAGAGAGCTATCTCGTATTAACCAGCAAGTGGCTCGGTAAGTGCAGCCCAGCTGAGGCTAGGCAGGTCTGTGGCCGAAGGGGCGCAGTAGTTCCCTACAGCGATATACGAGATGGCGGCATCGACGAATGTCTCTCCAGGGGAGTTGGGCGACCCAGGAACTCGCGACATACCCCTTAGCGATCATTGCGATTGCCAAGCTGATGACGATGGCCGCCGATCTGCCGCGTACGTAGCGTACGCATATCGCAATCAATCCAGGCTCGTGGGACGCAGATGGCGCCGGCGGAGAGGGCAGGCCGGCGTCAAATATTCACCACAGCCGCGTGTAGCAAAGACGTGAAGGGAAAGGCTCGGGACAGCCAGCCGGACGGCGGCGGGGCCAGCAGCGTCACTCGAGACGCGCTAACTAAGGCATGGACAAAGAGCAGCTTGCCCCACGTTTCGTGATTCAGGGAGATGGAGCCAAGGAGACAAGTGGTTCCTCGAGGGGACGAAGGAGGAGGACGAGGGCACGGAGGGGCACAGCGGCTTGAGCGGTCCCGATGGGCTAGCAACAAATACCAGTGATGCGGATGGGGTGAGATTGAGTGCTAGGCAGGGGTCCAGAGGTAGTCTCCAGAGGCAGTTTCCAGAGACAGTCTCCTCTGTCACAGGCAGTCTCACAGGCAGTCTCACAGGCCAAGAGGAGGATGGTGAGATGGAGGGAGGAAGAGATGATTACACAGAAAGAGGCGGTGGCTGTGTTGTGTGAATGGTGGCAGCAGGTATGAAAGGGAGATGAACGATTGCGAACCATGAGCCATGTTGTAACAACCAAGTCCAAGCAAGTCCAGTCCGTCTCATCTCGTCTCCGGGGCAGCAAGGGGCCGAGCGATCTCCATAATCTGGTCCTTATGGCGCAGAGAGGGCAGGGCGGGTGATGATCTTTATCTTTGATGCGTAAGTCCCTCCCCTCCTCTCTCCCCAGAATCACGGCACCGCGTACCCGCGAGGAGAGCACTTTGTTGTCGCGGTGAGGCACTGTAGATGGAAACGCTCCTTTGATGCTTACCACATGCGTACGGGTCGCAAGTCGAATCGAATGCGTGAATGCAAGCGCCTTTGAAAACGGCTCGTCAGCAATGTTTATCGCCCCGGGGCGTCTGATCCCTGGTTCCATGTCCTGAAACCCGTCCGAAATGGCCCTGGGAAGCCACAAACGGCCGGCCAACCTTGACAAGGTTCCGTTAGGCACGAACCCAAATGGCCTGTACAGAACTACAGTACAGGTTATAGATCAGACGGATGTTTTGTATCGTCTTTCTTTACCGGCGCCAGGTCCCAGCCGCCGCCCAGCCGCCGCCCAGCCGAAGCATGTCATCCGGGAATGGAGGTGAGTGAGTTGACTTGTACCAAGGTACCCAAGATACCTACCTGCCTAGGTACCTACCTACATTAGGTAGGCGCCCTCTTCCTACGCCGATCTATTTTCAGCCACAGTTGGAGGTACCTACCTATGTACCTACCTACCTTGGGTACCTTACCTTACCTCTGGCGGCTACCTCATAAGTTAGCACCTGGCCATAAAGGCATGATGTGATGTGTGGATAGACCTACTTTGGCAGTGTCCTTCTTGGAGGATTGCTTTTGGGTTATTGCCCTCATCTGCATACCTTACAGGTACCTACCTAAGGTACAGTAGGTATATGGTAGTCTGGTAACCTTGGTGGTCGGGCCGCTGCGTGAGTGTGCTTTGGCTTTGGCTTTGACATGGCATGGATTACAACAGACCTGGAACTGGAAGTACCTGCCTGAGCTCTGATTCTCCCGTGCCTCGCAGCAGCTGCTCCCGGACACGTTGTCTCCTAAAGTAAGGATCCGTAAACGAATCCCTCTTATTCTACATCCCTCTTACCTGGCTTCTCTTTTTGCCCTCCACCACCTGTACTCCGCTTCTTCTCTGCCAATCCGCCCCATTCACACTTGGACACTCCAACGTTGTAATCTGTACTGTAGCAGAACAAACTAGGCTGCTCATCCTATCGTCTTGCTCCTCTCCCCCTCTTCCCCATCCTTACCCCTGTCTCTGGGGCTACATTACGCTACTAGCCCAGTCGACGACGCTCTACCCCTGCGGCGTCCCTGGCCAAGGGAAGACCAAGGGAAGGCCGAAAGGGAAGACGGGCGCCTGTACAGATAGCCCGTGCAGATTAGCGTCCATTGCTTGTGTGCCCTGGGGTGTCTGAGACAGCATTGACCTGAGGCCGCCTGTTGCATGCTTGCTTGGTCTGGGCCAAAACCACCACCACCACCACCTCCTCCTCGACTCTACACTGCCTTCTGGATCGATCCAACCCACAGCAGGACAAACAGTCAACGGCCGTGGCAGTGAGTGGCCAGAGGAATCACCGTCACCAACCACCGCCATCGCCATCGCCCCCGCCTTCGCCATTCGTCTCTACAACCGCCAGCTGCCAGCTGCTGCTAGACGACCTTGTCGCTCAGCGAGAGCGCCGCCACCAAGCGCCCGCCTTTGCCCATCCCCACATGCTAACCAGGTCCATCTCGTGTTCCTCGAACCAGCCTCATTGGACGGCATCAGCTCGTCCTTTTGCTTGTGCTTCGTGACTGCAGCAACTCTCCGACGCCGACTGATACCGCCTTTCCTTTCTTCTTTCCTTTCGCCACATCCCAGCGCTCTGCGCCCGAGTCAATGCCACTGCCATAGGCCGTTCCTTTCAACATGAACGCAATGGACAACGAGTCCCCCGTCCAGACCACCGATGGTCGCTCCTCCAGGCGAGATCGCATCATCGGCAAGCTCTTTGGCAAGGATCGCAAGGCCGCCCAGCTCGATTCCGCCGCCAACGTCGATGCCTTCCTCCACAGCTCCTCCAACAACCTGACCATCACCCACGCACCTCCACCCCCGCCGCCCTCATCGCTGCCCAAGCTCGCCAAGCTTGACACAACATCCATATCTCGCTACCCCCAGGCCCTGGCAGTCAATCAACAAGCCCAGCAGAATCGCCCAGTCGTACAGAGTCGCTCCGAGCCCAGGTCTCCGAACCGTGGACCTCGTCCCAATAAGAAGGGCCTCCTGGTGAGGTTTGCCGACACCTATCCTGAGATCATTGGTGAGGGCGGTGACGAGTCCGAGATACCTACCCAGGAAATATCCAAGCGCAAGAAGGCCCAACCCCAGCCTCAGCCTCCGCCCCCGCCCCCGCCGCATCGCAACCTGGGCGGCGTAGCAGGCACGGGGAAGCCCTCTTCTTCCCGAAACAACAGCGTTACAGATCTCGACGACTTCAGACCCAAACCTCTGTCGAGAACCCAGACGGGCTATTCGTCCATCTATTCGCCCGAGGATGACGATGCCAACCCCAAGCCTACGAAACGTGTCTCTCCTCCACCTCCCCTTCCACCAGCAAACAACACGCTACTTCCAGGGAAGCCTTCTTCTGCTAGATTCTTGGGTGCTGCCGGACGGCATGATGAGAATAGGAAATCTTTCATCGAGATCCACTCAGCAGAGCTGCGCAATGCAGAGGCCCAGGCCTTCGCTGATGCTGCCCGAGTCGCCAGCGCCACATCCGCAAGCTCCAATAACTGGGAAGATAGACTGCCTCCCGCAAACGAGCCACGCGGCCCTTCTCCGGAGGAGCCTACTGCCAGGCGAGGACCGCCGTCTCCGGAAATCCAAGTCGTCAAACCGGACCTCAACTATAGCCCTGCCTCAGTCCATTCCAACGCCTCGAGCGTTTATACTCCGCCGCCCCCTGCTCACAACGTCATGCGGCAACCTAGCAATTCGTCGCACATGTCTCGACAGCAGAGCGCCACGTCACAGAATAATACTAACCCCTTTCCCATGGCGAGCAGGTCGCTTTCTGTCAGATTGCACGACGTGGTTGACGCGGCAGGGGATGATGCTCTCAATACTTTTGTGCAGCGAACGAGGCATCTCTTTGAATTGTTTCGTCTGCATTCCGAAACCATCAAGCCTTTGGGGTCATGTTTGCCCAAAGACTGCGCCCGGGGTGGCCTCTGGTGGTTCCTCAAGGGCCGATTGGGTTTAGAAACAGCCGTCCGAGAACGACCGGCCTCACCTCAGGGCCAGATGCAGAACGACATCGATAAGCAACAGGCATATGCAAACTTGGCCAAGGGTTACTGGTTGTGCGCAGAGGTTATTCCAGAAATCTCAGAGGCGCGTGCCCTTTCTCCAGACGCTGAGGTTGCCGAGGTCACTCAAAGCTTGATCTCTGCCCTTAGAAAGCTGTCCATGTCCATGAAACGCAATGGATTCCTCCCCCCCGAGGATGCTTTCCTTCCGCAGACCGTTGATAAGTCGGTCTGGGTCGATTATCCGCCTCTGAGTCACGACATGGTCGCCCTCCTAACTGGAAACTGGGGTTCAACCCTTTCAGCGATGCACAAGCCCTTGACCGACTTGCGTCTTTTGGATGCCTTCCCCATTGGTGATACGACAGACAACTTCAGCTATGGTAGAGTGTATGTGGACGTATATCTTAACGAACAGGGACGGAGCTCTCAAGACTACCACTTTCCATGCATGCTCTCCATGGTCCGTCCACAAAGGTCGACGGGCCTCATCTTCATTCTTGCGAGCCAGAACGGTCAGCTTCAGCTCGCTATCCAGGAAAACAAGAACAACGGTCCGGTGTGGGATGACGTTCGCTGGCGCAACGAGACATGCTCCATCGATATTCGCCTACCTCGCGGGTTCCTACTAAAAGTCCAGCTTGTGCAGCAAGACTACAGGACGCTGTGGAACATGTACGATTTTGGATCCAAAATCCAGGCCTCGCTCTTTCCACGAAGCGACGAGACAATGGTCTTCCGAAATACTCTTCGATCGTTCCAATACATCGACTCGGAAGGCCAGTCGCGTCTCTTCCCCAAGGAGCCTGTACCGCTTTGCGACGTGGCTCTATTCGAAAAGGTCTACAAAGAAAATGGTCCTGCCGGCCCTCGAACGTGGCATCTGGGATACCGGGTTGCTGTTGTAACAGGACCTAGGACAAGGACACTCAGTGGGGTTAATCACGCGTATCCTCCCTCGTTACCTATCCAATTTGGTTTCTTTCGTGGGGATGGCAACTCACCCTCCTTGTCCCTCAAGTTTGAGAGCGCGAAGAACAAGGGTAGCATGGTACTTGTCTTCAACGAGGACAAGGAGAGGATAAAGTTTCACTCCCTCCTGACTGGCACGGCCCTCAATCACGACGAGAAGATTTACTCCGACGTGCCCATCAAGAGCTTTACCATCTCGCAGAGCTTACGCGAGCCTAATGGGATGGCCCCCTTTACGCGAATGCCATGGAAAGCAGCCAGAGTTGTCAACGACGAAGTTGGGGATTTACCACCGACGGTGCTGGCCGACCGCCTCAAGGTCGTTCTAGAGTACCAGAATGGTAACATCACTGACCGGATCAACGTGGAGCCTGGAGAGTTGCGGGTAAGGCTAGAGGTGACGAACGCCAAGATCCTTCGGGTGCTTCGCCAGCCTCAGAAGGACATGACCATGTCGGTTTCGGAAGCGCAGGTTCCCAAGGACCTTCCACGCAACATGGCGGATGCTCTGCAGTTACTCCGACACAACCAGACAATTCGCTCGCTAGAGTTCAATAACCTCAGGGACCTGCACGACTTTCAATTCGCCATGACAGGATTCGAGGTCATCTTTGATGCGCTGGCAGTAACGTTTGCCATTTCTCGCCGGCGGATGGTGGTTCCCATTCACAAGAAGTGGGAGGCCGGATATACGCGTATCCAGGTGATCCGGCAGGAGGACAAGCAGTTGCAGTTGCTGGCATTCTTTGAGGACTTTCACCATGGACATTGCATGAACTTTATACTCAAGGGAACGGACGTCTACGAGAGCTTCCACCGGAGCGGAAAGGCGGGCATCAAATTTGTGGACGCCAAATTCCCACTACCTCGACTTCCAGCTGATAAGGATGGAGACTATGATGATATGGCGTTTGTATGCCTGGATCTTCCGGATCTGCCTGGGGAGCACGACGATATTTCCATCATGTTTGAAAATGAAGCCGGTGAGTCGAGTCGCGAGATCAGGCCAGCTTGCTCTTTGCTAACTTGACCGTGAACAGACCGAGATGCACTTGGACAACGCCTACCGGCCCCAGTCAAAGGATCGGCTAGAATGTCATCACGGATAAAATGAAGTGACGCGGAATGAGCGCAGAGGCTTCCTAGATGAGGCCCGAGGCCGAGGCAACGACTTGGAGAGCGGAGAGAGAAGAAATGAGGATATACCCAGCTCCCCTCGTCGTTGTTGAACCGATCGATGCTCGACATGAGATGAAAAGCATATTACTGAATTGGGTAGCACGAAGACAGGTGTGCTGCACATTGGACAAGAGGTCGCCGGCGTGTTGCCGGGTAAAGCAGTGACAGAGCAGAGTACAGGCATTAACATGTGACCCGGCGTTATACGGTTGCCATTTCCAGCTTGGATATGGTGTAGAGAGGACTACAGGATCCATGGCCGTGTAGAATATGCACAGAAGCTGAAGTATGGAGGAAGAGATGTGCTGGTTGTGGATAATGACAGTTAGCGCACACCAAGGCGTGCTGTACATGGATCGCAAGACGAGTTGCTGGCGGCTACCCGGCATTCGATTATCAAATCGTAAAAGAAGCAGACGCGGCCAAGGCTCTCTGCACGGGTAGCTCGGAGTCAAATGGCATGAATAGAAGAGATGAAGATGTCAAACAAGGCGCACAAGTGATGGCACAATGGTGAAACTGGCGGGAGGCTGTCACTTTTGCATGATGGCTGTAGGTGGTCTTGGCGGAGGAAGTGACGGTATGGCGTGGGTGTCATGGACCTCATCATGACCATGACTGGTTGGGTACCAGGTAGGTACGTGCCTACTTTGCCTAAGTGACTATGTTGAGCAAGTAACTGCTCGTACCCGAGTATCCAGGTGCTTTACCTGGTAATTTAGGTACCTAAGGTAGGTACCTAGGTAGGTAGGCACTTTACTCGACGGAACAGGCAGTCCGTGCGGGGTGTGCTCATGGCGGGCACCAAGGGAGGGAGGGGTACCTGAGGGCGTCATAGTATATGTACCTACCTACCTCGGGAGGTACTTGATATCGCACGATGGGTGGTGTGGCCTCATGCCCAGCTCATGCCCAGCCTACTGTATGCTCAGCCCTGTGTCATCTTAGACATCTTGGGTGACATGCATGTGGTGCCTGAGCATTTGGAGATATGTACGGAGTAGGCTCATACCGGTAGGCGGGTAAGTAGGCACCTACAGTAGGCAGGTACCTACCTAGGCAGCAGGGGGAGACGGTGAGCTGGGATTGGTGGCTACGTTTGGTACTGTCGGCTGCTTTGCTGAAGGCATCGTCATCGGCATCATCATCATCATCATCATCATCATCATCATCATAGGCTAAGTATGTTGTTCCCCAGATCAGATCTCAGGGATTTCTCACTTGAGACGTACCTGGTGATGTACTGTAGCAGCGTCATGCTCAGGCAGGCAGCTTGCCAGACCAAATGAGGTACCCAAGTCAAGTTAGTCCCTGCTCCCCGAATGCATGCGTACAAGTACTGTAGGTGGGCAAGTAGGTAGGTAGGTAGGTAGGTGGGTAGGTAATCTGTACTGTAATAAGGTAAGCTGTACTTCTACACACCATTGCTCGTCTCCCGCGGTCTCCATGTCGGGCCGGCACCCAGTAGGGGCCGAGATGGGCATCCCGTGGGACACTATTGGGCCAAAGGACATCGCGGCATCGCGGCATCGCGGCATTGCGGGCATCACGGGCATTGCGGGCATCGTTGACAAGTCCGGGGGCGTCAGCGTGGGCAAAGTATTGGACATGTGCTGGACATGTACTGGACATGTAATGTACTGTAAACTGTACCGTGGAGAGGTACAGTACATACCTTACACTTACCAATACCGCTAGAGTGTCAAGCTTGTGCTACGCCAGTCGTCATCCCGCTGGTCGTTTGCCTCAGAGCCAGCCTGCTTGCCTGCTTGCCTGCTTGCCTGTTTGCCTGCTGGACGGACTTTGCTGGCTGGCTTCCATGCTCCTACAGCTTCCTGCTTCTTACCCTTCTTACCTCCATCTCCTCTCCAGACCAGCCTCTTCTGCTCCTTGATTCGGCTTCTGCGCAGCACCGCACAACGTCGAGGTCCGCAGTATCGTTCTACCCCACCTATTACCTCTTATATTGTTACATAGCAGCATCTCCCTCGTTTCCGCTCGCCAACAAGCTTCCTGCGCATCGCCAATCGACTGCCACCGCATCTCATCTCTGTGGAGCAGGCCTCTCTCCCCCCCCTCCCCCCTCCCCACGAGAATAAGGCGAGACCCCCACTTGAGGGACCGGCAACGAAGCGACAGACAGCAGCACCGAGCGTTCCGTTCCGCCCAAGGCACAAGGGACAAGGGGTACGGAGCAGTCGATCGATAGAAGAAGCCCGCCAGCTCGCCAGCTCGCCAACGAAAATCAAACAATCCCCAACCTATATTCCCTCCCCATCCCGTCCCACGCCGTCGGGAGAGTTCTGATCTGCACACTTTCCGTCACCTTGGGAGCAAGTCACAAGTGGCTTGCCGTCGTAGCTCGTAGCGCCGAGTATGGTCATGGGCCTAGTCTCGGTGACTGGTCGCCGCCGGACGGGCAGCAGCAGTGAGCGGCCCCAACACCACAATCTTGCCCATCTCATTTTCCCGATCCCCATCTCCATCTCCGTCCCCATCCCCGTGCCCGTTCCCGTCTCCGTCTCCATAGCCCATCCATTACCTACCCAAAACCAACCCTCGCTTTCCTCCGGCGGATCATGCTTACCAACTGGTTCTCTCAACCCGCAGGCACCCGTTCGTCGGCCGACGAAGGCAGAGGCAACGATGCCGAGGATGACACTTCCGTCATGGAGCCCGATCAGGGCAATGGTGAGTCGTTCCGAAGCTCCCGCGCACGCTATTTCTCGACAGGCGGGAGCGCAGCTCCATGGCTTTCCAGATGGCTAACCAAGGACAATCTCCGTCGCTCTTTCACAGTCCTCTCCCACCTCATCTCCCAGCTTCGTCCCGGCGCCGACCTGAGCCGCGTTGTTTTACCTACCTTCATTCTCGAGCCCCGCAGCATGCTGGAGAGGATCACCAAGTGCGTCATGCCCCCGCGATACGGCCTCTTCACCCTTGAGGCCTGCCTTGCTCTGAGCGAGCTGAGCTGACACTGCGATTGCCACCCACCTACAGTTTCATGTGCCACCCGGAAATGCTCCTCCATATCCCCACCATTGACGACCCCGTCGAACGATTCGTTTCCGTCGTCAAGTTCTATCTCAGCGGCTGGCACATTCGTCCTCCGTTCGTCGACCCCTCCCTGTCATCACAACCCCGCCATACCGCTAACCCAGCCGTAGTGGCGTCAAGAAACCGTTGAATCCCATTCTCGGCGAAATCTTTACCTGCTACTGGGACTTTGACGATGGAAACCGCGCCTATTACATCTCGGAGCAAACCTCTCACCACCCTCCCAAGTCGAGCTACTTTTACATGGCCCCCCACCATCACATCCGCATCGACGGCACCCTCAAACCTCGAAGCAGGTTTCTCGGCAATTCTGCCGCCAGTCTGATGGAGGGCATCGCCTTCCTATCCCTGCTTAATCGCGGCGAAGATCCCTCCAGGGGAGAACAATAGTCGGTGTCTCAGTGCCCTGCTGTAACCCTCACTGTTATCCCCATGTGAGCGCTAACCTGGAGATGCAGCATTCTCACTCAACCCAACATGTATGCCCGCGGCATTCTCTTTGGCAAGATGAAGTATGAGCTTGGAGACCACAGCTTTGTTCGATGCCCTGAGCTTGACCTTGTCGCCGATGTCGACTTCAAGACCAAGGGTTGGGTCGGAGGCACTTACAATGCCATTGGCGGGTTTATCAAAAGAGAGAGTACCGGCGAGGTGCTGTACGAGCTATCAGGTCTCTGGAGCGAGGAGATGTTTATCAAAGACATGGCTGTAAGACCGAGTCCTACCGATTTTGGTTCTGCCAATAGAGCTGTCGACTAACGAAACAGACCGGACACCGAGAAATGTTCTTCAACGCCACCCGATCCAAGCCAAGCAACCCGCTGGTCCGCCCCATCGAGGAACAGGAAGAGCGAGAGTCGCAGCGACTGTGGGAAAAGACGGCCAAGGCTGTGAAGCTGCGGGACCACGTAGTTGCGACGGACGAAAAGACTAAGATTGAGGATCGTCAGCGCGAAGAAGCCGCCGCCCGAGCCCACGACAACGTTGAGTGGCGCCCCCGATTATTCCGCGCTGTCAAAGGCGGCCCTGGTGGCCCAGAAGAGAATGAGGAAGATCTTGAGTGGATCATCAACGCCCACATGTAAGAGCTACCTCCCAGTCTTGCCTGTTCAAAGTAGTACTGACGGAACGCTTCCCAGTGACCAGACAGCACCGCCTGAGCAGCAGGCCGAACAGATCATGGCCATCTATCCAATCATCAAAGGCCAGAAGCCTGGAGAGCAAAACCCTATCCCACCGCACAGCCCGACCCGGGTCAAGAGCCAACCTGTGTCGCCCGAGCCTTCCAAGGCAGCCGGAGAGGGAGACCTCATCGATTTTGACGCAGCCAACGATGCCCCACCTGCCCAACAAGTTGTTGCGCCTGAGCCTGCTCCTACGCAAGGCCAGGCTCCCGTCTCCCCGCAGCAGCCACAACCTGTCCACACGCAAAGTCAGGAGGAGATTACTCACATCCTCAACTCAACAGGAAAGCCGGCGGAGGGTCCGCTCATTGACTTTACCAAAGAACTGAAGAAGGACCTACCATCGGATTCGAAGTAGTGAACCAGCCGCGCTGGGACGTGGATATGAGCTCGAACAACCAGGGAGGGTTCTTTCGTCGAGGGAGGAGGATTGGGGGGCTGGCAATGGTTTCATCAACATTGGCGCATCACTGGACAAGTTATAAAAGCGGATACCATTTGTACATAGCTGCAGCATAGTGTGGCGGATTAATGAGCGCGCAACGAGGCTTCAACACCCATAGCAGGTCTAGCACAAGCAGAAACAAGTATTTCTTTCGGGGATACTTCAAAGCCTTGTCTCTCGATTTCACATGAACTATCCATACAATGGGCCAGGGTCAAATCAACCTGCCCATTTCCCAAAATAAGCTAGCAACCCATGACACTTTACCAGAACGCCGTGAATCATTTGCAAAATCCGCCCCTTTTCTGTCTCTAATCTGCCCACTTGAAGAGCAGCGGGACAAGAAACTGACAACGTGGTCTAAAAACGTCTTCTCGTAGGTTCGGGGGTCGGTGACCGGCTGGCGCTCTTCTCGTCGCGGCCACGCATCTTGAGCCACTTCTTGGTGCTGAGTGTGAGGTCGCGGTCGAGCTCGTCCGAGGGGTTCTTGCGGTGGATAAAGTTGCAGAAGCCGCCGCGCACGCAGCCCTCGCCCGAGTTGAGGCGGCAGCAGGCCTCGCGAAAGTCGGTCACGGGGCTGAGCTCGCAGTATATCGGGCGGGCGGCGTACCATCGGCTGTTGAGCTCGTCGCAGGCCTTCTGGGCCGATTCTTCGTACTTGAAGCGGGCGTATACGTTGCCGATGAGGTCTATGGACGTTGGGCTGTCAGTCTTCTTTCTGCAGGATGCAAGGGAGAGGGGGGGGGGGGGGGTGCATCTTACGGTCATTGTTGTTATCGCATACAACAAGCTCCTCGAGCTCGCCGTACTTGCATAGCTCGCACCAGATATCCTCGTAGAAGGCATCGAAGTGGTTCTGCAGCTGGGAAGGGTTCATGCGGTTCTTGGGGTCGTAGGCCGGGTTCTGGTAGAGGTTGGGCATGAGGATGGTTTGGCTGTACGAGGGCTTGACATGCTTTCGCGAGCAACGATCGCCGTGGCGGCAGGCACCGATTTTCTATAGGGACGCGACATACTAGGTCAGTAAAAGAGTCTCGAGAGTGTCCGCGAATGCACAGGTGAGGGAAGGAGAGCGCGCGGGCGCGCGGTACATGCGCGTGGTGGGACTGGCGAAATGAAGCTATAGGACAATACATACAAAGTAAAACGAGCAGTTGACTTTGTCAAGCTCGGTACCGAAGATGGAGGCGAGGAAATTGGCCATGGCTGCGGATTGTGGAATCGGTTGATTGTGTCTGTTAGTAGAGGACAACGAGGTGGAGGCCGGTCGTGACGGTTGGATTGACAGAAAGACGGCAGAAGATTTGGATGAGGTCTGATAGCTGCCGAAAGCACCAGCCTCGCGCCACAGATGTGGGTCAGGCTGAGATCACGTGTATAGCTGGTTTTGTCAGCCGTGGTGGGAGGCTCAGGTCAGCAAGCCACAAGCGCCACGAACGTTCCATATGGAAGTTGTGGCTAGCCTGCAGGTGCGTGCCTAATCCAGGCAGGTACGTACCTTGGGTAGTGCACCTTCTTGGCTGGCCAATTTGGGAAGCCAATTTGGCAGATCGCGTGGCACCGAGACCCCTATGCGCGTTTCTTGGTGGGAGGTGCGATTTAGGAGAATCAGACAGATTGTCCATCTGAGACCGTCTCACCTTGAGCCCCTCCTCCCGACCTCCAATCGCACCCGTTCCAATTCTCTCGTGGCTGGCAAGACGAAAATTCTGGAGGAGAGGGGGAAAAAAGAAGAGAGCTTCGAAAACTCCACGATCGACGACTATCGAGCGCCATCAGAGTGACTCGCGACAAGGGGCTCGAAACCCCCGACTTTGGCTTGCGCGGATGCACCAGCCGGCTTCTCATGTTACCTACGGATAATGACTATAGTCGCATCACTCTAACCTTCCCTTGACGCTTTGTTGCTGTCGTATTCTTGCGTTCCAAACCTATACTAGCGCCCATTCTTCCCTCGCGGCGCCGCCGTTGGACAAGACAAGAAAGGGGTGGAGGATGGATCAAGCAGACATTCCGGCGCTGCTGGCGCGGCTGGCCAGCAACGAGGATGCCTCGCGCAAAATGGCCGTCTTCAAGCTCCAAAACTCCATCAATGACCCTTCCTTTGCCGACGTCTTCATCTCCTCGGGCGGCCTCGTGGTCCTGCGCCGCCTCATCATGAACTCGGGCGGCAACACCCTCGCCTACTCGCTCCAGAGCCTCACGCGCCTGCTTGAGGTCGACATGGGCTGGGACATCTTTGAGGGCCCGACGGCCTGCGATCTAGTCGAGCGGGTCGTGGAGCTCATCGTCACCAATCCGCTCGTCAACATCCTCAGGGGCGCCATGTCTATTCTCGTCGCCCTTGTTAGCCGCTCCCAGTCGACGGACCGCCGTGGCCCCACGAATCGCACTCCGGGCACCTTTGGCTTCCGCGCCCTCAAGCCTGCCGTGGCCGTGTACCCGCAGTTCTTCGAGCTCGTTATCCAGCAGCTGCAGAGCGCAGATCATGCGCTGTGCGCCAACGCGCTCCTCCTCATCAACGCGCTGATACGCGACACGCTATCTAGCGAGGGCAGCTCGGGTGCCAAGGTCGGTACTGCTGCGGGGGAGGAGTGGTCCAAGTTTATCAAGCAGCTGCAGGACCTGGGGCTGATCAAGGCTGTCTATAAGCTCATGCAGAGCTCCGCGCTCCAGGATCTAGCGCACCCTGCGCTCGAGTTTCAGCTGCTCACAAAGGTGCTGCTGAAGAAGTGGCGCGAGGTGGATGTCGACCTGGAGCGGCCGGAGCACCGCAGGGCGCTCAAAGGACTGCACCTGGCGAGTGCCCCCGATCGTGGGGACCTGAACGGCTACCCCATGGACTTTGAGCCGGAAAAGGCTCCGGCCAAGAAACTCAGCCGACGACATCACCCGGAGAAGTGGAGGCGCCTGGGTTTCGAGACGGAGAGCCCCATGCAGGACTTTGACATGACTGGGTTCCTGGGGATGATGGATCTGACGGATTACGTGCGCAAACACGAGGATCAGTTCCAGAAATTACTCTTGGAGCAAGCGGGAAAGCCAGTGTCTGAGCGCTGTCCTGTTGCCCGGGCCAGTTTTGCCGTCACCATGATACTGTACGACTACTTTGAAGTGGAGAGGAGTGATCTGGAAAATACCAGGGGCGTCCAGGGCATAGAGATGAAGGACCCCGACAGGCTATTCCAGCCACTGCTGCTCCAGTGGTCCCGGCTACACACAGCAGGTTTGCATGCCCTTTTCCGGCTGTGGAAGGCGACGGGCGCGCAACAGGACGATTTCGAAAAGGTGGCCGAGCTGGTACGAATCCTCGTTGAACAAGTGGTGGGCCAGGCGACGCGCACCAAAGACGTGATGGAGGTGGAGGAGGACATGCAGGAGTTTGACGTGGCACGGCTACGCGAGCAGCAGATGAGGCTGGTCGAGATGGCGTTTGAGAATACGTGGGGCCAGCATCTGGCACAGGTGCGAGACGAGCTCAGGCAAGAGGCGCTGCAGTTTGTCAAGGAGCAACGGATCCGATGCCTCCTCGAGGGCTCGTGGTTTACGAAGCCGACGCCGAAGCGAGACAACAACGGGGCCAAGCACCGCTTGTTCACACCCACCCCGTGGCGCTATGCGAAGCTCTCGCACAACCGCCGGTATCTGCATTATGGAGACTTTGAGACGCAGCCGGCCCAGGATCCCAAGTTGGAGGTGCTCACGGAGAAGGTGGACCTCGGGACCATCAGCTCCGTGGTCTCCAACGTCTCGGCATCCAACGAGGACGCGCGGAGCACGGCGAGCGGAGCGACGGCCAAGGCTCCAACGACCAAGATTACCGTGTACAGCCTCGCGGGCCCCGAAGACGACAAGAAGGAACAACCGATCCTAACGCTGTGGCCGCTGAACCACAGCCTGGCGTCGGAGTGGCTGGATGGGATGCTCATGCTGCTTAACCAGGCGCCCATTACGGCGGAGACGAGCAAGTTGATCACCCTGGTGAGCGAGTACGGGCTCAAGATTCGGCTGCTGAACGTGCGGAAGCACTCGGCCTTTGACGGTCCGGCTCCGGGAGCGGGGGTGATTCCGAGCAGAGCTGGATTGGATGAGGATTATTTCTTTGAGGTTTAGATAAGACGACACGGAGACGGAGACGGAGACGGAAACGAGACGGATGAGGGCGGACACGTCGTTTGAGCAAGCAGATAGATATACCCCTTTTGCGCGAGAAGTGTTGGCATGGGCACAGCGGGAGCAATACTCGATACCAACCATGGCATTTGATTTGGACGTGGACTTTCTCGCTTTCGACCTACCTAATAATTATACGTGTAATAGATGACACATGCGATGCTGACTGCGTATGTACTTGTCGATTGCTGTGAGGATCATTTGATGGTAGGCTGCTGGTTAAGAAGCAAAGAGCATCCTTCCGCCTCCTTTCGGACACACACACACGTCCACACAAACATGCTTTGCAGGATGGTGAGAAGCTGCAGAAGGCTGACAGGATGGGAACAAAGGTGGTGAGGCAGACATCCATTGCCAATTGCTAATTCTGGTGACTGGTCTGCGAAGCGAATGAGCAGCCTGACGAAACAGGAACAAGCTTGGGTGAATGGCATGTCGTGAGTTGGGCAAGTGGAGCAGAGCCCAACTATGGGGCCGACAGAGACGGATCATGAATGCATACCTGGAGAGTTGTCAGAGCAAGAAGTGGGAGCAAGAAGTGGGAGCAAGAAGTGGGAGCAAGAAGTGGGAGCAAGAAGTGAGAGAATTGCAATCTGCCAGGCATCAATGGCTGGGTGAATCCCAGGTCCATTGCACTGGTGGTTTGCGGCATGCCAATGGAAGCGATGCACGTCGTCCCTCTCATGCAGATAGCGGCAGCGATGCATCTCGGTGGAGTCGTCGGGACGGTCAACGGCTCCTACGCTGGCTGACCGCTCGCTGCCTTGATTGTTCGCTGGCTGGACTGGAGACAGACTTGCCCAATTGCGACTGGTTGCATGCGTGCATGCATGCGTGGTGCGTGAGGTGGGTGTGAGGTGGGTGTGGAGAGGGGAGAGAAGCCGGAGCTCCGAGGCACGCATGTACATGTATTATAGACTATCTAGATAGTGGGGAGGAGTACATCGTACTCAGTAGAGCAAGGGAAGCTCAAAGAAGGGGTTGGTCGGGCCTCTTCAGGGCCAAGTGCCTGCTGGCAAGAATTGGTCAAGGCGAACTGATGTGCTGTATGCGTGCTCGCCCACTGTGCTGCCTTGAGGCCTGCGTGTTCAGCTGAATGAAGGTCGTGATGAAAGCGGCACCTGGATTGGAGTAGGTAAGCTAGGTACCTACATAGTTAAGTTAGGTGATGGTCAAAATCGGGACTTGACAACACCAAGGTTTGACTTGTAATGTACTGTACTCATGCTGTGGATGGCGTGACCGAATGAAACGGAAAGGCAGAAGAAAGATGGGGGACAAAGAGAGGCCGAATGGATCTCATACATCTAGACGAAGAACGGCATTTGCCAACAAGGAAGAGGAAGAAGAAATGGGCCAAGAACAAAGAGACCTACAGTAATCTGTACCTTGTGCATTGCATCACCTTCGGCGTGTACGTACCGTACGTACCTTTGGCAGCCGTGGCGGCTTGTGCGGCGAGTCGGCAAGCGGGCGGTTTGCGTACCTTGGGTAGGTAGGTAGGTAGGTAGGTACTGTACAGTAGGTAAATATGGTTTTAAAAGAAGAGCTTGTCTACCGCCATTTGCAGACTCTTTCCCTTCCGTCTTTTCCTTCTTCCCTTTCCTATCCTCTCCTCTCCTCTCCTCTCCTCTCCACCTCATCAGCCTCCTGCTGGATCCTGGATCCTGGATCCTCCCCCGCCGCATCGCAAGACGGACGGCCCTCTCCTCTCCTCTCCTCTCCTCTCCTTCTCGCCCAAAGGGATCCGACTCCCGAGCAGCCCCGGAGCTGGGTGAAGCTACCGGAGGCCCAGCCACCACAAGGGCAGCCCAGCGGGTTCAGCGGGCTCCCAGAGACTTCAGGAACCGAGAAACCCAGGAACCCAGAAACCCAGAAACCCAGAAACCCAGAGACACAGGAGCTCGGAGGCTCAGACGGGTTCAGTTTGCTGCTACAAATAGAAACCCAGATTCCTAATAGTGGCTGCTTGCGGCGCCCAAAGGAGGTACGTACCTTGGCTTGCTCCCCCTCCATCTCTCCAGGTGAGTTTCAGGGGGGGCAACTCAAGCAAGCTCCAAAAAGCACATGCCGAGCTGACCACTCCAACGCGTCTCAGTGATTTAATTGGGAAAAACCTTAGATCCCCTTTGGACCCCGAACGTGTCCATTTCCCTTCACACTCACTACCCAGCTTCCCGAGCATCATCGCCATCACTCTTGCATTCTCCGAGACGGCATTTCAATCATTGGTAAGTGCACAAGTCGCAGGATTGAACCCGCAGCCTTTGCTTGCGGTACACGACGGAGATGGAACGGTCAGCGCCAGCCTGGCTTTTACTGTGCCCAATTCTCTCGCCAATTCTCTCGCATCCCCCTTTTGCTGCTGCCTGCCGTATCCTCTCTGGCGCAGTCTTCGCTTGCAAGGAATATTTATAGCTAACTCGGCTGCCTTGTTTTCTTACTTCAGAAATACCTACCTCCGCTTTCCGTCTCACCATCGACCTCCTTCCACTGCCACGCTGCAATTTGACAACCAGCTCTAGAGCTTCCATTCACCAACCAGCCAAGCTTCGGTTCGCTGCTTTCTACTTCAACTCTACAATCATCAACCTCTTATTACCTTGACAAACTACAACCTTTGCAATGGCTCGCATCCAGATCCCGTTGGAGGCCATTACCTCCCGCCTCAACTTTGGCGACCGCTTTCAGGGGCTGCGATCCGGCAACCTCAGCGGCCGCTTCGCCAACCTGCGCCCTCTCTCCGAGTTCTGCGACTTCAAGCGCCTTTCCAAGCCTGCCAACTTTGGTGAGATGCAGTCTCGTGTCAACTACAACCTCAGCCACTTCTCCAGCAACTATGCCGCTGTTTTCGCCATGCTGAGCATCTACGCCCTGCTCACCAACTGGGCCCTCCTCTTCGACATCATCCTCGTCGTTGCGGGCATGTACCTGATTGGCCTTCTTCAAGGCCAAGATTTGGAGATTGGCACCTTCCGTGCCACTACCTCGCAGCTCTATACAGGTCTTCTCGTCGTCGCCATTCCCCTGGGTCTTTACGCGTCTCCATTCGCGACCCTGCTTTGGCTGATTGGCGCATCGGGCGTGGCCATTATCGGCCACGCTTCACTAATGGACAAGCCCATCGATGAGGCTTTTTCCGGGGAGGCGGTCTAGGTGGTCGGCCGCGAGCTCCCGAATTTGCGCCCCCTTGGGGAAGACCATCGCGGCGCAGTCGGCAGAGGATGAGTGGGGATGCTGCGCAGTACGGGCATTATGGTGATGATGCCAGAGTACAAGAAATAAGTTCGGATGAGGATGAGGACGATGCAGGTATGCAGATTGTTGGGCGTGCGTCAGGTGGGACTCGGTTCGTGAGTGACGAGCTTCGCTTTACAGGCGTAGACTTGGGTGACCGGGAACGCAGAGTCGCTCGTAGGGGCTATTCTGGCGGAGATGGGAACGGGGGAGGTTCATCGAGTAGCGGGGAAGACGACGAGGCTCTATCGAAGCTTTCCGCCAAAGAGAGGGAGGAGGCTGTGGTCCGGGCAGCCATGCAGCGCATCGAGCGGGCACGAGCCAAGGGCAAGACCGACGTCAGATTGAGCAAGGAGGAGTTGGCTGCGCTTGAGCGACGCCGGAAGCGCATGGAAGAAGAAGAGGAAGCCAAAAGAAAGGAACGAAAGGCGGCCAAGAAGCAAAAGCAACAGCGCGTTGCAGTGCCCCTCACACATCTGGAGCCGGTCTCGCGCAAAAAGAAGGCCTCCTCAAAATCTTCACGTTCAGAGAGCGTGTCGCAACATACCTCTGCAGGGGAACCTTCGGACCGCCCTGGGTACCCTCCAATGGGCTACTTTGCACCACCAACGGCATCAGGTTCCAGGCCGCCGTCGGGCACCAGTTCTTCACATGTGTCTTCTGGCCGACCAGAGACCCGGCTAACCCCCTTCGACTACGAATACAAAGAACGGTATTCTCCCAGCAATCGTCATTCTCAATCATCGGATTCCATTACTGGTACACGATCCCACGGCTTGACGGCGTCGCCTGCATCATCAGTGTCGGGCAGCCGCACGAACCCCGACCCTTTCCAATTCCTGACTGCCGCTCCGGGTGCGTCAGCCTCATCGAGTGTCTCTCGTCGACCTTTGTCGGGGTCTACAGATGCGGTCTACCGAGGGTCGCGAAGCCAGCAAGGGTCACGGCGGCCCAGCCCGGAGGAGACTAGCGAGGAGGAAAACAGTTCGAGTGAGAACGAGGACGAGGATTCGAGCGGCGATGGAGCGCCCACACCTCCCATCGTGGTTGAGATGGATCCGTCACCCGAGCCAGAGCCTGCCAAGAAAAAGTCGTCGTCGTCGGCTCCTTCAGCAGCGGCCAAACGACGATCGACGGCTCCAGCAAGACGACGAAAGAAGTGAGGCGCCGGTGAATTATCTTTGGAAGCAAAAGCCCTTGATAGAGTTAATCAAACCTTGTAATTTCTCTCATGAAGTCGCTCAACGTTGAATTCTCCTCGGACTGAGACCATGATCCAAAATGTTCAACCGCCTTTCTGGCCGTTGCCCAGAGCTAGCTCTGCTGTGAGGCTGGCTACCTATTGTAGGTACCTTGCCAGCATTATTTAGGTGTCAAGGTACCCCCCCATCCACGTGTATATCCCATGGCATACATGCAGTAGCAGTCCCAGGCCTGCCTCGGCCCCGCCCGCGCCAATCCCGGTGGCCCAAGCTGTTGGAGCTTAGACTGGGCAACGTCCAGGGACCTGCCAAGCTCGCCATCAACTTCAACCTTGACTTGTCTTGATTGCTCATCTATGCCTAATCATTCCCGAATCCACACTCGCGAACCATAACAATCGATACCTCTCTCGATTGAACTTTGACGACCGACCGGTAAAAGAGGCAGCACACCCACCTACACACCGATCGTCGTCCGCCACCCGTCGCCGTCGCCGTCGCCGTCGCCGTCGCCATCACCATCGCCACCATCGCCATCGCCAGCGCCAGCGCCAATAGCTTGTTGCCAGCATCCTCTCCAGAGCGCCGTCGCTTACCCTTTCCAATGTCGGGCAAATCATCGTCGAGAAGCGCCACGCGCCGGCTGCTCAAGGAACTCGAGACGTGGCGCAAGGAGCAGCGGGACGAGAAGGGCATCGAGCGCCTTGGGCCCGTCGGCGAGGACGACCTGTTTGAGTGGGAAGCCGTCGTCAACGGCCGGGGTGTCGGAAGCGGCTACGATGGTAAGGGCGAGGTCCCCAGATGAGCATTCCACTACACGTCTTCCGTCTCTACATTGCTTGCGATGCTGGCGATTCAGAGGACGATGTCCACAGTTGGGAAAAGCCACTGACAACAACAACCCCTTACTACAGATGGCCGCTGGCTCCTCTCCATCCGCATCCCGTCCGAATACCCGCTGCAGCCCCCCAAGATGTCCTTTGTGACGCCCATCGTCCACCCCAACATTGCCCTGCAGACGGGCGAGATCTGCCTCGACCTTCTCAAGAGCGCCTGGACGCCCGCCTACAGCGTCCTCGAGTGCGTCCGCGCCGTCCGGATGCTCCTCAGCTGCCCCGAGACCGACAGCCCCCTCAACGTCGACGTCGCCGCCCTCCTGCGCAGCGGCGACGTCGTCGGCACCCGCAAGCTCGTCGAGTTCTGGTGCCAGGAGGAGGACAGCAGGTATAGCGGGGAGTAGGCAGGGCTCCTCCGGTCTCGGTCCAGAGGCAAGGGAATGCGAGAGCGAGCGTGCGTGACCATGGGTCGTCGTCCGTCGCTGCTACCTGGGAGTTGGGTTCGGAGGTTTGATCTACATAGCGTTTCTATTTTCCGTGTTTGCTTTCTCTGTTCCTAATCTACTCTCCACTGATTTCCCTTTCCCCCCTTGTGGAATTGCTATGTTTACTTGTCAAGACACCATAATGAGCGGATGAGTTTGGAAACAAATAGGCATCGGCGAGAGCAGTAAGCGACGTCATAAAGATACCACTAAGAATACAAAAACATGCAGTCAAACAGTCGTGGATGACGCATACTTCTGCGCTCACCCAATTCTTGATAAGCCGGAACAATGTGTTTGGGAAAATAGTTGACAGCATCATCCGGCATTGCTGTGCAAAGTATTACATAGGGGATTGCCTACCCCAACTCCATCTGTCATTTCCCCAGTGGTATCTCCAGCCCATCATCTCCTTCGAATCCTCCTTTCCGCACATGCAGAACGGGCACACAAGCGGGAAAGGCTCATCGTAAACAGTATAGTCTTCGTAAAGATTGCGCCTTCAAGCTTGCTCAACATGAATCTCCTTCGTAATGGCTGCTTCTGGTATTGCAATCCCTGCTCACCTCTCGCTCTCTCTCTACCTTTGAGATTTTGCCCTGCTCAATACTTGGCATCCCACGTCAACTCGAAACCGCGTAGATCCGAATCATCTCAAATGTCTCTCTCAACTTCATAAGTCGACCTGAGAAGCGGCTCAATTCATATCTCGCATTGAAGCTGTGTGTTTTGGGCACTGTAGCCCATCGTGTCTACATTTGACGTTGAAATTACTCGTTATAGTGATACACCTAGCGGCCATGTTAGACTCTAGAGCATCCCGAAGCAGGCGTTTCTTACTTACCTTGTAGTTGGGCAGGCCCCATGGCTGCCAGTTTAACCGCTTGGACATCTTGGCAAATCCTTCCGTCTCGATGAGGTGATAGAAGGGGAAGGGCGGAAACATTGCGCCGTCGCGGTGGACGTGTGCCTTCACCAGGAGGGCGGTTCCACCAACACCATCGAGCGGCACCACGGTATCCAGATCGGCTCCCTCGGCGTACATGTACGCCATGAGAGCGCGAAATGTGGCCATCTCCTGGTACCCCTCCAAGAGAATATCGTCCGGGCCCATTGATTGCCCTAGCTTTTGCGCCGCGTCGCTGTCCTGCCAACTGTTGAAGTCATATGGACGCTCTGCCCATAGCTTCTTCTCCCCATCGTAGTATCGCTGGAAGCAGTTGGGCACGATGAGTGGCTTGTCGAAGGAAGCCAAATCCTGAATCAAGGTCGGAGGTGTCTCGATAATGTCCGAGTCCAGCCACAGAACCCACGAGGTATCAGGCCCGAGGGTGGTGAAGAGCAACGAGTTTCGGGCCTTGGCCATGACTTCTCGACGTGCCTTCTGGTTCTGCATCTTGTGTCGCTCGCTCTCATCTTGTGACGACAAGGCGGGTTCAAAGTCCTGACGGAGGATGATTATGGACTTGAAGCGATCCTTATCAGCTCCACGCTTCTGCGTCTTCTGGATCTGCTCCTGCAATTCTATCGTGGCCGCATTGCCCTCCTTGGTCTTGGGCAGGATGAAGCCGAGGGTGATGAGCTCGTGCGGGTAATCGAGCTTGAGGAGATTATCCCAGTATTGCTGGTAGAAGCGCGCCATCGGTGTGAGGATGAGGACATTTTCGCGGTTCTCGATGGGAGATGTCGTGATGGTGACATTATTCATGTTGTAATGCTTGACAGGCGGAGGCTTGAGCTTGACGCCAGAACGCGAGCTGGGCTTCCGGTAGGGCGAGGTCGGGGGCGAGAGGTGATGCTCAGCAGTTGCGGGTTCGAGTCGGCGCGAGGACGAGGACGAGGAAGGGCTAAAGAGGAAGATGAAGACGAAGATGCAGAGGACAGCACCGAGGAGTAGCGTCAGCGGGTTTGTCCGCTTAAGGCGAACAGAGCCCAAAGGTCGAGCCATGGCTGGCTTTGCTTCTCCAGATGTTGCTGTCGTTGGAAATGCGCAGAGGGGTGGAGTGGACAAGAGAAATCAATAGCAGGCTCAATGTCGGCAGCACGACAATGTCAGGCGCAGGATGCGGGCATGGAGGGCTGATGCAGAAGGGAAGTAGGCAGGCGTCAGGGCGACAAGAGCCGGCAATATCTAAAACGAAGAACGAAAACGAAGGAAACGAATGGCTCGCCCACAGGAGTGAAGGGGAAGGGGAGGAGGAATAGAAAGGTGGAACGAGCCACCGGAAATTGGCGGTTTTTTGCTGGTTTGAGGGCGTCGTCGGCTTCAAAAGGCAAGGGGCCCTCTCAGAGGACAGCTACTCCGTACTAAATTAAATGTATGTAGACTACTCCGTACCTACTGTACCCTACCTTGGGTACTGTACTCCGTACGTCTACAATGGCAAGTTGAGATGGGCGCTCCCAATTAGGCTTAATCGGTGGGCTTTCTGGAGCGGAGAATCGCCGGGCCGGGCGTGCTGTCGACGTTTCACGCTTCTACGAGGCGCCTATTGGAGGGTTCAACGCTCGGCTGGGGGTGAGCGCATCCAGAAGCTGCTCTGAAATACGAAGCACATCGTATCCGTACATACATCAACCTCGCCAACCACCGACCGCTTACGCTTGCGCTTACGCTGACAATTGTGATAACAGGCCATGCTGTTTGCCTGCCTCAGTTGCCCAGTCATACATGTGTACATGGTGCAGGACGTACAGTACAGTAGCAGGACATGTAATCTATACGGACCCCATGTATGGAGATTGTTTAACTTACTCTACTGCTCTAACGAGGACGACCCTCAATTTGGCAGCTCAGGATTATCCACCCCCACAGGCCACACGCCCCCACCCACGACGACGAGACAGACTGCTGTATGTAATGTACATAGTACCGTACCTTACCTTGTTACAGTACTGTACGGACATCCGAAATACGTATCTTTTTCTACCCTGGCCTACCGCCTGGCAGCACCCCTACACGCGCCTGCCTTGTCCACTCAGCGCTGGCGCTCCGCCAGAGCAGCAACACAGTGACATACTCAGCTGTCCTCTGATTCCTCTGTTTCTTCTCCTTCGCGAAGCTTGACTTGTCGCTCTATTTGCGCGCTCGACACTGAATCATCCTCTCCTTCTCTGCTCCGAGTCTTGTATCCTGCCACAATGGCCGACAAGATGGATCGTGGTCTCGACGAGATCATTGCCGACTCTGTACGTGCCCTCGGGTCCAGTCCGGTCCGGTCTCGCTCCATACATCATATGAAGCCATCTACAGGCGCAACATGGCATGGCCGAATCGCTAACATCTATTCTACACAGCGCCCCAACAACAACAACAATGGCCCTCGCAACCGACGCGGTGGCGGCGGCGGCGGCGGTGGTCGCCGTCGTGAGCCGCGCCTGGAATATCCTCGCGACGGTGTCAGAAAGGTCAGTGACTTGCTATACACGTCCTCCCCCCCCCCCCGTCGGAAGCCGTGTCCCTGACGTTAGCCTCGCTCAGGTTGATCCATCCTCCCTCCTCTCAATGATGCCCGCTCGACCTTGGCAGCCTCTGCAATGATTGATGCGCGCCATCTACAGCGATTGGACACGGTCTTATCCCCAAGCACTCATGGCTAATCAGAACCTCGTCCCGTCGAACAGTCCCATCGAGACGACTCCCGAAACCTTGACAGGTCAGTCGCTTCTTTTGTACCACGCCGACTATATATCTAACCCTCTATCCAGCGAATGGGTTCACGATCGATTCGAGGAGAACAGTAACTAAGACCTTTACCACCTCTCTGACGCTTCTTCCATCTCACCTTTTCCTCTAGACTTTCGCAGGGGTCCCGCTCCGCGTCGTCGTCGCGACTCGCCCGAAACGTGCGTTTCCTTTAGTCAACCTGTCGCAACGACTCCTAGCTGACAACGATCTTCTTTCTAGTGAATCCAAGGGCGCCAAGATCCGGGTGGAAAACATCCACTATGACCTGACCGAGGATGACCTTGACGTACGCTCCAATAAGATCTTTGCCCAAGTTAGGCCACATACTCACAATATGCTCAGGAACTATTCGCAAGAATTGGCACAGTTGTTCGCCTTCAATTGCGCTACGACCGAGCTGGGCGATCCGAGGGAACCGCCTACGTCACGTATCAGTCGAGGGATGACGCTGCTGAAGCCGTTCGACAGTTTGATGGTGCTAATGCCAACGGTACGAAAATTCTCCCTATCTGAACGAACGAAAATCTGACTAGTCCCAAGGACAACCAATTCGATTGACTCTTCTGCCGTCGAGAAACCCCTTTGACACCGCTATCATGCCCAGCAAGCCGTTGGCAGAGCGTATCTCTGCACCCGGGGAGCGGTCACGCTCCATGTCTCCTCATCGCCGATACGACGCAGATGATGCTGCACGAAAGGGGATTGATCGATACATCCCCGGGCAAGGTGGGCGAGCGAGAAGCCCCATGCCCCGGAGACGCGGCGCTGGCGGTGGACGCCGACCCGGTGCCCGAAGAGAAGTAGGCCGCGATGGCGGACGGGATCAGGAAGGTGGACGTGGAGGAAGAGCCAACCCTCGCGGCAAGAAGACGCAAGAGGAGCTTGACGCAGAAATGGAGGACTACTTTGGCGGCGGCGGCGGCGGCGGCGGCGGCAACGCCCCGGCCACGGAGCCGACCAATGTGACAGCAGCCCCGGCGCCAGCTCCTGCTCATGCAGATGATATCGACATGATCGAGTAGCGGTCACTCGGTCGAACTTTGTACATCACCAGATTGTTGAATGGACCCGACTCCGAATTAAGAACTCTCCTCACAGCAGAATGCCTGCCGCTCTTATTTCTTACACTGCTCAATTTTCGACCCAAGTCAGCTCTGCTGGTTCCTGTTTCGAGTGTACCACATACTTCCCTAAGTCTTGTAAGTAAAGCCTGACGAACCTTCCAACATGGACCAATGACGGGGCGACGACTTACCCCTTCCAACGACAGGTTCTGGCCCCTAACATTTCCGCTAAAGCTCATGTTGAGATTCAAGCTTAAACTGAATCTTACATTACTCGAACTGGAAACTGTTCTACCCCGGACCGTAGTTGAACTAGTTTGACGAGCTGGCGCACGAACTGTGGGCTCCTGAACTGAGACGCTGTGGCGGGCCATGGCAACAGAAGTCGGAGTACGTGCCAGCGAGGTCTGGCAGTATCGTGCCATCCTTTGTGTGCCATCTACTTGATTGCGACGGGTTGATGACATCCACGTAGACTGGACTATACCATTGCGGCTGCTGTTTGATAGTGGTACGTTTCGCGGTCGCGTAGAGTCATAGCTGTCTTCTTCCGAAGAGCTGTATTCCGAGTCTTCTTCAGAGTCCTCCGATTCCTCCGATTCTTCTTCGTCACCAGAGGTCTCCACATACTCTTCATCGGATAGTTCGATGATTTCGAGGTCACTGGATTCATCTCGTTGATGCAGCGATCGCGAAGGGGCGGTTGTCTCAGTTGGCGGCAAGGGGTCTGATTCGAGGGCATGCTGTACCCTGCCTTTTCGGACCTGGCTGGCTCGATGTTCCTGTGCGGTCTGCACCTGTGACTCTGCGCCTGACTGATGGTTGGACCGAGACGCCTTTTTCTGCGTATTTGCGGAGGCCATGATGAACCTTTGGTGTAAGATGGAATGCCGCAAAGAGGTCGCAATGCTTATGGCCCTCTGGGAAAGAGTTGAGGGAAGAAAGGTATCATTTCCAGATAGCTGGTTCGATTTCTTGTCCAAACTCGGTTCTCTTTCCAGGATTGAGCGTCATCATGGAATGGTGGGCGGCTCACATGGCGACCACATTGGGTGTTATTATCCCCGCCGAGGCGAAACCAGGTTTATCGAAGCCGCATCCTTGTTCGGTGACGTTGCCCACTCGGTCAGATGGCTATCGGGTATTCTGACACCCGACTTCCCGTCTTTCTAGTTGGTTATAGTCTGTACCAAACCTGAAGCTAAAGTCCAGCCTTGATGATAGATTACCGGTCCCAAACCTATTGGCGAGGTTTTGGTGCTTCCACCAACGAGCGGGTACCCATGTAAGGGAGTTGCTACACTCCACAAAGGCAGGCGGAAGAGCCATTGTATACGAATAAAGGAGATGAGAAGACAACGGAGACTAATGCATGCCAGTTGTCGGCCGGCAAAACGAGCTATCTACCTATATGCCTAAGTATGCGGTTCTCTCACTGCAGTCACAGTCATGTCCACTCGACTGGTGCGGTCTTCCAATCGTTCACCCTAGTTGGTTTCCATCTCAAGCAAGGGAATGTTTGACTCAGAACCTCAGGATAGTCTATCATAAAAGGGGAAACTGAAGTTCGGCTCTGATAGTGAGCTACTGAATCCAATGCTATACGGGTTTCCATCAACAAGCCAGCAAGCATGCATGAAACTACCCAGCTACTCCACCCTCTGGGGCCCGAGTATAACCTACCAGGTTTTTGAGTGTTCAGTCGTGGCCCCCTTGTGCGTGCTTTGTCACTGTATAGGAGTTATATTTCCTTATGCAAAGTTGGTGAGAGAGAACTTCCCGCTACTCATGACTAGATACTGGTTGTGAGTGTAGATCCGCAAGTTATATAACATGCTCGATCCTGCTAGACTGTACCCTCAACTTGACAACAGACTCAACTTTATGCCTTCACTACTACACACCTATCTGTAACACAGCAACCATGGCAATTGTTAGTAGCCCTCAGCCGACGATTGGTCTCTTGTCCGTTGGTGACATGGGCGCCGGGATTGCGAGGCTTCTCGTTGGGCACGATTACAGCGTGGTTTCCAATTGCACAGGCCGAAGGTATGCTCATCAAGTCCAGCATAGGCCTCAAGAAGTTACTGATTCATCACCAGTCAAGACACCCTCGACCGCGCTCGTGATGCCAATGTCAAGCTGCTGGCCTCCGACGTCGAACTTGTGCAACAAAGCTCAGTCATCCTCTCCGTCGTACCGCCTCGCGACGCCGAGGCCACAGCTCGTCGTGTTATAGACGCCTTAAAGAAGTCAAAAGAGAGGATGAGCTCTACTTTATTGACCTAAACGCCCTTGCACCTTCAACGTGCAAGAGTATCGCGGCTGCCTTCACCGAGGCCAAGGTCCCGGTCCGGTTTGTCGATGCCACTATCCTGGGGCCTCCCCCACGACTGAAGTCGTCGTCCGAAGCCAGCGGAAACCTGGTAGCTGCTCAGGACGCTCATCCCGACTGGGAGCGTCCTCGAATCCCCATGTCTGGACCAGACTTTCTCTCGCTGCTTTCCTTCGGGGACCATTTCATCTCGACACTCAACCTTATTCCCGTCTCTCCCAATATTGGCGCAGCCAGCGGCCTCAAGATGTGTTTCGCAGCCATGGCCAAAGGCTTCACCGCCATCGCGACCCAGACGTTTTCAACAGCACAGAGTCTGGGCATTGGCGACGCATACCGCGACGAGCTTACGGTGGGCTTGCCGACTCACCTGGCGTTCGCGGAGAAGGGCGTGCCGGGTATACCACCCAAGGCGTACCGCTGGGTGCGGGAGATGGAGGAGATTGCGTTGACGATGAGTGAGGAGGGAGGCTGGAGCCCGAGAATGTTCCTTGGCGCTGCAGATATCTATAGGGCCGTGGCAGATGACGAGGTACTGGGAATTGAGAAGATTGGGAAGAGGGAAAGGGGGACGACGCTAGGAGACCTTGCGGCCGTCATGGCAGATGGCCTGGAGAAGAAGAAAGACAAGTCCAAGACGGCATAGATTAATCGATAGAAGATTCGACAACCATGTGAGACTATTTACTCAACAGAAGTCTCGAAAGTGCAACGTTATAGATGTGAAATATTGGTACATGGAGCATTACATCGTGACCGGATGTGTGAAAACAGGCGAGGGCGTTTCATGCCAGCCGTCACTTGCCGTCGACAAAGATACGCGAGTGCGGAACGTTGAGCTTCCAATGCTCGTTGAAGCCTGGTACCGCTGGACCAGCATCTTGATTCTCTGAGGAGACGACGAAGATTCCTTCGTTGGAAAGGGCGCCAAAGTGGCTGTTAATCACCACCATATCAGTTTGCGACGGCTGAGTGTCTTGGTCAGCCTTGGGAGCAGCGGCCGTGCCAAAAACGATGCTCGATGACAGGGAAATGTCACTTGGCCCACCAGCAGTAGATGCCCCTGGCGACGTAAAGAACTGGATCGTGGAGCCCACAGGCACGTAGTTGCCGCCCTCCATGGCTTGCATGAATCGCTGCATTTCTTCTTCCTCCGACAAGGAGAAATGGGCCGTCTGAGGATCTAGGGATAGGAGACCCTTCTTTGCGCCCCAGCCACCGCCTCCGCTCACTGGATGTGTCAGTCACCTAGGCCGGTAAGGGGGAGGAATGACTCACGAATTTGATACAAACGACCGCCTTGTCCGTAAAGACGATGCAGATGGCTACACGTTGATCTCATAAGTGCCGTAATGTCTTGACTTTCATCGAAAGTCGCCTCTGGGTTGGCGTCGACCATGTCGGAGGAGCTGGCGCTGGTCTGTGGGAATGTTGGAGGTGTGATCATTGCCCACACGCCCATGGGTGACTGCGCTAGGGCTGACCTCCTCTTGAATAGCTCATCGACAGCAGGCTCGAGTTCCATAGAGGCAGGCACTGAATCATCGTTGACGGTAACCCGGCGGACGATGTTGCCAAAGCTCTCAGTCACAGTCCGAGGGTGTGTAAGGGGAACTAGAGGGGCCCAGAGGCCGAGCTCAGTTACAGACTGCGGGCGGTTTCTTAGAGGTATTGTGATGTTCTGCCAACGCTTCTCAGACCTTTCCACCAGACGTGGCGACCCTTGCGTCAGATCGAACCGACTGGCAAGCAGAGTTGATGTTCGGTGGTTCAGAAAAGTGGTGTTCGCCAGAGGAATGGTCAAGTGAGGGCTTCCAAGCTCAAAGCTCAGAGCGGCAACCTTGTCAGCGTCCTCAACTGACTTCTTGGTTTCTGGTGCCCAGAGCTCTGGGAGAAGCGCGTCGAGCCGGCCACGCAAGACAGATAGACCATGGACAGGTTCCTTCCGAGGCAGCTGAGGGGCGACATGGTCGACGATCGCGCCCAGGATATGAAACTGGCTCATTTTTCCCGATCCCGACATGAGCTCGACAAATGGTTTGAGAAAGGAGTCATCCTCAAGGTATTTGCCGTATTGCGGCGTCACGAGGATGATGGCTGCATCATGTTGCTCTGGGTTGGCCAATTCCACCTTACTCTTGATCTGACTCAGGAGGGACAAGAGATCCTGTTGCCAAGTCAGATACATTTTCATCCGGCCATTGCAAGCTGCACAAGTACCTGATGTCTGGAACCCAGCTCAACTGAAAACGCGACTGAACTGCCATTACTCGTCGAGAACGATCTTGGTAAGCTACTGACACAGCTTCTTTGCCAGCTTGTTTGGGCACGCCATGCCAAGCGAAAGGCCATGACACCAGATGAACGCCGACTTAAACGCCTATGTGAAAATCGAGGTAGAAGATGAGCGAATGGTTCAATCCATCGAGGGAAAGAAACTGGTGACGTTGCTCACGTTCGGCGACCATGAATGAGTTTATCGAGACCAGCTCCAAGTTTAAAGTGGAGCGATCGGCTTGCAGGCTACAAAGTACCTTACTCTGTGTGGCTGCTGCAACTGAGCCTGCGACCCTTGCACCGCCACAGACGCAAGTGCCCCTCATCCCATCCCACCATGAGTCGAAAGGCGTGACTCAAAATTGTAGCTGAACCGAACGCCGCAGCGAGACTCCAGACTCGAGTCACTCTGCTTCACTATTTCAAGTCAATTACCGGTGTAGGACAGAGCCTGAAGCCCGTCATCCGTGGGCTTCATCCTGAATATCTCCGGCACAACGTTTAGACTCGCGGTTCGAGCACTCCGGGTGCGATCTGCTTCCCCAAGACGACCCTTAACAACCACGCGAGTTACCATGGCGACCAACAGTGGACGAGGAAACCCGAGTAAGGCGCACAAGGTCGATGTGTGTATGCAAACAATACAGGATAGACTGGCTGACCTCATTGTGCTCGTAAATAGTCGGCGCAAGCGAGGGCCTCGACGACATTGCCCACACTCCCCCCGCCGTTTCGGCCGACGTTAAGAAAGAGATCTCAAGGACGGCTCCCGACGCAACGGGAGTCCATGCCTCTGGCCCCGATGCCGGTGCGGCGCCCGCCGAGGGTGGCGCTCCCAAGGTGAAGACGGAGAAGGAGTGTACGTGCTCACAACCATGTTCCCAAGGCAGATCAAGTGCACCATCTGACGATAGCCATTAGTGGAGAAGGAGCGCAAGAAGGCTGAGAAGCAGGCAAAGTTCGAGGCCAAGAAGGCAAAGGTCGCGCAGACTGCCCCCAAGCCCGCCAAGGAGAAGAAGCCCAAGGAGAAGAAGGTCGAGGAGGAGCCTCTTCCCCAGTACGTCGAGGACACCCCCGAGGGCGAGAAGAAGCGCATCCGATCATTCGAGGACCCCCACTTCAAGGCATACGACCCCATTGCCGTCGAGTCGGCCTGGTACAGCTGGTGGGAGAAGGAGGGCTTCTTCAAGCCCGAGTTCAAGCCCGATGGTAGCGTCAAGGACGAGGGCAGCTTCGTCATTGTCCACCCTCCCCCCAACGTCACTGGTGCTCTGCACATGGGCCACGCCCTGGGCGACTCGCTGCAGGACGTCATGATCCGATGGAACCGAATGCAGGGCAAGACTACCCTTTGGCTTCCGGGATGTGATCACGCTGGCATCTCGACCCAGAGCGTTGTCGAGAACATGCTATGGAGGCGTGAGGGCAAGACCCGCCACGATCTTGGTCGAACCAAGTTTGTCGAAACCGTCTGGAAGTGGAAGGAAGAGTATCACAAGCGCATCAACAAGGCCTTGACGAGTATGGGAGGCTCCTTCGATTGGAGCCGAGAGGGTACGTTTGGATTCCCACGCATCTTAGAGGTCCCCAGTATGCTAATATTGAATGAACAGCCTTCACCATGGATGCTAACCTCTCTGCCGCCGTCACCGAGACCTGGGTCAAGCTCCACGAGGAGGGTATTATCTACCGTGCCAACCGTCTCGTGAACTGGTGCACCAAGCTCAACACTGCGCTCTCCAACCTCGAGGTTGTCAACAAGGAGCTCAACGGACGCACCCTTCTCGATGTCCCCGGCTACGACAAGAAGGTCGAGTTCGGTATCATTGTCCACTTCAAGTACCCCGTTGAGGGATCCGAGGAGACCATCGAGGTGGCCACTACTCGTATCGAGACCATGCTGGGCGATACCGGTATTGCTGTCCACCCCAGCGACGAGCGATACAAGCACCTCGTCGGCAAGACGGCCCTCCACCCCTTTATCGAGGGTCGCAAGCTTCCCATCATTGCCGACGAGTACGTCGACATGGAATTCGGAACCGGCGCCGTCAAGCTGACCCCTGCCCATGATCCCAACGATTTCAACCTGGGCCAGAAGCACAAGCTTGAGTTCATCAACATCCTAACCGATGACGGTCTGATGAATGAGAATGCCGGCCCCTACAAGGGTCAGAAGAGATTCGATGTCCGATACTCTATTCAAGATGACCTCAAGGCCAAGGGCCTGTACGTCGACAAGAAGGACAACGCCATGAAGGTTCCCATGTGCGAGAAGTCCAAGGACATCATCGAGCCAATCATGAAGCCCCAGTGGTGGGTTCGCACCAAGGAGCTCGCTGAGCCGGCCCTCAAGGCTGTCCGGGATGGGTCCATCAAGATCCGACCCGAGTCGGCTGAGAAGAGCTACTACCGCTGGCTCGAGGACATCAACGACTGGTGCATCAGCCGACAGCTCTGGTGGGGTCACCAGTGCCCCGTCTATTTCGCGAAGATTGAGGGAGGCTCGGACATCCCAGAGGACAAGCTCTGGTTTGCTGGCAGGACGGAGCAGGAGGCCGAGGAGAAGGCCAAGGCCGCTCTCCCTGGCAAGAAGTTTACCCTTGAGCGAGATGAGGACGTACTTGACAGTAAGTTGTGAATTGATGATAAGACACTTTCAGGAGTTGGCGGCTAACCACGACACGCAGCTTGGTTCTCGTCCGGTCTCTGGCCCTTCAGCACCCTGGGCTGGCCCAACCAGACTCACGACTTCGAGAAGCTGTTCCCCACGTCGGTTCTCGAGACTGGTTGGGACATCCTGTTCTTCTGGATTGCCAGAATGATCATGCTCAGTCTGAGGATGACGGGCAAGATTCCTTTCAAGGAGGTCTACTGCCACAGTCTTGTCCGCGATTCCGAGGGCAGGAAGATGAGCAAGAGTCTCGGCAACGTCGTCGATCCCCTCGATGTCATTTCGGGCATCAAGCTGACTGACCTTCACGATAAGCTCTCTCAGGGTAACCTGCACCCTAGTGAGGTGCAGAAGGCCACCAAATACCAGAAAACGGCATTCCCCGACGGCATTCCTCAGTGCGGTGCCGATGCTCTGCGCTTCACCATGATCAATGCTACCACTGGCGGCGGCGATATCAACCTCGACGTCAAGATGTAAGTTGCACTCCATGTTCTGTTTTCCCGCGTATAACTAACTTGGCATCGCGTAGCATCCACGGATACCGCAAGTTCTGTAACAAGATTGTAAGTGGAAGAAGCCTTGATCAAAAGCCTACCCACTAATTAGACATCCAGTTCCAAGCGACCAAGTACGTGTTGGGCAGTCTTCCCAGCGACTTCGTCCCTGCCAAGTCTGGCATTGCCCGAGGCAAGACGCTGGCGGAGCGCTGGATTCTGCACAAGATGAACAGCGCTGCCAAGGACATCAACAATGCCCTGGCAGAGCGCGAGTTCTCCAAGTCCACCCTTCTCGTCTACCGCTACTGGTACAACGAGCTGTGTGATGTCTACATTGAGAACTCCAAGGCCATCATCCGCGACGGTACTGAGGAGGAGCGCAACTCGGCCATTCAGACTCTGTACACTGCCCTTGAGGCGGCCCTGACCATGATCCACCCTTTCATGCCGTACATCACCGAGGAGATGTGGCAGCGAATGCCTCGACGCCCCGACGACAAGACCAAGTCCATCATGATTGCCAAGTACCCCACCTACACGGAGGAGCTCGACGACCCCAAGTCCGAAGCTGCTTACGAGCTTGTCCTCGGCTGCGTCAAGGCCGCCAGATCTCTCATGGCCGAATACGCGCTCAAGGATGAAGTGAACAGTGAGTAGCTACTCCGGACCAGCGACTTGATGGTGAAAGGAATGTCTACTAACTCGTATTTTCCTCATAGTTATCATCCAGGCGTACAACGAGACGTCGCTGGCCACTTGCAACGAGCAGGTTGCCTCTATCAAGACGCTGAGCGGCAAGGGCATCAAGGGCGTCGAGATTCTCAGCCCCGACGCTGCACGACCCGCCGGCTGCGTCGCCTACCCCGTCTCCACCGAGGCTGCCGTCTTTGTCCATGTCAAGGGCCGTGTCGACCTGGACGCTGAGATTGCCAAGGCGCAGAAGAAGCTTGACAGGGCCAAGGGCAACATCCAGAAGCAGGAGAAGATCCTCAACGACCCTGCCTACGTCGAGAAGGTTTCGGATGCCGTGCGGGAGACGGACCAGAAGAGGCTGGCCGATGCCAAGCAGGAGCTGAGCAGCTTCGAGGAGACGATCAAGCAGTTTGAGCAGCTGAAGCTGGAGTAAGGCCGCGCATACAAGCTGGCGTTGCCTTAGGTTTGCACAGCTGTGTGGTGGATTTTCATGATGGCATGTCGGGTTGAATGAATTTCAACCTAGAGAGAAAGGGAAACCCAAAAGGAGACTGGATGAATACACGCCATTGTAGTTTGAAAAAATGAATCCTGTTGATGATGTGACCCTCTTTCGCTTTCGGGTAGAATTACATACAAAGTGATGCCTTCAAATACGGCACAAGTACAGATCGGGAACGTCGTTAACATACTACCGTCCACCGCCACCAAATCCGCCGCCACCTCCACCTCCAGGTTTGCCAGGGCCGTCTTCCTTGTCTCTTCGTGCACCACCCCTGACAGGCTTCGACTGCGCAGCCTCGTGCCGCTTGAGCTCATCCGGCACCTTTGAGATGGAGCTCTTGCTGAGGATCTGCTTCAGATCGTACAGGACATCATTATCCTCGGGACCCAGGAACGTGATGGCAACACCACTCTTGCCGGCACGACCTGTTCGACCGATACGATGGGTGTAGCTCTCAATATTGGTGGCCATGTTGAAGTTGACGACGAGGGACACGTCGGGCACGTCGATACCTCGGCCGGCCAGATCGGTGGCGACCAGCACCTGGGTATGGCCGGCTCGCACCGAGGCGAGGGCGGCCTCTCGCTGCTCCTGCGTCTTGGAGCCGTGGAGCGTGACGGTGCTCCAGCCCATGTGCTTGATGTCGCGGGCGACGGCGTCGCAGTTGCGCTTGATGTTGACGAAGACGATGATGGGCGGCGCAAAGGCGTTGGACGCCAGGATCTCCTGCAGGCGCTTCTTGCGGCGGTCCTCGCCGGGGATGAACTCGACGCGCTGCTCGACCGTGTCGACGGCCTCGCCGGCGTTTCCGATGGTGACAATGGCCGGGCGGCGCAGGTACTTTTTGGCGATGCGCTCAACCAGCGGCGGCATCGTGGCCGTGTACATCATGGTCTGGCGGTAGCGGTCGCGGCCACCAAGGTAGCGCTGCATCATCTGCGCATTCTCGGCGTCGTCGGTGTCGGGCTTCTCGTTGGTCACGGGCAGCGCGTCGAGGATCTTGTTGACCGACTCCTCGAAGCCGAGATCGATCATGCGGTCGGCCTCATCCATGATGATGTAGCAGCACTGCGACAGCACCAGCAGCCGCCGCTCGATGCAGTCCACCAGACGGCCCGGCGTGGCGACGACAATCTCGGCGCCGTTGCGGAGCGCAAACGCCTGCTCCTCGAGCGAGTGGCCACCCACGATGCTCACGCAGCGGAAGCCAAGCGGGTCGGCGAACTTGCGAGCCTCGGACTCAATCTGCTGGACCAGCTCACGCGTTGGCGCAATGATGAGCGCGTAGGGACCGTCGTTCTTGTTGACCTCATCCAGGGGCGGCAGGTCAGAGATGTAGACGAGCAGCGGCAGCAGGAAAGCCGCCGTCTTTCCGGAACCCGTCACAGCAACGCCGATGAGATCGCGAGCCTGCTGCGCAATGGGAATAGCGGCGCGCTGAATGGCCGACGGCTCCTTGTAGCCGACCCGGTCGACAATGTCGAGCAGCCGCCGCGGCAGGCCCGACTCTTCCCAGCTGCGCATGGGGTTGGGGATGCTGCCGCCCTTTGTCGCGATGCCAAAGTCCTCCTTGAAGATGCGCCAGTCGCGCTCGCGCATCTCGGTGAGTGCCTTTTCCGACCAGTGCTTGCCCAGCCCCGTGCGGTTGGCCCGCTGCCTCGCCTTGTCTCGCGCCCGGTAAAAGTCCTCCATGATGCCCTTTGCGCGCTCCCTGCCGTTCTCTCGGTCTCGCTGCTCAACCATGCGCGCGCGTTTCCGTGCCCGCTCCTCTGCCTCGGCGTCAAACTCGCCGCCGACACTGGCGAGAGAGCCGCCCCGGTTCGTGCTCTGTGCCGTGTATAGGGGGTCGTTGTCCAGTGTTGTGTCTTCGTCTGCGTCCCACTCAAAGTTGAACTTGCGCTCCGTCGTGCGCATGCGCTTCTTCTTGGCTGAAAAGTTGGACTGCTGGTTGACTTCGGGGCCGAGGTAGCGCGATCGCAGGAGGGACGCCTCGATATCTTCAGCGGAGCGCTTCTCAGCAGCCGCCTTCTCTGCCTTCTTCGCATCGCGGGTCTCACGACTATCTCGTCCTCGCCCGTTGGTTTGGTTCATGGCCCTCGGGCCTGTAGGCACTCTGCTCGAATCGTCGTACCGTCCATTAGTGGTGGTTGTCGTGCCGTTCATCCCAGACGCCCACTTCCTCTCGTCCTCGCGCCGTCGTTGGACATCCTCGTCGGCCTTGCGCTTCTTCTCGTCCTCTTCCTTCTTGGCCTTTTCGGCGGCGAGTCGCTCTCGTTCGGCTTTGGGGATGAACCTAGGCTTTGCTGCGGCGGCGTCTGCGGCCTTCTTCTTGCGAAGGATCTCTTCAATGTCAAGCGGCATAGCGGCCGAAGAAGCAGGAAACTGAAGTGATTAAGACCAACAACTGTATGACAAGGCCACTGTTAGAAATGAGGAACTTGGCGTCGTATTTTGGAGCAACGCCACTTATTGCACAAAAGTTACGATGTAAAGCAGGCTACAGCTGCTGAAGCCGTCGGCAAGGCTGACAGAGCGTTGATCTGAGGTTAGGGTGGCTGACCAATCAGCGCCCACGATGCTTAGCAGACTCTCCCGCCTTAGCAAAAATTCGAGGCCACAGCCTCGTCAATCGTAACCGTAGCTCTCGAACCGACCATACGCACCGACGAAGACGACGACGCCGACGACGAACAACGAGCGATTGTCCGGCCACGGAGTCCCCCCAACAAACGCACCATGGCCTCCGCATCGCACTACATCCAGCTCGCCAAGTCGCTGCCGGCGCCGCTGCAGCGCTTCCTGGCTCGCTGGCCGCCGGCCGCCATATTGCCCGAGGGCACCCCCAAGACGCGCTACCAGGAGGAACGCCCCAACCCATTCCGATCCGTCAAGCATGCCGCAACGGGCAAGTGGCAGGACCCCGTATACTCTCAGAGGCGACAGGCCGAGCTGGTCAAGATGGCCCGCGAGCACGGCATCGAGGAGCTGCTGCCCGAGACGAGGAAGGGCACCGAGACCAGGCTGGCCCACCGCGTCGAGCACGGCTTGAGAGTCAAGGGAACCGGTGTGGGACAGAAGGTCAAGGGCCACATTCACGAGAGACACATGATTGCAAAGTATGTCCCCGTCGTTGTTGCGTGGACGCTGGCATGGATGTGGACACGGGCTAACCGCGTGACAGGATGGAGGAGAGGAGAAAGGCCATGCTGGAGATGCCCAAGCTCATCCGGGCCTGGAAGAGGGTATGTCTTTGCAGCGCAGATGCGATTTCCACACTCAACTTTGATGCTAATCTACAATACAGACCGGCAAGAAGAACTGGACCAAGTTCCCGAAATAAAAGACGAGCGGCGAGCCGAGGTGATATCCTGCGTTGGTTGGAAACGCATGTACATGTACCGTGTAATTCTACCTGTCTACCTTACCTACCTACCTTGTCATATATGCAAAAGAAAAGGCCCATTTACGATCAACTCTTCCCGCTACACCATCAGTTTTCATTGCCAGCGTTGACTGAAATGCTCTAGACACCCTCTCCCTCAGAGTGCAGTCACGTGATATCAGACTTGCCAAAGATGTGGGTTTTCACTCTTGATCATGGGCCTCATTAGTCCAATATCGCCTGCCTTCTCTTGTAAAGCGACCAGTCCTTGGTTCAGTTCCTTGGAGGCAATGGAGACTTCACAGCCCTTTTCTCCCGCTACGGAAGAAGCAACGCATTATCAGGTGCTCAACCTCACCCCCGTGCTGCTCGATACCCAGCACGACCCCATGCCTCTCATCAAGCGGGCATACCACCGCGCGCTTCTTCGCAACCACCCGGACAAGGCCGCCTCATCGCCAGTCTTCACCATCGATCAAATCACAGCCGCCCTCACCGCGCTCTCCAGCCCGTCATCGCGCGCTGCCTATGACACCGCTCTCCGCGTCTCTCGTCCAAACTCATCTTCACTCTTCTCCGGCGCCACCTTTCAGACGGGCGTTGAAACCGTCGACCTCGATGACCTCCCTTATGACGAGGTCGAAGAGTGCTGGTTTCGTCCCTGCCGCTGCGGAAACGACCGCAGCTACCAGTTTCACGAGGCCGACCTGGAGGAAGTTAGCGACGAGGGCGAACTAGTCGTCGGGTGTCTGGATTGTAGTCTGTGGTTGAGGGTCCACTTCGCTGTTCTCGAGGATGGAGACGATCAGGAACTAAAGACAACTACCGCAGAAAAAAGCTGACATACAACTTAGACACGTTCCCCCCAAAGTGACCCTTGCTCCATTTGCCTTCGCTGCGAGTGATTCCAACAACTGTAGGCACAATACAGCCAGCTCATATCCAGGAAATCAAAACGCGTCAGCCTATAGTCTCAGTAGAAACACGACTATCTCCGCTCACACCACGCGAGGCAAGCATGTTGTGCGATCCATCATTGATGGGGTAATTGTGTCGTGTATTTGAAAAGCAATTTTGATATTTTTATTTGTCCAGACGGTCACGCATTAGAGTCTAATAGCAGAAGCTCCAAAATGGTCTTCATCCTCCTTGCCAATTCGTTCAGGGGTAATGTCAAACCCTCCTTGGTGATTGTACGCACCGAATCGAGGTCGAAGAACTTCATCAATAAAACGAGGTCTTTCCGTCCACTCCTTTGCACCAGTCCACCCACCACTTGTATTGAGCCTTCATGTTTTTCGTCAAGTTTACTCGGCAGCCTTGGGCTCCTCGGAAGCAGCAGGCTCAGGGGCGGCGGCGGCGGCCTCCTCCTTGGGGGCCTCAGTCTGGCCAGCGGCAGAGGTCTCGGCCTCGGAAGAGGTCCAGAGGGTCTGGAAAGGTGTTAGCGGTGAATACAGAGCAAGACATGATACGGTGCATGTTGAAGATATGACATACAAGGTTGTCGCGGAGGAGCTGCATGATGAGGGTGGAGTCCTTGTAGCTCTCCTCGCTCAGGGTGTCGAGCTCTGTGGTCCAGGGTTAGCCTCGATATTCCTAGGCGCAGGACCAAAATCTGTAGCAGGGCAGACATACCGGCAATGGCATCATCGAAGGCCTGCTTGGCAAGGTGGCAAGCCTGGTCGGGGGCGTTGAGAATCTCGTAGTAGAAGACGGAGAAGTTCAGGGCAAGACCCAGGCGGATGGGGTGGGTGGGAGGCAGCTCAGTCTGGGCAACCTCGGTAGCAGCCTTGTAGGCCTCGAGGGACTGGTCGGCAGACTCCTTGCGGCGGTCTCCGATGGCGAACTCGGCGAGGTAACGGTGGTAGTCACCCTTCCTATGGAGCTGGGTCAGCAGCCTTTGCGGAATGCAGCGCGGGGCTTACACATACATCTTGTGGTAGAAGACCTTGGACTCGCCAGTGGCGGCGTTGGGGATCAGGGCCTCGTCGAGGACATCGAGGACATCCTGGCAAACGCGCTCGAGCTCGAGCTCGATCTTGCTGCGGTACTCCTTGATGGTGGGGACGTGCTTGTCGGTGCCCTTGGACTCCTCCTTCTGCTCGATCGAGGAGATGATGCGCCACGAGGCACGGCGGGTACCAACAACGTTCTTGTAGGCAACGCTGAGCAGGTTTCGCTCGTCGACAGTGAGCTCACCGCCAAGCTTGGCAACCTCCTTCATGTAAGTGACCATCTCATCGTAACGCTCGGCCTGCTCGCAGAGGCGGGCGAGGAAGGTCTTGCTGTTGTTTTGTAAACTGCGTCAGCGAGGATGCACTTGGTGGGGTCATTGCTGTCGAGCACAGGGTGGCAGGACGAGGCCACCATGAGGGCCAGAAATAGGGGTGCTGGGGAGGACAAACCTTTCACGCTGTGGTGAGGATAAGAGTCAGCGGATCTACTCGAGCAGAACAGAATGTGGGAACAGATGGGCGAGACAGGGAAAGTTGGCAGCAACGGCGGTCAGGTAAGGAGGGAAGATGGGGACAACAAGGACAGTGTAGGGCAAAAGGACGCAGGGCCCAGGCATCGCGGGGGTCTGTGATGGGAGAGGGATGCCGAGCAAGCAAGAAGGATGCGACAGTAGTGATGCCGGCCATGATGCCCCGACACGATCTCCAGGTCATGATGGTGTCGGGACACAACAAAAGATCGCGGAGCGCAGCAGGGTGATTGGGCTCTGAAAAGGGCGGCAGAATGGGTGGGAGCGGGGAGGGGCTTACCTCGGTGGCCATTTTATCGGAGGGATGGGATGGGAAATGGATTGTTGGATAGATTTGGGGAAGAAGAGAGAGTCGGGAGACCTAGATCAGGAAGGGGAGAGGGGCGCAAAAATTCGCGGGAGTTGAGAGACGGGTTTGTGGTGGAAGTGGTATGTAGATGAGAGAGGGATGAGATGGGATGAGATGAGATGGAGGTGATGGGATGCGAGACGTGAAAGTGGGAAGTGGGAACGGGCGTGTGCGAGCACGCCGAGCAGAGCAGGTGTGGCAGTACAGCTTGTGGCACGGTACTGCACTGGTGGCACTGGCGGCACAGGCTGGGCTGGGCTGGGCTGGGGGGGCAATTGGGAGGCCGTGGAGGGAGAGGGAGAGGGAGAGGGAGAGGGAGAGGGAGAGGGAGAGAAGAGGAGAGGAGAGTAAAGGCGAGGTACCTTTTACCTCTGGTAGCAAGGTATGGGGCAGGTAGAGGGTACCTGGGAGGACCTGTGGAGCTCTACGGGTGCTGGAGGAGTGCGCTGTAAGCCTGGAAGCTGCCTAGGAAGCTGCCTGGGAGTCCGGGAGTGAGCAAGGCGGGCAGGTAGGAAGCTGGCCCAGCTGGAGCTGGAGATGGAGACGGGATGGAGCTGGAGCTGGGGCTGGAGCTGGAGCTGGGATGGATCCAAGGGCTGGCGGCGGCAGGCCAGGCATTGAGAAGGAGGCGCACAGGCGTCATATGGACTGCCCGCCTCATTGTGCCTTCCTCCGTACCATGCTATGCTACGCCACAGCAAGACACCTACCTAAGGTACCTAGGTAGGTACCTAGGTACATCACGTCCCGGGTACCTTTTCTGCTGGCAGTTAGGTGCCACGACTTCTGCGCCCGCCCCTCTGCCAATCTACCATAAGTACGGATTACTACAGTATGTACTGTAATGCTATGGGGTTTTGCAATTCTACGGTCGATTACTTGGGGGTTCTCTTGGGCTAGTCGATCATTACAGTACAAGCAGTACTCCATGTGCAGTACAGATTGCAGTACTGTACATTAAGGTAGGCTCCCGTAGGAGGCGGCCCCTCCTTGCCTCCCAAGTGCTCACCACTACCACCGCCAATTGCTACAGTCACAACAACAAAAACAAAAAACAACAAATGGTGAGGGGCAAACGGGGATCCCCGCGCGCCAGACTAGTCGAGGCAGGCAAGCAGGCAGGCAACCTTGGGCCGCGAGCACCAGCAGAACTTGCACCCTAAGCGCCGTGCAGGAAGAAAATAGGGAGAAACTTGAGAGCCCAAACAAGTAAGAAAAACAAAGGAGAAAAGAGGGCCTCCAAGAATGCTCCCATGTGCCACAGAGCCCAATCTTACAGTACCATTACCAGCAAGCCTCTCTACAGCACATACCTACCTTAGGTAGGTACCTACCTAGTAGGTGGCAAGGACCTCATTACAATTCAGATTTGTATGGAGCATCTTTTACCGACTTATTAGGGGTCCAGATAACCAACCCCTCTGCTGGCGCGCGTGAGCAGCAGAGTGGGACTCATTCCCGTCGCCTTCACCCGCAACGACTCGACAACCCTGCTTGCGGCTCGCTATCCGGAGCCAACTTGTGATGATGGCCTGGGCTGATAAGCGTCCCTGCTGCTGGCCACAGTACAGCATCTATCTTCCAGGCAGTCGAGGCAGTCAATCACAGCAACAGGGACATCCTATCCTGGCAGCACGCTGCTCGCTGCTCGCTGCATTCTGCACTCGACGTTGGCTCTTTGCTGAATGGCAGGCCAGGTCGACGCTGTGTGGATGGCCTCAAGATACAGAAATTATGAGGAGCAATCGCCTCTCATCCATGGATCCCAAGTGCAGAAAACACCTCCCGTAGCTTAGCTGCTAAAGGCGCCCTAGGCCGGCCCCCAACCGCCCAACCGCCCGGGTTCTGCGGGCTCTAGGCGAGCGAGCCATTTGATCTGCCTGCGGTACCGTCTACCTCTGGCTACCTCAAAGAGCAAGTACCACAGTACAGATCATGTACCCCCTACATTACTGTACTTTGTACCGCTGCACAAGTGGGGTTTCCCTTCTTCCACCTTCTCTTCGGCCAGGCTCTTCGGCCAGGCGTCTATCCTTCCATCACCTTCACTTCCCCTCCACTGGATCCGCGCCACATGCTTCAGGTACGTACCCTCCCCGTGCCCTCCCAGTCCCCGTTGTCCATTTCATTCGTCAGCCGACTCCTTGCAGAGACGTGAGAGCCTCGCTCCCATGGCCACTCACAACACGCTTTCGGTACCCATGTGACGCTGGCCTCATAGGAGGTCTGGTTCTGGACTCTGATTCTGGAGCATTGGAGCTCGAGTAACTGACTGATTGACTGACTGGTCGCTCTGCCGCCGTCTCGGCCAATCAACCAGCGTGTGATCTGTCGCCGTCGGATATTGCCCTCCCCGAAACGGCATCACAACTCGTGCACACAAATAGCACCTCTCCAAGCGCTGCTGCCAACTTGGCATAAATTCCGCCTTGTCAGCCCGAGGATGATCTGCTCATTCCATCCCCTGTCCCATCCTCTTCTGGTTTGTTTCCGCCATACCCCTGCTGGTCTACTCCGTGCATACCATAGTATAGATGTAGGACTGGTTTGGAGTAATCTGTACGGAGTATTCTGCCCTCCCGTCGGCCGGGCCAGCCAGGTTTGGATGGCCAGATGTGTAGCATCTTTCTCGAAAAGGTCTGTCTATTTTCTCGTGCGATTTTGTCCCAGCCATGACTACAGTACGCTTTCAGGGCGGTGGAGATACAACTACGATCTACAATATGTGGATAGGCAGTCATCGGACGGGGACCACGGAGTATCGTCAGCCTAATGCAGATGTACATAGTCGTCGTTCCATCCCTCGTTCAGGAGCCATCTGTCTCTAGGCAGTCATTTCTGATCTCATTTGTGGATAGACTTTGGCCCTCCTGATTCTACGCTTGCCCCTCGCCATTGCGCTCAACCGCCAATTTTTGACAAAACAGACAATTATAACCATCTCAGCCATAGCAGGCTCTTTTTCCCATCATAGCTCATGTGACCTAAACAATCCTGGCTCCTGCCGTCCGCTCCAGTTAGCCGGGTCTCCCCCTGGTACGCAAAGACCCAATCTCCAGAAATAGTCGCGATGGGCAAAAAAGAGCTGCCAGAGCTTGAGAAACTCCCAGAAGTGGTCGTCAGCTCCGGCGGAACACTGTGAATCCCCGTCCCCTACGCAAATCTGCACGTCCCCCTCGGAAGGAGAGAGGTCTTCTTTGGAGATGAATATCTCCCCAGCATGGGATTTGTAACCCCATTCACCAAGGGGCAACAGGGGAACCGGGTCGTTCTTATGGGTTACTCGTCGGTATGCGCGATCCTCGGGCTTCTCCTCGTTGTCTAGGTGGAAGATTTCGTCCACGAACCTGGCAAACTGAGCATTGCCAACTCGCGGCTCCCCCAATGTCGTAACTACCACGTCTTCCCATTCCAACGAGACCTTGAGCTCCAGGGCAGCAAGACAGGCCACGGCCCCACCAAGACTGTGCCCGACAAGCTGGATCGGATAGGAAGGGTACTTTTGGCGTAGCAACTTGAGCTCCATGAGCACTAGGTCCCTAGTGCTCCTCCACGATTCGAGAAAGCCCATGTGCACAGTACAGTTGGTGCACTCATGCTTGGGCTTCTCTGGCTTCTCGCCACCGTGGTCAGGGGAGGGATAAGGGACATATCTCTGGGGCACAGTGCTGAGATCGATGACTGTATTGGTGATGCTGTAAGTGCCCCGAAAGGCCACAATGATGGCAGGGCGGTGGACGAAACCCTTCTCTTGGTCGTCGGAACCGTGATCGACGGCGATGTAGCCGCAGCTGTCGGCCAATAGAGGCCCCGTGTTCCAAGTCGTGACAAGAGAGAGGCTGGGGAACTCTTTGCAGCGGGATACGCATTCAAAGGGCTCCCTCACGCCCGAATTGCCGACGCAGTAGGCAATGTCGACGAGACGCGCAAGGCGTTCCAGCGATGCAAACAACGGCACCGATATCGCTTCGACTGCCGCTGGGCCTCCGCCTAGAGGTTGCTGAACGTCTGAATTCGCTAGGACAAGGGCAGCGAGGGGAAGATGGAGGGCGCAAAAGACCAACAGGTCCCACGCCCGGATGCGCCCCATGATGTCGTTTGCCCTCCGAGATGAAGGAGCATGGATCGGCTATCAAGACTCAGTTCGGAACAACCATGCTGCGATGTAGTAAGAAGCCGTGATGCAGGACGGGAGTGGTCCACGACACTCGATGCGGCGCGGCCGGCCACACGTTGTAGGAGAGGAGTTTGTTCGAGGATGCGAAAGCCGGTGTCTAATACATGGTTGCTGTGTGTCTGGAGTATTTAAACAATCGCCAATGTGATGTCTGGGACGTCTTCACCAGCGGCGGTCACATGAATTGACCAAAGCGCAGTTGGTCTCGTGCGAAGAAGGATCATTGATTGAGGTCATATGCCAGAGAGCGTGAGGCCAACCAGCCCGCCCAAGCTGTCCAGGTACGTACATCTGTTATGTTGAGTGGAAAGGCACTGCTTTCTCATTGGTCGAGAACGGGCCCATAAGACTGGCGCACTGCAAACTTGCTGTACCCCGGATTTTGGCAGTAGCCTCCAGATCTTGGTTACAGAGGTTCTATTCCATGGTATCATCGACGAATATCTAGAGAGGTCTTGCAACTTCTTTCTAGCCTCCAAACACGTCTTCTGTGCTCTTGCGTATTTGGCAAGAGGGCGTGGATCGACCATTTCATATGGTCGGCTGGATTGAAGCAAGCTTCCACCAGCGTCTACAGACTCCGTTCATCACTAACCGCCCCGCGAAGCCTATCCCTCACCAAATGCTAGCGCATCGGGCCATCCTTCTTGTCCAACAGTTCAATCACTGACCAGGTCGGCCAGGCTCCGGACCCAAAACAGGGTTGGCGCTCGTAAACTGAGTGTGGTAACTCGTCGAGTTGGTAGAGCATGCTCCTGTCGCGCCTGGACAATCGAGCCAGATTTGCACACTCCCAGATACTTCGAAGTCGGAGTTGCTGCATACAGCGGTTAGTAAAGTGTGGGGGGCCCTCGTACACGTCCGGGGAAAACTTACCCGTCAAGATCAGGGCAGACTTTCTGAATCATGGTGAGACGATTCATGCCGTCTGTCCAGATGAATTGAACAAAGGGGTTGTCGCACCCATAGCGGGGCGTTCCCCGTGAGGGAATGGACTTGGAGGATGAGTTGAAGTGGCAGGGCGTCGTCACTTTGGTAGTGTCGTCCTTGAACACGAAATCCATCGAGACAAGCTTCTTCTCCTTGGTCGATGCGCCACCAAAGTCTGCAATTCGATAGTCGTCGGGCATATTGCAGTTCCCTGACGCATCCGCTGCCTGGGCGGCCATGGCGGCGGGGATCTGATAAGCTCGTGCGGCCCAGGCGACGGGCAGGGCAGCCAAAGTAAGGAGTGGGAAGTGCATTGTGGGTAACTCAAGGCTTGAGAAAACGGGCCGTGTTTGTATCTTTATTGGGAAGATGGAGGCAAGTGTAAATGATGGGACGATGTGAATTGACGCTTGACAATTTGTCGAGCGAGAAAGTGTGAGGAGGTGCGAGGATGGCTCTTATAAGGGGATGTAGGTGATCGGCTACCAGCGTGGGAGCACAGTATGTAGGTATGTACTGGCGACGACGCTCCCTCAACAACGCGGATCCCTAACCTAGCGAAGCGCTTAGCTGAAGATCCCGACGCAGCACCAGGCAGCGTAAGGCTTCGACGCCAAGCCATGTTCTTCGTTTCCACTCTTTCTGACGATGCTTGTACGCAGATGCCAGGGCCGTTGCGGCGCACCCGCCCGCCATGGGCCGGGTTGTCGTTTCATGTTTCGTACCCGAGCCGGACATTTATGAGGACGGGCAGACGGGCAGTGAGTGCATGATGGGATGTGGAACAGGCAGCACATCGCCGGCCTCGTCTTCGCCAGCCATTGTCTGTTATGCTTGAACTTGAAACTTCCTTTTGGGTTGCCGCATGTGTCCGTTTGGGGCCTGTCATGGGTCACCATCAAGTCCGGCAACGCGCAAGCTGTGACACGCACGTCCTGCTCTGCCAACATCTAGATGACGCAGAGCCATCGTGTCCTGCAACTACAATGAGAAATGGCAGGACAGGCATTGGAAGGGCAATTTCCACCGAGCCGTGTGGACGACTGATTAATCAAGTATCGACAAACCCAAGACTTCATGGATCAACCATCGAAGGGAGAACAAGCATCACCGCGCAACTTGATATAGATTTATGCAGAGGGGACGGCAGCCCCCACAAAACCCCCTAGAAGGTGGCAATTGTTACACGTCAAGATGGCCATTTGGCCAAACCTCACAAACGATCCATTGTCAGAGCCAACTTCAGGGGCAGCCGCTCCGATTGCCATTCGCTTAGACTGCCTTCTTCGTTGTTGGGATTGGACGACCCTTTTTATATATCTGCAGGGCCTGCTATCCCACGAGTGACAACTGCGTATCCGAACGTTGGCGATTTGCTACGGCAGCTAAGCCATCACGAGACGGGAAAGGTTACACAGATGGATATAACACCGAATGCCTGGCACTCTTCAATCCATACATCAGGTACGGATATGTTCAGAGATGGTCTGACTTACAAAGTTCAAGTTGGCATCGATTGTTGCGCCACACTCTCCATTCGTGACCCTCACTTTTTTCTGACCCCACTGCTAACCAATCAGAGCTGCGCTAGCCACCCGCACACATCGTCCGCTATCGCTTACCCTTTGGCACGTGACCCACAATCCCAGAAAATTCACCAAGTCTTTCCTCCACCGAAATTTCCCCTCGGACCTGACTTGTGAATTTCTTCGTCAACCACCCGCCAGTCGACAACCACCCAGCAAAAATGGCCGCCGAAAAGCCCGCCCGTACCGGTCTGACCGTTGGTCTGAACAAGGGCCACGTACGTTTTGTCACCGTCTCACCTCGTGGAGGATCTCTGCTCCGCACCCTCTTCCACGAGGCCGCTCCTGCAGACGATGGACGCTGACATGCGATGTTGCGATTTTTATAGAAAACCACCGCCCGCGTCGTCAAGCCCCGTGTCTCCCGCAACAAGGGACACCTGAGCAAGCGCACCGCTTTCGTTCGCGAGGTCGTCAAGGAGGTCGCCGGGTAAGTTGGGACAATCTTTTCCATCTCCAGGTCCGAGAAACATTGGGGGCGGAGGACTCGAGCGTGAGGACCAGTGATGGGCCTCGGCGTCATCCGTGCCATGGCGATTGGCATTGTGCGGATGCGAAAGCTCGGCTCTGCTGTCATGTTTTTCGGAAATGGTTGCTTTCACTTCAGGCACAGCATCGCTAACCCATCCTCCCTCCTATAGCCTCGCCCCCTACGAGCGCCGCGTTATTGAGCTCCTCCGAAACAGCAAGGACAAGCGTGCCCGCAAGCTGGCCAAGAAGAGAGTACGTCGAACCGCCAATGGCAGCACCACACACCACCCCCGATTACATGGACTAACAGAACGGAACAGCTCGGTACCTTCGGCCGTGCCAAGAAGAAGGTTGACGAGCTCCAGCGTGTCATCGCTGAGTCTCGCCGTGCCGGCCACTAAATTGTCTATTATTGAATTTTGGGAAATCTGGCATCGGGGTTCGCATGGATTGGCGTGGTCACGATATGATCGATTAAAAACGGCTTTGACGCTCCGTGGCATGGATTTAGCTGCGGCTCACCGGAATACCAAAACTCTGAAGACTCTTTGACGACAATGCTGCGTACTTCTTTTCCTTTGAGATTCCAATGCAAATGTGTGAAATGCTCAATACCTACACGCCGCCCGGTGGGTGCCCTTGGCACTGCTTCCATCTTTGCATGAATTTATAACAGCCCATGCCAATACAACACCACGCTATACAATGTATAACACCTCCCTGGGATTAAGATTTGGGACATGCTTGAGCATATATCGACTAGTAATTCTTATTTCTTGCCAAGCTTGAGCCATTTGGGTATCTTCTTGCCCATCTTATCGCCGCTGCCCTCGCTTCTGTCCGTCCCTTGACTGATGGGTACAGCTTGGGCAGTCTCTTCCTCATCGGCTTCGACAGACAGGTCCGGCACCTTGACTTCTTGGCCTTTTTGCGCCACATTGGCCTTTAGGAAAGGTTGTCCACGGATTGGGGCCGGGACAGATGCCTCCCAAACCAGGTTAACGAGAATGCGACCGGACAGTTTGTAAGCCTTGATCAGGGAGTTCTGTGGACTATCGTCATCCTTGATGATGGACTGGCCGCCGGGTAGCAAGAGGTGGAACGGCTGATCGGGTTGGGCCATGACATGCCGGACAGCATCGTAGAGGAACCGGCCCGTCTCGCCGGGCCCTACGTTCCAGTCACTGCTGGCATTGTCGGGAAAGCGGACCTTGATGAGAACTGACTTGATGGCAGCGATCCGGGCCTCCTCTGCCGCTGCTTTCTCCTCAAGCTCCTGGTCTGAGAGAAGACGCTTGTTGCGCGATCTTTCTTGTAGACGGGCCTGATGAAGCTGGGCATGCGCAATGGTTGGAGTATAGTCGACTTCGGGGGCCGGGGCGAGAGCGGCGGCTGGAGTCGAGCCGGAAGGTGCGAGGTAGACATTGACAGGCTGGTACGGATCATTGGGCTTGGAACTGTCGACCTCCATCAAGTCTTCTATGGCAGCCTGGTCGCCTGTCGATGCTTGTTCTAGTGGTTGAGGTTCCGGTGCACTGATCGATTCGCGAGCGGGCTCGGGCTTGGTTTCAGCCATTGTCGTGTCCGGATTTGCCAGAGCTGGTTCGGGAACCTGTTTGTTTGGCGGCTCTGGGTTACTTGAAGGCTCATTTGTCGACGCTGTTGATCCTGCTGCATCATCCAACTCATCCTGCTCGTCCTTGAAGAAGCGACTGATTTCTGCCATTGCGTCGAAAAGAGTCTGGTCAGTCTTGCGATACGAGAGCCTGATCAGGACACTGCCCGAGTTATAGCCAAGCTGGGAGAGCGTTCGCTGGAAGTCGGCAAAGGAGGCCAGCTCCCTGCCCATGATGTTGAGCACTGGTATCTCATAGTAGAGTTGCCCGCTGCCGCTATCGGTACCGGATGACGTCTGCGCGACACCTCGCGCCGTGATGTTGATGTTTCTGCCATTGCTGGCGTTGCCGCTCTCAAACTGGCGGAGGACCTTCCACAAAGTCAAGTCGCTGGGAAACTTCTGGATCAACCTGCCACCTGGGATCTCACGCCCCTCAGGCGGCGGGACCTGTAGGCCAACTTGAATGGCGGCGGGGGTATTGGACTTTTGGACGAGCTCGAGTTTCGCTCCGGGGATGAGGCCGGAAGTCCGAAAGGGCACGGAGAGGTCGACTTGCTTCTGACGATGCCTGGAAGAAAGCGGACGGGTCAGCGCTGGAGCAGGGATTGGGAGGGCGGCCGAGTCTTGTAGACTGCCAACTCACTTGATTAGGTATTTGTCACTAGACAGGTTGAGCTTTCTGCAGGCCTCTTGCAGGACGTCGGTCAAGTATGTGCCCGGGGACACCTTGACGGTTGTGCGCCGCAAATCCGTCGCGATGACGACGACGTGGGAAGCCATTTCCGAGTAGAGGTGGGCTTGGGAATGTGAATCTAGATCTGGACCTAGCTGCGGCAGGGCAGCCGCGACGATGTGGGAGGATGACCAAGACGGAGGGTGGTGGGGGGTCAGATGCGTAATGGCGGGGGATGTAGGATGTAGCGGATGCGTCGTTGACAGGAACTGGGAGGCTTGTACTGTAGAAGGGGCAGCAAGATATGCTGAGGTTGGGAGAGCCCGGGAATGAGGGCCACTCTATAAAGCCAGGGCGACTAGACAAAGTCGCAGTGCTGGTGTTCAAGGTATCGTGTTGACAATGCGTGGTGTTCTCGAAGGATCGACGAGAGGTACATACAGTCCAGTAGGTAGGTGCCTGTAGTGAGTGAGGTCCCTAGCAGTCACGCAGTCACGCAGCCGGGCGGTGGCGGTGCTGTGTCATTCGGGGGAGCTCCAGGCTCAAGCCGCGGAGTCTCCACTCCTCGCTGTAATCTGTACTCTCGTCTTACCCGACACCTGCCAGCACTTGCCAAGCAAGCCAAGCTGTCCCCTCCCTTTGCTCGCCATCAACGTGATTTCTGCCAGCTTGTCCGTTTCTTTCTTCCTCTTCTTTTTACCTTTTTCTCTTGGGGGCACCCTCGAAAGATATGACCAAAGACTTTGGGTCACACTCTGATTTCCATTTCAAGATAATGTTTGTCTATTGCACTATTCGAGTGGGCAGGCGGGCACTTCCACCCTGAAGTGACGCTCACCTACTCAACTTTCAACATTGATGCAACAGACCTCGACGTCTTGTCACTCCACCAAAGCCATGATCGTTTTTATTATACCTGAGTAGGTTGAGAACGTCGTGCCTTGTTACGACAATCAGCTCTACTCGGCAGTCCATGTCATGGACGCGGGACTCTGGGCCGCCATCTCACCTCCTCCTCTCCTTGTTACAAGGTGACGTGACGCCCGAACCTGGCCTGACCATACTCTTGAACGCATCTTGCAAGACCAACCTCCAACAATCTCACAAGAGAAGCACGCCTGGTTAGCTCAATCGGTAGAGCGTGAGACTCTTACGAGTACACAATCTCAAGGCTGCGGGTTCGACCCCCGCATCGGGCTGTTCCTATACAAAATATCATGATTGAGAAGTGCTTATTTTTTTGCGCTTTCTGCCTCCATGTCCGCCTCCGGCTTGACATTTGTAGTCTGTCCCTGTACTGTAACCATAATTTTTTGTTGGACTCATGCACGTCTGACTGCTATACCTACTATGTGAAAGGCAGCACAGATGCAGACGCAGATGCAGATACAGATACAGATACGGAGGTATAAACGGAGGACTAAACGGATGGCCGTATTACACTGAGTAAATACCGTAATAGACGGCACCTCGAAAGAGTGGAGCGCCAGGTAGACGCCGCAAGACGTGGATTTTCCAGTCTGGCCGCGCCAGACCGTGTTTGCCTTGTGCTGCGAGGCCAGCTCCAGCACCCAGCGCCAGCGGTACGTACCTCGAAACTGCGAGCTTCCTCCGTCACCTCCAGCACATCTCCATCCACCACTACCTACTGTATCTACTTTACCTAGCCTACATCTCCATCTCCAACCAACCAACCTCTGCTGCAGCCAACCCACGAACCCAGGCAATTCCTCCCGCCTTGCTTGCCCGGACTCTCCTCCCACGCCATCGCCTTTCAGCGGCTGCTTCTGCTCCGTCTCGTCTCCATTTCCGCCAGGCCCCCCCGCCTCGCTTTGCCTCGCCTCGCAGCTCTCCATCTCAGACGCCATCATGGTATGTCGAAATGAACCTCCCCCCCCCCGTCTCCCTTCGTCATCGTCGCCATCCTCCCAGCTGACCTTGCCTCTTCTCATCTCTAGTCGTCTCCCTTTGCGATAAGTTGGTCTCTCCTCCATGCCACCCCTCCGCTACTGCTCGCCCCCGTCTCGTCCCATCCCGCCCATTCCCTCGCTCGGCCGTCTGGACCACTTCACCACTGTAGCCTCGCTCGCATCGCTAACCATTGCTTCTCTGCCTCACAGACGGCGGCGCCTGCGTCGCCATGGTCGGCAAGGACTGCGTCGCCATCGCCTGCGATCTCCGTCTCGGCCTCCAGGCCCTGACGGTCTCCAACAACTTCCCCAAGATCTTTCAGTACGGCGACGTCTACCTCGGCCTCACTGGCCTGGCCACCGACGTCAACACCGTCAGCGACCTCTTCCGCTACAAGGTCAACATGTACCGCCTTCGAGAGGAGCGCCAGATTGCCCCTCGCACCTTTGCCAACCTCGTCTCCTCGTCCCTCTACGAGCGCCGCTTCGGCCCCTACTTCGTCTCCCCCGTCGTCGCCGGCCTCGACCCTAAGACCGGAAAGCCCTTCATCTGCGGCTTTGACAGCATCGGCTGCATCGACTTTGCCAAGGACTTCATCACCTCCGGCACCGCCTCTGAGCAGCTCTTTGGCATGTGCGAGAGCTTGTGGGAGCCCGATCTGGTGCGTTGGAGCCTACCGATACTCATGACATGTTCCATATTCTGTTTCGCTAACCATGGCTGCCACTCTTTCTAGGAGCCCGATGCTCTCTTCGAGACCATTTCCCAGGCGCTGCTCAACGCCGTCGACCGCGACGCCTTATCAGGATGGGGCGCGCACGTGTACATCATCGAGAAGGACAAGGTCACCAAGCGATTACTAAAGGGTAGACAAGACTAGATTTGGGGAAAGGCCAGGGCATTCGGAGGCTGGCGCCGGGAGGCGGACGGTAGATTGATCCTTGTATGAATAGATGCTCACATGTCGACATCACAACAAGGTTGATTAATGAAAGAGCACAAACACATCAAGTCTTTTTTTCTCTCTTCCCCTCACTCTGATCTGTCCTCTTCATCTCCCGGTAGCAAACAACTGCCTGGGAAACTAGGAGAGTTGTGTACAAACGATTGATCAAGACGCTATTTGCTACTTGGAAGCGTACGGCAATCAGTTCAGCGACAATCAAACTTGGACCACTGAAACAAGTCATGATATAATCTAGACAAAGAAATAGAATACTAGTCCGTCTCTATTTCTTTCTACCTCGAGGCGTGGGCAAACGATGTGCCCTTCTACTATATCTACCTCTTTATCTATTGTTCCTTCTTCGCCTTGATGGAGTGTGCTGGGGCTGCAGTGGTCTGCATAAAAAACTGTCTCTCGAGAAGCTTCAGGACCTCGTCCAAAAGACTGAAGAGGGAGCGTATGTTAGCAACAGATATGCAGCAGAGTGAATGGCTACAAAATGGGGAGAAAACTTACATGACTGGTGCGCTAATGACCATGACGGCTTTCCATTCGTTCATGTTGAGCGGCAGAATCGAGAACAAACCCTGCAGGAAGGGAATATAGAGAAGAGCAAAGTGGAGGGCCATGGACAGGGCAATAGCGTAGACGAGCATCATGTTGTTCCACAGAGGCAGGGTCAGCAGGGACTCGCTCGACGAGAGGGCGTTCATGGCGTTGAACATCTCAATCACGACCAGGATCGAAAGGGAGACGGTCGAGGCGGACTTGGCCATGTCGTTGGAGAACATCTGGCAGCCAATCTCGGGGAAGTCGGCGGAGCAGTGGTGGAAGCGAGACAGCTGTCGGAATGTAATCTGGGGACCCTCAGCGTTGTACATGAACCACCAGGCGTAGCCCGCGACGGTGGCCAGGCCAACGTAGGTGCCGATGACCAGGTACCGGAAGAAGAGCCAGCCGCCGATCAGGGCCTCGTCTCGTCTGCGGGGGCGACGCTTCATGATGTCGTGGTCGGGCGGGTTGAAGGACAGGGCGGTGGCAGGCAGACCGTCAGTCACCAGGTTCACCCACAGAAGCTGGACGGGGACCAGAGCCTCGGGCATGCCGAGAGCGGCGGTCAGGAAGATGGACACGACTTCGCCAATGTTTGACGAAATGAGGTAACGGATAAACTGCTGGGTGTTGTTGTAGATTGAGCGTCCCTCCTCAATGGCAACCTCAATGGTGGCAAAGTTGTTGTCGGCCAGGACCATGTCGGCAGCGAGCTTGGAGACGTCGGTTCCCGAGCCCATGGCGACACCAATATCGGCCTTCTTGAGGGCGGGTGCGTCGTTGACACCGTCGCCGGTCATGGCAACCACCTCTCCCAGAGACTGGAGGAGATCGACGAGCTTGGACTTGTGGCTGGGCTCTACACGAGAAAACAGGGAAGCCTTCTGAGCGGCCTGAATCTGCTCCGTGGGGCTCAGGTCATCAAACTCGCGACCAGTGAAGCTCTTTCCAGTCAAGTCCTCGTGCTCGCCGAAGACGCCAATCTGGCGGCAGATACTCTCGGCCGTGTTTCGGTTGTCTCCGGTAATGACGATGACACGAATACCCGCATCCTTGCACTGCTGGATGGCGCGAGGGACCTCCTCGCGAGGAGGATCAAGCATGCAGGTGAGGCCGAGGAAGGTCATGTTCTGTTCAAGCTGGGCGTAGTCCTCCGTGGACTTGGCAGACTGCAAGAGAGGGTTTCCAGAAACATTCTCGACGCTGGCCAAGGCAATGACACGAAGGCCGCGGTTACCGTAGTACTTGACCTGCTCCATCAGACGGTCCGCCATCTTCCTGTTCAGGGGAGCCTTCATGCCGCCAGGGCCTAGAATGGCTTCAGTGCACCGATCGATGACAGACTCAGGGGCGCCCTTGACCAGAAGCTTCGGGCCACCACCGTTCTGAACCAAGACGGACATGCTCTTGCGATCCCGGGAAAAGTCGTACGTGGCAAGGCGGGGGAGTCTCTTCTCGTGCCAGGCGCTGGCATGGTGGACGCAGTCTTCGGGAGCAGTGCTGGACGGTGCGCAAGGACCAAGCTTTTCGGCGAGAACTCGCAGAGCACCCTCGGTGGGCTCGCCGACGAGAGAGTATGTCGCGGTGCGGTCGTCGTAGGCCAGCTTGGCATCGTTGCAGATGGCGGCAACCTCAATCATCTGACGAACAGTGGACGAAGAGTCGATGATGCCTTCAACATTACGGCCATTGAGCTTGACAGCACCCTGGGGGGCGTAGGTGGTACCCTCTACCTCGAATTCAGTCAAGTCGGCGCCATGCTGATCGAGATGAACAAATCGGTTGACGCTCATTTGGTTGGTGGTCAAGGTTCCAGTCTTGTCAGAGCAGACAACGCTGCAGCTGCCCAGAGTCTCGACGGAGGGCAGGCTTCGGACAACAGCGTTTTTAGCGGCCATCTTTCTGGTTCCAAGAGCCAAGCATGTGGTGATGACAACGGCGAGACCTTCAGGGATGGCGGCGACACCGAGAGACACGGCAATCTTGAGATAGTAGATGGCGCCCTTGGTCCAGCTTCCATGGCTAGGGTCATTGAAGTGGGGGATGTTGATGAGCCAGACCAGGATGCAGATGACGGTGATGACCTTGGCCAGGCTGTCGCCGAAGTCGTTGAGCTTCTGCTTCAGGGGCGTGGGCTCGGATATCTGAGCAGTAATGCTCTCGTGGATATCGCCAATGGCGGTGCTGGGGCCAGTCAGAACGACAACTGCCGTGGCGCGGCCCGTCACGACGCTGGTTCCAGAGAAGAGCATGTTGGTCTGGTCCTGGAGAACAGCTCTCTCGTCATCAATGACGGCGGTATGGTCCTTGCCAACGCTCTGGCTCTCGCCCGTTAGGATAGCTTGGTCGACCGAGAAGGAGTTGCTTTCGATGGAGATGACTCGACAGTCGGCAGGGACACGGTTTCCTACGGCGACGGTGATGACATCGCCCGGAACGAGCTCCTCAGCCTTGATGCGCGATACATGGCCTCCGTTGCGAACGACGTTGGCCTCGTTGGCCGAGTATTCTTGTAGGGCCGCGATGGCTTTTTCGGCGCTACTCTCCTGGGAGACTCCAACGACGCCGTTGAGGATGAGGATAGTGAGGATCTGTTCATGGGCGCGCAAGGGTCAGCCACGGGGTCGCGTGAGGGTTGAGATGGAGCGATCTAGAGGCAAAGCTTACAACTATAGGGTCAACGAAGGCGCTCCAGCCCTCTCCGTCCTCGAAGAGAGCGAGGAGGAAGGAAACAGCGGCGGAACCGAGAAGGATAATGACGAGCTGATCCTTGAATTGTTCGAGGATGAGCTCCCAGAGGGGAGTCGGGGGCTCCTCGGGGATGGCTGTATGGCAGTCAGTTGGGAGACTTGTTCTGGAACGACCCCGCGAGAAGGAGAAGGAGGAGGAAAAGGAAAGGAGGAGGGAGACGGCATACCGTTCCGGCCATGCTTGGTGCGCAGCTCGACGACCTGAGCGTCAGTCAAGCCGGCATTCGCGCTGACGTTGAAGGCGGCCAGGACCTGGTCGGCCGGGCGAGTAAAGGCGTTCTCCATGGAGGCGGCGGTTGCGCAAGGGGCGCGCGGACGAAAACTGGAGGCGAACCAAGAGAAGACGAACAAAAGGAATGTAAGGATGGAAGGGGGTGAAGGGGTGAATCAGTCGCTCTTCATGACAGAGCTGAACAGGAACCAAGCTGACAAATGAGGTGTCCGAGTGGCGGGGAGAAGACAAGTCAAAGAGAGAGAGTGAGAGAGTGAGAGAGTGTGCTGTGATCAGTAATAGTTGCTGGCCACTATCCAGAAGGCGTACGTGTTACTTAGAGACGGGAGCGAGCGATGCACGTGGCTTGGCGAATCGACGCCGACGATAACGCGCCGAGCAGGGCCTAGCAGGGCCTAGCAGGGCTATCCTATCAACTGCAAGTCTGCAACTGGACTGCTCCAACGACGTGTTCGCTTCTCCCAGTCAGGCTCAGTCTACAGATGACTGTACTTTTTTTTTCCCCTTCCCGTCCCAGCCGGGGCCGATACGGGGAACGGATCCATCCAGAATGGGCTCTTTTTGCCGCGCCCCCGGCTTACTTACAAGGTACAAGTGCCAAGTGCCTCCAAGAACGCCGACTTCCGGGGACCCACCGTATCCTGAATCAGGCACCTCTCAGCCTTTTCGTCTTCCATTGTCTTCGTCTTCGTCTTGGTCTACAGCACAGATTACAGTACATCTTCCCCGCAACAATCTAGTCTACCAAGTCATGTACCTACTATACCTAGGTAGGTAGTTAGGTACCTACCTTGCCTTGCCTTATCTTACTTCGGTTGGTAGGCAGTAGGCAAGCCCTCAAGGTGCTTGTATACCTACCTACCTATATATCACCTGCAGACTTCAACTTGCGTAGGTACTCACCTGGGGATGCTCGAGACCTCGCTCGAATGTCCCTCTTCACGTTGTCGCCACGAGGCAAATGCACTGCAACATCATCCCCGCCGTCGAGTGACTGCTCTTGCTTAGCATGGTACACACATCATGGGCTGCAGTACATCTTGGCCAAACTCTGTGATATTCTGCTCTCCATGAGTTACCGCAGCACCTAGACACCTTATTCTAAAGTACCCGACTTGGCTCCGAGGAGGCTAGTTAACCCTGTGCAGTCTCCATCCCATCCAACAATAAAGCCGGTCCGTGGCGCCAATAACTCTCATCCACAACCGGCACATACAAACCTACTCCTCTTTCTCCCGTCTTCACTCGGTGCCCAGACCTGTGCTGGACTCCCATATGATTCGGCTTTGCGTTAATCTATTTCATCACATGAAAATTATAGAGGGAAGAGACTTTAGTATGATCATATACCTGCCCATGATCACGATGCCTGGGATATCTTTCATCATCTCCAACTTTCCCTTTATATCTTTTCCATCTCGAACTGGGAAATCCCAAACATTCTCAATGTCATCCGCACTGGCTACTCATGATTTTTACCTCACAAGGTCCCTTCTTGTCGGATCCCGTCCCCCAAAGCCTCGATCTTCATCTCTTTCCAGGGTGGCGCCCTTTCCAAGTCATCCTTCCTCTCCCTGATATACATCCATGCCTGGAGAAAGCCTCAGACCAAGCCAGTCCGTCCAGTTCTAATCGTGTTCTGTCAAATTGGAATGTGATATATCTCGAGGCCTTCTATTCCAAAGCGTGGAGAAGCGCGTAGCCAGGGGCTTTGAAGATAGGCCGTACTCAAGCAGCACATAGCCCAGTCGCTCATGCTCTTTCGTTCCTCCTGAGAACAGGCAATTGCCCACCAATCTCTACTACTACTCTTTGCCCTCCATTCTTCCGTGTTGGAATCTACTCTTCCTCAACTTCATCACCCAGAACGGCCGTCATGTATTGAGCCATCATCCGCACAGGTCAATTCTGGTTTCTTTTGGGTGCTCTTTTTGGTGTCTTGGGAACCGATTTTGCTCTCTATTTCTTTCTTTGCCAGACTCACCCTCCATTTCGACCCAGGCCTATAGTATGATTCTCGTCAACCATTCTCTCTCCCTGGCTTGCCTTCACTCTACTCCTATCCATAGCTTCCAGAACCATGATATGGCTCACCAGCCAGTAACCGCCTTTGAGCTGGAAAGACAAGCTCCTGACCCAACGATTCCCCGCGATGATTTGGATACAAAGCTGGAGGCTTTGAAGATCAAAGATGCTGGTCCTGCTGCCCCATCGGTAGTTAGCAACGCCGAACAAGCTGTCCAAACGTCGCTGGTCGCTTTTCAAGACCCGATAAATCAGCCTGCATCGGAACCATACGTCGGCCGCCCCGAAAGTTTGGACTCAACAACCCAGCAAGACTCCTTGGTGGAACTCAAGATTCCCTTTAGAAGATGGGTCAAGTCGCTACACCGTCGAGCTGTTCATCGGTCAACCCCTCAGGCAGCAGATGGCACAGGCTCTCCGTGGCAACATGCTGGATCTCGCGACACGGGGCAGGCAGCGACATCACGAAGATCGCGTCATCTCAGATCAGCCTCTGGTTCTTCCTTTGGATTCGTTGCCGCTATTCAGAGTGCCAGTGTCAGTCTCGCTAGTGCCAGTGCTCACGCCCGATCCCAAAAATACACCACACCATTGCAGAACCCGTCACGAACCAACCGTAGCAGTCGGGCTTCTATTTCTGGCCCCAGATTTTCAGAAGATGCTTCTGCATTGGATAGGCTACCGCTGGCAGACGCCATGACGACCCAACGCTCGCTGCAGCGCCGGCAGATCCTAGAAGAGCTTGTCAATACAGAAGAGGGTTATATAGGTGACGTTCGCTTTCTCATCAATGTGAGTTACAACCCATCAATCTTCAATCGCCTCAGCCCTGACTGACTATTAGGTTTACGTTACCATCCTCGCGTCACTTCCCACTCTTTCTATGACACTGCGCTCTTCAATCAACCGCAACTTGACCGAAATTGTCGAGCTTCATGAGGAGATCCTCGGCGATTTACACCGCGTTGTTCCTCACGCAGAGTACACTCAGCTGGAACTTCCTCTTCAGTCAGTCAACCCACCACCAACTGGCCGAAATGGCCATCGCCGCTGGTGGAGTCTCGATGCCGTTCCGGAATATCAAGATGAAGTAGCCTGGCTTCATAAAGTCCCTGGCATGGTCTCAGAGCCTCAGGTTGCCGCGGAGGTGGCCAAGATCTTTAGAAAGAAGGTAACATATTTCATTCCAAGGGTCCGGGTAAGATGCTAAACAGTTCTAGATGCACAGATTCTTCATTTATAGAGAATATGGGGCTAAATATGAGCTGATGATCAAGGATGTGTCTTCGGCCCATCACTCCATGCCTCAGTGGGAGAATTACCAGAAGGGCCTCGAAACCCTTGCATCCACCCTAGGCTCGGTCAGGAGCAATCAGGACAATTTCAAGAAGTCATTGACACTCGCTGATCTGCTAGTAAAGGCTAGTGACAGGACTTTTGATCGACTAAACCGTTTCATGCTAATATCAGACTCAACAGCCGATTCAACGCATGTGCCGATATCCTCTGCTTTTTGCTGAGCTTCTAAAGTGCACATCGGTAACAGATTGTCCGAACTCGCACATGGAGGTCGAGACGGCACTCACACGGCTTCGAGAAGCCACTGCCGAGATCAATCGCGCGACGAGCGACGATCACATGAAGGTCACATTGGAGAAGACATGGCTGCTGCAAGATCGATTAGTTTTTCCAGAGCGCGTAGGTTGGACCCCATGCTAGCTAAGACGGGCTCAAACTAATGTACCCTCAGAGACTTGATGCCGCTTCGAAGAACCAGATTCGTTCCTTCGGCTACATAGAACTATGTGGAGCCCTCCACATCTGCTGGCAAACAAGAGGTGGTGTTGAAGGCCAATACATGATTTGTCTCCTGTACAAAGAAGTCCTTTGCCTAGCCTCGGCTAGCAAGGCTGACCCAATCTATACGATACAAGCCTGCATATACCTCAAAGAGACGAGAATTGAGGAAGTTGATAACGGGCGAGGTAAGTTGGTGACGACGCTGAACAAGACCTTGATCTTACGAAAGCTGACTGCATGAACAGGACTACAATGCCACACCGCCCCATTCTCTTGGAAGTTGGTGTTCGAGAGCGATCATCAGCTCTACGAGTTAATCATGACTGCTTGTAGCTCCAGAGAAGAAGAGGAGTGGAAATCACGCTTGAGCGACCGAGGCCAATTCGATTCAAGTAAAGGAGAGCCGCGGATATATAGTTCCCTTGCGTTGGATGTCAAGAGTTTGGGCACGGTCTTCGGGGGACCAGGTACGTGGCAGGGTTGCATGAGAATATTCATTGAATACTCATTACTAACTCCTACCAAGGTACCATTGCTCGTAAGATATCGATACATCGAGCAACAACGGTGGGGGCAAAGTCACCACTTTGTCAAGTCATTCTGAAGAATACCAGCTTTGCCCGTGAAGGGACAAACAGTACACCCTCGCCACTGAACATCAACCGCTCACAGTCACTTCTAACAATCAATTCGCGGGTACCTATTCTAGCTCCAGCTCGAAGCGAGAGAGCCAAGTTGGAGGCACTACTTGGCGATGTATGGAGTCGAGATGTGTTGCCTTTTCCCGGCACGTTATTGAGAACACGCAGCGAACATCTGGTCCGAAACTCGGCAACAACCATGATGAGAAAAATCAGCGTTGCGAGCATCGCTAGCTCCTTCAGCAAGAGGTCTGGGAGCGTCTCGCAGAAGAATCGCGGCCATGAAGAGCCGAGCACGACAGAGGCTACTAAGCCAGGCGATGATGGTATCGACTGCGCCATCAGCACAGATTCGGAGCCAACGAGGCTGCGTAAAAGGCCGAGGATCCAGGAGACTACAACGAGCGAGGGGCACCGGAGTGAAAAGCCTGGCGCTGGCCGGCATCTGGGCATGCCTCGTACGGGCTCAGCTTTCGACAAGGTGGAAGAGGAGGGGAACGGTATTGCAGACACGCTCCTGTTGCAAACACGCATAGCAACGAGTGGCATGGATATAAGTCATGCCCGCTCCTCGAGCAGGCTCAGCTCATTCCGGTCCGAGAAGAGCAGTGTCTGGAAGCCAAAGGCGGACAGGCAAAAGTGTGGGCGTCGGTTGGTGAGGGTCAGCGCGGGAAGACCTCGTCGCGAAGGTCATGGGTTTCGAAGCTTCTTTCGCTAGGTACCTGGCTAGTATTCGGCCTATATTGACAGCACATGATGTAAGGGACGTTATTTTTAGAGGATAGAGGGAGTGGTTGCTGTACATGCTGTACAGGAGAAGATTGGTCAACAGTGTTGCAGACCTGGTTGCATTGGTTTAGAATCGAGGCCCATGTTATTACTTGCCATGCGTGCCCAAGTTGGACAGGTAGCCTGACCTCATTGGGATGTGCTGCGCGCGCAGTGACGGGTTGTGCATTGGGCTTCAACGTGCGTGATCCGAAAAGGCATGTCGATGGCATATGCGTCGATGTCATGATGGACTGCGGGGCAGTGACACGCAGCAATGCATTATTACAGTACGGAGTACGGAGTAATTCATCTGTACCTATGCTGCTCATTGCTCACGCGTTGTGCCGACTGTACTGTCGTAACTGTATCCGTACATAAGGTACCTAATCTGTACGGATACTGTAGCCATAATTTACCTTAGCCAGGGATATGGACACAAACAGCACACGCCTTGGAACTTGTGGGGAATCCTAAATGCTGAATGCTCCGAGAGAGCACGAGAGAAGGGCATGGAAAGTGTGGGAAGTGGCAGGTAAGGACCGTAAGATGGAACCGTGAGGATGAGGTACAAGTGAGTAGAACGGACCTTGGCACGCGACTGATGAGCAGAGATGATAGAACAAGTGACGTACTTGAGCGGCCTTGGATGCAGGAACCTGAGGCATTATGGGGCATTTTGGGGGGCCTGGAGGAGCCTAGCAGCCTGGGCACTTGCTGGGCACTTGCTGGGCACTTGGAGCTCCAGCTGTTAGCGGCCATTCCTTGGGTACATGGCATCATGGCCAGTCGTCTCCTGTTTTGTAGGTTCCTACCTAGGTACCTTACATAATTCAAGCTGGCTAGCTGGCTGGCTGGCTGGCTGGCTGGCTGGCTGGCTGGCTGGCTGGCACTACCGGCCGGATAGAGCCAGACCCTGA